>CM076570.1:904735582-905469282 GCA_034641835.2 Pinus albicaulis
CGTTTTGCGGTACTTACGATCAAAGCTCTGCACCTATCTCTGCAGAACTAATTATTGCATACCTTGAAATGGTTCTGCGTTCTGCGGTACTTACAATCAAAGCTCTGCACCTATCTCCGCAAAACAAATTGCAGTGAGTTTTCGACAAAGCATTGTATTTTAATTATGTTTGCTAGCTGGATGCTATTTTTATTTGTTCAAAGTGTTATATTTAATACAAATCACTAGTTTATTGAATACTGAAAGTTTACACTGTGAAGAAGAACACTGATTCACACTGAAAGTTTAGACAGTCTCACATAATCTGTGAAGAATTTTTTTACAAACTGTTATATCCCAATACAAATCACCACCAAAGGTCTACACAATAAATGTGCAACTTCAATAAACTTCAATAAAAACCCTGCCTAATAAGTAGTCCATTAAATGTGAAATTCAATAAAAGGCCTACCTAATACGCAGTCGTCGTTATTTATTTTGCTGGAAATTTCATACTTACATACTGAAATTAAGTAGGTAAATAAAAATTTTTGAGTCTGCAAATAAAACAAAGCCAAAGAAAGCCCTGCACTGAGTGGTCAAACCAAAAAAGCTTCTATATTTTACAAGTTGAAGGCTCAATCCAATCATAAAACAAACAACCTGTTTCAAATGGTTTGCTATCCTTGATTTTTTTTATAAGAACTTTCCTGCTACCTGTATCTCATGTTCCATGCATATGCTCGGTTACCAGGAAGCAAATTGAGACTGAAGCTTACCAGTTTTAAAAAATTACAGACTATGAGAATCATAATCTACAGGAAAGCATCTTATGTACAATCTGCAACACAAATTGCACAATCCATACATAAATAAAATAAAAGGCCTTTTGTGAGTTGTGAATTAACATGTTTTCTTTCCGGTTGAGGATTTTGCTCACTATTTAATAGTTTAAAGGTTACAATTGCTGTTCTAATCCTTTACAATCTCCCTTATATTACTTCAATTGCTTAATGTCAATCAAACTACTCCATTCGTTTTTCTTTCGCATTTCAGTGAAGGATGCATGAATAGAACCAACTCCTAAAGCACATGCATAATTAACTGGTGTTTTTGTTCGGTAAATACCATGTACAAGTGAAACCAATCACCTGTATAATTGGCTTTCGAAAGGAGTAAAGGAAACCCCAAGGGGAAGAGCCCTTGTAATCTGGCATGCAATCCGTAGCTGTAAAGTTTCTCCTGTCAATTATATATATAAGATATGAGCGAGTGGGTTACGATAGAATAATATTCATAATCCTTTTCAGAACAAACGGTTCAATTTACTCACTCGATGCATGGGCTTCTGCCGTACCACCAATCCCTCCCAGCTGTGGTTTTATCAGCTTCATAAATTGCTTAATGCTTATTGTTATTCGGTCCATTCATGATCGATTTCATTCCGACCGATTGACTGAATCGAAGTCATTCTGATCGATTGTCTGAAGGGGAAAGAAGCAGAGGAAAGTAGGAGGGCCGCTTTGCGGGCAAGTAGGTCTATCTCCTATTTGACTTACCAGAATCTGACCAGAATAACCTATTTGACTTACCAGAATCTGACAGCTTTCTATGAACTGGTCCTATGCTACCCCTTCCTTCATGCTTTAGAGTGTGAAGGGCAGAATAACCTATTTGAGCACACAGAGTTCGAACAGAGTTGCTGTTAGTATTACCTGTGCCTCGCATCTGAGTCACTAATGTGCTTGAAAGCGGGATCAACTTGCAGGAAACCAAGAAAAGGAATACAATAAACACGTTTTACACTGATGAAGGTTTTGCGCAACATGCAGGAAACCAAAAAAAGGAGCACAGTAAACATGTTTTTAACTGATGTAAGTTGGAAAAATCACTCTTGTAAAGACGACAGGTGGGTTTCATGCAAGCGCTACATGCATAACCAACAATCAAATGTTTCTGCATTCAAACAGATGGACACCATGCACCATTGGAACATGTTGTACACACGTGGTTATCAAGTAATGGTGTATTTTGTAAATGCAATTTTAATTGACAAGTCGATAAGCCACAATTTTCAATATATTGTGATTTTCATTTTTTTTTTGTTAAATGAGTTAATGTCCGAATCCGGAAAAAATAAGATTGGTGCACTGACCATTTTATGTTTAAGTTCTACAAAAGCACTGTACACACGTGGTTATCAAGAGATGGTGTATTTTGTAAATGCAATTTTAATTGACAAGTCGATGAGCCACAATTTTCAATATATTGAGATTTTCATTTTTTTTTGGTTAAATGAGTTAATGTCCGAATCCAGAAAAACTAAGATTGGTGCAATGACTATTTTATTTTTAAGTTCTACAAAAGCACTGTACAGTGTGCAGTTCAAACGAATTGAAAATCCTCCTTCTATATAACCTCTTCAATATGCGCTGTCAGATTGACATAATTACATGAGGCGGTAATATTCAGTGTCCTAGAGTAAAGTGCATCATTGGAACATTCTCGGGAGGTGGTAGATTTACAGTCAATGAAATCTTAGTGGGGAACACTAAAAATCCTTCCTTTTATACGATATGTCCAAGAAGTATCCCAAATTGAAATTGAGTTATATTCAGCGAAAGCTGCATTTTCCCATATCTTTCAAACATTAATATTGACATTTTAGAACGTGGCCTTATATATTATCTGGGTGCAGGAATAAATAACATTGGTAGGACGAGGATCTATTCCAGCATTCATTTTTTTTTGAGTTTGAAGTCATAATCTTAAACTAAAATTATCACTGGTTATTAATTACATTTATTTTACACAAATAAATCGAAATCGGAAAAATTAACATGCGTTTCTCTCTCCTCCTCATGCTGGATCTGTTCCAGCATTCATTGTTTGAAACCATAATCTTAAATTAAAATTATCACTGGTTATTAATTAAATTTATTTTACACAAAGAAATTGAAATCAGAAACATTACCACTATGACCATTTGTCTCTTCTCCCCATGCAGGATCTGTTCCAGCATTCATTGTTTTATGAGTTTGAAGCCATAATCTTAAATTAAAATTATCACTGGTTATTAATTACACAAACAAATCAGAAAAAAATACCACTGTGATCATTTATTTTATGCAAGGCACATTGGTTAGTAGTCCATCTTTTAATCCTTTATATAATATTCAAATTTCTTTTTTGGTTATTGATCATTTTGTAAGAAAAATCATGTAATAGACTTCGAGATATATTCAAATTTCCTTTTTGGTTATTGATCATTTTGTAAGAAAAATCATGTAATAGACTTCAAGCTAGGGAACGCCGGAAGGAGGAGACCTGAATCATTTTGTGGTACATGTTAGGGAACATGAAGAATGTGAATGTATGAGGGGTAAAATATGGCATTGATTGATTACATGAATATTTAGATTTAAAACTACGAAAGTAAAAGATGTTGTTTGTTGAAGTTGGAGGTGGAGAGGAGGTAGGTAATTTCATCTCGATGAGTTACATTTAATGATTTTGTGGTTATTATGTTAAATCATTACGTGTTAATAATAGTAGAAGTAAGTTAGTGATATTTGCATGAATGTAATTTAAATTAGAAGCAAAATAAATGAAAATGAAGAATAGGTTTGGTTGTGAATATCCTTTGAATATCCTTTGAATAATTCACCGAGGCTATCTCCCTCTTTTACAAAGTGCTCAAATATTAATAGAAATCCTTTGCTTGTAAATTGTATGAAAAGGCAATTTCGTCTCATTATATTTTGATGTTTGAACTTGTTAGACCATAACCCCAAGCAATAACAAGTATATGCCCTCCCGAAAGGGTAACGACGAACTTTAGTTTAATAAGCATTGACCAAACCTTAGAGTTAAAACCCCAAGTCTTATCATGTCATTAGATCATTAATATGAGATCACTACATACGTTAATTTTATTACCGTGGATATCAATCGATGATACCATAGACACTTTGACATATTCAATGAAACACTGTTATGCATGAATGTCGTAAAGAGGTTGTAGATGTATTTGAAAGTCTTTGTAGTAGGCAGTTTAACATAGTGGTAGAAGAAAAATGAGTGAGAGTGGTATTGTTAAATGTATAAAAGAATTGATTTGGAAGAAAAAGGAGGAGCAAGTGATAGCATAGCACATTGAGGGGGTATTTTTGTGCATCGTATAGATTTTTGCGAAGGCATCATTGACTTGACTTGAAGTAATGTAATGGTAAAAAGGTTTTACATGTTATTAACACTCGAAGTGGTAGGTAGTTTTACATCATGGTACAAGCAAAAATAGTAAGAGTGATATTGTTAAATATAGAAGAAAATTGCTCTGGAACAGAAAGGAGGAACAAGTGTTAACATAGTAGAATGATAATGCATGAAAGGTGTTTGGTTGCAATCTAGTCGTAAATACAGGGGGTTTCCCGACAGCGACAGCACCAATTGACGTCCAAACCCGGGACGCGACTAAGATAGTATGCTCAAAGTTGCCTTTGTGCATCTCTTTCATGCACATGAATGAGGCGACGAATGAATATTTTGATCTTATGGAGTAGTTTCAATGTTGGGCGCAAACGGAATAGTGGTAGAGTAGGTGGAACTAAGAAGCGTTGCTGTAGAATGAGGAGTGCATTCTCCTGTTGAGTGATTTCTTCATAGAATTTGTTGAGCTGAGAAAGGTACCTGCGATCCATAGTTGCTGCAAGGGAAGGAAAAGCATATAAGTGAACATGTAAAAATTTGACAGTAATAATGAAAAGCATAATAAGAAACAAATAGTAGGAACAAATATGAGTTGAAATGATATTGGAAAGTGAAGATCTAAATGAAGCAGGAAATTTGCAAGGTCTTATTATGAGGAACAAGAAGAAAGAAGTAAAAGTGGAATGCAAGTGAATAGAAGGTACCAATAATAGGAGTTTTTCAAGGAGTGTGAATAATAGATTTGGATGCAAGGTGTGCCTCTTCTTGTTTCCTGCGCATGACGTAAGGGTTGTCCTGCATACGTGAATAGCGTGAGTAGGAGAGAGCAGGGGAGATGCAGAGATCATTCAGCGAGCGAACTCTTGAAATAGCTGTGAAAGTGAGCCCTTGCCGATCAATGTTGCCGATGTTGATTGTTGCTTTATCTAGTGTCATGCCTTGCGATTTATGGATTGTTAAGCCCCATGCCATTCCGAGAGGGATTTGTGTGCGTGAACCCCTTGTGATGGGGGGGATTGGCACAAATGTAGGATTCGAAGGATCCCATGGTGGACCAGTGTAGTGAGGGAAGGCAACTACAACAAAGGATGGTAGTTCTGGTGGTGAACAACCTGGTGTATATACGATTGCACGAACAAGTCCGAGCGAACCGTTGATAAGACCAGCGCCAACCCACAGATTGCCTCGGAGAATAACACGTTGGTCAATGCAAAGGAGTATTTTCTTTGATAATTGATCATTTTTTGGTTGACTAGTTTCTAGTTGCCTCTTTTCGGCAGCATAACAATGTGCAACTGGCTGATTTAATAATTTTAACATTGATTTATTATGCAACTCAACAGCGTCATTTGTTGAATAAAGATGCATTGCAGTGGAGAAAGATTGGACTTCGCCTTCAGGAAGATTTGTTTTTGAACGTGTCATAAGAAGATTCCAATCAGCAACAGTGGGTGTTGCATTGCGAAGGTTGGAGAGGAGTTTGCGGAAGGAAATTTGTGTAGGACTTGTTCCTTGTTGCCGAAAGACTGTTGCAAGCGTAACCACAGTAGTGAAGCTTTTCCAAAGTGCAGTGCCATGAGAATTTCCTACATACATTGGCGTGTCTTTTACAGGTGGTAGTTGTCCAAGGTCACCCACAAGGATTATAGAACGTCCACCAAATGGGCTGTTTTTATTTGATGGGAATGCCTCGCGCAAGCGATCATCAATTTGAGAAAGCAATTTAGGACCAATGAAGCTCATTTCGTCAATTAGAATGTAATGAATATGCTGAAGTTGTTCTTGAAGGTTTAGGAGGGATTGACCCTCTAAAGGCTCCATACAGGATATAGGGATGCGAAGAGCAGAGTGGATCGTCAAAGCATTAATGTGGAATGCTGCAACACCGGTAGGAGAAAGTAGTAGCAGGGGGCATTTTTTCAAGGTGGAGCTTTCAAGGAATGCATTTTTTAAGAACTCAATTAGGAGCGACTTGCCGGTACCAGCAGTGCCTTGGATTATCATGTGTAGTGGTTTTTTGGCAATGTTGTTGCGGAAGTGCGAGAAGATAATATTGAATGAAATGGTTTGGCTTGGGGACAAGGAGGAAAGGGAATATGCAAATGGAGATAGGAGTTGGTGGGAAATTGTGGAGGAGCGGGTGGAGTCGATGAAGTGGATCGCGGTTTCTTGTAAGTGTGGAGGGATTGTAGAGTGGCCCCAATTATGGTTTGTGTCAAACTCACGATGGCCAAGCATTTCAAGCTCATCAAGGAGGAGGTTGTTACCTGGGTGGAGTTGAGAGAGAAATTTCCATTCATGCATGTCAAGTGTGGGGTCATGGGGAGGGTTGTTTGGGGATGAACAGATAGAGTCGGAGAGGTCCGAGGTGGATGGTTTGCGATAAATATGCCAAGGTTGATATGTGTGTCTAATTTCTTCCCAGTGTGCAACAATTCCTGCATCAGATATGCCAATATCATTAGGGAGGCTACGAAAAGGGAAGTATAAAAGGAGTTCGCTCCAGCAGAAGTCTACATAGGATGGTGATTCTTTCAATGGAATGGAGGTGTAACGAGGAAGAACGCGGACAACCATGGGAGGGAATATTTGTTTCCATGGTGATGTTTTTCGGCGGGTGGAGAAGGACCAGGAGCGTGCAACTTCAATAAGAGACAAACTTTCAAGTGCAGCTGGTCTTTGCATATAGGAGGCAATGAAAGGTGTTGATGGAGGATGACCATCTAAATCATGCAATACACGTTTGAAGATTTTTTTTTTTACATTGAGGGAGACAAAAGAACGACTACACTTTGTTAGTGGGAGTTTTTGTAGCATGTGGCAGGTTTCTTGTGCACCGATGTCTCGATCAGCAACAATTTCGGTGAGGACTTTGCGGACGATAGTGATAGTAGGAGCATCTGGGGGGGAGGATTGTGAGAGGCGTGAGAGAATTTGGTAGTAGCTTTCAAACTTTGCCTCTGATTTTGCTGCATACTTCGAAATGTAGTTCAACACAGCATGGTGTGATAGAACTGGTTGAAAATCAATGTTGGCCCTCCATATTGCAAGTAGTTGAGCATTGTGCACATTGAGTTTGTCATCATTTCTAGCAGGGGAGTATACATTTTTGCTAGAACCATCAATGTGAAGAGATGACGTGTTGCGAACCTCCCATGGGGCTCCGTAGCGGCAAGTTGATGTGTTATTTCTTTTGCGTAAACATGTAGAAGAGTGGCAATATGTGTGCCTTTGAACAGAATTGAGGACTTTTTCATAGTCTTCCAATTGATTGCCTCCAAATATTTCATGCGTGCTAAGGAGGCATGGATCTTGTAGAGATGAACGATTTATTCCAGGAGCTCTACTGTGAACTGGACGAGGATTCCAAGCAGTGCAGTACCTATCAAAATATTCAGTAGCCGCGCGGACATTTGTTGCATTGGTCCAATCTAGATTGTCCATTGCAGGTGCATTTGGAAGCCATAGGAACCCATGGATATGTGCGGAGCCGCGATGTTGCCATTCATACCTTATAAAGCAAGGGGGACAGATAGTAATATTGGATGTGTGGAAGTGAAAGGAAAGAAAGATAAGAGAAGGAAGGAATAGTATGCATACCTGCACCAGTAATCCTTTACAAGGAATCCTTTAAGTAGCACCTCTTCCAGGAATATTGTGAATCTGCAATGGATATATTGAGATGCACGATGCGAGTTTCTAATAATGTTTTGGATTCTCCATCGAGTGTGCTCATTTGAATTGGATGGAGGGTTGGAAGGCATCAAATTATGCAAGTCTGGCCATTTTTTATCAGCTGCAGTTAGTGTGAAGAATATGGTAGGGGTACCAATTTGAGTGATCATGTCTGTTAGTTCTCCTCTAGCCCTGGTCCAGAAAGAACGGGTTCCAGGCAAGGATGACCCGAAACGCATAATTTGGTCTGGAATGGTGGAAGGGGGCGTTTGTTGGAGTAGGTGGCGAAGGTCGGCGATTGTTGCTGGTAGGGTGTTTGAAAGGTCCCTTTTAATGAAGATAGAAGCAGTTTCTTGGCTGCGATGGCGCATGATAAGGTTGTACAAGTAATATCGGAAGCGAGGATGTTGTGCAAAACGATTGTCATTGTAGCGCATTAGATGCATAGCGTATTCTTGCATGTCCACTTTTGCAATTCTTAGTTGGTTAATCATGGGAGATCCTTTGGGGAAGAGGGTGGAGAAGGCCATGGAGAATAGGCCCTCTGTGTTGTATTCATTGATTGGGGAAAGGCCAATGGTCGGCCATTGAAGTGAATGGGTTGTTGTTGAATTAGAGGAATCTATGTAGGTACATATTTCATCAAGTTCAAAATGACAGTTTGGTAGAGTTGAAACAAAGGAGGATGGGTGGAGGTCAGACGGGCATGAGTGGGGGAGTTCAAAATTAGGAATTTCTGGAATGGCTTCATGGAGTGCGATGGAAGATGTGTTGATATGGTGTAGCATGTTGGAAATGTTGGTAGGTGGAATAGGCAAAGCATTGAGGGCAAGTTGGTTAATATGGACATCTTTGTAGTATGGGTCGTTTTGTAGTTTGAATTGCAAAGCTGCATGGACATGTGTTCGACTAACAAAAAATTCATAGTTTTTTTCATCATGGCTAGTTTTGTTTACCACAAGGATGTCTAGTTCTGACAACATGCGAGGAAGAGAGGTGACAATATTTGTGATATCTTGTGGAAAACTAATAGTATGACCAGAATATTTCAATTGGCCACCACGTGCATGGGTAACCTGAAGAACGTGATTAACACGAGCAATGAGCATCTCTTCAACTTGAGTTAGGTAGGATAGGACATGTGGTTGGATACCTGGGTCCATGTTATTTTTAGAGGAGAAACGATGCGTTGATCGTTCGGCAATACAACGGGTACAAAAAATTATTCCATGACTTGTTTTTGTTTTCATGGATGCGTAAGCTTCATGACAAATTGAGCAAACTTGGATGGGACAAAGTGCATCGATCCTTTGACGAAACCAAAAATGTGCATGTTGCAGAAGGATGGGGAGAAATTGTTGGGCAGGTGGAAGGGGAAGTTGGGAAGTTTGGGTGGGATGTATGGGGAGGACAGAATTTTGTGAAGCAATAGGAGTATTGTTGGCCTGAGAGCGAAGGAGGCGACAGCGTGCATTGATGATGTCTTTATTAAGTGCGTAGTAGCGTCGTTTTTGTTCCCTTTCCACATTGATTTCTAGTGGGGTTGGCATAGCTGTTTCAAGTAAGGAAACGTCTGTTAAATGCATGAAGATTATTGCGAGTGATTATTAAAGCGAAAATGTATTTAGTATGGGTTGGTTGGAAATGTGTGTTGCATATTTCAAATTGAGAAAGCATTTATTTTGAAATCAACCACATGTTGCATCTATTGGCTAGAGTAAAGTGAAGACATATTTTATATTTTACAAAAGAGAAGAAGCAATTTATGTATTATTTTTTATAGTAAGCATAGCATATTCATCTGTACATTTAGAAACTGTGTGTGTTGCAAAGAAGATCAAACAATGAAGGAGGAAAGGCAAAACTATGTGACCAAATGTTCATATATTACAAAGATGCATTAAAGCATAATGGAATGACATATATACAAAACGTCATGAAAAAAGGAGTGGGTGATCAGGCGTTTAGGAGAAGTAGTAGAAAGTAGGAGGGCAATGGGAATATATACTTACGATTACAAAACATGTCTAGAAAATCGATGAGGAATGGCAATCAAGGTTTAAGAAGTTGAAAGGGGAACAAAGGGAAGGAAATAAAAATGTGTAGCGGATGGTGGACATGTTAGGAGGAAGCTATTATGGGGAAAGTATGTATTGAATGAGAGGTGGGGGAGAGATGAGTCAGAGCAAGGAAGAAACGGTTAGAGTTTGTATTAGAATGGGTTGGTGGGGGGAGGACTTGATTGCAGGGCCCTTAGAAGGGTAGTCGATGCCTCAGCGTATGCAAGTTCTTCTGCGTGCATAAGAGTTGGGCCTAGTCGTACAACACCGTTGAATCTATCCCTCTTTAAAGATAGTGTGAAGAGGAAATGGTGTCCTTTGATTTTGTTGTATATGTCGATAATACTTTCAAGATCAATTGAGAGGAGGCAGAGGTCCTTTGCGGAGATGCCGAGAAGGGCAGTTGAGGCTTCGTCGAAAGCAACAACATTGTCAAGGGTGCCAGTGTGGTCTTGCAATTGGAGTCGAAGAATGTAGCGATAGTCGCACTCATTGAACGAGCCGTCACATTTCGAGCATCGGTAGGTGTTGTCATTTTGTCGTATAGCCTTTCTCATGCATTGGATCCCATCATTGATAAGGGGACATGCGAGGAAGTAGAAATCATGCATGTTAATAGAGATAGCAGTAGCTTGAAGTGAAATCCGTGGAATATTTTCGTCAGGCTGCATTGCCAAAATGTCGGAAACTGTTTTCGAACTTAAAGGCCTCTTGTTTGTACTTTTGTATTTGCGGCTGAGCGACGGCGAGGGTGCTTTATTTCCTTCTCCGTCAAACCATTCTTTCAGTTGTTGGGATTTTGCTGATCGTTTGGCCATTGAACTCGACAATCCTACCCCCTTTAATTGCAAGTACATAAATCTCACTAGCCATGCGCATTTCGGAGAGTGCACGACCTTCAGCATGGCAGTGTTCGCCCCACAAAGTGACATCAATGCTGCTCCCAGACATATCACGAAGAGTGATAGTTTTCTTGGGAGTCTCAGAGCCATCGCATTTGCGAATGATAGACGAAGGAGAGAGGGAGGCGACAATACCTATGACATCAACGATTGAATTAGGAGGTGAATGTTTGAGGGAACTTATGGGCACAAATTGATAGGTATGGGAAGGAATTGTAAGGTCATCAGCGAAGACCTGTGACACTATTGATGAAGAGAAGAGGAGGATTTAAAATGGTCGTTTCAGATGGTTATATGAAGGGTTGGGGATCTTTATGGTCCCATTTGCAACATTGTAAATGTGGCCAATTTTAATGAGACCATGATGGGATTCTGCCAAATCATTGAAGGCAGAGACATGGATTTGATCGCTGTCGCGATCGACAAGGTCAAACCCCAGCGATTTTCCAGTGCCCCGTGCATTGCTAAATTCACGAAGGAGTGTCCTTGAAAGGACTCTGCCTTGGATGGACCAAGATTTTCGAGTAGGGGAGAGTGCTTTAAAAGGGAGAACAGTTGTAGATGATAGGGTGGAGTTTTCGGAGGACACGGAGTGAATGTCAAGGGAGGGAGGCGAGGAAAAGGGAGACGAAGAAGAGGAGGCCGAGGTGGCTTGGTTCATTTGTTCAGTGGAGAGAATAATAGGGGCTGGGTCACCAACCAATGGTGCATCACGTTGCAGTATGTCGAGATCGATGAGACAAAGTGACCTGCAAGAATGAGATATTTATTAGCAAAGAGGGGAAGTAAAATGTTAGGAATGAGAATTGAGATAAACAAGGGATGTAAGAGGAGAATCATTAAAGGGGAGGAAGCAAAGAGGTGACATTTATGTAGCTTACATGGAATGATGTGCATACGTGCATGAGCTTTTTCTGAGGCGAATTATCGAGCCTATTCGCAACTCTTCATTTTGTGCAAACTCTGTATGTGAAGAGGGAAGTAGAACGACGTGCTTGTGAGCACCATCAGACAACGATATGCGGTAGCGAGGCGTTGTAGCTCGAGCAGAAGGTATCTATTCGATTGCAATGATCTGCAGGGTTGGTTGTAGATCGATACCACCAGTAAGGAGCGACGAGAGCCCATTGCGGGTCAAGGATGCTTCCATGACGATGCAACTGGTTTTGTAAAACGAGGTGTTGCTAGCGAATATAAATATGAAGGTATAGAAACTGAAGAAGAGGATGTGTACATAAGGGAACGAAAACTTATAAGTTTGCAATTTAAGAGAGTTGAAGGAAAAAAACAAGAATTGACAACATTCATAAAAACTTTCTATTAAATTTTTCTGCTATATGAGAGGTAAAACCTGAATCGTGATTTAACAGAAGAGAATTCAAAGCTGAAAAGATAATCATAAATGGCAAGTAGCGCTATGATCACCTAAGGTGGAAAGCCTATAGCTATTAATGTCTCGATTCTTTTCATGTTCAAACAATCTATACTGTATACTAAAGAAGCAACCTAACGACATGTCACAAATTGGCCATTCAAATGGCCTGCATATCCTCGAGATTGATGGAATCCTCATATATGAAGAAGGCAATGACACCTTGATGTGAAATTCTCGTATTTTCTCTTCCTGTCCTTCATGTTATGTCTGGGTGGTCGAATTGAGTGTGCTCATTTTGATTTGCAGAAGGCCGAATAGGATGAGCAAACCCATTATCATATGTTGTATGCCCATAGAATCTTTAAGTTTATCTAAGGTGGTAAACCCTGCCCGTGTAACCTCTTTAAATAGAAAGTATAGCTCCTACTTGCTGTTTGTAAAATAACGGCTAGGTTGTTTCAAATAATAAAAATTAATTTATTTTATTTTAAAAAGAGTAAACCAAATGATAAAAGTTTATAATTTGAATTGTAAATATTTATTTTTATTTTAATGAAAGTAATATTTTTTAATTTAATATTATTTTTCTAAGCTATATGCCCAAATTGATATATATATATATATATATGCCCAAATTATTTACTTGTATCTACTTCTAAGCTGTATGCCTAAATTTATTTATTTAATGTTAGAGATGTTTTTGATAAAAATCACATAAAAATATTTTAGTCTACTTGTTTGAATAATCTAATATGATACATCTAAGATGAAAAACCAAATCACTGACATTAGATTAAATAAATAAAATATATTAAATTAAAAAATTTAATATTAAAATAAAAATAAAAAATAATCAAATTATTAATATAAAAATTAAACAAATATCTAAATAAAAAAATCCTTATTTTATTTACAAATTTTAAAATTTAATAAATTTAAAATAATATTTATATTTTTTCAAATAAATACAATTAAATTAATATTTCTTTATTTTTAATTAAACTAATTCAAAATCTAATTAACCCATAAAAATTTTAAAATTTAATAAATTTAAAATAATATTTATATTTTTTCAAATAAATACAATTAAATTAATATTTTTTGTTTATTTTTAATTAGACTAAATCAAAATCTAATTAACCCATAAAAAAATCTTGTAACCAAGATTGTAAACTCTCATATTTTATTTATTTCTCGCCTCACATCCTCGATATCTATCACACTTCTGAGCTTCCCCTTGGAAATAGACTTGCACGCAAGCATTTCTCCAGTCTCCTTGATCAGGCGTATAGAAGCATTATCATGGGAAGCATTGCCATCTATCTTTCAGATGAGAACATAAATTTCCATGAACGCTTGAAGTGAAAGAAGTCATTGCCAATCAAAACTCAAGCAAGTGGGTATAACTAATGCTATGCACATGTCAATATAGTTATTTTTACAGAAACTATAAATAGATTTTATTAAGTAAATATTCGATGAAGAAAAGCCATTTTTTTGGATTAAAATAACGAGATCAGATCCAATAGAATTAATTCATAGAAACCACCAGTTCTGGCCTTTTAGAATTGATTTCGAGCAAGGAGAAATCTTGTAATCTACAGTTCAATAATTACTTAAGATTAAGTAATATGCTCTGAAAACGTCTTGCAATTGATGATTTACTTTAAGATCTTCAACCCGCCACAGATGAATATTCCATAATTAAAAATATTTTTTGTTTCATTTTAGATCTGCTACTAATTCTTGCATATCCAGTTTTTCTTTATCCATGTTCTTGCCATTTTTGTTGTCAAAATAAACAATTGTGAATAACATATAATTTTGGATTGTCATCCTTGATATATGGTATGACACAAATATTTCTTATCAGTCACTTCAATTGATGTCATGATATCTAAAACTTTCGATTTTACATGTCCAAACTACCCTGAATGGATATTGCCATCCCACTACGTCAACATGTTGCCATACTCAGAGTTTGTGTAATCAAATAAAATACTACACAGCTATGGCAGTTTGTTTTTCCCAATCACATCTAGAATTACAAGGAACAATGGGCTATACTATTGGAACAGTAATGCATCCAAATCGTGTAGCTACAGTATGAGAAGTATAATATATTGCTACATTATTAGGACACAGATGCATCCGAATCCTACCATAAAAAGCATGTAGCTACAGTGAGTTGTATAAAAAATTATTATTGTAAAAACATTTACAGAAACAACCATTGAGCTGTTTTATCAAGTACAACAAACATTAGGATAAGACACCATAACTGAATCGGGCATCTCCGGGACGCTAGAGCAACTACCTTATGAGGTAAGAAAAGGTAGAAAGTAAAAAACCAAACAGAGAAATCAAAAGAGAGAGAATTGCAAAGTCAGTACACATATCGATTTGAGTCAACCTAATACCAGGTCAGGTTGGTTGGTTAGTCTGATAACCGGATCGGGTATCTCCGGGACGACAGGGCAACTACCTTGTGATGTAGGAAAAGCTAGAAAGGAATAAATCAAAAGAGAGAGAATTGCATAGGCAGTAAACATATCGATTTGAGTCAACCTAATACCAGGTCAGCTTGGTTGGCTAGTCCAAACATCAGTAGATAGCTAAACTTTAATATCCAAAAGACAGCAAAACCCTGTTGAGTAACAGTTGATAATACAATACAGTTGTGCATGAAAACCTAACATCAGAGATGGACATGTTGGCTGCTATTACTTGC
This sequence comes from Pinus albicaulis, assembly GCA_034641835.2. Taxonomy (NCBI): domain Eukaryota; kingdom Viridiplantae; phylum Streptophyta; class Pinopsida; order Pinales; family Pinaceae; genus Pinus; species Pinus albicaulis. The sequence continues at coordinate 904,750,514 of CM076570.1, forward strand.
CCTTCTCAGGCAGATTTGTCAAATATATAAAATAAGGATCTACTACACAAGTAGCTCCATTACACTGATGTTTTTCTTTACAGGGGGTAACACTGCCTGAACAAATCATCGTGGATTACACTTGACTTTCCAAAAGCAACAAAAAACTCTAACCATAAACGACCAAACCAATAGTGGATAAACCAATACGTAAAACAAGTAGCAACTACATGTCTATATTTCGCCTAGCCTAATCCACAATACTGATGGATTATATTTCAGGTGAAGGCAAGTAGAAAAATCAATTCTTACACTAAATCTTTCTGCTCAATCAGTAAACTTGGCCAAGTGAACCCACCTAACATCACGTGAGGTTAGTTGAGCATTGGATTAAATATTTCAATTGCATCTATATTAACATAATTTTATTTTAATTTCATTTATATTAACATATATTTTTGGACTTGTGATCATGCATGTTTGCGCTTTGCATGAGGCCCACGTGGCTCTGGTTCTCTTAAGCGAACATTAAACACGTAAACAACGAATTCTTCGACAGCATCTCTTCTTCCATCACTCGTGCTCAGCCCAGAGACGCCTCTTGGCTCCGTTTCGATTTCTGGAGAGGGCGATTGCAGAGAAGGGATTCTGTTTGGATCCCTCGCCTCTTCGAACACCAAGGGAAAGGGATCCGGAGCTGGAAGAAGCACTTACGCATATAATGGCACTCAGGCCATTGCAGGAACGAGTGTTATGTCAGTTTCTCATTCTGAGCAAAGCTTTCCACCTGCACCAGCTTTGTTACCACGTAAGCGTATACAGTTTTCATATAGCCTGTTTATAGGAAGCACTATTTTCAGTGCTCCTTTTCACTTATCGTTCTCTCTTTCAAAAATATTGTTCATCTATATATTAATGTCGAAAGATTGGTACGATGTTAACAGTTATGCAGTTTGGAGGACAGCACCATGTTGGACTTGGGGTCCCTGCTGTTGGTATGGCACTACCTGGATATGTGGTTCAACCTCAACTTGGTTTTGGAGGATCTGAAATGACCTGGTGTGCAAAAACTACATTTCTTGAATACAACTTATTATTCTATCTAGCTTTCATTCTTAACATACCTGATAGTTGCGTATTGAAGTATGCATTAACAGCAAATTGGTCCTATTGAGCTATCTAAAAAAAATTATTGTATGCTATATTGTTTCATTGGTTCAGGTTACCTTTTTTGGCTGGAGCTGCTGGCGCTCTGGGAGCCACTTACTGTTCTCCATATATAGCAGTTGATGGGGGTTATTATGCCCAACCAACTACACATCCTGATGCATTTGGCGTTGCTGGGTTAGTATAGAAGGGATTCCAGTGGAAACAAGCCCCAAAATATGTGGAAGTCAACTCCAAGATCAGGTATATGTAGGAAATTTAGGAAATGTAAGTTCTGGTCACTGGTAAATTTGAGATGCAATTAATTGTCTTTACATGAAATAAAATCCCTGTTTTTCCTACCTTGAAGATATATTGTAAATCTTATCTTCTTACTGTTTTAAAAGTTCTGGAAATGGTGATGAATGTGATTTTTTGAAGAGAGCTATTCTGTTGAAAGAAGCCCTAAGATGAACTCTGGACACAGGAAAAACTGCTGCTCATCAAATCTTCAGTGGTAAAAAGGAAATGAAAAAAAAAAGACAGAATTCTATAACTATAAATGAAGCTTCAGCCAATTTTGTTTTCCTTCGTGTTTTTCATTTCAATTGAATTATGCAGCGATTCTTTCACATTTTTGTCTGCAGGTAAGAGACACTAGTCTCAAATCAATATGTGCCCGAACATTTCTCAATTTGTTCCCAAGTTGTGTTCCAAATATTCTGATACGTTTTTCTTGCTGAAATTTTGTTTTCTGTTTGTTTCTCTTCACCCTGTAATGCTTGCTTTTTTTTTTCTAACTCAACTATTTTCTCTTAGATTGCCCAGCGTAACAGCTTGGATGTGGACGTGGATCTTGCTCTGGGATTTGCATCTCATTATAAAAAGATCGGTACTATGGAATGTCTTGTGGAGGAAGGGAATGCAGTTGCCTTTTTGGGGCCACTTATGAGAGCTGCAGAGAGGGGCTGCCTGCAAGTTGTGCAGTGGTTTGTTGAGAGAGATTGCAGGGACATGGAACTATGTCTTGCCCTCACAGCTGCGGCCTCAAGTAGCAAAGTGGAAATAGCGAATTACCTATTGCCTCATGTGCCTCAGCATGTCCTATCTGAATTGCGTACCTTCTTACAGGAATATTGGTCAGAGGAAGCATTCTTAAGAGGTCGCCAGTTTGGAAAAAATCATTACTTAAATGTAGTGCGAGTGATCATGCGAGGTATGTCCCCTCTTTTTCTGCACGATCTCCCTAATCAATTGCAGGTAGCTATAGCATACTTACCTTTGTACAAAGAATGCACTGATGCATCTGGGGTACTCCTATCCCAATGGTTAAGGGGTCGGCCAATTTTGTTTTCCTTCGTGTTTTTCATTTGAATTGAATTATGCAGCGATTCTTTCACATTTTTGTCTGCAGGTAAGAGACAGTAGTCTCAAATCAATATGTGCCCGAACATTTCTCAGCTTTGTTGGGTAAATATGAAGCGTAGATCAGAGGGATTGGGTTCTATGTTCACTATGTCCAAAGACTTGAATCTTGTTTTCTTGAGTGCTAAAAAGGAAATGAAAAAAAAAAAGACAGAATTCTATAACTATAAATGAAGCTTCAGCCAACGAATTTACATGAATGACTTTGACTCTCTGTTACAACAGTTTTGTTCCTCATATATTCACAAATTTTCACAACACAGATGTTTTTTTCTTAATTCTTTCTAATCCTCTAGCTATTTTACATTCTGGACTTACGTTCTGAAAAACAATCTATAGAAGTTAAACACAAATCTGACCTAACAATTATTCGAAGCTTACTAGCAATTTGTCTTCTTCAAGCTGGAGCTGAAAGTCGGACAAGTTCTTCTTCACGCTGGAGCTGGAAGTCAGGGTGGAGCTGGAAGTTGGAAGTAGGCAGTATGTTTGTTAGATGGAAGTCTATTTAAGCAGCACATCCAAGTCGGTTGAACGCTGCAAGTCGGCGTTATTCTGCAAGCTGGAAGTCGGCAATCGCCTAGTCTTCAATGCAAGCTGCAAGTTGGCAAAATTCTGCAAGCTGCAAGTCGACAATGTTGTTGTGTTCAATGCACATTAAATGGTTGCATTAAATCGTTCTGTGGCTGGAGTTGAAAAACGATGTTTGCAGGAAATAATATCGGGACCGATTTGCCGTGTAGATTTCATTCTGCAAATCTAAATTTCAGAGTTTGAAATTTGGAATCAACACCTGGTCCCCAGATCGACTTGCCACATGTAAAAGCCTAACTGCACCAGATCGACCAATTTTATTGGTTCAGGAACTGCCACATGTTAAAAATTAACTGGCTCCATGCGCCATGCAAAAGTCTCTCTGATTGGCTGGGGTGAACATTTGCTCACCCCAAGCCTGCAATGGAGAACGCCTCCGGCGTAATTAACCTCAACGTTTATGTTTTGTAGATATTTAAGATATTTATTACACTTTATTTTATGCTTTATACATTGACGTTGCAATTTTTCCCTAATTTCACAATATTACTATATTAACCTCAACGTTTATGTTTTATAAACTATGTATTTTCGTTATCTCCGTTTCTCATGTAGTTGATTGACTTCTATTTTGTTCCTAGTTGTTTTTCCAACTTATAAAAGACCATGCTCATGTTTAAGTTTCTGGTTGGCCGTAGACCTTATAAGAATGGGAATTGTTAAAGTTAGTAGATAAATGTTTATTTAATATTTTGGTTTTTCTCTTCTCTTTGTTTATAGTATAATTAGTTGTTTATATTATAATTAGTTGGTATGGTGATTTTGAAAGAGAAATAAAAGGTTTTGATGTTGATTAAAGCAATACAAAGTGGTAAGGAATTTGTTAGGAAAAAGCATCCAAATGCATTGATCAAAATTTCGTGATCTTCCTCTATTTTATTCCTAACTTTTTTCATGCCATTATCATATTTTTACTTCCTAACATTTACATTAATTTAATTAAAAAATATTAAATAATTTAATTATTTCACATTTTTTTTATATATTTAAGTTATTCTTTTTAAATTATAACTTAAATTAATGACAAATTTGCATTATTGATTATAAGAACATATCATTAAAATATTATAAGTTAATATATGATATAGATACTAATATGTAAAGTGGTTTTTTTATGGTAACGAATTAGTTTGTAAGACATGAAAAATATGAAAATTATAACCTATGTGAAAGAATGATTATTTTTATTATATTTAGTTTTACTTTTATTCATATATTTGGTATTAAAATATATTCATTTTATTTATATATTTGATATTAAAATATGATTTTCCACATAATAGTGAATGTAAAATTATTAATGAAAATTGATGTTTTTAATAAATTTATTAAAATTATTTAAGATAAATATATGCTAAGTTTATATAAAAAAAGAAAAACCATATATAGAAAAAAAAAAAACAAATTTTAAATCTATCAAATTAGATCTTTAATAAAAAATAATATAACTACTTGAAAAAATTATATTTTGAAAATTTTAAGATAAATATATGCAAAACTTATATTAAAAAGAAAAAAACATACAGAGGAAAGAAAGAACTAATTTTAAACCTATCAAACTAGATCTTAAAAATTATGAAAGAAACTAGATCTTAAAAAATTATGAAGAAAATTCTAATTAGTAAACTAAAAAAATAATATAACTCCCTAAAAAATGGAATTTCTATTTTGAAAATTTATGTGAATGATTTTAACTTTATATAAATTAATTGTTTTTAGTGTAGTTCTTTGCATTTATTATATATTTTTATTAACAAACTATATTATTTATTTTTTTAATTAGTAAATGTCATTTATCTACTATGCCATTAGCTCATACATGTGAAGTGTTGCAGTGCAAATATATGTTAGGCTCGTGATTTTTTAATATTTCATTGAGATTTTTTAGAGTTTCCTATTTTCCGAACTTTGTGACTCGATAAGGGAGGATTAACTAATACTTAACACAAAATAAAAATTTATTTTTTTTGAGTTATTTGTAATTGTTAAGGCCAAAAAAAATATAAAAGCATCTCATTAATTGATGTCTAATATAGTTTAGCATAATTAAGTTAGATTGGTAATATGTTTATAATAATTCTTTGTGTTTATAAATTATTAACTAGCAATTGTCCCTAAAGGTGTAAAGATACTCTTAAAGAATTGAACATGTTTATGATGAAACTGCAAAAATGTTGTAGCAAAGGAAAAATAACAACCTAAAGGGTTGAATATTTAGGGGAGTAGACTCACACTTGTAGCTTCTCTGACAAATGTTGCTTGAACCACTTGGCTAAATCATTTTTTTCCAACCATACCATTATGTCAAAATCTTATATACATATTATATCCAAGTTATATCATGAAAGGTAATTAGGAGAAACATTACCACTGGTGCACAAAAAATGTAATTTTACAAAGGAAATGACTAAAGTGAGTGTGTGTTGATAATGCAATAAAATAAAGAGCATATTTCACTGGAGTGACTGATTCCAGGATATTCTGCAATCAACATAAATAAGGGGTTTTGTTATAGAATTTAGCTATCTCTTTTTAAAAATTTTAAATTACTTTGGAGCCATTAATTCAAGTTTTCAATTTAAATTTAATTTTTTTCTAGAAAATATTTGTTGTAATTGTAAATGTATGTGGTGTAGTTTACACAATCCAAGTGTCCAAGTAAACTTTCAAGGCATTGTATTGATTTATGCATTCAAAAAAACAATTTTAAAATGAAAAGTTACACATTCTATATGTATATATAGAACCAATATAGATCCATTTTGAAGAGGATTAAAGATTCTCTTGAGGTGCACATTTTTTTCAAGTTTTTCACTCTAGAAAAGGTCCTATAGGTTATCTTTAGCCTTGTGGACGTTAAAATTTTCTTTCTTTCTTTCTCATCTTTCCATAGCTAGTGTGGGTCCCAAAATAAATACACAATAAATACTGATCATATAAGTTAAATATATATAAGAATTCTTTATGTCAAGGATGCTCATTCCTAAACAAAAAAATACCCAATAACATCTCAAGATGAACACAATTTAAGGTGTGACTTTATCATAATTAGTTAAAGAAATTTTGTGTGGGAGTTATCTTAAGAATCCCCAAAGCAGGAATTTTTATAACTTGACCAAAAATTTAGATATTTTCTGTTATATAAAAATAATTGTTATCTAATTGTAAATTGGTTGAAAAAAATCAAAATTGAGCCAATGTAATATTTCCAGTAATTTTTTTATATCATTTTACCTAAAGTCATCCCTTAAACACCTAAAGGAAATCTTTAAAAATACATAAATTAATGTAATTCTTATCTTATTTATTAATATGCTAGAATCAAGAATAGTGTAAAACACCATGACCAAAACGGCTTGTTGAAATAAAATTTAATTTAAGGTGTATGTTCCCCACTACATCATAGATATCATGGATTGTGAAGATGAAGCTCCATAACCACATCCTAAAAATGAAAATATTTAGTTTTTATGTATGATATATAAATAAATATTTGACTGCACATTACATGTATTAGAAACAACCTATGTAAAACCATTGTACCTTTCCTAGTTCCAAGATGAACTTTGGCATTGGTCAGCTTTCTGGGAGCCTGAACTTCTATTTCTTCTTGTGCGCAACTAGGAGGTTTCCTTCTGGCTTTTCCAGGCAAGGGGTGGTCTGCGAGTTCTAGCTTGGATTTGTGATTGTTTCCTAGAAATTTTGAGTCAAGGTGACCATTGACATTTGGTTACCTTTTCTTCTTTGTCTATTGTGTGGAATGATGGGCTTTGATGCAGGGTGGCCGATTGGTAGTGTGCTTCGTTTCTAGGTGTGTGGTGTTGGGTTTGATTTGATGGTCCTTGGTGTGGATTGGGGTTAGCCTTCGGGGTCTAGGTTTTGAAACGACCACCAGCATGAGGCCAAGCATGTGTTCCTTGCATGTGCATGTTCAAGCGAAGGTGGATGTGTCATGTATTGGGGAGCAGTAAATCATGTCGGATGGAGTCTAGGGTGGCGGTGTGAGAGGTGATGGCGATAGCAGCAACCATAGTACCATAATTGTACGCGACTTTGGGTGTGGGGGTCGTGGAGCACGTGGTGGGCAAAGGACTTCAGTCAGTCCTATTGTTGGGAAGGGTAGCATGATCCTGGCTCAGAGTAGCCGTAGAGAAGGAAACGAGCATAGGGGAACAGGTTGTGGCCAAGTCTCAAGAACACGAGGGTGGAGCAGCAATTCGGGTGGTGTGGGGTCAGTTGGACGCACATCTGCTAGGTCTTCTGGGAGAACTACAATGCTCCAAGCGATGGTCCAATCTGTCATAGACATGATGGAATCTCATGATAGGGTCTGGAGGGAGGAACATGAGGAAGTTATGGCCAAGCTAGAGAAAATCCATTATTGTCAATGCCATGTCTGCGAAATAATTGTGGGTTTATGGCATGGGTAGAATATATTGACTGAGAAGATCGAAAAGATGGAATATTGGCTTGCTCACTTTGAGCAACATGTCAACTTCTTGTATTGTCCTCCTGCTTCTTAGGGAACGGGGCCAAATAATCCTGCATCAATCACTTTTAATGATTTATTATAGTAATTGATGTCTTTCTAGTTCTTTTTGTTTCCTGGTATGTAAGGCCTATAAGGCTTTGGATCTCTTCATTGAGAATTTTTATTTTTATATGTAGCATCGTAATAGCATTGGTCAACAAACCTGCTCAGGGTGAGACCACATGTATTTTGACATCTTTGTATATTCTTTTTTATTAATTAAAAAACTTCGACACACACACACACACACATTTAAATGGAAATATCTAGTTTAAATGAAAGTGAGTTATTTAATTGATGTGATCATTTTTCCATCACTTGAATGTTAGCATCGTTAATAATTTTGTTATTATTCTTTACATTTCTCTAATAATGAGTGAGTAAATATTTTCCCCATTTTTAATTTGAAACAATAACTAGACACTCCTTACTCTTGATTTGAAGGAGTACCTACTAAGTATATAAATTATAATAAATTTCAATTTTATATTGGCAAAGTATAAATATAAAGGAGAGAAATCACACACACACACACACATATATATATATATATAACAATGGTTAAGAGTATGTGTTTCTTTGGTGAAATGTTATAGGTTCAAATTCAAAAAGGATTAAAATAGATATACCTTTATAAACCTTAAATGAAAAAAAAATCTCATATATAAATTTAATATCTTTAATTCAGCCATAATATTAAAATTAAGTTAGTATTATTATTATTTCTTAAAAACATTACAAATAAATAAATAACTTAATTTTAATTTAGATAATAAAAAATAGTTAAATATATTTATCCTTAATTTACAGTGGAGATTCTTAATTTGAAAATAGGATTTGTCATAATATTATGGACCATTATTATGGCTTATCAATACAACATTCCCAAAAAACCATAACTCATTTCATATGACACTTTTTCATATAACATTTTTTAAATTAATTAATTTAATTAAAAAGATAAAAGAGACACATAAATCTCAATCATTGATTCATGTATACTACTAGCCAAAATTCTAGAATATTTCATAGAGGATAAATTCTTACCATCCACCTAATAATTATTGATAAGAATTCATAATTGGTTAATGTGGACTTCCAAGCTACCCACTACGAGAACATGGGTGTCTTGATCTTTGTCAGTACAATATTAAAACTAAGAAATGTCCAACTATTTCATTTATGAACTTGGGGTTGATTTCTTCTCATGTTTTTTTTGTTGTTGTTTCTTTTCACTTTTGGCTGAGCATGTGTATCTTTTTATGTTGATTGGTGTTTAGATCGATCTTATGTGTAATTTATCTCATATATGCAAATGGATATATGTATTTTTCTTTATGCATAAGCATATATACATAAGCACTTATTTAGGTATGTAAACTTATGCCTTCATCAATGATGTTGTTAAATGTTGATCAAATGTTGTAGTGTATTTCAGAGTTGGTAGGTTGCATTGAGTTTTAATAAATTGAAAAAATTAGATTCATTGCCAAGTGGCTCCCCACCCACCAATTTTCTATGGATTTGAGATTATTCCAATTCTAATAAGTTCCTCCACAATAAGTTCTTCATTCTTATTTATAAAATTCATTTTCATATAAGAAAATTGTATTTAGAAAAATGGTCAATGGAAAATTGTATTTAAAAAATAATATTCGTGCCACATGGCTCCTCACCCACCAATTTCCTAAGGATTTGATATTATTCCAACTCTAATAAGTTCCTCCATGATAATTTCCTCGTTATTATTTATAAAATTTATTTATATATAAGCAAAATTTATTTAGCAAAACAGTCGATTTTACAACAAGGTGTAATTGATTTTTTTTCTTGAGTTAAAATTGACCCATTTCAAAACAACATATGAACAAATTCCAAATGGAGATGAAAAGTAGACAATACCTATCTTGACCAATTTAAAAAAAAATACCTTCAATATAATTAATTATATATATTTTAATATTAACCTTAATATTACTAATTAACTTATTTGTAATTAAAAATAAAATTAATAGTAATTTATAATTGATATTATATACATCCATCATATAATATTAATAATATGTAATAACACAAATATTATATACATAACAATAATAATATAATATTAATATAAAATAATATTATAATATATTATCTTTACTCATAAACATATATAAAACTTACAATTTAACTATATAATTAAAAATCCTTTACTCTTATTATTAATAATTAATAAGATATATAATTAATATTGTTAATATTAATTAAGTATATGAATTTATTTTAAGTTTGTTTTTTTCAATATTAGATAGAAGAATGAAGAATGATTTGTTTATTTGTTTTATGTTTTTTTTTAAAATCAATCAAACTTAGATGTCTCCATAAATAGTTTTAAGCTTCATAGACGATTTTTTCCCTTCTCCTATTACATAAAAAATAATATTTTATCTATTTGTGCAAAAAAATTATGAATATTTGAAATAGTTTATCAAACCTAAATTTCTCAGTGTATTATTTTAAATTTCACAAAATATTTTCATCCTCAATCTAACTTATAAAAAACAATCAAAGAAAGGCACTGAATGGATAAACTTGACCAAGCAAGGTTATAAAAAGTCTCTAGGTATTTAAATAAATCATTAGTAATGTATAAAAAAAAAGCGTTGAATGGATAAACTTGACCCAAGCAAGATTATAAAGAGTCTCTAGATATTTAAATAAATCATTAGTAATAAATAAATCATTAGTAATAATTAATAGAGTTCCTAATTAAGATGGCTAATTAAGTATATGAGTTTATTTTAAAAGTGGATAGAAAAATGAAGAATAATTTGTTTATTTATAAATTGTTTTCTTAAGAAAATATTAATATAATTTGGACGTTAGTTTAATGATTTTTATTCTCAATTTAACTTATAAAAAATTAAAAAAATGTCTATTTGCGAGATTTTCTCATCAACTTCATAGGTAGGTTGATCAAACCTACATCTCATAGCATAGTTTTAATTTTTATAGATGAATTTCATTGTAAACTTGACCAAAGCTAGGTCATAAAGAGTCTTGAGATATATAAATTAATCATTTCTCTTAATCATCTTAGATAAACAGGATTGACTTTGTTCAAAGAAGGTGGAGATATATATATTAATAATTTCTCTCAACTATCTTAGATAAACAAAGTTGACACTCTTCAAAAAAAAGGAGTACACTGGTCCACCTATGTGTGCATATGTCCATTTAATATATTCTCTCTAGCTTCAACCGCACATTCAATCAGTACTCTCAAGGTGCCCTCATGGCATGAGGCAATACCTTCATGTGACTTGAACTTTAGCCAATTGTGAAAAAATCACTTCTTATCAAATTTTTATTATATATAGCCAAGGTATAAATCTTGTGTTTTTACATTCTTTTTGATATTTTTTTCCAAATAGTATTGGCCAAAAACAAGTAGGTATTCACATGTTTGAATTATAAAATTTATATAATTTTAGCGTTCTATGGTTTTTCACACTAGTGAATCTATTTGTACATTCAAAACACATTTAAATAACAAAAAAAACACTCAAAATTAAAATATCTAAATTGTATATATAATATGTTAAAATATTTTACTTAATGTGAATATTAAAATATATAATTGATGAGATTAACTATTTTTTAATTAATTTTTTTGAAATAATGAAAGTCAGCTTCATGTTAAATAATATTAAATAAATTGTGTATATCTTTTTATACTAAAAATTAAAAAAATTCTTAAAAAACAACAACAAAAATAATTACTTTTTTTATTTATAATATAATAAAGAAATATTAAATTATGGCATTTCTCTGGTGTGTTATTGGTTGAAATGACAAAGCAAAACTTATTTATAAGTCTATCCACTCATAAATGTCCCATAAATGTAATACTTACCATAAAATTAAAGCAATTACACCATTTAACAATGGACATTTTATTATCAAGCGCATTTATGAGTAGATAGACTTAAAAATAAGCTTCGCCAAACCGCAAATCGATCATACCACAGGTCTATCATCGTCTGGGTGAAACGGCCCGATAAATGTAATACTTACCATAAAATTAAAGCAATTACACCATCTAACAATGGACATTTATTTATTTATCAAGCGCATTTATGAGTAGATAGACTTAAAAATAAGCTTCGCCAAACCGCAAATCGATCATACGACAGGTCTATCATCGTCTGGGTGAAACGGCAGGTCGATCATACGCAATGATATCAAATTGTACGGTCATTTTTTTTAATTTTCAGTTGCGATAATTTCAAAATCTTTCTTTATGCGTTGTGATAATTTTCAAAGATGTGGTTCTGTTTATTTCAGGGTTAATGATACATATTTTTCTTTCTTTATGAGTTTTCATAATTTCCAGAATCTAATCTTTGTTTATTTGTTCTCATAATTTCCAAAGATGTACTTCCGTTTATTTCAGGCTTAATGATATATCGCATTAGGCTTCTGTGTAATTACCACATATTGCATATTTACATGTCTTCTCTTTAATTAAATACCTATTTACGTAGCATTAGGTTATTTTTTTTGGTTCTCGTAATTCATTTATAATCAAATTAATGTGTAAAGTTGTTGAGTTTCAATGGCTTATAATTACATTCATTCTTATAATTTGTTTTTTTAAGTAATTAAGAAAATATTTTTAAATATATATATATATATATATATATATATATATATATATATATATATATATATATATATTGCAATTCTTTTATTTTTTAATATAAATATTTTTTATTGATTTTAATTTATTTATTTTAATAAGTGTAGTAGGTTTTTACTATTTTTTATTAATATAAAAAGTTGGCATAGTAAATACAAAAATTAGACCTTAACGTGTTCGAAGGAAACCAAGTTTGTTGGCCATTGAGTGCATTGTACCCCATCAAAAACATGAACTTCTTTAGATTCCTATAAAGAGTCTTTAGGTAACTAACATCAAAGTTTACTAACACTAACATTTACATAATACATGAATAAAGCTAACCACTAAAAAACTAGAACTGGTTGCTCTAGTCATCATCTAACTCCACTGGGTCGGATCTTAAACACTGGAACTTGGCATATCAACTTGTTGCATAGCCTTAATGTCCTTCTCCATTCCGACATACTGATGTAGTTGATGCAGGTTGATTTCCTGGATGCCTCTATTAATCTTTGCCAGGGTGATAACTGCCTTGGGCTCCTCTCTTGCTTCCCGAATTGAAGTAATGGCCTTAACCAACAGGAATTTTACTAACCAATAGGTTCTGATTGATTGAAGAAACAGTGAGATTCTCCCTCGGGTATGCCCCGTGTCAATAATCACATGTTGTAATTATTCCGCTGCCATATCATCCTCTTCTTCCAGTTTGGTTCGAGCTTCTGTCTCCCATCCATGAATAAGAGATTTTATAAAACGAGGTGTTTCTTCTGCATAGACCTGAAATAAGGGCTCCATGAGCTCTTTACTGTATTTCCTACCTCTCTTGGCTGGCAGGCCTGAGATTGTTTCTTTGCCTTTGTCCAAATTGACCTTTCTGCCTCTGTTTTTCTTCACCATATACAGATGAGGGACTGAGAGGAAGACGATAACCCCAAGTCACCCACGCAGACCACCAACAACGTCTTCGGTTGCTTCCGGATTGCGCGCAGTAGGAACATGCTTCTTCACAACTAAGAAATATTATGACAATGGTTTGCATGCCAAACTTCTTAACCTGCCCCAAAACATTCCGCCGACACTTATCCCAGCTAAACTCTCACATCCCAGCTGGCCTTTCCAGCTACTTCTCATGTAGAGTTATTGTCGTCATAGTGTTATAACTTGGGAGATGTCCCCTCCATTACCTCATCGGCCAAGATCTGCCTCTCCTCGCGTACGGTGGCCATGTTGCAATCCTGCCTCTCCACAAGACATTCTAATTTTTCCACCCTATCTTCTTCCCATCGCTAATATAAACTCTATAACTCAATTTTTGTAATCTTAATATATATATATATATATATATATATATATATATATATATATATATATATTCAACAAATTTTCACATATATTTTATCTGCCAAACAAATCTCTAAAGTCCACAATCTTGGAGGAATTTAACCCACGAACTAAAAACCCTTTTGAGGCTTTCCTCTGCTTGGAAGGTTTAATCTCAGGCTTAAGCCCCTGCTCCGACCAACAACCAAACAAAGCTGCTAGGTTTGTTTTCCTTTTTTATTAAAAAAATTGTGGAGTGTTTATTTTAATTTTAAAAATTTTAATCTATTTATTAATAATTATGATGTGAATAACTTTTTTTTTAAGGGAAACTATAGATTACTATTTAATTTTGAATACTTTTATTAATTATTTTTATTTATTATTTATTTTAAATTATTATAGATTTTTAGTTATCTTAGAATATTTTTATTAATGGTTATAGAATACTTTTATTTTTATTAATAGTTATAAAGTATTTTAGTTTATTAGTAGTTATATATTATTTTAGATTAATATTTCTATGAGTAATTATAGATTACTAAAACATTTTTATTATTTTTATGAGTAATTAGAGATTATTATTTTTAATTAAAAAATATTATATGAATACTAGTATGTTTTTTGAGCACGTGGTAACAAAATCTATTTACAAATTAAATTATAAATGAAAAATCTTCATGAATTTAATTTAATATTCTTTTAGATTAATATTTTCATGAGTAATTATAGATCCCTAAAATATTTGTATTGGTAGTTAGAGATTATTATTTTTAATTAAAAAATATTATATGAATATGAGGGATGATTTTTTTGACCATGTGGTAACAAAATCTATTTACAAATAAAATTATAAATGAAAAATATTTATTTCTTTTGCAGAACACTCCTCTAAAACTAAACATCAAGTGCATCTTGAAGATGCAATGATCATTGTGAGAGAGTAGCACTATCAAAGAAGGAAAGTGAGAGAGGCCCTTGAGATTATAAAACATCAGTGAAATAGAGATGGGGAATGTGAAATCAGTGAGAGTGACCTCTTCTTGGACAATTTTTTTCCTCAAAAGCGTCATCCCCTAAGTATAATTTTTTAGGTATAAGATCTCAGCTTTGTTTCTCTTCTTTTAAATTCGAAGATCGTTTTAATAATTATTAATTAATTTTTATTTGTCTAAAAAAAAATTAATTAATTAGTAATTATTATTAGTATCTACTATTTTAAATATAAAAATAGAAATAACCCTAATTTATATCCTAACATTAATTAAATTAAATAAAAATTATTAAATTAAATAAACATAATGAATTAAATTAGTTATTATTATTTTAATAAAAAAATGACTATTTACTTTATTAATATTTATTTATTTCTTTAAATAAAGGCTAATATTAATTAGTAAATAATGTTAATATTAATTAGTAAATAATTGGTTTATTTTTAATAATTTTATTATATGAATTAATCAAAAAATTTATCTTATTTTATTAATTATAACAATTATTGATAATAATAACCTTCTGTAAACAATTAGGGTTTTTGGTTAGTTAAATTATTTAAAAATGAATATTTTAACCTTATTATAAATCCTAAATTAAATGATAAATTAAATAAATAAATTTAATCAAATTAACTAAATTACTAACTATATAATAAAATAAATAATTATTTACTTGATTAATATTTATTTATTAAATACATATTAATATTAATTAGTAAATAATTAGTTTATTTTATTACATATTAATTAATTATAACAATAATATATATTAATTTTGATTACTAATTATATTTATTATTATCTCAAATCTCATATTAAATATTTTTAGGATTTTAAATGAGTTAGATTATATATAAAAATAGATATTATTACATAATATTTAATTAAATTAAAATTAATTCATCTTATTAAAAGAAATTATTATAAAATTAAAATAAAATTATTAAACTAGAAATAAAATTATTTCTTATTGTTTTTTGGAATTAAATTAAATAATAAAATAAAATGTATATAAAATAAAAATTAATAACCTTGGTCGGCTATTTTTATATTTTTCTTCACTATTAATGGCCTAAAATCTCTTCTTTCAATAATCTGGGAAGCTCTTCAATAAGTGATAACCATGAGAGTTTAAAAACTATAATATCATATGCGCTCTTATTTGAAAACAACTCGCCTAGCTGCCATTGTGTCCATGTTTGAGTCATTGTATCAAATGATTGAAATGTTTTAGGCCATTAGATTCACAAGTAAACAGTTTTTTATATGTTTTTTTATAGTGTTAGTTTTTTTTCTTTTTAATAAATTAGATTGAATTTAAGTTTTGGTGACTTTTAAGTTAAAATGTTGTTATTAAAAATTTGTTAGATTTTAACCTCAGTTTAACATTTTGACTATGTCAAATTACACAAAAATAAAAATAAAAGTAAATTAAATTAAATATTGGCATAATGTAATGAAGGTTTTAACTAGGTCAAAATACAATAAAAAATAAAAATAATAAAATAAAATAATAATAAACTATAAAAACAGCCAATGGTATTAACCTATGGTATTCATGTGGAATGTAGTTTATTTAAAGAGGGAAATTAAGATGGCGTAGATCAATCTTAACTCTCCATCTACCAAGAGCCAAGAGGGATCATATGTCTTGATATGAAAACCTCTTTTAGAGTAAAAAGAACATTTTAACTAGGTCAAAATACAATAAAAAATAAAATTAATAAAATAAAATAATAATAAACTATAAAAACAACGCATGGTATTAACCCATGGTATTCATGTGAAATGTAGTTTATTTAAAGAGGGAAATTAAGATGGCCTATATCAATCTTAACTCTGCATCTACCAAACTCTGCATCTACCAAGAGTCAAGAGGGATCATATGTCTTGATATGCAAACCTCTCTTACATTAAAAGGAAAATTGCTATAATATAGATTTAAACTAATTATTTAATAAAAATATTTTTAAATGTTTATAACCATTATTCTTTTAAAATTTTACTTAATAAAATTTATCTAAATTTTAATACATCCAAATATACATAGTTTTTCTTGTTCTATATTATTTTTGTTACAACTATTTTATTATTCCAAAAATACATGGTCTTTTTTGTTATATATTATTTATGTTACAACTGTTTTATTATTGATGAGTGGTATTTCTTAATATATAGAAAATTAAATTAATAATAAAAAAATTTAAAATATGTGATCTTTTTTAAATTTCCAAATTATTTCATAGGACATGATTCATCTTGAGAAATAATGATGAATGTTCATAATTCTCATTTCTTAAATAACGCTAAATTTACCTTTAATTACTTAATTGTAATAGTTTTTAATTACATAACAATTTGTAACTACATAAATACTTGTGACACCCTTATTAAAGATTAGTTAAAAGACTGATTAGTTTAATTAGTTTCTTGATTTTTATATTGTTTATTTCTTTTTCTGCTATTTTGGACAAAGAGAACTCATGGGCAATTACTCGTAATTTTAAATATTTTCACTTTTATTTTGTTTTACGGAGTTATTAAAGAAAAAGGAAAAGAAAACCTCTTCTAGACAGTGGGTGAAGTTTCTAGTAATTTGGAAGTGGTTGGGAAACAGTTATGGGACAGGTCCCTACCCTCTGGAATAAAGGGAATTCCAGAAGGAGGGTAGGGGTTCTCAAAAAATGGCTGGAAAAGAGAGAAGGATTGATCCAAGAGCTGGAAGAGTAAACCAGTTGGAAAATTACTTCTGAGACTCTTGTGCCAGAATTTTTCTTGTTTGTCTGTTGACTGGATTATTCCTGAGGTCACAGAAAGAGAAAATTAACCATTAGGTTTCCCGTGGCATTATCCAAGTTCCGGAGCTCGGGGGCAGGGTGAGGACGTTATTGCCTCCCCTGAAGGTTGGGAGGACCACCGTCAGAAGAAGGTTACCCAGTACAGATAAGTACATTATAGTCTGAGATTCATAACCTCTGTAGGCTAATTACTTTGTTAGCTATTTCTTGTTTCTACTATGAACTGGAACAGGAAACGAATTACTGGTAACTGTACACTGATTTCTGTAGATTACATAACTAGAATAATATGAAAAAGAAAACGAGTGCCAGTAGTAAAAAGATTATTATGCAAGGAGAGACAATACTGTTTTTGCTATTATTCTTTTGGTCCAGAAGGGTTTCCTGAAGAATGCTTTAGAATAGAAATATTTGTACTGTTCACTGTTTATCGGTAATAATCGCTTGAACTTCCAAAACTCTAAATGAAAAGAAGTAAAGTTTGGGCACTTATGTTATGAGAAGCGAAACATCTGTTCCTAGCCTAGATATTGTTTATACAGTTTTCATAGCATATTCAAGTAAGGAAGTTAAAAGAATGTTATTATTTTCCTTTTAAGAAATATGAGAACATCAGGTAACCATGTACCCCAAACTACAGTTATGGAAAACACACAGAAAAGTATAGCGCTTACGAGTAGACATAGGGGATATTAGCCTGGGACGAGCTTGTGAACGGGGTCGGTTGGGAAACCATACCCCGCTCCTGCTCACGGAATACCATCTATACACAGTCCCTGTAAGGCGGACTGGTGCCATGTCTAAGAACAAAATAGATTTTCACATTTATCGAACTGTATAATGTAACCCTGAAGCGGAGACATATATATATAAAGCTTTACAATGAAAACAAGCAGAAGCCCTCGAGTTACAGAAAGAAGCTACTGATTTAGTTTGCAATCAACGACCATGAAACTTTTATAGAAACAGGGGAAAAGAGTCGAGCAATAGATCTTTTAACGCCATACATTCATTCACTCATTCATTCAGATAGTATGGAACAGAAACCCAGAATTTGCAATGGCCTTTTATATTGTAGAAATCGAAAACAAAACTCTACAGGTAAACATGCTAAAATTCATTTCTTTTCATAATATCAAGACTGAACAAATTCTGTAGAAATAAGTAGGTCCGTATTCGGAATTCTGGAAAGTAAAAGTTCCGTCCCGTTACATGCATAATTTAAATAACAGTCTCTAAAGGGTATTGATGGAAATGCTCTATCTCCTCAAAGGGAGTAAAAGCCATTAATTCAGCGGAAACCTATCCGCGCTAAACAGGAGTGAAAACTCGTTAAAATACAAGAAAAACTATAGCCAATTTAAGGAGAAGGGTTTAGCGTTCCAGCAGAACGACTCGTTGCTCCGAGTCATGGCACCCTGTCCACCAATAAACAAATCGACTGCATAAACTTTAATTCTGGTTAAGGCTATCAGCTGTAACAAACTTTCCCCTGAGCGTCCATGAGTTAACAAACCTACTGACCTGGAGAACCTGCAAATTGTGATTAGGGAGAATCTTCAGTGGCGCCGAGCCTAGGAAAACCAAATGCATAAACCCCGGGGTTGTGAAGAAAGCAAACCTGCATTGAGATGTAAATTGCAACCAGTTAGACGCAGCATTCAACATATAGAGAAAATGGTGGCCGGGCTTTGTGAGAGATTATTTAGGGAGGCGAGTATGAAAACCTTACACTGTGGAAGAGGGGTCTTCATCGCCGGTCGGGTGCCCGGAGAGATTGAAAACATAACAAATCTAATGTTAATGAAGCAATGAGAGCGGTGACGCGGGATTTGTGTTACCTATTTTTGTGCAAGTGCAGAAGACCGAGAAGATTCGAGCCGCATACCTGTAGATGTCGGTTCGGAGGTTTTGAAGTTGGTTCACCGCACTCTGGCAAGCTGAGCGTTGCATTTTCAGATGGGTGTTGGACCAGCTCTAGGATTTGGCAAGAAGAGCTTTGCAGATTCGAAACCAGACTCGGAATCCTCACAGAGTTTCCTGGCAGAGCATGGCGAAGCTCTCAGAGGAGGAAGCAAACTGGGTAGAATGATCGAGATAATGGTTTTGCCGCGGAATCGCTTATCCAATACCGAGAAAACCCTCGCTTTGATGGCGCTGTCCTGTAGGATTAAATTAACCTGTACAGATTTGCGTGGAGAACGAGGTGGCCCCGCCACGTTTGCATATCAGACCAACAGGTGGTAGGGTAAACCACCATATATGGTGGGGCTAATTAATGAAATGACACCGATCTCTTCAGTGGAAAATATCGGATTCCGCATCAACATATAACCCATAACTCACACATTAACGTATTTAAATTGACATGATAACCTTATGACCGGTATATTTAATTCCTGTGCCAAGTGTCAAGTGAATTTTCTTTTAGGTAGAATTATATGATAAAGCATAGTTAAATGATTTACTCTGTGGACTTTGGGTTAAGAGTTCGCCATTAGAGTTTTAACATGATCTCCGTAAGATTGAGTAGCAGAGTAATGAATAAAAGTGGTACTGTTAAATTTTCTTTTATTTATGATTTTTGTGCTATGGTGCATGTGACAAGTGGTATCAGAGCTAAGTTCCTACACTGGGATCTTAAGGGTCTACTAACAGTGTTTTCGTGATTAGTGCACCGAGGAGAGAAATAGTGATGGCAGCCCAACCGCCGCCTGAGGGGACTCAAACCCCCATAGTTTTGAACCCGGAAATGTGGGTACAGTTGACTGTAGAACAGCACCAGAAGACTAGTCGGTTGCTAGAGGAACAGCAGCAACAAACAACCTTCTTGCTCAGTACGGTACAGCAACTTCAAGAGGAAATGATGAGAGTTTGAAGGGACAATGAGAAGTTAATACAGGACCAAGAAAGGATCCTGAAAAGTTTATCCGATAGACAGAACCAGGGGACCAAACACCCCAGTGCTGAGAATGAACAATCACCAGAGCCAGAAGATCAGCAGATCCTGAATAATGACGAGGACAAAACTGAGAAGAGTGTCTCTCAGAAAAGTAAAAACAGGAACTATCAAGAGGCAGAATCAGGCAACGTGTCTGGACAACAAGAACAGAAAAGGCAGAAAGTGGAACTCCAAGGAGAATTTCGTAAGATCAAGCCACCGACATTTGACGGTGAGGCGGAAGAAGCGGCGGAGGCTTGGCTGATAAACATAAACAAATATTTCCAGGTTTATGAGTACAGCAGCAATTTAAAGGCCAGGCTGGCTATATATCAATTACGGGACAAGGCCACCTTGTGGTGGGAAGAGGTGAAGAATGTGCGCATAATAGATGAACGCGACATAACCTGGGAATTATTCCAGCAGTATTTTAAGGATAAATACCTGACAGAAAGGTTCTATGACGACAAAGCAAAGGAATTTCATGATCTCAGATTAGGACAGATGTCTATAGATGAATTTGTGACAAGATTCACTTCGCTGCTGCGATATGTATCTTCGAGAAGAAAAGGCCAAGGTACATAGATTTTTGAGCAGTTTACCTGCTCATATGAGAGAACGAATAGAATTCGTTAACCCCCAGACAATGGATGAGGCCATCCGAAAAGCACGGTTGTGCTATCAGCAAAATAAAATTAAGAGTGATGCAGGAAAAGGATGGCAGCCGAAGAAAAACCAGAGAAACAATTCTACCTTTAAAGGTGGTAAAAACAGCAGCTTCAGAAATGCAGCACGTGCTACAATCAGCAAACAGTTTGGGAAGAATCACCAAAGAATAAAGTGGCCAGCTGAAGAGAAGCCCACAGAAGCGTCAAGTAAACCTGATTTAGGACAGAACTCTAAACCTCCCTTGCAGTGCTGGGGCTGTGGAGAGGCTCACTATTTTAAAAACTGCCCTAGGCGAAACAAAAGTGAAACTGTAGCAAATCTGCAGGAGGCATCTACAGTAGGAGATGTGGTGCGCAGTGTACATCGCATCAACGCAGCGCTGGAGGATCGGCAGGCGGATTTTCAACCAACAATGATTGAATTAGAAGGTACATTACTAACTAAGCCTGTTTCAATTCTGGTTGATCCCGGAGCGAGTCTGAGTTATATCAGTCCTAAATTGGTAGAGTTATGTGTATTAAAAGAGCAGAAATTTAAGAACTCATGGCTAGTACAGTTAGCCACTGGAGCGAAACGTAAGGTAACAGCAAAAATTCCTAACTGTGAGCTGGAAGTAGCAGAACAGCAGATAAAAGTAGACCTAAATATCTTACCACTGGGATCGTACGATGTGTTATTGGGTATGGATTGGCTGGAAAAACATTGGACCGTGGTAGACTGTAAGGAGAAGACCATCACATATAGAAAACCAGATGGTACGCGAAAAGTAGTTCAGGGAGTTAAAAAGCCTGTATAGTTACGACCAATAACAGCATCTCAGCTGGGTAAGTGTATTAGGAAAGGTTGTCAGTTGTATGCTATTCAAGTGGGGTACACCGACTCTAAGGAAAAGGCCCCAATATTGGAGGATATTCCTGTGGTGCAGGAATTTTTAGATGTATTTCCGGAGGAAATTCCCGGACTACCACCCAAAAGGGATATTGACTTCACTATTGAGTTGTTGCCAGGTGCCTCACCAATATCAAGGGCTCCATATCGGATGAGTGTGCCAGAGTTAACAGAATTAAAAATACAGTTGCAAGAGCTGTTAGACAAGGGCTATATTCGTCCAAGTGTGTCACCTTGGGGTGCTCCAGTCCTTTTCGTTAAAAAGAAGGATGGGACAATGCGTATGTGTATGGATTACAGACAGCTTAATAAGCTAACTGTCAAGAATAAGTACCCTTTACCAAGAATTGACGACTTGTTCGACCAGGTGAGAGGGGCTAAAGTATTTTCCAAAATTGATTTAAGATCCGGATATCATCAAGTTAGGATTAAAGATGAGGATATCTGCAAAACAGCCTTCCGCACACGATATGGTCATTACGAGTTTGTTGTACTGCCCTTTGGCTTAACAAACGCGCCAGCAACGTTTATGAGATTAATGAATGGTGTGTTTCATCAGTTTCTAGATAAATTTGTACTCATCTTTATTGATGACATTCTGGTGTATTCTGAGAATGAAGAAGAGCATAAAGAGCATTTGCGCATAGTATTGGAAATACTAAGAAAGCATCAGCTCTATGCAAAATTCAGCAAGTGCGATTTCTTTAAAACAGAAATTCAGTACTTGGGTCACGTTATAACAGCGGAAGGGATAGCAGTGGATCCCGAAAAGATTAAAGCCATCATGGAATGGCAAGTGCCCCGGAACGTGGCAGACATTAGATCTTTCATGGGCTTAGCCGGGTATTACAGAAGATTCATACAAGGATTCTCCAAAATTGCCTTTCCCATTACCTCGTTGCAGAAGAAAGGCAAGCTGTTTAGATGGACAAAAGAATGTCAGGACAGTTTCGAAAAATTAAAACAACTCTTAACTACAGCTCCAGTACTGAAGGTGGCTGACCCAGAAAAGGATTATGAAGTCTGTACAGATGCTAGTAAAGAGGGGGTTGGAGCAGTTTTGACTCAAGACGGAAAGGTGATAGCTTATGAGTCAAGGAAGCTTAAAGAGCATGAGCATAAATATTCTGCTTATGATTTGGAACTTACCGCAGTAGTCCACGCACTTCGGGTATGGAGGCACTATTTACTGGGTAAAAGATTTGTGTTGAAAACAGATCATAGCAGTCTGACCAGCTATTTCAAACAAGCAGATTTAAACTCAAGACAGGCGAGATGGAATGCGTTCCTGAGCGAATTTGACATGGACATTCAACATGTTAAAGGGAAAGAAAATAGAGTTGCTGATGTATTAAGTCGGAAATTGCACAATCTGTTTGCTCTATACTCTAATCAGTTGGAAAGCCAACTGCTGAAACAATTGAAGGAGGAGGCTCAAAGTGACCCAGAATATAGGTTCCTGTGGCAGCAAATGAAGAATGACAAACAGCAAGGTAAAGCAACAGAGTTTGGAGAAAATGAGGATCAAGTTTTGATCTTTCGCGGGAAAATTTATGTGCCTAACCGCACAAACTTTAAAGAATTAATCATGAATGAATTTCACCGCAGCAATTATGCGGGACATCCTGGATACCAGAAGATGCTTACAGCTGTAAGGAAAGGTTACTACTGGCCAGGAATGCGTAAGGATATTGCTGTGTACATAAGCAAGTGTTTAGAGTGTCAACAGGTGAAAGCTGAACATCAGCATCCTGCTGGGTTATTGCAGCCAATACCCGTTCCTGAATGGAAGTGGGAAGTTATTTCTTTGGATTTCATCACAGGGTTACCACGAACAAGGAAGCATAATGATTCTATTATGGTAGTGGTAGACAGGTTAAGTAAGTCGGCTCACTTTATACCTGTGCAATCTACTTTTAAGACGGTACAAATTGCAGATATATTTATGAAGGAGATCTTTAGGCTGCATGGTATACCTAAAATTGTGATCTCAGATCGAGACGTTAAGTTCACATCTGCTTTTTGGAAAACTTTATTTTCTGGCTTAGGGACCCAGATACACTTTAGCACCGCTTACCATCCTCAAACAGATGGGCAAACAGAGCGAGTAAACCAGATCCTAGAAGACATGCTAAGAATGTATGTAATGCAGCAACCCACCAAGTGGGAGGATTACTTGCACCTGGTGGAGTTTGCGTACAACAATGGTTATCAGGAGTCTCTGAAAATGAGTCCCTTTGAAGCCCTGTATGGTAGGCAGTGTCGCACACCTATAAATTGGAGCAGCCCCGAAACAAAACTGCTGCTGGGACCTGAAATGCTGGCTGAAATGGAGGCGGAGGTAAAACGGGTAAGGCAGAATTTGAAAGCCGCACAGGATAGACAAAAAGTTTACGCAGACCGAAAAAGATCCTACCGAGAATTTGGGGTGGGAGATCATGTTTATGTACGAATTAAGCCTAAAAGAAGCACTAGGAGGTGGACCTCTTGTGCTAAGCTGGCTCCTCGGTATTGCGGACCTTTCCAAATATTGGAAAGGATCGGACCAGTAGCCTATAGATTGGCTTTACCTAGCCACATTCGAGTGCATAATGTGTTTCATGTATCTTTACTAAAACGATACATACACGATGAGAAACATGTAATTCATTGGCAGAATATTCAGGTAGGAGAAGGATAAAATAATTCTAGTATATAGATTAAATATCTCGAAATGTACTGATTTGGAATTATTTTGGGCGTTTCAGGTAGAACCGGACGGAGAGTTCCTGGTAGAGCCTCTACGCATACTTGATCGGAGGGAAATTGAGCTCCGCAAAAGGGTAGTCGTCCAGGTGAAAGTGCAGTGGAAGCACTTTGGACCTGACGAAGCCACCTGGGAAGAAGAAAAGTTTATGCAGGAAGCATATCCCGAACTTTTTGTTGGAAATGAAGGGGCTAAAAACACCGTGGACGGTGTTGCTTTCAGGGGGGGAAGCTGTGACACCCTTATTAAAGATTAGTTAAAAGACTGATTAGTTTAATTAGTTTCTTGATTTTTATATTGTTTATTTCTTTTTCTGCTATTTTTGGACAAAGAGAACTCATGGGCAATTACTCGTAATTTTAAATATTTTCACTTTTATTTTGTTTTACTGAGTTATTAAAGAAAAAGGAAAAGAAAACCTCTTCTAGACAGTGGGTGAAGTTTCTGGTAATTTGGGAAGTGGTTGGGAAACAGTTATGGGACAGTTCCCTACCCTCTGGAATAAAGGGAATTCCAGAAGGAGGGTAGGGGTTCTCTCAAAAATGGCTGGAAAAGAGAGAAGAATTTATCCAAGAGCTGGAAGAGTAAACCAGTTGGAAAATTACTTCTGAGACTCTTGTGCCAGAATTTTTCTTGGTTGTCTGTTGACTGGATTATTCCTGAGGTCACAGAAAGAGAAAATTAACCATTAGGTTTCCCGTGGCATTATCCAAGTTCCGGAGCTCGGGGGCAGGGTGAGGACGTTATTGCCTCCCCTGAAGGTTGGGAGGACCACCGTCAGAAGAAGGTTACCCAGTACAGATAAGTACATTATAGTCTGAGATTCATAACCTCTGTAGGCTAATTACTTTGTTAGCTATTTCTTGTTTCTACTATGAACTGGAACAGGAAACGAATTACTGGTAACTGTACACTGATTTCTGTAGATTACATAACTAGAATAATATGAAAAAGAAAACGAGTGCCAGTAGTAAAAAGATTATTATGCAGGGAGAGACAATACTGTTTTTGCTATTATTCTTTTGGTCCAGAAGGGTTTCCTGAAGAATGCTTTAGAATAGAAATATTTGTACTGTTCACTGTTTATCGGTAATAATCGCTTGAACTTCCAAAACTCTAAATGAAAAGAAGTAAAGTTTGGGCACTTCTGTTATGAGAAGCGAAACATCTGTTCCTAGCCTAGATATTTTTTATACAGTTTTCATAGCATATTCAAGTAAGGAAGTTAAAATAATGTTATTATTTTCCTTTTAAGAAATATGAGAACATCAGGTAACCATGTACCCCAAACTACAGTTATGGAAAACACACAGAAAAGTATAGCGCTTACGAGTAGACATAGGGGATATTAGCCTGGGACGAGCTTGTGAACGGGGTCGGTTGGGAAACCATACCCCGCTCCTGCTCACGGAATACCATCTATACACAGTCCTTGTAAGGCGGACTGGTGCCATGTCTAAGAACAAAATAGATTTTCACATTTATCGAACTGTATAATGTAACCCTGAAGCGGAGACATATAAACAAAATAGATTTTCACATTTATCGAACTGTATAATGTAAACCTGAAGCGGGGATATATATATATAAAGCTTTACAATGAAAACAAGCAGAAGCCCTCGAGTTACAGAAAGAAGCTACTGATTTAGTTTGCAATCAACGACCATGAAACTTTTATAGAAACAGGGGAAAAGAGCCGAGCAATAGATCTTTTAACGCCATACATTCATTCACTCATTCATTCAGATAGTATGGAACAGAAAACCAGAATTTGCAATGGCCTTTTATATTGTAGAAATCGAAAACAAAACTCTACAGGTAAACATGCTAAAATTCATTTCTTTTCATAATATCAAGACTGAACAAATTCTGTAGAAATAAGTAGGTCCGTATTCGGAATTCTGGAAAGTAAAAGTTCCGTCCCGTTACATGCATAATTTAAATAACAGTCTCTAAAGGGTATTGATGGAAATGCTCTATCTCCTCAAAGGGAGTAAAATCCATTAATTCAGCGGAAACCTATCCGCGCTAAACAGGAGCGAAAACTCGTTAAAAGACAAGAAAAACTATAGCCAATTTAAGGAGAAGGGTTTAGCGTTCCAGCAGAACGACTCGTTGCTCCGAGTCATGGCACCCTATCCACCAATAAACAAATCGACTGCATAAACTTTAATTCTGGTTAAGGCTATCAGTTGTAACAAACTTTCCCCTGAGCGTCCATGAGTTAACAAACCTACTGACCTGGAGAACCTGCAAATTGTGATTAGGGAGAATCTTCAGTGGCGCCGAGCCGTAGGAAAACCAAATGCATAAACCCCGGGGTTGTGAAGAAAGCAAACCTGCATTGAGATGTAAATTGCAACCAGTTAGACGCAGCATTCAACATATAGAGAAAATGGTCGAAAACTGAACCTGTGAGGGTATTTAGGGGGCGAGGTATGAAAACCTTACCTGTGGAAGGGGGTCTTCATCGCCAGCCGGGTTGCCCTGGAGAGAGTGAAAACAAAACAAATCTAATTTTAATGAAGCAATGAGAGCGGTGACAGGATTTGTGTTTACTATTTTTGTGCAAGTGCAGAAGACCGAGAAGATTCGAGCCGCATACCTGTAGATGTCGGTTCGGAGGTTTTGAAGTTGGTTCACCGCACTCTGGCAAGCTGAGCGTTGCATTTTCAGATGGGTGTTGGACCAGCTCTAGGATTTGGAAAGAAGAGCTTTGCAGATTCGAAACCAGACTCGGAATCCTCACAGAGTTTCCTGGCAGAGCATGGCGAAGCTCTCAGAGGAGGAAGCAAACTGGGTAGAATGATCGAGATAATGGTTTTGCCGCGGAATCGCTTATCCAATACCGATAAAACCCTCGCTTTGATGGCGCTGTCCTGTAGGATTAAATTAACCTGTACAGATTTGCGTGGAGAACGAGGTGGCCCCGCCACGTTTGCATATCAGACCAACAGGTGGTAGGGTAAACCACCATATATGGTGGGGCTAATTAATGAAATGACACCGATCTCTTCAGTGGAAAATATCGGATTCTGCATCAACATATAACCCATAACTCACACATTAACGTATTTAAATTGACATGATAACCTTACGACCGGTATATTTAATTCCTGTGCCAAGTGTCAAGTGAATTTTCTTTTAGGTAGAATTATATGATAAAGCATAGTTAAATGATTTACTCTGTGGACTTTGGGTTAAGAGTTCGCCATTAGAGTTTTAACATGATTTCCGTAAGATTGAGTAGCAGAGTAATGAATAAAAGTGGTACTGTTAAATTTTCTTTTATTTGTGATTTTTGTGCTATGGTGCATGTGACAATACTCTTTCCGGTTTTTTTTTTGTTAATGAATATCAAATTTCTTCCCTTAAAAAAAAAAACTATATACATATCTTCAATTACCTAATTGTAGCTAAAAAATCTTAGATGTTTTTTACTTTATAATCATAAATAATTTTCATATTATATGACGTCAAACTTACTCAACTATTTATTCTGAAATTTTAAACAAAGTTTTTCACTACATAATTTTAGCTTTTATAATTTTTTTTATTTTCAATTCCAAACAAAACTTATACAAGAAGAAGGGTCATTTAGCCACACATTAGCACCACAATTTGTAAAGGATTTGAGAAATCTTTGCTTTTCAAATAGTCGTGCAAAAGTGGTGATAATGTGGAGATAAGCAAGTGGTGCTATGTTTTCTCGTGCAAAAGTGGAGTTAGTAAAAAATGTTAAATTTGGTGTTAAATGCATATGTGGCATTCCATGGTGTATGGTGCAAACCACCAAAAACCAATCTAACCTGGATCAAGATATTGTGATACAAAGCACCAAAACCAATTTTACAAAAATTAAAAATTTATCATAAAAATATCAAAATAATAATAATAATAATAATAATAAATTGTATATGGTGCAAAGCACCATAAAATAAAAAATGGTGCAAAAGAATACATTTTTTATTATTATTATAATAAAATTGTATATGGTGCAAAGCACCATAAAATATGAAATGGTGCAAAAAAAAATAACCTCCTTTATTTAGAAAGGTTATATATTGCATGTGGTGAGTATCCTGGGAAGATTTTGATTTTATTACCAAAGAGAACATTTCGACCATTTTCTTATACTTAAATCCAATTACCATAAATATATTTAATTAATATCAAATGTATTAACACAATTGAAGTATCTCATAGTTACATCCAAAATTTTTAATTCATTGTGTACAATAAGACTATGGTAGCTATTTTTGTGCATGGCTACATTATGGAAAGTATCAATTACAAGTAATGGAAGAGTCTCACAATTGAAACATTCACATGATTCCAAGTTGATGGGCATAATAAATTTACATACATAATATCACTACTGATCATTTTGGTCAACATGGTATTTATCATGTAGAAGAATCATTTAAATCTTTGAAAATTAAAATAAATAAATAAATAAAAGTTCTAAGGAGTGTCATTTCAATTCCAAGCCTCACAGAATTTTGTTTGAGTGAAAACTTCAAGATGGCATGATATTTGAAAAACTTTTGTTTTTCTAATCTATTACATATCTTTCTAGTTATGAAAAAATATATTAAATGGATATCTTTGACATTAAATGAATAATTACAAAGTAATAACAATATCTACATATGTTAAAATTTTAAGTATATTATACAACAACCAAAACGATGAGTATATAAAAAGAGACAATTTAATTAAAGAAAATAAAAGTTATACACATGTTCCAACATTGATTATCAAAAAATCACTTTTCATTTATTAATATAATGAAATGTCTTAGGTCTTGAAATTTGTTTATTATATTTTGTTGCGGCGTGCATGGAAAAATCATAAAAATAAAATTATAAACATAAGTTTGTGAATAAAAATACATAAATGAAATAAACGGAGAAAAACACAAACAATAACTTCAATTGAATTGAAATAAACCATAAAAAGTGTGGGCATTTAATCGTATTTCATAACTAAAGTATCCTATTGATTTAAAAAGTAACCGAGGTGAAATAACCAAACATATGGTAAGGTTGAAGCATGATTCAAAGTTCAGCTTCATCTTCTCTTTCATCACGTTGATCAGTTACCTAAGACACATATAAGATAAGATCAACACAACTATAAATTGTATTAATTGAAACTTTCATTTGCATATACTTCTTTCATATTATAAAAAATTATCTAGAACAAAAAAATTATAGGTAAAAAATACCTCATAATTTGTAATAGGATTAAATCCATCTTTAATCTTTTGATGAATGAGAGAAGATACACCCTAGCATGAAGCAAAATCTTTCTCATCTTCAGACATTTTAATATTGAACATGTGCAACTATATTTTAAATAACAATGAAATAGTTAGAAATTCGATTATATAAAAAATAAATTTTCCTTTAAAAGCATAGTAGTGTATTAAGCTTACAATTTTTGCTTCTGCAGATAACGTGCCACCTTTCCCCAAACGATGGCGTGTGGACAACCTAGAGGCTCGTACAGTATGTGCATATTTGTCTTTTCCAACCAAAGTTCCATTTTTCCTTTTTTTCTTAATAGAATTTTCATCCAATAACCTCTTCCACTCTCCTTCTCCTATGAAGTGCGGCTTGAATACATTTTTGTTTCTTACCAATTCTCCTCTCAAAGCATTCCTGGTATTTTTAATATATTCAGCAACACTATGAAGAATTTTTTTTGAAGGTACAATTGCCGATACTTTATTCATAAGAGATAATAACTCATCCTTATTAGATTTATCTGTGAAATACACGTAGAAAGTAAATAATCCATATAAAAATCTTAAGGTTTCTAGTATCATAGTAATGAAATTTAGGGAATGTAACACTACAATATATAATTTTTTTAATATGAAACATGAAACGTTAATTATATAGTTTATACTACATAAATTAAGTATGCAATTTATGAAAAAACATAGTATATGTGTTTTACCTTGATGGCGAAAATCTTTAGTAATTGTAGGACCAAATAATCTTAATGCTTCATGGTGAAGTATGTCTCTCCATGTTCTCTCACTTTCATCATTTAACACTTTCCCATTTTCATTTAATGTGATTGTGAATGGCATACCATTAGTTGCCTCTCCTTTAACATATTCATTTGGATGTTTTAAGAGAGGTTGAAAAGATGCACCAATAGATGGTATAGTTTGTTCATCTGATGGAGGAGATTG
The DNA here is from genome assembly GCA_034641835.2 of Pinus albicaulis. Classification (NCBI taxonomy): domain Eukaryota; kingdom Viridiplantae; phylum Streptophyta; class Pinopsida; order Pinales; family Pinaceae; genus Pinus; species Pinus albicaulis. The sequence continues at coordinate 904,781,420 of CM076570.1, forward strand.
ATTTTGTTGTCGATTGGTGTTAGTGTCTTCTTCGAGAACATTGATATTACTCCTGAACATTGCGATATAATATATTATTAATAATCATATGTTATGTAATTACAACCCTAAAGTTTATAAGTAAAATATAAATGACTATTTACCTTAGTAGATCATCAACTGTTGTTTCTGCATATGTTGCATTCTCTGTGTCAGAGATCGTTGTTTTGTATGCTACATGAATTGCATCTCTTATGAATGAATCAACATCATCCTTCATCAACAACTCTCTATATGATTGCAATCTATCAATTTCAAATCCAGTTTCAAGTGTAGGCTCCACATTATGGCAAGTATCACTTACTACTGGGACATATACATCATCTGTAAAATCTAAATGGGAAGATGGAATTGTAGATAAATTACTTCCTTTGGAAGGTATCTCATTAATACCTATGACTCCAGAAGGTGTGTCCCTTATAAATTCATTTAAACTCTTTGTCCGAATAGACTTTCCTCTTTTTCTTGTTCGCATATTGAATCAATAGACCTAATTTAATATTACACATTTCCCAAGTTAGAACGACTTTTATATACTTCATTGCATTAATCCAATAGTGAAACAAGTGCCATATATATATATATATATATATATATATATATATATATAATAAAAGCATCAACCTTTGATTATATGAAGTGAAATAATGAGTATATTATAAATGAAAAGTATGCAAATGAATTAAAATACATACAAGAAACAACAAAAAATAGTAACTCATAATCAAATGAAACATTTCGAAAATAATCATAAAATATCATTTTGGAGGGTAAAAAAATCTTAAAAAATCCTCTAATATCTAACTTTCCCTAGTAAAAAATAAATTTTCAATTCTATAAGATAGAAATTCATTAATTGTTAAGTTTTCTAAAAAAAATAATAAGGAAAAAAATCTAAATGTACATAATGATAATATATATAACATTGTTATCATGTTATAATTCTCTGATATGTTTAACATTGAAATATTATTAACAAATCCTCTAAAATCTAACTTTCCCTTGTAAAAAATAAGTTTTCAATTCTATAAGATAGAAATTCATTAATTATTAAGTTTTCTAAAAAAATAATGAGAAAAAAAAAAATCTAAATGTACATAATGATAATATATATAACATTGTTATCATGTTATAGTTCTCTGATATGTTTAACATCGAAATATTATTAATTTTTAGATTATGATAGGTTTGATTCTTCTAAAAAAATCCATATGATAAATTTAAATGAAAATACAACTCTAATATAGAGCTATTAGACATTTACATTTTCTTGAGTAGAACTATTCATAGAATTTGTCATTAATCATCAAAATCATTTGAATAGCCATTGTACATTTCAAGCATGTCTTCTTGCCCATTAAATTCATCATCTGAGCTACCATTAGATGACATTTCTGCTGAGATAGGTTGTTCTTCATGTGAAGGTTGGAAGACTCTTATTGATCTAAGATTATACTCAATGACAAATGACTTTGATCGTTCTGTAGGATGACAATATAAAAATATTTTCTCACATTGTTCAGGAAAGACATATGGTTCATCTGTTTGCTCAAACCTGGTATGATTGATGATGCAAAAACCATTGTCATGCATATATGTTGTTGGATGATTTCCAACTACAATATTTCTAAACCACTTAGCTTCAAATAATACCACCTTGAAAGATCTGAAGTTAAGATCTATGATATCTTTGATTAATCCATAGTATCTCAAGGTGTCAGTTTTTATGTTTCCATGATGAACATGTGACTGAAAATCTACTATAAAATATGCAGCAATTCCACAGTCAAATGTTTGTCGATTTTCATTTAGCTTCCAAACACGGTAATGACGACCCTTGCACCACAACCCTTTATAATGAGTCACCTTATTCTCTTCTAGTCCTTTTATAATGTCCAATACATGTGTTGTAACTCTTTCATCATTATTTCTACATGCCCTTGCTATTCTATCCCTCAAATATTTTAAACTCATGGCTGGAGGCCAATCCTTTTCAAATTTTCTCATTATTGTTGAATGTGAAGATGAATTATGACCACCTCGAGATACATATGACAAACAACGCCTTTTTTGGGCATCATGATGCCTTTGATATTCCTCCCTCCATATTTTATGTGTTCACTGTTTCTTGCAACATATAATAATAAAGCCTCCATTTCAACAACATCTGCAACAATAAACATAAAACACATTATACCATCATAGTCACAAATCAAAATCGTGAACCATATGTAGATATATGTTTAATCACCTTTAATTTCCCTAGTTTTTGTTCGTCCTATGAATACATGTCCTTCAACTTTTTCACTTTATTTTGAGTCCCATAGTCGCGGCCCTTCAATATTTAATTCTTTGCACAATTCAGTGAGATAAATTGTGCATTTGAACAACATTTACCCTTGAAGCATGGAACCTTCAAGACGAGCCTTTTGCTTTAAAAACAATTTCAAAACCTTTAAATAGCGCTCAATAGGAAACATTTTCCTTGTTTGAATTGGTCCACACAACTCTATTTCATGTAAGAGGTGCACAATGTAGTGTTCCTGTGCATTGAAGAAACTTGTTGGGAAGTATTTTTTCATGTCACACATCAAAATGGGGAGTTCTTTCTTCCACATATTTAAGTATTTGTTGTGTATCTCTGTTGAAGTGACCCACCTAGAATAGAATTAATTAAGTTAAGCCCACGATTTGTGTAAAGAAAAAATATTATAGATGAACAATTTTCTAGTATATCACATTGTACTTGAAGAGACCTTTTTCCTTATACAGGCCATGCATCATATCTAAAAAATCTACTTAGCTTGTAGATTGTCCTTCTAATTTTGTCATTGAGATTATTTGGAAGGCTGGCAGGTAATAGATAATGCAATTAGAATGTTAAAATTAATCAATTACTCATGCTATATAATTATTTTTTAAATAAGAGAATTTCAAAATCATGTAATAGATAATATAGTTAATGTCGATCAATGTGCACATACCCTAAGGAAATTATGCCAATAATGGGTCTTCATTCCAACAATTTCATTTCCTTTTGAGAATGCATTGTTAAAATTTACTCCAAAACCTGTTGGGAATCTTACTTATTTTATAGATTTAATCATCTGCTCTTTCCTCTCCTTTGTGAGAGCACATGGATCAACTATAAAGTTACCATCATCATTTGGCCGAAGATGAGGCATTCTTCCTACTTCTTTGAGGTCCATCCTCACTTGTAGCTTATTTAGTTTCCTCCCATGTATTGAACTCTTCTCAAATAGCATATTATATAAACAAACAGATACATTCTTCCCTATGTGCATTGTATCAAACAAGTGAACAATAGGTAGGTCTTCATAATATGGCAACTCTGAAAATATTGTCTTTCAAGTCATTCCTAAAGGAAGTGATCCTACCAAAAAGAAATATCATAATAAATTTAACAAATCAGTGTTTTAGGAATGTAATCGTATATCATTTAAAAGGTGAGAATGAAAATTACCATTTGTGCTTCTATATGCATGCATCCATATCCCAGGATTCATCTTTGAAGGTTCTCTAAGAAGGCACTCCTTTCCACCAAAATCATCCTTATCTTGTACGCGATATGGATGATCATGCTTTAGAAACATTCTATATTCATCGTATACAGTCTTTCCCAAATGACTCGATCTTCTTGATGAGGTGCTAGGCTCACATGTTGGGCATCCATAAGATCCCTTAGTCTGAAGGCCTTTCATTTTTATATGAAAGATCAAGTAATAATTTAGGATTTTAATATGAAATAAATGAAATCAATATATACAATATGAGGTTATTAACACCAACTATAACTCACCACAACACATTGATAGCCCTGGAGCATCATGAATTGTGAAAAGAAGCATTGCATGAAATTGAAAGATTCTTGAAGAAATAGGTCGAGACACATCCTTCATATTCATTCCTTGCCAAATCATTAATAACTCGTTTATTAAAGGCTCCAAGTATGTGTCCATATGTTTCAGTTGATTCAGACCTGTAAAGACATTAACTTCAATTTGTCATTTGCACCATGATATTTGTTACTATTACCATGTAGACTCAATATTAGGAATTTCCATAAAGTATAACCTGGTATGATAAGTGTCAACATAGCATGTTCGTTTTTGGTTGATAACCATGGGGGTAGGTTGTTGTTGATAGCAATTCTTGGACATGTAGACCATTGTGTTGATTGATTTCCATAAGGATTCACACCATCTAATGCTAATGATATTCTTGAATTTCGTGGCTCATCTTTGAAAATTGGCCACTTCTCCTCGATCTTATGCCACGCCACTCCATCAGTCGGCATCCTCATAACACCATCTGTGCTCCTTCCCCTCACATGATAATCCATGAGCTATGACATTTCCTTACATCCAAATAACCTCTCAAATTGTGGGGCTAAAGGTATGTGATGTAGTACCCTTCTTCCTACCTTTTTTTATGATGTACTTATATGGTACCTTTTCTCACCACATTTTGGATATTCATCTAAGGATTCCTTACCATCTCCATAATATAGGATGCAATCATTGGGACATGCATCATACGTCTTAGAAGCATCCATACTTAAATCTTTTGTCATTGACATGATCTCATTTCTTGATTTAGGCAATTTGTTATTAATTGGAAGGAGTAGGCCTGATAAAAACCTGTGACAATACCATCAACAATGATAAGATATAGCTTAGAGTGGAATTATATTTTTGGAAACATCTATTAAAAAAATCTTGAAATTTCCATTTTGTATTAAAACACTTACTGTAGAAGATCAGTGAAACTATTATTTGTCCATCAATGGACAACTTTTAAGTTAAGAAGGGGCAACACAACTTGAAATATGGAGCATTGTGCACCAGGGTATAGTGGTGTCCTTTCCATATGTATAATATCATTATCATAAGGTTGTCCATCAGCGTGTATATTAATTGAATCTATAATTTCTCTTGCATTGGATTCAATAGTTATTTGTTCTTCTACATTTGCATGGTCGTCGTTAGAACCATCCATGTAATCGTTATGTATACTGTCATTATTGGGGCTATGATTAACATTATCTTCACCAATGATGTTGGGTAAACCATGACCACTTCCAATTGTTAAATCATTATTTTGAATTCTTGCGGAAATTTCCATATTCATTTCTTCGTCATTCTCCAAAAAACCTTGCATGGGACCATTTAATGATAAATGGTCCCTCTCAACATGTCGTTTTTGGTGTCTTCTACCATAGAAACGATTGCATGAGTAGTAGACATCCATTTGCCACCATTCATATGTGCCATATTCAGGGTTTTTCATGTTTTACACTGAAATCTAAAAAAATCAACAAAGAAGCTTACTCATATTAGTCTCATAATATATAAATATATGGTCTCAAAGGTTTTAAATTAAATAAAATAGTGTAATAAATAACTAAAACTAAAATTTCTTAGAGAAAAATAGACTGCATAGAATCTCAAACTATTTCCTCTCACCTAAGATACATTTAAGAGTTAAAAGCAATCCATCAAGAGTTATGAGATAATCCATCAATCTAAAAGCAATGATTTAAATTCATCAATACAAATTAATTCAATCCAAATATGATACACCCATAATTTCTACTCAGGATATTTAAAACCAGTAGGATAAATCCATTATTGTTTCTTCTCCTCTGATGATTAAACAACAATGCCTCCTGAACCTATCTGAGTTTCTCTTAATGATTTCGTGAAATCATGGTGGTTTTTTTGGTATAGAAACAGGCTAAAATACCACCTGTGGCAGTGCCCTCTTCAAGAAAGGATGAACATAAGATAAATATCAGAAGAGCATTCAAAGAGAGTGCCCAAATCTGATCTATAACAACAATCAAAGTTGCATCGTAGATCATCATCTACACCACTGAAATAGCCCATGAAAAGAGTTGCAAAGGCATCCAATAAAGTGCACCAGCTGTGACTAACGTTTTGTACATAAAAGCATGATGATGTTAAGGTAGGTACCCAAATGTTCACAATCCTTCCAATGAACACAACAATGAGTTTGGAGTTCATGAGTACGTGCAGCTTGACAGCTTAATGCCCACCACAGATAGCAGTCACAGGCATAAATAATTGAGCAGGACAACCTGGTCCTAGTGCAAGGCCCAATGGAATCTTGCAGCTCCCACTATAGCTGCTACTATCTTGCAGTACATGTTTACTATTGTGGCATAATTGATGGCAAGCCATTTGGGGCAGTTTGAGTTGGATGCATTGGCTGCTAGGGCTAACTAGGGCTGAGGGGGCCTGGTTGTTGATACTGGGGAAGTGTGGGAGCAAAGTAGCCCCACATTTTTTCCATCCAAGGTTGCCCCACTTTCTTACCATCCAAGGTTGAAGGACAAAAAATCTGGAGAGAACCCTGACTGTTTGGCTGAATCTGGGGAGCTAAACTGAGTTTAGTACCCTGAGGAACTGTCAAAGCAGAACTAGCTTAGGTAGGTAAAGCATTTCTATCATGAAGTTTGAACAACACTTGTAACATTACCTCTTCTTCTCCTAGAGTAGTTCCAGAGGTGGAGTGCTTAGTCTGTCACAATTGAACTCTTGAGTCAAACCAACTCAATATCAAATCAGCAAATTCAGAGTTTCATCTCATGCACATTGTGAATTTGGTGAGATTCCAAACATTTTTGCAATTATCCTATGATGGGAAACCATGAAATCTTATAATGTTGCCCAATATACCAAAATGTTAAACTTTAAATTGCTAAAAATGTTGTGAGAGTTATGGACTGTTCTATCCAAAAACAATGAGGGTTGAGGATAGTGCCTCCGAAAGTTTCTTTAGGGCTGTGAATTTAATCATCTGTTGGAGTTTTCTTAGGGATTGGTTTAACAGTATGTCCTTATGGATTCCCTCAGCTATTCGAAAGACAGAGTATACCCCTATGGCTATCTCTTCTGAACTTCCACTTTGTAATATCTGCAACTTTTCTGAAAGTGTATTCAAAACAATAGGCTAAAAACTTAAAAGGGATGTTGAACACAAGAAATGGTTTAATGCCCATGATATCCAACTTGGTGTATTGGACATTTTCAACTTCGTTTTGTATCAATTCCATTACATTTATCTTGTTTTTGGTAAAAGACAAGCCACTGTGACAGTTTTTTGGCTTTGTAGCCTTCCATGAGAAAAATATATGATTTTCCCATGCATACAATCTTATCCATCTCATGTGTCTTTCCCAAACAGAAATGAACCTACCCTGAAATTGCGTACATGGTTATTAAAAAATCTGAGTTTGAGTGATGAATCTATAATCTAATGAGGCAACCAACCTTCTAAGTCTTGGTTCAAAACTATACTAAATCTTGGCATTTACTGATTAAGTCCCACAAAATTAGCAAAGACAACAAAGAAGATTGCATGGTAAAATAACTCATCTCAAAGTAATTAGTTGTTATGGATAAAGGTCATTATTTTAAAGAGCAGAAGAAAAACGATAGAGAAATCATCAACCCATTCAAACAAAAATGAAAACATGGTTAGAATGGTAGACCACTTTCAAAAAAAAAAAAACCGTGAAATCTGCACTATCGTAGTAAATTCATCAACCATCTCATCGGAGAAATGAAGCAAGCATTTTATAGTACAGCTGGGATACTATTTTAAGAACAAATAATTCACAATATTCTATTGTTGAAATCCATTAACTGGTTTTTTTTTGCAAGGATAAGGATAAGATATTTGCTGATGAGAAAAACATGACTTTAGAGATAGTCTAGACTCTAAACTCTGCTCAATAAAATAGAAAACTGCCCCAATAAATGCAGAAATTGATAGATAAAAAAATTTCTTGCATTAATGAAAAATCAATACCTATAAATATGTTATTTGTGTTTCTAATGGTGGCAGGGTTATCAAAACAAGAACAGAGCTGGCTAAACCAACCAAGCAGACCAGTTCTGGGGTTTTCTAGGTAGAATTGCCAAGAGAAGGAATGCAATCACAAGTAATGTATCCAAGTTTCCATCAAGCAAGGGACTGTTAGAATTCCAGTTTGGGAATATGTCAGAGTTGGGCTCAATAACTCATAGTGGCTTCAAATCAAATTTGCAAACCATTATTGCAGAATCCTCCTTCAATATCTAATGGAATCAGCCATCAAAGAGGAGAGCATATTCAAGACTGTTTATGTGAAGTTGGAGGAACTACATTTATAAAAGGAACTGAAATTATCATAGAATTTGAGACAGTGAAAAGAGATGAATTATCTGCCGAGCTTGATAAGGCCTATACTTCTGAACTTTAATCATCGGATGTTCTTGTAGAAAGATCTATGTCAATCCCCTTATATAAGTGCATCCAACAGTTGGAGGAACATATTTTGTACTTCAATTTTAGGGATTTTTTTTGGGGAAAGTTGCCATAAAATGGCCTAAGCCATTGCAGATCTTACACTTGAAAGGGATGTTTTAATAGTCCATCTTTTGAGTCCATGGGAAACCCTCGAGATAGAAATGATTGTGTCCAACAAATTGTTATTTGAGCTTAGTCCAACACAATCTAGAACACGTGAATAAACCTCCCCTGTTTCTACTATATGAGCCTAGATATCTGCATAGAGGGTTTTTGATTTCTCCCACAACGTCTTCCTTCCAGAAGTGAAGGGGAAATTCACAAGCCTGATCCTAATGGTATCGGTGGTAATAGTAAAGGTGGATCTAATCACAGGGCTGTCTAAAACTACAATGAATATGTATGGACTTTGTAAACTTAAAAGTTAGTGTGACATCCTCATTAAGGATTAACTAGCATTAACTAGTTAAAACAATTTGTTATTTTAATTTCTGACAAGAAAGACTTGATGGTTATGTATTGAGACCAAAATTACTATTTTATTTTTATTTTTGAATTTATTAGGAGAAACCAATGAATGGATAGAAAATATCCTAGGCTGTTGGTGATAGTTTCTCAGAATAGATGGTGGTTGGAAACAGTTGGAAAAGAAAAACAGTTACCCCTCCTCAGTGGATAAAGAGGGAATCCAGAGGAGGAGAGGGGGTTCTGGAAATTGGCAAGAAAAGGGGAAAGTATCTTTCTAGAGCTAGAACACCCCAGTTGAAAGTATTTTTCTGACACCCTTGGAAAAGCCAGAATTGTCTGTATGTGACTGGAAATATTTCCTGAGGTCACAACAGAATACAATCCACTGTATTTCCGTGGCACCATCTTAGAAGTTCTGAAGCTAGGGGGAAAGTAGAGGACGTAATTGCCTCACTTGGACGGTTGGGAGGACCACAGCCGGAGGAAACAGATTTTCTGTCTAGATAAGTATACTAAACTAGACTGTTCTGTTTTAAATTACAGCACATGAATTGATTGTAAATGGATTGTTTTGATTTTCCTTACTGTAGGAAAAAGATCCAGTTATTTGGTTAAATAGAAGGAACGGAAGTGTGTGAAGATTTAAACTCTTTACTGTCTCATAGAAAGAAAAATGATAGGTTGAATGTTTCTTTTGTTAATCAATAGAACAGAAACGGGAAATGTGCCGTAGTTATGAGCTTAAGCAGAAGCATAAAAGAAATCGTGCATGGCTTGAATAAAAAAAAAAACACTAATCTGTATGGGATAACTTATTTGCTTAGGAATTTATTATAAGGAAAATAAGGGAGTTCGAGGTACCGGGTCTGGGAACTGAAAACCCTACCCAGTCCTCGCTCCTTGAGCTTTGTGTCAATAGCTATACACGGCCACAGTAAGGAAAAAGGTGGGCCGGTCACCGTAGAATAAGTTAGGAAACCATATAAGCATGCAGAACATACATATGTGTACCTCTGTGTGAGTATTGCTAAACTGGGCTATTAACCGCCTGAATCATAACCCATAAACGGGATAAGTAAATCTGACAGAGCATGCAACATAGAGATAAACGGAAAATACTGTAAATTTTACCGAGCCATGTGAAAACAGGAAGAACTGTAACTGTCAAAATTAACGTATATTCAATTCTACTGCAACAAAAAAATTATATATGAGACAGACATTATAAGTTAGGAACCAAAACAAGATATAATCATCTATGATGCCGAATCATTCAGTGCGACATGGGTAAGCGAGAGACTAGCATGCATGTTTTTCATGAAAAAAACATTGAACTGTAAAAACTTGAATATATGTAAATATATATATAGTACGGGAGGAAAGATTGTAGCTAGACCAGACAAACCAAACTATAAACCATGAATCAACAGAAGTACGATAACAGTCACAATGGCAATAAGGTGTCAAAGCACCAAAGGACTAAGGGTTAAAATCGCCCTCAAGACCCGACCTTCAGCACAAGAACGTTTACAAATTACACAGATAAGTAATAAAGTCCGTAGAGGCGCTACAGATAGCCTTGGAATAGAATAACTTCATATTCCTAATGGAGACAATCGTTACATGGAACTGCATGACTACACCCTGTGCCCGAAGGCAAAAGGAAGAGGGTTGGTAGAACCCGCAAGGGTAAAAAGAAACTTGAGCAGAAGGCTATGGATGTATACGCCTGAATCTGTGTACCTGTCATAAGATGAATACGGTAAAATCAGGGGTTTCGTCCACTTTAAGCGAAGTAGGAAGGGATTCTTAAGGAAGACCCACTAACCTGTCATACACAAGGAGAAATAAACTCTGTCAGTAGTATTACCAGTAGCGTAAAACCGGACCCAGATGGGGTTCAGCCGTTCGAAGAATAATGGAAAAACCTAATAAAAGAGAAGTAGTGTTTTCGTGCTAAGATTGATAGTAAATTTACCAGTTAAGTTCACCTGTAGGTTTGCATTTTGCTGGTTCGGAGACCTGTGAAGAAATTGGACCCATAAGGTAAGAAGGTAACAATTGCAAGCTTGAGCAAAAGACCCTATTCCTGTAAGGCCCAAATAGACAACCATGAGTTACCATGTATATTTATTCCTCTCACGTACTATTTCTCCCGAGACAGTTTCCATAGCAACGCCGAAACCTATCGAACTGTAAACCAGAGAAAAAAAATGAACAAGTGAATACATATTCACGGGAAAATTCAACTTCAGAAGGATGTGAAGTTACCAGCGATGGTGTTCAGTCTTTAAGCTGAATTCTGGACGGAGAAAACCATAACAGAGGCGACCCTCCGGCGCGCCAAGCGTAAGAGCAACAGCTGCAGGATAGCGAAAATCACTGGAGGCAACTACAAATTTCCTTTCCCTCTAGTAATCCCGTGGAAATCGAGATAGGGTGCAGCTGTCAGGATAATTTAATTCCAAGGTAGCCAACTCATAACAAGTGGTGAGATGAATCATGCCACGTCTGCTTGGATCGAATGCCAAGAGTAAATACACTTCGAATTAAGTAGGGATATTTATGCAGGCCTTAAATGACCAAATCTCGTTGTGGTATAGTCTCGGGATTGTATACAACTCAACACATAGAACAATTAAATCACCACGGGCATCGTAAGCGAAAGCATGGCCTTAGTTAACATTATTAAACATAAATAACATTATGCCAACTCTGCCATACATGATGTAAACAATATAATTAACAAATATACATCAATGACATACATTATGGTGAAGTAAAAACATGGTTATGGTTATTTGATATTAACTTTGTGTTGCACATATATATTCTGCGTGATGTAATTAATCCGATTGCCCTGTATAGTATCAATAAACATGTGTACCATAGATAAAAAAAAAATTATGTGTGTAACTATTTGAGTATGGATGTGACAGTTAGTGCCCATTTAACTTGAGTCTGCAACATAAATAAAACATTGTTAATAATTTTTTTATTATTGCATTGTTGGTGGGTAAATTTTTTAGTGGCATTTAAGATGAGTAATACATACAAATTTTTTTACCCCATATTCCATACAATAATTATATGATCAGGACATCCTGTAGTGTGCTTCACTTGTTACCATAAACATCTTGCTTGTAATATATTTTCTGCTTATCTCTTTCATTGTCACAGTAGTAGCTTTGTTTTTTATTCCTTTTAGCTAGTTTCAAACATGTAGTGGGGATTTTCTAGTGCTACACCGTACACAAAGCCAATGACCTATTTCTAATTGATGACAAGAGGGAGTTGACTTTTGAAGTTCAAATGATCACATCATCACCTTAAGAGGGAGTTATGAAATCCCTGGATTAATATCAAATGGTTAAATTCTCAAAAGAATTATTCATATATTGATGTTGTCTTTTACATTCCAGTAAAATAAAATGATCCATACTTCATCACAGTAAGTTGCAGGACTGTCGGTATGTAAGATAACTCCTAGGTGCCACATCTTCTGAGATCCACCATGGATGAATCATTGACTGAAGTCAGTTGCTCTGAGAATGCATGGCTTATTATGAAGCTGCTCGTGGTTTTTCTCTGGCTAAGTCACATGCACAAAGAATACCTTCTTCACTACACTTTCAACAAGCAAGGAAGGAAAGGCTAGCACAAACAATAAATGAACGTTTTATTATTGTTGGAAGCTAGTTCATGTTGCCTAGAATTGTACAATTCATGTTGTTGATTTTCTTGAAGGTAATAACCCCCATCCCCTACTCACGCCGCTGATTTGCAGTTTGGCTTCATGACCCTACACAAAATGACTTCAAATCTGGGCAGTCTATCCTTTCCAATTCCACAGCCTAAAAGCTCATCATACAAATTATGGAGGCTAATCATGAATGTGAACCATCCATAATATACCTTGAAGCTGCTATGAAAAGGGGGGAAATCTTAGATAAGAACACATGGATAAATAAGATAATTCAAACCATGAATAGCAATTGGAGGAAGAATCCATCAATGGCAAGGTTACAGGAGCCCTCCCTAACATTCTAGATAGGCCTACAAATAGTTGTCTCACTACATACCAACCTCAACTTTGATGTTTAATTATATGTTGGTTTTGGAGTTATATTGATGTACAAGGCAGGAGTATCACACTGGAGTTCTGAATAAGTCACTGTAATAATAATAAAAATTATTTTCTTTATTCTTTTGACAAGTACATTGCAGAGAGACTCAATTACATTTATGAAAACCGAACCTAGTCACAATTTTCAACACTTTCTAGGAGAGATTAGGCTCAAGATGGCATGATTCTTCTTATGAATTAATTGTTTCTTTTGTGTATAAAAGCAACCTTATAAAAATAGGAAAAGCAATCTTGAAGTTATCCAATAACAACGCCCTTAATCAGCCTAGCAGATTTTCAAAGGGATATTTTAAGGCTTGCACATATGCTAAAGACAGCACATATTTTACTCAAGTTCAGAGTTATTTCCAAGGAGACTAGCTCTGCCTTTTGGAGACAAAATTAAGTCTTCAAGAAAGTCATATTTATCTGAAGTAACTGCATATAGATGAATCTTGAGTCTCTTTCAAGCACAAATTTAGAAATATTTTAATTCAATATATATGATTTACCTTGAGCAGCAGCTCTTCTTGTAGAAGAAAAGGTACTGCAAATTAAGCAGAGACAGTTAAGATTAGAAGTTGCATCAAACATAGGTTGAGGGAAGGGCAAGCACTTCAAATTACCAGTTCATTAAGTCCACCTACATAAAGTTCTCTTCTATCTTTCCTCATCCAAGTTCTAATTATAAAGGCTACATTCTATCCTTCATAGTTCACCAATGTCTTAATGAGTGACTATTAAAGATACATCTCGTTCGATTTCTTAAGGGCAAGTTTGTATCTGAAATAGGATCAGAACCATGTACTCTTGTGGTCTCCGAGTAAAAGAATTTTATTTGTCTGGTTTATAGAAGATGCTTTATTATGAGAATTCAATCAGTTGATTGCCCTCTTTGCTTTAATGTTTTAGAAATAGGATTCTTTAATCAGCCAGATCAGATTTGGAATTGCTTTGTTGCTTTTCTTCTTTCCATCTTCTCCATAACCCACTGGCACCAGTCAGTACTGAGCTTTAGGAATATTTTTAACGATTTATGTGCTGAAATTGAGATAATATTTCACATATTTGAATAAATTTCTTAGTAACCTGCAATATTTAGTTGTGAATTTGCATTTGATTTTAAAGATTTCAGGAATTTCGTTGCAGTTCTTCAGACTTTGAATCAAAAATACTACATCAAGCACACTCCCACCCCAAATTTGCAAGCACTAATCTGGAGGCTGGAAGTGAGAGTTTCATTTCTGGGGTTAGTGAAAGCCAACCTAAGATTCCAAACCCATTGGGGACTCACTCCATAGGGGGCGATTATGTGTGATAACAAGAACATTTCTATTCAAAGAAGCAGGATTGGGTTAGATGAAACATTGAAGAAATGAAAGTCACTCATAACTTATCAAAGGAGAATGGTAGAGGCAATATGGGAAGTTCAAGAACAAAGAGAAGCCAGGGAGGGAAAGACTTCACAGAATAAGGCAACATGATTTTACTAAGAATACATTTTTTCTACTACAAGAGGGCAACACCTCATACAATATACCTAAGAATTGTTGGGGGTGAAGGAGGGAGAAACCAGACTCCACATGCCCCAAATATCAGTCACTAAGCCATACATAGTTACACAACAAAATCCTTCTTCAAAATTTATTAGAAGAAAAGTGAAAAGAATGCATCTATACACAAATTGGGAGCAAAATTCTGTCTTTGTGTTAATTTCAAAAGATTTCAGAATACAATAAACTTCACAGGTATAGTATTCAACTCTGGATTCAAACAGTATATTAACTCACACTGCAGAAAGTTCTACAGAATCTTTGCAAAACAAAGATGTTTCATCAATCTCTCTGACCTCACTGTCTACTCTCTGCTTCTTTGCTCTCCATAGCCTCTCTCACCAGTTTATACTCTGCAGCTATTCTACCACCATCCTTTTCTTTTCTCAGACAGCTAATCGTATCTCCAAGTGCCGGACTCTATAGGCCTCAGTTTCGACCATTTCCTGAATATGATTTTCCCTCCTTGAGATGTTCTTAAATCTCCAAATGTTCCACTATTCATCCTCTTCCACTTATAATTCCTATTAAATCTCCCCCCCCCCCCCCCCCCCACCATAAGGCATTGTTGATTTCAGAGTGCTTTCATACCCCATTTGTTTGCAAAAAATAGAGAGGCACATTCCATGGTTGGATTGCAAATCTAATGGATCATTAAGATAATTCAGTCCATGAACAACAATTGGAGGCGGAATGCATCAATGGCAAGGTTACATGATCCCTCCCTAATAGGCCAGACATGCCTACAAATAGTCGTCTCACTACAGACCAACCTCAAGTTATTGGACTTACTCCAAAATTACTTTATGTATGACCTTTCATCCATGACATGTGTATACAAGTTTCCAGGACACACAGACATAGTTCTTTGTCTAGATATTGTTGTTTTTTCTGTACATATTCTGTTAGCTTCTAGGTCCAAGGATCACACGGTGAGTATCCCATATTTGGAACTTACCTTCTTTTAAGTGCATCTGTTTGAATGTATTCACTACTAAATTACTGATTATCAACTTGTTTAAGATCACTGCTCAGCTAAATATAGCTGATTTGTACATACATTCTTTATCATTGATGCCTTATGTAATTTTCTTGCTTTCTAATGCCATGTTATCAGTCTTCCTTGCTATGGGATTAGGACTGTTACATTATGGGGAAGAACTTTGTTATTTTCCAACAATTAAGGTAAATAATATTGGTTTAATAGTGATTTCTTAAATTGTTATTCAGGTTTTGTAGCAAGCCCGCTAACTTCCTTGTTAATCCACATCCCAATACATACTAGAAGATGGGATTAGGATTGTTATGTTATGTGGCAGATCTTTGTTAATTTCTAATAGTAAATGGAAATAATACTGATTCCATTGTAATTGGTTAAATTGTTATTCAAGTTTTGTAGCAATCCCACTAGCATCCTCGTTAATCCACATACCAATACCTACTTGAAGATGGTAATTGTTATCCCAATTAGTATTTCTAAACTTTTGCATGCTTCTCCTTGTAGCATGTTGTTCTTGGATTTGGTGCATGAACTAGATAAGTCTTGGTGAGTTTCTTTTTTGTTGATATGGGCATTGTTAGATACCATTGCAGATACTCACACACACGAAAGAAAGGAGACAGTAGAAACTCTACACATCATGCACTACTTTTTGTATTAGATATATATAAGTGTATGAAATTGTTGTAGGTGGAGGGTTAGTGGAGACTCACCTTTGATCAAGTCACATGTAAAATATTTGCAATGATGTTTGTGAAATACTTAGTACGAAATTACTATTTTAATTTTGGAGTAAGTCCAATTAAAGATATACAGTATCTTACTTGTGGCTTACTTAAGCTTAGTGACCAGAGAGAAACATTCCATGGAAAAAATAGAGAGGAGATTCTCTTTCTGGAGTTCTGAATAAGTCATTGTAATAATAATAAAAATTATTTTCCTTATTCTTTTGACAAGTACATTACATAGAGACTCAATTACATTTATAAAGACCGAACCTAGTTACAATTTTCAACACTTTCTAGGAGAGATTAGGCTCAAGATGGCATGATTGTTCTTATGAATTAATTGCTACTTTTGTATATAAAAGCAACCTTATAAAAATAGGAAAAGAAATCTTGAATTTATCCAATAACAATGCTCTTAATCAACCTAGCATATTTTCAAAGGGAGATTGTAAGGCTTGCACATATGCTAAAGACATCACATATTTTACTCAAGTTCAGAGTTATTTCCAAGGAGACTAGCTCTGCCTTTTGGAGACAAAATTAAGTCTTCAAGAAAGTCATATTTATCTGAAGTAACTGCATATAGATGAATCTTGAGTCTCTTTCAAGCACAAATTTATAAATATTTTAATTCAATATATATGATTTACCTTGAGCAGCAACTCTTCTTGTAGAAGAAAAGGTACTGCAACTTAAGCACAGACAATTAAGTTTAGAAGTTGCATCAAACATAGGTAGAGGGAAGGGCAAGCACTTCAAATTACCAGTGCATCAAGTCCACCTACATAAATTTCTCTTCTATCTTTCCTCATCCAAGCTCTGATTATAAAGGCTACAGTATGTCCTTCATAGTTCACTGGTGTCTTAATGAGTTACTATTAAAGATACATCTCCTTCAGTTTCTTAAGGGAAAGTTTGTATCTGAAATAGGATCAGAACCATGTACTCTTGTGGTCTCCAAGTAAAAGAAGTTTATTTGTCTGTTTTATAGAAGATGCTTTACTGTGAGAATTCAATTAGTTGATTCCCCTCTTTGCTTTAATGTTTCAAACATAGGATTCTTTAATCAGCCAGATCAGATTTGGAATTGCTTTGTTGCTTTTATTCTTTCCATCTTCTCCATAACCCACTGGCACCAGTCCGTACTGAGCTTTAGGAATATTTTTAACAATTTATGTGCTGATATTGAGAAACTATTTCACATATTTGAAGAAATTTCTTAGTAACCTGCAATCTTTAGTTGTGAATTTGCATTTGATTTTAAATATTTCAAGCATTTTGTTGTAGTTCTTCAGACTTTGAATAAAAAAGACTACATCAGGCACGGCCCTACTCCAAATTCGCAAGCACTAATCTGGAGGCTGGAAGTGAGAGTTTCATTTCTGGGGTTAGTGAAAGCCAACCTAATATTCTAAACCCACTGGGGACTGACTCCCTAGGGGGCGATTCTGTGTGATAACAGGAACATTTATATTCAAAGAAGCAGGATTGGGTCAGACAAAACATTGAAGAAACGAAATTCACTCATAACTTATCAAAGGAGAATGGTAGAGGCAATATGGGAAGTTCAAGAAAGAAGAGAAGCCAGGGAGGGAAAGACTTCATGTAATAAGGCAACAAGATTTTACGAAGAATACCTTTTTTCTACCGCAAGAGGGAAACACCTCATACAGGATAGCTAAGAATTGTTGGAGCTGAAGGAGGGAGAAACCAGACTCCACATGCCCCAAATATCAGTCACTGAGCCATACAGAGTTACACAGCAAAAGCCTTCTTCAAAATTTATTAGAATAAAAGTGCAAAGAATGAATCTATACACAAATTGAGAGCAAAATTCTGTCTTTGTGTTAATTTAAAAATATTTCTAAATACAATAAACTTCACAGGTATAGTATTCAACTCTGGATTCAATCAGTATATTAACTCACACTACAGAAAGTTCTATAGAATCTTTGCAACACAAAGATGTTTCATCAATCTCTCTGACCTCACTGTCTACTCTCTGCTTCTCTGCTCTCCATAGCCTCTCTCACCAGTTTATACTCTGCATTTATTCTACCACAATCCTTTTCTTTTCTTAGACAACTAATCGTATCTCCAAGGGCTAGACTCTATAGGCCTCAATTTCAGCCATTTCCTGAATATGATTTTCCCTCATTGAGATTTTCTTCAATCTCCAACTGTAACACTGTTCATCCTCTTCCACTTATCATTTATGTTGGTTATCATTGTTTCTACTAAATCCCCCCCCCCCCCTCACCATAAGGCATTGTTGATTTCAGAGTGCTTTCATACCCCATTTGTTTGCAAAAAATAGAGAGGCAAAAACAGAGAGGCACATTCCATGGTTGGACTGCAACTCTAATGGATCAATAAGATAATTTAGTCCATGAACAACAATTGGATGCAGAATGCATTAATGGCAAGGTTACAGGATCCCTCCCTAACAAGCTAGAAATGCCTACAAATAGTCGTCTCACTATAGACCAACCTCAAATTATTGGACTTACTCCAAAATTACTTTACATATGACCTTTCATCCATGACATGTGTATACGAGTTGCCAGGACACACAGACATAGTTATTTGTCTAGATACTGCTGTTTTTTTTGGACATATTATGTTAGCTTCTAGGTCCAAAGATCACACGGTGAGTATCCCATAGTTGGAACTTACCTTCTTTTAAGTGCATCTATTGAATGCCTTCACTAGTAAATTACTGATTATCAACTTGTTTAAGATCACTGCTCAACTAAATATAGTTGATCTGTACATACATTCTTTATCATTGATGCCTTATGTAATTTTCTCGCTTTCTAATGCCATGTTATCAGTCTTCCTTGTTATGGGATCAGGACTGTTACATTATGGGGAGGAACTTTGTTATTCTTCAACAATTAAGGTAAATAATACTGGTTCAATAATGATTGCTTAAACTGTTATTCAAGTTTTGTAGCAAGCCCGCTAATGTCCTTGTTAATCCACATCCCAATACATAAATCCCAATACATACTGGAATATGGGATTAGGATTGTTACATTATGTGGCAGATCTTTGTTAATTTCCAATAGTAAATGGAAATAATATTGATTCCGTTGAAATTGGTTAGATTGTTATTCAAGTTTTGTAGCAATCCCACTAGCATCCTTGTTAATCCACATACCAATACCTACTTGAAGATGGTAATTGTTATCCCATTTAGTATTTCTAAACTTTTGCATGCTTCTCCTTGTAGCATGTTGTTCTTGGATTTGGTGCATGAACTAGATAAGTCTTGGTGAGTTTCTTTTTTGTTGATATGGGCATTGTTAGATACCATTGCAGATACTCACATGCACAAAAGAAAGGAGACAGTAGAAACTGTACACATTGTGCACTACTTATTGTATTAGACATATACAAGTGTATGAAATTGTTGTAGGTGTAGGTTTAGTGGAGACTCATCTTTGATCAAGTCACATGTAAAATATTTGCAATGATGTTTGTCAAATACTTAGTACGAAATTACTGTTTGAATTTTGGAGTAAGTCTAATTACAGATATACAGTATCTTAATTGTCGCTTACTTAAGCTTAGTGACCAAAGAGGCACATTCCATGGCAAAAACAGAGAGGCACATTCCATGGAAAAAAAAGAGAGGAGATTCTCTTTCTTCTCTAGGCCATAGAGAAGGATTGGCTTCTATAGCAACTCGGAAAAGTCTGTCTTGAGGCCTAGTTTAGGCCACATCCATATTAACATACAATACAGTTAAGATCAAATATATTTTGGTGTATAATAAGATCTCGTTGTAGCAATAACGTGAATAATTGAGGTGAAGGTGGAGTCATAATGATGTACAATGTAGGAATATCACACTGGAGTTCTAAATATCCCTACAAAAATTTTGCATGCAGTTGCCTAGGAAAAAAGCTGCCAACATGAGAGGCCACCCAGGATACCCTGGGGAATCTATAAATCATTCTCCTAAAAGCCCAGTTAATGTAATGTATAGTTGTTCATTTTGACAGCTATTACCACATTAATGGTATGCCAGTAATGAACACTGTGACAACTTGTTATGGATTCTACTCTATTATGATTAATTCTATTTTATGATGGATATAAGCTATGTCTACTTATACGGAAGAGTAGTAATTAGTCTAAGCATTGTAACATATATGACTAGGATTAACTATGTAAGGTATGTATTACGTATACTTATACCGAGATCATTATACTGATAGCTTGATTACCAGCTTCATCGTATCTAAGCTGCTTAGTACTAATCTCGTCTATTCAAAGTTGTTACTCCTTGTAAGCTTTATTGAAACATATCATGTATTGTCCAATGTGTTTAATTCACGTAATAAAAGCTTATCTATTCTAACTAGTGTTCACTAATATAGCTAGTACTTATTAACCATGGGAATAATAGAGATCGAGTATTGAGTCTAATGTAAGCCATATCAATGGAACCAGTAGTAAGTAGTTATAGAGAAACAAGTGTTACTTACTTTACCTAATCAAATCACTATCATTATGGACTAGTAGAGGTTTCAAGTTTATAGAAAGAAGAGCTTCCATGTTGTATTGCTTGGACTGTAGCTAATTAGTGACCAATGAACACTATGACTCTAACTAAGCAGTTACTCTACATGATCTGGTAAGCTTATATGAACCATTACCTTTACTGGATATGAGTTGTTACCATTGTAGAAGATGAGTACAACCTTGATAGGTGATCATTAATTACAGATATAGAGTATCTTACTTGTGGCTTACTTAAGCTTAGTGACCAGAGAAGCACATTCCATGGCAAAAACAGAGAGGCACACTCTTATAATTTTATGTGTTGTTACCATATCTCATAATATTTCAAAACCACAGATCTGTTTCCCCATTCAAGGTGACATATAAAATGGTAAAATATGCTCTCCACCTCCTTAACCAAATCATGGAAAATTCCATGAAGAGCCACCTCACTGCCCTCATGTTCAAAGTAACAGGAACAGCGTAATGATTTTGAAGAGTTCTTATGAAGGGTTTGTATTTACAAGGTTGCTGGAAGGTGCTGCTACAACAATATGAGGAGGAGGAGTTGAGAGGGCTGAGAGGTCTAGAAGGGACCTCCTTCCCTAGACACAGTGATCTCAAAAGATAGTGTAGGAAATCAGAGTGGTTACTTGTCCTAGGAGGAGATTCTCTTTCCGCTCGAGGCCATAGAGAAGGATTTACTTCTACAACAACTCAGAAAAGTCTATCTTGAGGCCTAGTTTAGGCCACATCCATCCTAAAATACAATACATTTAAGATCAAATATATTTTGGTGTAATCAATGGGTTAATCGTACACCATTAGGGGAATTTTGAGGTCTAAAATGGGCCTCCTAATTAAATAATAAAATAATAGCTAAACCAATAAAATAATATTTATGAATTTGCATTCATTTTTTGCACCATAATCCATGTAACCATAGTTAAATTCAATTCAAAAGTTGTACCAAAATAAAATTAATAAAAAAATTGTATTGATGTGACTATAAATAAGAATGAGCTTTCAAGAAAAAGCCATTATCATTGAACAACTAATGCATTTGTCCTTTGTACTTAAATAACTTAAAATAAAATATACATAAATTCATAAACTCTTAATAATATTATATGTTATTAATTAAAATTTATATTATTTAAATTGTATAATAACATGTAATTAATATACTATATAAAAATAATATAATATAATAAATGTATAGGGATATGCATTGTTTCTTTCAAGAAATATGAAATGACAATAATATATTTTTATTCAAAAAATGTAAAATGACATTTATTATGAGTACTTTACTTTGACTTTAAAAGTACTTGGAGCACTACCATGGTTAACCATGAGTTTTTATCCACCATTGAGAATGTGACAAGTAAGTACCTTTAACTCAAGAAATGCCACCTCAACCATTAGGGATGATGTCATCTCCTAAAATGTGATTGGTTCTCATAAAGTGAATTTTGATTGTATATTTTAATTCGGAGGCCCATTATAGACCTCAAAATTCCCCTAATGCAATACAACCAGTATCTATTAAGGGCATTGTGTTTCTAACATACTCTCTGTCGTTTTGGTGACCATGGTTTTGGAGCTACAAAGACTACAAAGATTTCCCCAAGGATTTCCTTTTGCCAATAAAAAGGTTGTGGAAAGACTTTTACATATGTTTTGATGAAGCATTCAGATGTGCAAAACGAGGGACTATATGTTTATGAAGCATGTGGCTGGAAATTTCTAGACAGCTCCAAGACAAAAAAAATTCACAAGTTGTTGTTCAAGGATCAAAGCAATACAAAGCACTAGCTTATGAGTACTTTTAATTCAGCAGTTGAATTCTAAGAAGGTTTTTGCAACCCGAAATAGGTGGATCTACAACACAAGATAGCTCATGAATCATCTATGCAAAAGGTGAAGGTAGAAGAAGAAAAATTGTATAGGGTGATTCCGGGAGCTAGTAAGCAGGATACCACAAGGTCTTCACTATCATTAGCCAAACATTTTATTAAGAAATCACCCTGTAGACATTTTTTACTAATTGTTGAAAATGGAAAGGTTCAACTTAAGGACATTTTACAGATAAAATAAAAACCTCCATACATTTCATATTTCAGGAGTTGCAATATAACCATACGAGAACCTGGCAATGTTGGAAGCCTAGCCTTCTTCAACTTTGAAGTCATTATGGAAAAGAAAGTACTGAATGTAGAAGTGGTTTAAATGAACAGTTGAAATTTAGATATTACTAGAAAGGCAAAAAATTTGTATGAATCAACAATATCTTAAAACAAACAGAGCAAATACAAAGCTAGGAAATAGAAAAATATAAAATCCAACTAACCTGTGACTCTGGATATGCAAACTTCAATTGTGAATTTGCTTCTGCCCGCCTCTTCAAAAGCCTCCAAGTTCTGTCTAATGTGTTTTTATCCATGATAAAAGCTGTAATTATATAGAAAAAATTCCCAGCCCTGAGAGCAAAAAATTTGGCGCCAAATAACTAGCACATCGAGTTTGGGTAAGAACAGCCAGTTTTCCTATGTTTTTGGGCTTTCATACCAGTGAAATCAACCATGCCCTCTACTAGAATTCAACTTTTGACAAAATTTTCCCTCAAAACCTCGTCTTTCCTTGACTTCGAATTTTGACAGACTTCGGCATGCCCTAAAGACCTCGTCTTCCTGAACCAGTCCAGGTAAGAATAGCGAGTTTTCTTGGGCTTTCATACAGTGTCAAGTTTGACTTTGTGTACTTCAAATTGCCCTCAAAACCTCAACCTCGTCTTCCTGAACCAGTCAAACAACGAGTTTTCTTGGGCTTTCTTACGGTGTCAAGTTCAACTCTTACCAGCGAGTTTTCTTGGGCTTTCATATGGTGTCAAGTTCAACTTTGGGGACTTTGGCATGCCCTCAAAAACTCAACCTCATCTTCTTGAACAGTCAAACAACAATTTTTCATGGGCTTGGGCTTTCTTACAGTGTCAAGTTCGACTTTGGGCTTTCATACGGTGTCAAGTTCGACTTTGGGGACTTCGGCATGCCCTCAAAACCTCGACCTCGTCTTCCTGAATAGTCTAACAATGAGTTTTCTTGGGCTTTCTTACACTTTGGGCTTTTATACCAGTATTTTTAATGAAATCAACCAATGCCAATGTTCGACTTCAAATTTTCGAATGTGGCATGCCATCAAACTTTTACAAATCTTGAAACAATTTTTTTTTAATAATTAAAATATTAACATTTATTATTTTAATTATTAATTAAATATAAAATCACAATATATTTAAAATTTAATTTTATATAATATATTTAAAACAAACAAAATATAAATATTGATAATTAATATTTTAATAAATTTAATAAAATATAAATATTTAAATCCCATTGACCTACTTTTCTAGTTATTTGTGGACATTTATTAAGATTAAATTATCTATATTATCATATCTCAAGAACAATTAACTAATTCTAGCATAATTTCCCTAACTCTCTAGTATGAAAGATCAAACAAATAACATAACCCTGCACACATAACAAGCTCTAACCAACAACATAAATCTGTTATTGATATCATGATCTCCAAATCCCAAGGACAATGAAAGCATATATACTCTCATAGGTTACTTTTAACATGCCCTTTCAAAGCAAGGTCTCATGGGGAACCAAGGCCTAGACCCTAGGTGTTAATGACCAATTGAATCACCCCAAGGTTACATTGGGAACCATATGCATAATCAAAAGGTACTTAATCAAATTAAAGGGCAAGTTTTAAATATGTCTATATATATATATATACATATATATATATATATATATATATATATATATATATATATATATTTATATATATATATATATATGTTGGACTCACTTTTATCCCATCACCTAACATGCCCCACTCATCCCATGCCTAATTTTTCTTAGCTAGTATTATACATAATCATAATCATCACCATTGCATTACAAATAACTACATCACATTTACCATCTTTGTTGCAAGGGATCCCAGCTACGGTAGCATTCACTGAATTTCTGTTGTGGGATACTAGTTGAAATTTTGAACCACGCACAAGTAAAAACGTAGAAAACCAGGAATAGGCAAAGGGATGGAACCAAGAAAGGCTTCTTTTCTTTATAGAGGGTGGTAATTCCTCTCTTCTTTATAGAGGTTGATGAGAAGAATTTCACAATGGAGATTTGGCTTACTCAAGCCAACCTGAGGAGACCATAGTTTGAACTAGGCAAATCAAGCTCTAAAAACACAAAGGTGATGTGCCTACTAACCATGTGGGAAAACTTCATTGTCTCACGAATCTATGCCATCTAACTCCAAGGAAAAGAGTCCACCTAGGATTCACACTACCAAGAACCCAAATAGGCTGGAATAAACAAGCAATTCTCTTAGTGGTACTGAGTATGGAGAGGCCATCCAAAGTCTTTTGTATAGAGAGAATCGACTCTTCAACAGATAAATATAGGCCTCTCTAATCATACTGATGAGATAAAGTCACAAGAGAACCTCTTGAGTCCCAAAACAAACAACAGAACCTCCCTCAAAAAAGTGATCGTTAAACTTGATCTCATGGAGATGGCATAGTTGTGATCCTATCAACCCTAGGGATGCAATGAATCATCTTAATCGATAGGTGTTAGGAGAAAAACCCATAATTAGTCAAGTGTGATATGAAGACCATGAACCCAATGACGTCGTATGTAATCAAGATGGACAATGGGATTGTTGAAAAGTGTAGCGAGAGAAGGTCTTCTCTGGTGCGTGCCTTAGCCAAAAAGACCATGATTTGTCTTCCTTTGCCCATGTATGAGTTTGTGGAGATGGTAAATTCATGCGTAGTGTTGGAGGATCAGTTACATGGACCTTCTTTAGTTTGACTACAAGTTCGAGAGGCAGTTATAAATTTAGAAGAGGACGAGTTGGGAGCTTCAATCCTTGATTGAAGCAAGGACGAGTTAGAGAACCAGTTAGACTTAGTTAACTATTCAATCAAAACACATGTTCTAAATTTGTAACTTGCCAATTTTAGCATGTATCGAATCAATAAAGGAGGAAAAAGGCACAAAGTTTCATAGTTGTTTTGTGCACAAAGGACTGTGACAAGACATAACTCACAAGGATGTGATCTTCAGTCTCTTTCTTGCACCTTAGCTCTGATACTATGTTGGAAAAATGTTTTAACGCGTTCGGGTCTCGTTCGACCTAGCTCAACCCTGATGAATGACCTTCGCGCCTTCAGACATTGTTCCACACGTCCTGAACATGGACGCGCTGCACAAACCTGACTCGACCTGAATGCGCCTGCCCTGAACATTGTTCTGCACGCGTCCTGCGGAAGGACTCTGCGCGGTCAAAACTTAGCAAATTTGATACGGGCGCTCTCAACCAAAACGACCCGACCCAAACGTGTTTGGGCAGGCACCCTCAACCGAAACGAACGAACTCGAATGCATTTGGGCCGGTGCCCTCAACCAAAAAGACCCGACCCAAACGTGTTTGGGCGGGCGCCCTCAAACGAAATGACACGGCGCGCCTGATCGAATGAAGGCACAAGGGAGAAAATGGCAAACAGGCTGCACGAACATGCACAAGGCACCCGTGTAGTCACAACTTAGAAAATTTGATACGGTCACCCTCAAATGAAACGACCCGACCCGAACGCGTTTGGGTGGGCGCCCTCACATGGCGTGCACGACCGAACGAAGGCACAAGGGAGAAACCTGAAAATGGGCTGCACAAACGTGCACAGGGCACCCGTGCGGTCACAACTTAGCAAATTTGATATGCCCACCTTCAACCAAAATGACCCAACCCAAATGTGTTTGGGCGGGCTCCCTCAACCAAAACGACCTGACTCAAACGCGTTTGGGCAGGTGCCCTCAACCTAAACGACTCGACCTGAACGGTTTTGAGCGGGCACCATCAAATGAAATGACACGGCGCGGCTGAACGAATAAAGGCACAAGGGAGAAAATGGAAAACGGGTCGCATGAACATGCACAAGGCACCAGTGCGGTCACAACTTAGAAAATTTGATACGGCCATCCTCAAACGAAACGACCCGACCCGAACGCATTTGGGCGGGCGCCCTCACACGACGTGCATGAACAAACAAAGGCACAAGGGAGAAAATGGAAAACGGGCCACGCTAATGTGCAAAAGGCACCCGTGCAGTCACAACTTAGCAAATTTGATACGGTCGCCCTCAAACGAAACGACCCGACCCAACCCGAATGCGTTTGGGTGGGCACCCTCACATGACGCACCCGAATGAACGAAGGTACAAGGGAGCAAATGACAAACGGGCCGCACGAATGTGCACAAGGCACCCGTGCAGTCACAACTTAGCAAATTTGATATGGGCGCCCTCAACCGAAACGATCCGGCCCAAACGCGTTTGGGTGGGTGCCCTCAACTAAAACGACCCGACTCGAACGTGTTTGGGCAAGCGCCCTCAACCAAAATGACCTAACCTGAACGGGTTTGGGCGGGTGCCCTCAAATGAAATGACACGGCATGCCTAACCGAACGAAGGTACAAGGGAGCAAACGGAAAATGGGCCGCATGAACGTGCACAAGGCACCAGTGTGGTCACAACTTAGCAAATTTGATACAACCGCTCTTAAACGAAACGACCCGACCCCAACGCGTTTGGGCGGGCGCCGTCACACGGCATGCACGACTAAATGAAGGCACAAGGGAGCAAACGACAAACGGGCCACACGAACGTGCACAGGGCACTCGTGCGGTCACAACTTAGCAAATTCAATATGGGCACCCTCAACCGAAACGACCCAACCCAAACATGTTTGGGCTGGCGCCCTCAATTGAAACGACCCAACCCGAACGCGTTTGGGCAGGCGCCCTCAACTAAAATGACCCGATCCGAATGGGTTTGGGTGGGTGCCCTCAAACGAAACGACACGACGCGCCCAACCGAATGAAGGCACAAGGGAGAAAACGACAAATGGGTTGCATGAATGTGCACAAGGCACCCGTGCGATCACAACTTAGCAAATTTGATACGGTCAACCTCAAACAAAACGACCCGAATGAATTTGGGTGGGCGTCCTCACACGGCACGACACGACGTGCATGTCCGAACGAAGGAACAAGGGAGGAAACAACAAATGGTCCGCACGAATGTGCAAAAGGCACCCATGCAGTCACAACATAGAAAAATTGATACGGCCGCCCTCATACGAAATGACCCGACCCGACCGGAACGCGTTTGGGCGGGCGCCCTCACACGGCGCACCCGACCGAACGAAGGCACAAGGGAGAAAACGACAAACAGGTCACACGAACGTGCACAAGGCACCCATGTGGTCACAACTTAGCAAATTTGATACGACTGCCCTCAAACGAAACGACCCGACCTGAACGCGTTTGGGTGGGCACCCTCAAACGAAACGACCTGACCCGACCCGAACGCATTTGCGTGGACACCCTCAAACGAAACGACCTGACCCGACCCGAACATGTTTAGGTGGGTGCCCTCAAATGAAACGACCCGACCCGACCCGACCCAAATGCGCTTGGGCGGGTGCCCTTAAACGAAACGACCTGATCCAACTCGAACGCATTTGAGCGGGTGCCCTCAAACGAAACGACCTGACCCGACTCGATTGCATTTGGGCAAGTTTCCTCAAACGAAACGACCTGACCCGACCCAAACACATTTGGGTGGGCACTCTCAAACGAAACGACCTGACTCGACTCGAATGCATCTTGGCGGGCGCCCTCAAACAAAACCACCCGACCCGAACGCGTTTGGGTGGGAACCCACACACGGCGTGCCCGACCGAATGAAGGCACAAGGGAGAAAATTGCAAACAGACTGCACGAATGTTCAAAAGGCACCCATGCGGTCACAACTTAGCAAATTTGATACGGCCTTCCTCAAACGAAATTTAAGAAAAAAAATTATTGATGATATTTAAAAAAAAAAAACTAAACCAAATATTTTGCTTTTTAACATCCACAATATTCCTCAACACTAAGAGCTCAGCCTACAACATTTCATGTCAACCCTTAATGTATCCCACCATATAATGGTGAACTATGAGATCAAACAACCCCTATCTATGGTAAAACAAAATTTTAAGATAAAACAAAAAGTTGCTGAGTGATGCATTAATTTAAATTCATTCTAGGTATATTAAAACCTACATTCTCTATAGGCTTTTGAATGCATAGTCACAATGTCTATAATTGTTTTTTTTACTTAAGTACATCATTGAATGTCATGTGTTTTCTGATATGTAGTAAATTAAATGCTACCCCAAGCAAAAAGTACAAATCAAAATATTTAGCTTGAGAGTTGTAATATAAACTTTATCATAGGCCTTTAAATGTTGGTATTCTAATGGTTTTGCCCTCAACGTCGCAAGACCGACGACTTCCTTAAACGTTGCAAGACCAACGATGGTCTCCTAAACGTCGCAATACTGACGG
This sequence comes from Pinus albicaulis, assembly GCA_034641835.2. Classification (NCBI taxonomy): domain Eukaryota; kingdom Viridiplantae; phylum Streptophyta; class Pinopsida; order Pinales; family Pinaceae; genus Pinus; species Pinus albicaulis. Next base: position 904,810,664 of record CM076570.1, read on the forward strand.
TTTGTCCTGTAACGTCAACATTCTGACGGTTTGTCATGTAACGTCAGTATTCCGATGATTGTCCTAAATTTCATTGTTCTGAAAATACTCCAAAAACGTTGCTAGAGCGATGATTGTTGACGGGATTTGAAAATTTGATAAAAAATGGGGAAATTTCCGACAATACGTCAAAAGTGTCGAAACTAAATTGTCAGAATTTTGACCAAATGTACTAGTGTGCCTTGCAAAATGGCCATAGTCGTGACAGTGCCTGCATTTAAATGGAAGCTACTCATAATCCAGCTCCTAGATATGGGTCTAGTTAGCAACCGTTAGTTTGATAGCTTTTGGTAGCCCAACTTCCAAATCCACCTCAACACATATACGTGCACATGAGTATTGATGTTTTCTCACTACTTGATCAATATACTTTCTGAGGGTATTTCCAATGGTTTGGAGAGATTTCTGGTTCCAGCAATGCAGTGGGAGATGTGGGAGGCTTACCCACAATAGAACATTTGAAGGCACATATTGAGCATGATCTAAGTTAGGGGTCCATTTATTTAAGTATATTCCCTTAGGACACAGAAAATATGGGCCATTACTGAAGATGAGGCTTCTGTCTTCAACATTCTCAAAAACAAAAACAAAGTATCCTTTGCCTACGAAGTGGATTTTGATGCCTTCCGAGACTAAAGGAATCTAGTTCCTCTCCACCCAGTCTTCCACAGCTTTGGGAGAGGGCCAGAGGCCAGTAAACTGTCCAATGAGCCCTCTTTCAGCCAGCTTCAATGTAGATTGACAGGTTTCTTCGATTTGAAGGGCGACTGAAGGGATGCTATCCAGCTTCTTCACGAACATTTGTTGAGATTCAGTCAGAGGGCGCTTGTTGCTGACTTCTATCAGTTTCTTGAATGCAAGGACTTCTAGAGGGGGAGGAAGGGGAACCTCGGGTCCCCCTCCTGATGCCATGGTGGTTGGGAGGTCACAGGTAGGTCAGCTCGCTCTCGACCTATCAGAGCGTGCGCTAGCTGGTACAATAATATCATCTAGTCGTATATTCTAACCCTAGACTAAATTAGTCATTTAAACTAGTAATTTTTAGTTCAATCACTTAAAATTGATCAAATTTAGTAGTAATTCACTTGAAATAATTGTGGTGACTAACTTTTTTAGTCACCTAGTCACTAATTTCATCATTTTATACTAGTGCATCCTCTCGAAGAAATGTATGCCAGATGATTGGAAAATGACTCCTCAGGAAGAAAGAATTCTCCAGGGCCTCCACCTAGCGCCTAGCATAGTCTCCCCAGCTTCTTGGAAAGCTATCCCTGACATAGGGGACACCATCAGGATCTTCAAACCTCCTCTAGAAGGATTCATCAAACTCAGCTTTGATGGAGCCTCGAAAGACAATCCAGGGCAAGCAAGGGTTGGAAGGATTTTTCGAGATCATCATGGCACAACAAGATTCATATATGATGACTCCTATGGCTTTGCCAGCAATAATGAAGTATAATTCATGGGAGTGCACCAAGGTCTCCTCTTGGCCATCAGGCTAGGATACAGAAAACTATTAATCGAAGGAGACTCTCAGTTGGTTATGAACACTCTCAAAAAACTTAATCAAGGAAGGAAGTGGGGCAAACTAAGCCAAATATGGCGTACTTCTTCACATGTGAAGGGATTGGAGGATACAAAAAAGAAATTTGATTATATCATTATCACCCATGTAAGGAGGGATGGAAACGTAGCAGCTAACCTCCTGGAAAATTGTGGTTTCACTCACCTGAATGAACCTATTGAATTAAGCATGCCTCCTAATCTCGGGGAAGAACGATGGATCAAGCTGTAGAGCATCAAAGAGAAGGACAGGTCGGAGGGTAGAGCTAACCCACAGTTCTCGGACTCAGCTCCCCGATCGGGGTGTAACGAAGAAGACCGACACTCCCATTAGTGTTAATGGTAGTGTCCCTAGGGTTGAAGCCAACCAACTTCCACATGAGTGGCAAGGGAAGCAGGTTGTACCGTCGCATGCAGCACGAGGTGAGGTAGCAGGACAGAGGCTCGTACATGGAGCTTAAAACAGGGTGTAGGAAGGCGTGGGGGTTTTTTTATGATGAAATACTTTGGTGCAGGCATGACAGCGAGATAAAAAAACTCCATTTCACTTCCACCACGATGAAACTCAGGTATGTGCTTGGTTTCCTCTCCCTTGTTCATGCCATGTTTATGTTTTATGATTTGGGTCGATCTCTATGGGAGCTTAAGGTGATTAAGCTGGACTGGTATAGTCTTCTGCTGGGTAGGGTAGGGCGGAACCATTACGACTCTGTTTGGGGGAAGGTTGGGGTTCTTTTGGGTCTCTACCTCTGTGTCAGAGTAGGAATTGGGCATGGCCTCAACTTGCACCCGAGTGTGAGTCTGTCAGGTAAGGGATGCCAACAAGATGGAATGATGAGGGGTTGGGTAATCCTGCTAGGGTATAGAGTTAAGGAGCAGTCATGGTTTTTGTTTAGTTCAGAGGCTTTGCTAGTTTATACCACCTTGAACTACTTGGGCTCAATGCGCATGAGGAATGGGAGAGGGAATTCCACCCAGGTCCGAGCAATGGGCAGTGACGCCTCCTTTGTCAATTTCGAGAGTGGGAGGTATGACGAAAGAGAGGACACCAGAAGGGAGCTTATGAGATTAAAGGAAGGAAGGAGCTCTTTCGGTTATGGGGATAATTTGTGGGGTGCGTGCGACTGTCAGGGACAGGGGGTGGTAGAAATTAAGCAGGGTATGAGGGCGATGGGTCCGACAAGGGACAGGCAGGGGAGAAGTCCTGAGAAGAGGCCCCCGGGTCACCTTTCTTCTGATAACTGGGATGCATGGACCTTTGATCGTTTTCATTATATGAAATTATGCCTTTGTTTGATTGTGTGGACAGGTCACCTACCCATAAAGCTATTCAAAGGTTGTGGGATGGCATGCTCCAAGAGGCCTGCATCTCGCGACCATTCTAAGAGCCTTGCAGCTTGAGGCTGTGGTCGAAAATATAAAGGGAAGGCGGTAGAAGCCCAACCCAGCTCACCCTCGAGCAAGCCGAGAGGAAGGAGGCTTGCAATCGATGTGATCCAAGAGGCAGCGAAAGTATACCACGAGAAAACATCAGAGGAAATTCAAAAGCTCTTTGAAAAATGGGAAGCTGACATAAATAGACATGCAGAGACAAAGATGGATACTAAGGAATGGAGAGGTTTAATACCAGATTTGGACAAACAAGGGGCATACTAACATAATTCAAGCAGACACTATATCTTTATTGGTCTACGAAGGGAATCCTTGGAAAAGCCTTGGAGAAAATCTCTATGAGCCTCGTGAAATTAGCCCAAGACTTCCCAAACTACAAGAGCGAGTTTGATAAGATCAAGTTCCAGCTGAGGAAATAGGATGGGTGCCTCGAGCGTATTGACTACCACCTCCCGTGTATTTCCAAGCCTTTTGAGCAGGCTAGTACCTTGGTTCAGGATCTGGAACCAGTGGAGTCAGCCTCGGTTCTAGACGAGGCTGATTAGTTCATGACTATTTTAATCTGCCTTTTTGCTTAGTATTTATATGCGGCTAACATTTAAATTTCAAGGATCCAGTAAATATGTTAGTCAATCTGTGAGAAACTGTATATGTGTGAGTATCCAGGCTTTGTTTGTTTGGTATGACAGACTCAAAACCTTATTTTTTTGGATGGCATACCACGCCATCAGGTGGCCAACAGACTCGGTTCCCTGCTCAGGCCAGGTTGAGACCACCAAACTGGTAAATCTAGTTGCTTGTTGTTTATAAAATGAATGAAAAAGGAGTCCTACCAAGCTTACAAAAAAAACACTATAAAATGTATAAAATTAATAACAATAACAAATTCTAAAATTACATACATACATATATGTAATGAAATAATGAAAAATGTACGAAGTATAATATAAAAATGCAAATCATACTATACCATGTGCAATACTATTGGATTCTCAATGCCATGAGCCCATAAAACACTATCATTAAGTTGAAGCAAAATTTAATGGCACAAGTACATATTATAGCTCTATCAAGCTATGTGTCTCCATCAAGCTCCATAGCACGATGGAGCTATGTAGTTTAATTCAGGGTTTTATTTAGTCCTAGATGGACCTTTTAAAAGCTTTTATGGAGGGCTTAAAAAGTACCCTCACAAAGATACATTTTCAACCTTTAGAACATAAGTTCTTCCAAAAAAGAGTAACCCAACTCCATTGAATTCACCCTTATTTTATTTTGAAATTACAATAATATAAAAGCATTTATCTTAATTGGCTTATTCATTAAATAAAACATTATGTATTATGGTTTTGTGTATTTATTTTCTCATGAGAATAATATAAAAAGTAAATAATTGAAATAAAATATTTAGAAAAAAATTACTTTGAATTTGTTGTATTTATGGTGCAAAATGAGAATAATATAAAAAGTAAATAATTGAAATAAAATATTTAGAAAACAATTACTTTGAATTTGTTGTATTTATGGTGCAAAATGAGAATAATATAAAAAGTAAATAATTGAAATAAAATATTTAGAAAACAATTACTTTGAATTTTAGTTTTAGGTGTAAACATGACAAACAAAAGAAATATTATAAAATAAATATTTGTGAGTTTAGTTCTAATTTATATATTCATAATATAAATATTTGTAATTTTTTTATAGTTATGGTGACAATTCACATTAATAAATCCACTTGTACATGCCAACATGGCAAACACAAAGTTAACTACCCTACTTTATAGAACTTGACAATATAGCATACACAACTTATTTAAATATATGGTGATATACTCCACTTCCAATAAGATCAATAAAAAATTATTTCACTTTGACACCACATAGTAAGAATGGTGCTAACTTGTCCATCAAATATGGTGATTATATACTTTCATTTTTAATATGATACATAAACATTTACACCACATTAACACCACATAATGAAAGTGGTGCTAACTTATGGTGATATAATTCATTTTTAATATAATAAATAAACATTTACACCACATTAACACCACATAACTTAAGTGGTGCTAACTTATGGTGATATACTTCATTTTTAATATAATAAATAAACATTTACACCACATTAACACCACATAACTTACTATGGTGCTAACTTATGGTGATATAATCAATTTTTAATATGATACATAAACATTTACACCACATTAACACCACATAACATAAGTGGTGCTAACTTATGGTGCTAAAAGAGAGCTTTTCTTGTTGTGTTACAAAAGAAAAAACCCACTCAGTCCTTATTGTAGATTATACTTTTACAAAATTGACACTATGTAATTAATAATAGAGTAAGTTGAGACAACCCTAAGGGGTTTTTTGTACAAGTTTTATCATAACCTTTCCCTCCATCCAATACATACAGTAGGGTCTTCTGAAGAGAGAGTATAGTCTAGTTTATAACCTGATCCACAATCAATGAAAACCGCTAAGGATTTCACAAGTTATTAGTTTACAACTTGATCCAAAATCAAATAAAATGGCTAGAGATGTCACAATTTATCATTGGGAGAGTGGTTTATTGATGTTCTCAATTGAAATGGATCAGATTTCACAAGTTATTAGTTTACAACTTGATCCAAAATCAAATAAAATGGCTAGAGATGTCACAAGTTATCATTGGAAGAGTGATTTATTAATGTTCTCAATTGAAATGGATCCTATTAGATGCATGGTGGTGAGATACACTAAAAAAATCAAAATAGATATCTCTTATGACATCCATATTGTCTACAAACCATCCAAATTTTCCATCTTATACAACAATTTCTAATGATAACTGCTCAATTTACTCTCCAATTTTTGAAACCCCATATTTTCTACAAACCATCCAAATTTTCCATCTTATACAATGATTTATAACAATAACCTCTCAATTTACTCTCCAATTTTTTAAACCCCAACCCATGCTAGGGAGATCACAGTGTAAAATCAATTTTTCTTGTGGTTTTTTAAAGGGTTCATAAAAAAAAACAACGAGAAATTCAATATTGTGGTATAATAACTTATTTTTGAATCATTGTGACAAACAAAACATGACATTAGCTCACATAATATATATAATGCTATAAGGATGTGAGATGATAACAATGTTTTTAATCATGATAACTAGGAGACAACCAAAACTAACTTGTAGCCAAAAGTAAAAAATCACAACAACTCACAGAATATATCCAATGTTGCAATGAACCCCATACATAGTGATGGACCTCATCGAAATTTTAGTGCACATATAATACCACCCTAAAAATTCTATACTCTTGATCAATTTAGAATAACCTAAGATGTCTAGATTGGATGTCGAGGTGGGTGGTACAATAATTGAGGATGCTTCTTAAAGGGTAGGGGAATTTAGATACCCTACCCTTCCACCAAAGCTTTAAAAAGTGAGACTTGTAGATTATAGTTTTACAAAATTGACACTATTTGATTAATAATAAGTTACAAACATCAGGTATTTAAAATGTAATAAGAGGAAGGTACATGAGGGCCATGGTAATTAATGTGATTCTTTATACTATTTTTATTTAAAATAGTAATTTGTATTTGTATATTTTTAAATGAATATTGTTAAATGTGTTGTATTATTTTTATTTAAAATTGTAATTTGTATTTGTATTTTTAAATGAATATTGTTAAATGTGTAATTGAGTAAAATGTATTAAATTGATATTCTAATTTTTAAGATATTTATTTTAAAAATTCAAAGTATGGTGAGTTTTGTTGTATTAAGCTTTACTCTAGATGTACATAGAATTAGTCTATGTCAAGTCCCAAACAAGATTCTTCTTTCTCTTCATATTCTAGCTTGCACCTTGACACTCCTCCTCTCCTCCTCCTTGCACAAATTTAAACTATGAGGCACAAGGTAGTTGTTGCATATAGGAACATTTAGATATGATAAGAAAAATGTGATACTCTATTGTAATTTTCTCCACAAATGTGATGGAAAATGTGCCCTAAATGTTGACAATTTCATGGTTAATGTAGTATAAGCTACATGCAAATTTACAGTCTTGTATACAAGATCAAGAAAGCTATGCCCAATATCCAACACCATAGAGCAATAAATGTTCACCAATTCAACAGTTTCTTCCAAATCTCTCTCAGTGCTAGAGTTATTTTCTCAATAAACTTGTTTTCACTGCTCTTGAACTAATGAAAGCCATCGTTGTTGCATATAGGAGCATTTACATCTGATAAGAAAAGTGTGATACTATGTTATAATTTTTTCTACAAATATGGTGGAATTGTTTTCTCAATAAACTTGTTTTTACTGTTGTTAAGTGATGAAATCCATCGTTGTTGCATATAGGAGCATTTATCTCTGATAAGGAAAATGTGATACGGTGTTATAATTTTATCTATAAATGTGTTGGAGTTGTTTTCTCAATAAACTTAGTTTTACTTCTCTTGAGTGATGAAATTCATTGTTGTTGCATATAGGACCATTTAGCTCTAATAAGAAAAGTGTGATACTCTGTTATAATTTTCTCTACAAATGTGATGGAAAGTGTGTCATAATGTTGGCAATTTCATGGTTAATGTAATATAAGATAAATAAAAATTCATTTCTTCTACACAAGATCAAGAATGCTATGCTTAGTAGCCAACACCATAGAACAAGGCATGTTCACCAACTCCATACATGCTACCAAATCTCTCTCGATGTTGGACATGTTTTCTCAATAGCCTTATTTTTATTGCTCTTAAAGTGATGAAAGGCACCTCTCCATAAATTTTTTACTGTCTGCACAAACAACAAAACAAACCAACTTCATATCAGCGATACTGAAAAAACAAGAACATCACAGACACAAGGGACATCAGTGGTAAAGAACAATGTGATATTTTGAATATTTTCAAATATCATGAAGGAAATAATACATAGGTGACTCAATAGGAATTGATCAAGATTAAATATGGAGGACCTGCACCAAAACAACCTTATATTTTGAAGGTATAAAATCATGATATATTTCGTTATTCATGAGGCATTCATGTTGGCATGATCATACAAGGTATTTAACTTAACTTCAACATAGGCCTCATGATTTGTAATGCTCAAGGAAACAATATTGCATTAACATTTCACTACTTCCTTCCATGCAAGAAAATTTTGATTTTCATTCCTCCACAATGGCTCCTTCTCTGCAACATCTTATCTCTTCTAGGCTACTCTTTCCTATGTTATTTCCTTACGACGTTTCTTTTGCAACATATGGTACAATTGCTAGTATAAATATAGTTGATTATTAAATTAATGTTATTTTAAGAAAGGTCCCAATAAAATAAAATATTTGTACGCCATTTTTTATATCTTGTCTTTTTAGATATTTGAAAGCATTATGGCTTATTCATGAAGCCTTATCTTAATTTGGGTTTTGGACCATGATTTTTTGAAAAACCTAAATCAAAAGCTCATGCCAAGAACAAGGTCAGAAAGTATTATTCTAATTATTTTATTTAGCACAGAACTAATGTATTATTTGTTATAAGTTCCCACCACATATTCAAGAGATTGTGGTTCCAGGGGAAGCAATTCACAATTTTGCCTCTAAACTTAGCTTTGAAGTCAACAAAGCTTTTGTTGTTTTACATGAGGTTGCAACTTGTAAAGACTTGAGGAAATATATACTGGTATTTTTCTTAAACCCTTTGTGCTCTTCAATTTTGAACTTTTGATCCACTTGGATTGTTGTTTTAATCCTTTGCTCCATAGGTAGTTGCAGGTCTCTCGCTTCTCTCTTTTATTGGAAGTTGGTGTGATTTCCTGACTCTTCCCTACATTGGTGAAGTCGTTGGTTCCTTTTATGTTACCATTTTTATTCAAACGCTTGGAAACATAAATAAGAAATATTTTGAGTTAGGTTGATTATGTTATGATATATTTTGTTTAGTGCTTGGTGGCGCACGTATTGTTTCAGTTTTGTACGATAAATATCAAGATCGTGTCAATTCCTTTGTGCACAAAGTATCTATGAAAGCCAACCAGCATGACAAAGTTATTGATGCCAAAAATTTAAAGAAGATCCCAAGGGGTCCAATCAAGGATAAAAAACATTCGCACGGATTGTCCTTTCTATGAGGTAAATTGGAAAGGAGTTTTTGAATTGTTAGATATCATGTTTTTTTCTACTAGCTTTTTGATGGTAGTGTTTGGCTAGAATGATTACAATTATGGTTTTTTATCTAGGTGTTAGTACGTCATAATTGAATTTCATTGTCCTGTTTATTTTGTATTTTTTAGTTCCTATGCAATTATAACAGTGACATGCATTTCTTAGATCTTAAAAGGTTTTCAAATATGTGATGCTTATGAATTAGGTATGAAATCTATCATGTCGTTTCAAGGCTTTGAATTCTCAATATGAAAGGCATCCAGATCCTTTGAAGAGGATGTTTATGATTTTGGAAAATGAATAATATCATTTATTTTTTTACTTTGAGTTTTCTACGCACTGGAAGCTGTAATGTTTTTCTCTAAGTGATTATATGTTGCACATCTTATTTTTTGATAAACATACTAGTAACATTAATGACTCTCACATTCCATGTTTGGTCTTCCAATATGAGCGAACATAAGAACAATAATTGCACTTGGTTCTAATATTGATAATACATTTATTTCTAGCATTGCTATAGAACATTTCCATTTCGAAAAAAATCAATTAAGGACCTAAAATTCAAAGAAGAAAACAACATATTTACTCTAGTTCTAATATTGATAATACATTTATTTCCAGCATTGCTATAGAACATTTCCATTTGGAAAAAATTCAATTAAGGACCTAAAATTCAAAGAAGACAACAACATATTTACTCTTTAGGAATATTGAATGAGGTCTCTGCTTGAGGTATACTTAGTGGAAAACAAAGGTTCTGACATAGAGAAGGACAAGCTAATGTCTGCAGATATCGCGGAAGGAAAGAAGAGTTCAAGAAAACAATATATTTCTCATGATCATCTTTTGTAATATCCCAAATATCAAAATTCTAAATAAATCAACACATCACACAACACAACAAACATATGAAATTGAAGCTCAATTGTGAATCCTGAATGGATTCACCACATAAATATTACCGCGGGGTTTTCGTCCCGGGATCAATAATAGAACTGGCCAGGCCAGGTTCTCAACCCAAACATAATAAGATAAAATAATCCAGAATGCCCCAAATGCCTAGCGTTTCTCCCCTTTTATAGGCTTGATGGGTCAATACCAACAAGAGATACCATGGGTCAATACCATGGGTCAATACCGTGAGAAAATACCATCAAGAAAAACCTGGGGAAAATACCATGGGTTAAAACCACGGGTCAATTCTATCCACTTTGACGGGATCAAGAAAAGGGAATATTACAAATCCTCCCGCCCAAAGATTGCTTGTCCTCAAGCGATCCACTTCTATCCACAACAGAAGCATTTGTACATTAATACCAGGATCCCATACAATCCGATGTGCCCTCCATGTTGAATGATTCTGAATGGATCCTTCAATACATGGATCCCAAGCAATCCCAACGGCACAATCATTTCCCCAATGGATTCTCCTGGCTCCCAATGCCACCTAAATCCTGGGACCTGTGGGTTATGGTACCATTTCAACCCTCCATCGTTGTCCGCACCAAAGGGCCCAAGCTGCAATATGCCCTCGACTGTGAGTATCCTCCCCTCAAAATGCATGATTCTCTCCTCATTTGATTCTCCTTGAGTGTATTCATCCTGGACCTCTTCACATGTGAGGATGAGTTGTCCATCCTTTCTGGTTGTCAAGCATGGATGTACTGGTGGACTGTTGTCTATACCTGATTGCCCATACTCTTTATGGATGTCCTCCATTGTATTTATAAATTCAACTACCACATCATCAGGAGGAATTGCATCCTTCCTTTCGTCATGTACTTTTTCAAGTTGACTGATCAGCTTGTCCTGCAAGTTTCTCTGAAGAGTATGGTGTTGTTGTTCACCATTTGTATTTGACTGCTCAGATCCTTCATAGGTCCTCTCCTGAAAACCAGCAAACCCATCAATGGATGAATCCTCATGATCTGAAGAAGTCTCTAATTTTGCTATCCTTGTTGCCTCCTTATTGTCTGGACATGAATGGTCAAGTGCCCAAACTTCCTTGCATACAAAGCATAAGCCTTTCCTCCTTAGTTCATTCTTGTTGTCTCCACAAATCTTTGTTAGTTCCTCCTTGGTTAACTTCTTTCTAAGTAGTTTGATGTTCTGTTTGATCAACCCCTCAACTAGTTCATAAGCAGCAGGTGATGCAATTAGCTCCTTCCTCCAAATGGCCAACAATTTGGATCTCAATTGTTCGCAGATGGCCCTATCTTCTCCTAAGATCGGAGACATGATCTTTTTCATGTCTGTTTTGATGTAGTTTGTATGAGACGTTGTAATTCCATTGCAGAAGTATTGGAGCATCAGAAGGATTAAATCATCACACTCTAGATCCAGCATAAGCATCCCAAATATGAATTTCGCCATGCGTTCCAAAATTGTGCGCTTCTGGTAGAAAAGTAAGAATGGTGGTGTTGTGTTGTCCAACCCTTGGAGTGCTTCTACCATTACCCGAAAAGTCCTCCTCATGATGTCATCATTGTAGGGCAATAGTGGTGCTGTTAAGGCTATGATTTTACTGAGACAAGAAGCGACGGTGAGTCTAACATTTTCACAAGAATGCTCCAAGAATCTAGGTTGTATCAAAGCAAGCATGGATGGCTTCAAGGCCCAGCTTGACCCTTCCCATTCTGATTTATCTATCAAGTTCAAAGTCGCATCTAATGTGTCTAGCTGTAGGAGAACATCTTTTGACTTTGTACCCTGCAATTTGGATCCAAGTTCGAAGAGATACTTGCTTGTTACATCTTCCTTTCGGATATCTCTTGACTGCTGAAGGATAACATGGACCTTTCGAGAGAAAGGCCTGTGGCTATGCTCTTGCTTCTGATTTGTATGTTGTTGCCATCTTTGATCCACAGAAGTATTGTAGCTCAGAGAATTGACTGATATATCATTATGTTGATTCTTGTGGCGTTTCCAAAAACAAAATGACGACATTGGCATCAATGGATCTCAATACTTAGCTAATAAGAAACATCAGAATGATCCCTGTCTAGCAATAGCTTTCCAGCCTTTCAACAATGACCATATTTGCAAGAAAGATATTAATCTTCTGTACACATGAATAAATATCATGGGTACATTTATAATATTCCATACAAATAAATAAATATCATGGGTACATTTATTCATAAGAGGCCATATACAAGATATAAATGATTTTGTCAATCACGCCTTCAAATATTTTCACAAATTTAACCCACAGACATATAAATGATTTTCCCTTCACTTATATCTCCCAATAATTTACTGCAAAATAAAAATCAAACTAGGGTGATAAATATCACCAAAGTGAGAAATACTGGCTAGGGTGAAAAATAAATTTCTCTGAAGTTCCTTGTGTAAAATTCTCAGGCTGGCAGGATGCACAGCTCTGATACCACTGTAATATCCCAAATATCAAAATTCTAAATAAATCAACACATCACACAACACAACAAACATATGAAATTGAAGCTCAATTGTGAATCCTGAATGGATTCACCACATAAATATTACCGCGGGGTTTTCGTCCCGGGATCAATAATAGAACTGGTAGATAATCCAGAATGCCCTAAATGCCTAGCTTCTCTCCCCTTTTATAGGCTTGATGGATCAATATCAACAAGAAATACCGTGGGTCAATACCATGGGTCAATACCATGGGAAAATACCATCAAGAAATACCATGGGGAAACACCATGGGTTAAAACCACAGGTCAATTCTATCCACTTTGACGGGATCAAGAAAGGGAATATTACATCTTTAATGTGCATATTTGTCTTGGCAAAGCTCTCTAATTTAGTATTTGTGTCTAAGTTTTATGCCACATTTTATTAATCTCCCATTTCATAGTATGGCCTTTTTTTTGATCAATTGGAACCAAAATAAAGCTTGATCTTCTTCTCACCTACTCACCAACCATTCCTTTAATTTTAGTGAAATAATGAGGAAATAGATCATCACACTCATGGCGAAAACCTACACTATAGTAACTGTTTTCTCATCCTAGTAGTCACTTATCACATGCGAGTTTAGGTTGCTCGGAAGTATATGTTACATGCATTCAAACTAGAATGGAATTGAAAACAAATTGGTCGATACCACATGAGTTTTTATTCCCCCTACCTCTAAAGCACTTGTCTTCTCTACTCAATTCTTTAAAAAACCCACAATACTCCAGCCTTTACATCAAAGATAATACCAAATAAAAAGAGGGAAAAAGACAAATTGGTTTGTCATTTCATGTTTTCATTGTTAAATCCAACTTCTAGCTCAATTGGAATACCAAATTGAAAAGGAAAAAACCAAACTCGTGTTTCCATGATTATTGTATGGAACAACAAAATAAATATAACAACAATTAATTTTTACTTCTGTTTTTTTATCCATGCATAGGACGAGCCATTGACACTAAGCTTAGTTATACTTATATGAATCTTGCTTTCAAGTGTGATTACACCTTCAACAACAATTCCACTTGTCATGTTGTGAAAATGTAAAACTTTTTGTAAGTGTATCATTTTGATTTCTTTTTATGTCTACTTAAGTTAGATTCAACTCACTGTTACACTTCCAGTGAACATGAAGTTTTGTTTATTGATTTTTAGATCTCAGTTCAAAGTGGTCTCTTTTCAAATTATAATTGCAAGACCCAAGTATCCTAATCCATTAATTTATCTTTTGCTTGCAAGAAATCCTAAAAAATTTCTATCATTCTCTACAGCATTTTCTTTCTTATTTTCCTTTACTACTACATACGTTTCTTTTGCAATATGTGATGCAATTGCTAATAATTATATTTTCTAACAACTGATTACGATAATAAAACTTGATTGCTTTTAATCATAAAAATAAATTAATTAAATTTAAAATAAACAAAAATCAAATCAAATACTAGATTGTTAACTTTGTGACCTCTCGTTTAACTTTTGGTCAGCTACCGAACTGATTGAAATTCAACGCAAAATCGAATGTATTACGTTACAGCTCCCTGCGGCAGGGTAATAATGAATAATCTGATAACCAACCAACCAGGGTGAAAAACAAAAAAGAACATGATTCCATATATATTATATATGGACTTTGATTGAATCAAAATGCACGGCCTTTGACAGATCCGCTGAAATAGTGGGCTCCCATCTCAAAAAACCAAATATTTATTGGTGGCCACATCTACCATCATAAAAACCATCTACCATCATAAAAACAATATTTTCTTTTGGGAATTATTAGAACGCTCATCCACTAAAAAGCAATTATGAACCTCCTCTGCAGCTTTAGCAAAAAGGAATGCGGCGACTTACATCAGCTAAAGGCAGGCCCAGAAATGCGATCAGAGATTACGAAGGAATGGAGCATGCAGCAGAAGCGGCAAAGATCTGTCTGGGATTTCAGGAATCTCGATCTCACCCTCCAGCATCTTCACGGCTTCAGCCATTCTAGGTCTGAATGCCACCATACCATGTGCGAACAGAATACCCACCAAAATAAATCTCTCCATCACACTTTCTCCCCCGCTCTCTCGGACTCTCTCGTCTATTATCTCGCTGGTCCTGCATGTTTCAGCAGCGTCCATGCCCAATCTGTGATGAGATAACTGAAGGCCGACTCCGCAGAGGCGTCCAGAGCTTTTCTGCCGCTAATGATCTCCAGCAGCAGAACGCCAAAGCTATACACATCGTTCTTGTCTGTCAACTGTCCGTAGAGAGCGTATTCGGGGGCCATGTAGCCATGCGTCCCTACTACTCTATTCGTGAAATGGAAGCCCCTTACTATACTCATCATCCTCGCCAGACCGAAATCGGCCACATGGGCATTCATTTCCTCATCCAGCAGAATGTTAGTGGCTTTGATGTCTCTGTGATAAATTGCGGACTCTACGCCATCGTGCAGATAAGCTAGCCCCTTTGCAGTCCCCATGATGATGTTCCTGCGCTGCGACCAGCTCAGAGGTCGGCCCTTCGACTTTTCTCCGAAGAGATGCTCATCCAGACTTCCATTAGGCATGTAATCGTATATTAGAAACTGTTGATACTCTTCTCTCTCGTCGCTCGCCATGCAGCAACCCCTCAAAACAACCACATTCCGATGCCTGATGTTATTGATGATCTCCACTTCGTTCAAGAATTCAGAATCTCCTTCTGCTGTGGAATTTATAATTCTTTTCACAGCAATCGGATGAGAAACCATAAGTGTTGCCCTGTACACCTTTGCGAAACCTCCTTGGCCAATGATGTTGTCATCGCTGAAATGATCGGTGGCGTCCTGATCTCTTCAATTCCGAACCACACGGCCCCGTTTGTTGGGTCTCGCGGCGGAGTTCATAAGATTTCCGTTCCCCCTCAAGAATTGCTTGCGCAGTACAGTGTTACGATCAATTCTCGTCTCCCACAGACAGTACAAAATCGCGACAGCACAGATCAGGAGAAGGACCGCGGCAGTGCCGATGAAACTGTAGGCCAAAACTGGGCCATGCGAGGCAGTTTGAAGAAAAGGCAAGCGGAAGATACACTGTGCAGTGCTCCTGCTCTTGGGACCGAATTCATTAACTACTCCTGCGGCCCATCTAACATTTGATCTAATGGTTCGGTTTAGACATAGACACAGTGGCAGTTACAACATAAAAATAAATTGTCAAATAAAAATGCCTTACAACATAATAAATTACTTATATTATTAAAAAAAAATTAATAATTTAAGTAAGCAAATCACACTTTCTTTATATTTTATTACTAAAAATCTTCTTAATCAGTCCTTAAAAATCGCTGAAAGGAAAATGGAATTATTACACTGGAAAATCGCTGGATTTGCTGATGTGAATTATTACACTGTTTTTAATGTTAAACCTGAAATAAAACTGCTAACAAATGACACTTACTTTCATTTTTTTTTAAGTCATTACGAAATCTTTAAGGATACAATTCAGGCAGTAATGATTCAGAAGAATTATTTTTTAAATAAAGATGCAACTTATTTATAAATTATATATTTTTTTTTTCATTTTTCGAAGCTTTAAAGTCATTACGAAATGTTTAAGGATACAATTCAGGCCGTAAGTGAACATTTAAAAGAATTATATTTTAATAAAGCTGTAACTAATTTATAAATTATTAATAATTATTTGAAAATATTTAATAAAATTGTTTATTATTCACAAATTAATTATATATTTAAGAGAGAAATTTAAAAGTAATGATTGATATTCAACTTTTATCATTATTAGTTTACATATATATAATTTTATATCTTAAATTTATAATAAAAATGATGAAAACAGTCTTATTTTTATTTTTATTTTACAAAATATCATTACATCATTTATAAATTAAAGATATTAGTTAATTTATATATTTTTACTAATATCATACATAAAAAAAATTTATTTTTATTTTTAAACCAATCAAAAAGATATTCAAGATTTTTATCACAGTTTATTTTATGCTGTATACATTCACGTTGCAATTTTTGCATAATTTTGCAATATTACCATATTAACCTCAACGTATATACGTTTATGTTTTATAGATATTTAAGATCTTTATCACACTTTATTTTATGCTGTATACATTCACGTTGCTATTTTTGCATAATTTCGCAATATTACCATATTAATCTCAACGTTTATGTTTTATAGTTATTTAAGATCTTTATCCCACTTTATTTTATGCTGTATACATTCACGTTGCAATTTTTGCATAATTTCACAATATTAATATGTTAACCTCAACGTTTATGTTTTATAGACTATATTTTCGTTAGCTCCGTTTCTCATGTAGTTGATTAACTTCTATTTTATTCCAATTTGTTTTCCTACTTTTAAAAGACCATGCTCATGTTTAAGTTTCTTCCTCGCTGAAGACCTTATCAAGATGGGAATTATTGAAGTTACTATGTAAATGTTTATTTAATATTTTGGTTTTTCTCTTCACTTTGTTTATAGTATAATTAGTTGTTTATATTATAATTAATTGGTATGGTGATTTTGAAAGAAAAATAAAAGGATTTGATGTTGATTAAAGCAAGACATTTAAGTGATAAGGAATCGGTTAGGAAGAAGCATCCAAAGGAATTGATCAAAATTTCTTAATATTCCTTTATTTTATTTCTAAGTTTTTTCAATACCATTATCATATTTTTACTTCATAACATTTACATTAATTCAATTAAAAAATGATAAAATAATTTAATTATTTCACATAATTGTTTTATATATTTAAGTTATTATTTTTTAAATTATAACTTAAATTAAGAATGAATAATATATTTGCATTATTTATTATAAGAATCTATCATTAAAATGTTATAAGTTAATATGATATTGATACTAATATGTAAAGTGGTTTTTATTCTGAGACATGCAAAAATATAATGAAAATTCTCACATAGGTGAAAGAATGATTATTTTTATTACATTTATTTTTATATTTATTGATATATTTTGTATTAAAATTGAGTCTTTTATGTGATGATGAATGTAAAATTATTAGAAAAACTATGTTTTTAATAAATTTATTTAAGATAAATATAGTCAAATTTTTTATTAAAAAAAGAAAACATACTATATAAATAGAGTAGAAATAAAAGAAAGAAAGAGTGAATTTTAAACCTACTTAGACTAGATCCTAAAAATTTATGACGAAAATTTTAATTAGTAAACTAAAGAAAATATGGAATTTCTACTCAGAAAATCTATGTGAATGATTTTAACTTTGTATTAACCTTTTTTTTTTAAATTCTTATATTAATTACGCTGTAAAGCGTACCTATTTGAAAACAACTTTCTTAAATCGCTACGTGTATCATTGTGAGCCCTTGATTTTAATGTTAGACGATTCAAATCATATCTACCTTAGATTAAAAACTATTACATTTTTAATCAGTTACAGATCAGAACTTCGTTAGGGTTTTTGAGCTCATTCTCTTCTCGGTGGCTGTGAGCTCATTTTCTTCTCCTGTGGCTGTGACTCACTTTCTGCATGCTGGGCGCACTCTGCAAGTAGGGCGCACTCTAGTATACTTTCAAAATAGTTCAGTGGTCTTCTAATCATATTTCCAGTGATCACTCCACAAGTTTTGAGCCTGTCCTCAAAGTTCTCTGCGAGACCGTGGGAAGCTCTAAAACAGAGTGGGCAGGGAGGAGAATAATTGGCTCTATGCTTTATAAAATCCATGCAGAGTTCATATTTTGACGGGGCGCTGAATCCTTGACGAGTCAAGAATTATCTGACCGGGATGGTTACAAGAAATGTTTGAATGCAATGTGTGACTTTTATGGACCTCTTGAACGAGCTAAAACCCTCATTGGTACTGCTTCCATGGGTAAGGAAGTGGTGAAACAAGTAGCCGATTTAAAAATTGAGGTTTTCAATTACCAAACGCTGTGTGAAGCAATCTAGACAGCGCATTCAAGGAGAAGAGTTGCTGGAGAAGGCAATGTGTGGCGATATGGACATAATCTGTGAAGCCATAGACTATTGCAAGGTTTCCCCTCATGTTACAAAAGAAAAGCATTTGGATAACAAGGCCATTGCATTGAGCAGGATTGGGAAATCATATTCCTCTGTTCTGAAAATGGAGAAGAAAGCCCATCCCTACCACTTTCAGAGCTTCAAGAATGTACTTGCTATCATGTCTGCATGGATTGCAACTTCTGAATGGTACATATATTCTTCTGAAGCAGTCAAAAAACACCAAGAGGGAGTGTTTGAGAAGGAGACCAAAGAACACGCAAAAAACTACAAGGGCAGTGCAGAAATAATAAAAGAAAAGATAAACACAGTAAAGTTGGATGGGGAGAAAAGTGCAAAGTCATTCCTGAAATATATATATGAAAAATACCCTCATCCAGATGTGACCAAATAGGTGCTACTTCGATTGGGACAATTGCTTTCCTGTCAGACTTCAAGCTTGGCCATTACATGAAAATCCCACCATGATCTATGTTCCTTGTACAGGTATGTTATGTTCAAAATACTCACTCTCTTTCAAAGTTTTATATATAGATATATCCTCATGCTTATGGCACTCACCCAGCTCTTGTTTTTTCTTCTCTGTAATTCTAATACCATTTTAACACTCCATAAAGGTCCAGATGGGAATTTCATATTGAAGCACAAATAATTATAAAATAAGTAATAGCCACTGTTCTACCAAATTAAACGTTATTTTTCCTGTCATTCTGGACCATTAACTGCTCCAGAAAAATAGGTTTTTATTTATTAGATGATTGAAAAAAAAAAATTTGAGGTGTTTATTATGTCTGTGTCAAAGGAATTGGTGTTAGGCTTTGGCACTTTCTGGGGAGTTTATTTTTTTGTGCCAAAAGAACTAGTGTTAGTCTTGTTTAAACCTGTTATTGAACATCTTGGTGAATTGATAAAAGAATTGCTCTTGTTTAGCTTCAAAATTCTCTTTGCCATTATGAAACTTTCCATACACATCATAGATAAATACACTATACCTCATGTTTATGGCACTCACCCAGCTCTTGTTTTTTATGCTCTGTAATTCTAATACCATTTTAACACTCCATAAAGGTCCAGATGGGAATTTCATATTGAAGCACAAATAATTATTAAATAAGTAATAGCCACTGTTCTACCAAATTAAACGTTATTTTTACTGTCATTCTGGACCATTAACTGCTCCAGAAAAATAGGTTTTTATTTATTAGATGATTGAAAAAAAAATTGAGGTGTTTATTCTATCTGTGTCAAAGGAACTGGTGTTAGGCTTTGGCACTTTCTGGGGAGTTTATTTTTTTGTGCCAAAAGAACTAGTGTTAGTCTTGTTTAAACCTGTTATTGAACATCTTGGTGAATTGATAAAAGAATTTCTCTTGTTTAGCTTCAAATTCTCTTTGCCATTATGAAACTTTACATACACATCATAGATAAATACACTATATTATAGATACACATTAGAATTCTTTAGAACAAGGTATTCCATTTTTGCGAAAATCAGAATGAATTTTCCATTTGCAGAACGTTCTTTAGATCAAGTTAATGGCTGCCCACATTTGTTCTGTTCTGTTTACTGATCTCTTGTGGATGCAATGTAGTTTATAAGCACATTAGTGGCTGGAACAGTCAACGTGGGAGTTGTATGGTGGATGTTGGGGTCAGTGAAAGATATATGCCAAACAGCTCTTTTTCCTGCAAGTAGCCCATGGACACGAACCAATGATCATGTGTTCTACGATGCATCAGTCATATGGGGTTTGGCTGGTCCAGAGAGGATATTTGTCAATCTTGGAGTGTATCCCCAGTTAAATTGGTTCTTCTTGGGTGGGGCAGCTGCTCCAGTTTTAGTGTGGTTAGCACACAAGGCCTTTCCAAGGGTCAAGTGGATTCAAAATAGATTGATTCACAAGTAATTTAGTAGTGGTTTTCATAGCATAATGCCCTGAGGCCAACCTTATCAATGTAAGTAATCTACGGAATGCTAGGGCCTTTCTCAAGATCTTGTTCCAAGTTAAAATGTAGAAAAAGTCAGATCCAAGTTTTATTCATGCTTCAAGTTTCATTCATGCTTCATGGTCTTTGAAATTCACATTGGTTATAAAAGGTTGAGGCAACTACCTAATTCCATTTAACTTTAATGTGGAAAATTTACATTTAAACTGTTGATCTATTACCTTCTGTACTTTTACACACAGATGCATGTTATCGAACCTGGAGACATTCTGGCTACATAATAATCTACTGACAAGTTCAATTCCTGCTTTTCTCGGCAATGTGACAAAGCCGGAGAGCATGGATTTCTCTCACAATCATCTATCTGGCAACATTCCCATGAGTTTGATGAGGTTGTCAAAGATTACAGAACTATATCTATGGGGAAACCAACTATCTGGAGAAATCCTGCATAATATTGAAGGGCTGAGGAGCATAAAATCTTTGGACTTTTCAACTAATCAGCTGAATGGAACAATTCCTGAAAAAATTGCAAATCTGAAACTTTCCATACACATCATAGATAAACACACTATATTATACATACACATTACAATTATTTAGAACAAGGTATTCCATTTTTGAGAAAATCAGAATGAGTTTTCCATTTTCAAAACGTTCTTTAGATCAAGTTAATGGTTTCCCACATTTGTTCTGTTCTGTTTACTGATCTCTTGTGGATGCAATGTAGTTTATAAGCACATTAGTGGCTGGAACAGTCAACCTGGGAGTTGCATGGTGGATGTTGGGGTCAGTGAAAGATATAGCCAAATAGCTCTTTTGCCTACAAGTAGCCCATGGACATGTCCCAATGATCATGTGTTCTACGATGCATCAGTCATATGTGGTTTGGCTGGTCCAAAGAGGATATTTGGCAAGCTTGGAGTGTATCTCCAGTTAAATTGGTTCTTCTTGTGTGGGGCAGCTGCTCCAATTTTAGTGTGGTTAGCACACAAGGCCTTTCCAAGGGTCAAGTGGATTCAAAATATATTGATTCACACGTCATTTAGTAGTGGTTTTCATAGCATAATGCCCTGAGGCCAACCTTATCAATGTAAGTAATCTACGGAATGCTTGGGCCTTTCTCGGGATCTTGTTCCAAGTTAAAATGTAGAAAAAGTTGCATCCAAGTTTTATTCATGCTTCAAGTTTCATTCATGCTTCATGGTCTTTGAAATTCACATTGGTTAGAAAATGTTGAGGCAGCTACCTAATTCCATTTAACTTTAATGTGAAAATTTACATTTAAACTGCTGGTTTATTACCTTCTGTACTTTTACACAGAGAGGCATGCTATCGAACCTAGAGACATTCTGGCTGCATAATAGTCTGTTGATAGGTTCAATTCCTGCTTTTCTCGGCAATGTGACAAAGCTAGAGAGCTTGGATTTCTCTCACAATCATCTATCTTGCAACATTCCCACGAGTTTGATGAGGTTGCCAAAGATTACAAAACTATATCTTTGGGGAAACCAGCTGTCTGGAGAAATCCCGCATAACATTGATGCGCTGAGGAGCATAAAATCTTTGGACTTTTCAACTAATCAGTTGAATGGAACAATTCCTGAAAAAATTGCAAATCTGAAACCTTCCATACACATCATAGATAAACACACTATATTATAGATACATATCAGAATACTTTAGAACAAGGTATTCCATTTTTGAGAAAATCAGAATGAATTTTCCATTTGTAGAACATTCTTTAGATCAAGTTAATGGATGCCCACATTTGTTCTGTTCTGTTTACTGATCTCTTGTGGATGCAATGCAGTTTATAAGCACATTAGTGGTTGGAACATTCAACCTGGGAGTTGCATGGTGGATGTTGGGGTTAGTGAAAGATATATGCGAAACAGCTCTTTTGCCTGCAAGTAGCCCATGGACACGTCCCAATGATCATGTGTTCTACGATGCATCAGTCATATGGGGCTTGGCTGGTCCAGAGAGGATATTTGGCAAGCTTGGAGTGTATCCCTAGTTAAATTGGTTCTTCTTGGGTGGGGCAGCTGCTCCAATTTTAGTGTGGTTAGCACACAAGGCCTTTCCAAGGGTCAAGTGGATTCAAAATAGATTGATTCACAAGTAATTTAGCAGTGGTTTTCATAGCATAATGCCCTGAGGCCAACCTTATCAATGTAAGTAATCTACGGAATGTTAGGGCCTTTCACGGGATCTTGTTCCAAGTTAAAATGTAGAAAAAGTCGCATCCAAGTTTTATTCATGCTTCAAGTTTCATGCATGCTTCATGGTCTTTGAAATTCACATTGGTTAGAAAAGGTTGAGGCAGCTACCTAATTCCATTTAACTTTAATGTGGCAAATTTACATTTAAATTGCTAGTCTATTACCTTCTATACTTTTACACAGAGATGCATGTTATCGAACGTGGAGACATTCTGGCTGCATAATAATCTGTTGACAGGTTCAATTCCTGCTTTTCTCGGTAATGTGACAAAGCTGGAGAGCTTGGATTTCTCTCACAATCATCTATCTGGAAACATTCCCATGAGTTTGATGAGGTTGTCAAATATTACAGAACTATATCGATGGGGAAACCAGCTGTCTGGAGAAATCCCGCATAATATTGAAGGGCTGAGGAGCATAAAATATTTGAACTTTTCAACCAATCAGTTGAATGGAACAATTCCTGAAAAATTTGCAAATCTGATGGATATGGAAACCTTGGCATTGTGGGAGAACAACCTCATGGGGTCCGTCCCTGCACAGCTAGGAATGCTTGTTAACCTGAAAAACTTTGAAATTCACATTGGTTAGAAAAGGCTGAGGCAGCTACCTAATTCCATTTAACTTTAATGTGGAAAATTTACATTTAAACTGCTGGTCTATTACCTTCTGTACTTTTACACAGAGATGCATGTTATCGAACCTAGAGACATTCTTGCTGCATAATAATCCACTGACAGGTTCAATTCCTGCTTTTCTCGGCAATGTGACAAAGCTAGAGAGCTTGGATTTCTATCACAATCATCTATCTGGCAACATTCCCAAGAGTTTGATGAGGTTGCCAAAGATTGTTAAATTTTTACATTTTAGTATGCAAATTTTTATAGTTAATATCATGATGTTGTGATGCACTTCACCTGTTTTAGAAAACAAAAACGTTAGAATTTGAAAAGTGTTAGTTTACTCTTTACAGCGTTTCCTTTGCAACATATGGTGCAATTGCTAGTTATATTGTTTTATTAGCAAAATATATTATTTATTTTTATGAGTTATTGAATGTCATTTATTTGCTATGCTATCCGCTTATACATTTGAAGTGTTGTAATGCAGGTATATGTTAGACTCGTCATTTTTTAAACTTTGGTTGAGTTTTTATTGAGTTTCCTACTTTTTCTAATTTTGTGACTTTATAAAGGAGGATTAACTAATACTTAACACAAAAAAAAACTCTAATTTTTTTTGAGTTTTTTTGTCGACTAAGTAAATTTTAATGCCAAAAAACATAAAAACATATTTTCAATCACATTGACGTTAAATATAGTTTAGCATAATTAAGTTAGATTGGTAATATATATTTATAATAACTTTTTGCGTGTATAAATTATTAACTAGAAATTGCCCCTAAAGGTGTAAAGATACACCTAAGGAATTGAACATGCCTATGATGTTACTGCAAAAATGTTGCAGCAAAGAAAGGATAACAATCTAAAGGGTGGAGGATGGAGGGGAAGAAATGTGTTCAAGATTGCAATAGTCTCACACTTTTGAAGATGGGTGTTTGACAAATGTTGCTAGAACCACCTAGCTAAATCTTTTTTTCCAATCATACCACTATGTCAAAATCTTATATACATATTATATCCAAATTATAACATGCAAGGTAATGAGAAGAAACATTACCATATGTCCTTGTGGGAACTAGTGCAAAAAAAATGAAATTGTATAGAGGAAAGGACAAAAATGAGTGTGTGTTGATAATTAATAATGCGATTAAATAAAGAACATCTTTCATTGGAGTGACCTTCAGATTTTAGGATATTCTGCCATTCAACATAAAGAAATGTTGAAGTTAATGGAGTCAATTCATTAATTATGCATGAGCCTTAGATTATGACTTAGTTTCTACATTTTCATGATGCTTAATGTCTCCAAGTGAAACACCTCACCCGTTATATATATATATTCATGATGTTTAATGTCTCTAGGTGAAACACCTCACGTGTGAGCCACTTAGAAAAATATATTTTATGTCTTCTATTTTCAGATGATATAGAGTGAGGGTTGAGTGAGTGAGTCAAATCTAGTGTACTTTGGTGATTAGGTGAATGCCTAAGGAATTGAATTGTAGCCCTTAAGGGCAGGTATGTACTTAGTGGCGGAGAAAGTCTGGAATTTATTTTTTCCCGGTAAAGTCAAACTTGATCAGCGTTCATTTTGGTTGAAAATCCACACTACCTTGGTCAGAAGTGTAGCCAGCGCGCCGGTGGCCCCAGGAACCGCGCTGACCTCCCTCCTCTTACAACGATTTTCACCAGGGCGGGCTCTCAGCGTTGATTTGCCCGTCGGAGAGGCGTTGTTCCACGTGAAGGTTGACCCGTGGAGGTTAACCGGATTTGAGAGATTTGCTAACAGTGTGGTTAGTGTGGACGGTGAGCTTCCTTCATGCAGCGTCGAAGTGTGATATGAGGTGGTGTCTGCTGGAATGTGCTCGCAGCAGATTGATCATGAACCTGCTCAAAGGGCATCGAGGTCAAGGTTCTGGAGTCAGAGGACGTTGAATATGGTGACTGCGTTGGCGCACCAGTTAAAAACGCAGAGGATCTGGTAAGCGTATAGGTGCTGCTGCTGTGAAGGAGCATGCGAGCAGTGTAGTGGTTGCTGGTTATCGAAGATCTGCGAGCGGAAGCGTGGTGGCTGAGATGGATAACATCGTGGAGCAGTTGTGATATCGTTGCGTGCATCGTGCTGGTGATCCACCTGGTGACTGTGGTGAGGTTTCCAGATCGTGAATCTGTGATTGAAATCCAGCTTGTGGATCTGTGGATCGCTTCCATCGAAGAACGTGGTACTGCTGCATCGGCGGCGTGGTGTGGCAGCATTTGTTGCCAATATTAAGCGTCGTGCCGGAAAAAAGGCAGAGGTGGTGTTGATAACCAACAGATTACTTCCTGGATATTGTTGCCTGTAGAAGCCTTGGATCATATCAAATTGAATCGAATGCGAAGTGCGAGAGAGCAGAGGAACTCATCGCTTTGGCCTCATGCACTAAATCTACTTCTGAGCGGATGTAAGTATTTCTGATTTACCCTCTTTGAATTCGTTTTTTTTTTCCATCGAATATTTTTTTAAGGGCTCATAATATTTTAAAAGGGAAAAGTGTTTGGAGCGCATTTGGAAAGGGGCTTTGTTTTCTAAAAGAGGGCTTCTATATCTTTAAAAAAAAAAAGGATTTGTTTTTTTTTTTTCCATTTGAAAGAGTTGTGTTTCTTATTAACAGAGAACCCATTTTGTTTGAGATCGCTTCTCTGGATTTGGAGATTGATTAATTTGTTTTTTAATTGTTGGAGAAAGTATTTTTGAGGTAGACCTGTTACGATGAATAATCAGATGGTAGAGGCTTGGTAAAGGTGTACTTGAACGAGAGAAATAATCTTGATGAATCCAATTATTCTAATTTGAAATTCAAGTTGCAAACCCTGCTTGAGGGGCAAAGTGCATTGTCGATTGCAAATGGAGATGAATTGAAGCCGATAGCAACAGGAGGCGGAACAATTGCAAAAATTCAAGATTGGGAGAAGAGGGAGAACAAGGTGAAAGTGTTGTTTAAATTATTAGTGAAAAACTGCACTATCCCTCACATTAGAGAGTATCAATCAGCAAATGAGGTATGTACAACTCTCAAGGAGTTGTACGAGATCAAAACAAAAATCGCCTGTTGTTCCTGAAGAGCAATATTCTCTCCATTAAAATGGAGGAGAATGAATATGTAGTTGCATTCATCTCTTGAATTAAGGAGCTCAAAAATAAGTTGGGCGACAAAGAAAGCCACCTCAAGGTATGCCATCTCAAGGTATGTCTTCAAACAAAAGCGATTCATGAACCAAATGTTTCTAATGTGGTAGATCTGGTCATATTTCTAGGTATTTCCATAAGAAGAGGCTTGATAAAACTTGACATAGACATAAGAAGCATGCATGGCTCTTTGTTGATTAAGATCAAAATCAGGACCTCAGACTTTTTATGTCTTATTCTATTCTCTCTATTGAAAATGATGAAGCAGATAATTGGTTTGTGGATTTAGGAGCTTCCACTCACATGACAGGTAGCAGACATTGGTTTGAAAATTTTAAAGAAACCAACAATGGTACTAAAATCTACCTTGGGGATGACAGACGGTACCAAATCGAAGGGTATAGTAATTTTCCTGTCGTATTTCCTGATGGAAATATTAGGAATATTCAAAATGTAATGTATGTACCGAGAATAAAAAAGATTCTGATCTTTTTTTCTATGATAATATATCATAATCTTAAGATAGAGTTTTATAAGTCTTATTGTGTTATTAAAGATCCGCTCAATCGTATGAAGCCAATTGCATCAGGGATTCGAGTGGGAGGTATGTACAAGTTGAATGTAAGAAGTGTGCCACACCAAGCCTTGACGTCATGAGTTATGACAACAAAAGACTTATGGCATCAAAGATTTGGTCATATCAATTTCAATGACCTGCTACTACTTCAGAAACGAGGTATGGTCAATGGTCTCCTTGTTTTAAAGAATGTTTATGTTGATTGTAAAGCATGCGCTCTTGGGAAGATGCACAGAGATGAGTTTCCTGCAAATTTAGATAGAAAGAAGAGAGATATACTAGAGATTGTGCACATTGGTTTATGTGGGTTGATGCAGACGAGGTCATTAGGAGGTGCCTATTATTTCTTATTATTTGTTGATGATTACATGAGATTAAATTGGGTATAATTTCTCATAAATAAGAGTTATGCTTTTGAATATTTTAAGGAGTTCAGAAGCATGATTGAAAAATAGACACGGAAATTCATCAAAATTCTCTTCTTGGACCAAGGGGCAGAATACAAGAAGGGTGGTTTCATCAAATATTGCAAGGACCATGGGATAGTTTAGTAGTTCATAGTACCCCACACTCCTCAACAGAATGGGGTTGCAGATAGGAAGAAGAAAACCCTTGTGGAGTTTGCTCGTAGCATGTTAAAAGATAAGAATCTGTCTAATGGTTTTTGGGTAGAAGCAATAAATACTACAATATATTTGAAGAATATGAGTCCAAAAAAAGGCCTTGATTTTAAAATTCCATTTGAAGCTTTATTAGGTTTTAAGCTTCAAGTTAATCATTTGAGAGTTTTTGGCTCCAAATATTTTACTCATGTTCCAAAAGAGGATAGGAAGAAATTAGATTCAAAGGACATTGAATGCATTTTTTTTGGGTATTTTACAAAGCTTAAACCTTATAAATTGTTTAATCCCTCTACTCATAAAGTGTTTGCAAGTAGAGATGTAGTATTCCATGAGTAGGTTGATGATGAAAATCATGATAGTGCCAATGGAGAGTGGCACATACCTTTGCTTATTGATGAAGGGAGTGATGAAACAAGGGACAACCATGAGCAACAACAACAACAAAAAGGAATAAGTGGATGGTACAGATGCGCTCATCAAGACAAGTCCACCAAGGGATGATTAAAATAGATTTGAAGCCAGTCCACTACTCAGGAAATCAGGTTGGAAAATTTAATTGCCAGCAAGATATAGGGATCATGCTCTTATAACCACAAACCTTGAGATGACAGACCTTGGAGAGCTACACTGTTATTTGGGTCTTGAAGTCTAGAGGGATTTTGGCCAGTCTTTTCCTGTCTCAAGGAAAGTATGTCAGGAGCTTATTGAAAAAGTTTAAAATGTATCATTGAAAAGTTGTCACAGTGCCTTCATAACAAAATATCAAAATTCAGTATAATGATGGTTATAAGGAGGTAAATGCAACATTGCGTAGACAGTTGGTTGGGAGTATAATTTAATTGACTACAACTAGGTCGGATTTGGCTTTTGTAGTCAATGTATTGAGCCAATTCATGTCAAAGCCTCTTGAGAATCATTGGATTGCAGCGAAAGGCATATTCAAGTATCTTCAAGGAACCATAGCCTTTGGTATTAAATATACTGATTCATTTGATGTTAGATTGGTAGGTTTTTTAGACTCATATTGGGCCAGAAATCTAGATGAAAATCGATCCATAACAAGTTCTGCATTCAACATTGGGTCTAGGGTCATTGCATGGAGCAGAAAGAAGAAAAACATTGTATCCTTGTCTTCAACAAAAGCAAAGAATCAAGCAATGTGTGCAGCAACGTGTGAGGCAATTTGGTTGAGGATACTTCTCGAGGATGTTGGAGAAGAACAAAAATATGAAACAATTATCACATGTGACAACCAGAGCTCAATCAAACTTGCAAATAATCCAACGTTTCTTAAAAAATAGTTTCAGTTAGTTAGGGATAAGGTTCAGTCAAAGGGAATACATATTGAATATTGTAATACTTGTAGCAATGTTGCAGATATGTTTACCAAGCCTCTTGGAAGAATTTAATTTTAGTTATTTAGGGAGATGTTAGGAGTACTAGTGAACCCTTTGTCCATTAAGGGGGAGTGTTGAAGTTAACGGAGAAATGTATCCTTGGAGAGCGTCAGTTCATAGTTATGTGTGTGCCTTAGATTAGGATTTAGTTCCTACATTTTAGGTGATTATTATAACTCTCCAATTTTCTTGTAAAATATATATATTCATGATGTTTAATGATGAATCGTAGAGCATTCTGCTAGAGGCAGTCTCCAAGTGAAGCACCTCACCTGTGAGCTACTTAGTTTAATAGATATATTTTATGTCTTCTACTTTTAACAAGAAGGGGTTTTGTTTTGAGAATTTTACCTATCTCGTTTTAAAAATTTTAAATTGATTTGGAGCCATTAATTCAAGTATTAAAATTTAATTTAATTTTTTTCTAGCAAATATGTTTTGTAATTGCAAATTTATGTGGTGTAGTTTACACAATCCAAGTGTCCAAGTAACTTTTAAGGAATTATATCCATTTATGCATTCAAAAATATAGTTTTAGAAATGAAAAGTTACACATGCTATATGCATATATAGAACCAATATAGATCCATTTTGAAGAGGATTAAATCTCTTGAGGTGCACACTTTTTTTTCACATTTTTCACTCTAAAAGAGGTCCCATAGGTTATCTTTAGCCTCACGGGCATTAAATTTTTCTTTCTTTCTTTCTTATCTTTCCAGAAGCAATTAGGATTGCATTTGCACAACTCATTTCGGTCCCACAATAAAGAGTGATCATATAAGTTAACCATAGCTAAGAATTCTTTATGTCAAGGTTGGCCATTCCTAAACAAAAAATACCTAATAACATCTCAGGTTGAGCATGATTGAAGGTGGGACTTTATCATAATTAAGCGATTTTGTGTGGGAGTTATCTTAAGAATCCCCAAAGTAGGAATTTATATACGAACTTGACCAAAAATTTAGATATTTTCTTTTATATAAAAAAAATTGTAGGTTATGATCTAGTTGTAAATTGGTTGAAAAAAACCAAAATGAAGCCATTTTTTTGTCAATTACAAATTTATATTATTCTACCTAAAATTATCCCTTAAACACCTAAAGGAGAACTTAAAATTACATAATTGAATGTAAATCTGATCATATTTATTAATAAGCTTGAATCAAGAATAGTGTAAAACACCATGGCAAAAATGACTTGTTGAAATCAAATTTAATTTAACGTGCCCATTCCCCACCAGATCATAGGTATCATGGATTTTGAACATGAAGCCCCATAACCACATCCAAAAAATGAATATATTTAGTTTTTATATATGATATATAAATAAATACTCGACTGCACATTACATGTATCAACCTATGTAAAACCCATGTACCTTTCCTAGTTCCAAGATGAAGATAATTCATTATATTTTAATAAATTAAGAACTATTTTCTTGTAAAATTTTTTATGACTTAAAACCCCTGTATCTTTCCTAGTTCCAAGATGAAGATAATTCATTATATTTTAATAAAATAAGAACTATTTTCTTGTAAAAGTTTTTATGATTTCGGTAATTGATATGTTGCATAAGCTTACTTATTTAAATTTTATTTTCAATTTCATATTATATTGATGCATATTTGTTTCTTATTTCTTAGTAATTTAAATATGTAATATAATTGTAAAAAGTAAGGTTATCAAGTTTCTATTAACATAAAGATTTAAATGTGAAAATTTTAAAAATAATGTTAATTAAAAGTGAATTTTATTAACTCCAGACTTTTTATAAATGACTTAAAAATTATTATATTTAAAAAAAATAAAATAATTATCCCCGATGGGGGTGTCAGACACTTCAAACCATGCATCACATGACGAATCACATTTGGCATTAGGTATGAGCGGAGGAGGGTAGACATCCAACCCTTCCATCATTTTCTAATTAATTTCTCTGCATTTGAATGCGTGAAACATCTTCCTTCACCTGCATGCAAAGGAATAGTATCGTCTTGAAGATCAATGGAGATGATGTTACAATGGTTAAGTAATATGATGCATGGAGCAGGTTGGGTGTTTCTTGGCTCATTAATGGATACAAATTTACTTGTGTTCTCATTTCTTAAGGTCGTGTGGGTATGGTGGTGGTATTCTATTTATCTCTCCTCCTATGACCTCAATAAGGTAACAAATCTTTCCCTATTACTCTGGGTGAAAATTTCCCTTCATTCCTTGGTTGGAGGGTGTGTTATTTGAAGATCTATTTGGTTCTAGGCATTGATGTTTTGGGTCTGCATGGATTCTTCTTTTGAATTTCGGGTCGTAGTGCTTTGCTTGTCTTTGTAAGATGTCTATTTATTTTATAAGTGGCACCCGAGCTTTTAGTTGTGGCATTTTTGCTTAGGTGGAGATTTTAGTGTTGGTGTTGTGTTGGCTCTCTGGCGTATGCATTTCCTAGATTTTCCTTCCTGGGGCCGTTGATATAATAATTATGTTCAGTGAAGCCCAGTGGATTTGGAATTCGTTAGGTTTATAGGAGCCTGAACTTCTAGTTCTTCTTGTTCGCAATTGGGAGGACTCTTTCTGGTTTTTGCATGAGAGGGGTTGTCTGCAAGTTCTAGCCTAGATTTGTGACTGTTTCGTGACAATTTTGGGTCAAGGTGACCATCGACAATGGGTTATCTTGCCTTCTTTTTTTCTTTTGTGGAATTTTGGGTTTTGGTGGAGGGTGGTCGATTGGTAGTGTGTGTCATTTTGGGTGTCTAGTGTTGGGTTTGATTAGGTGTTACTTGGAGTGGAATGGGGTTAGCCTTAGGGGTCTACGTTTTGAAACGACCACCAGCATGAAGCCAAGTCTGCATTCCTTGCATGCCCCTGTTCAAGTGAATTCGGAAGTGTCCTGTCTTGCGGAGTATTCAATTGTGTTGTATGGAGTCTAGGGTGGCAGTGTCAGAGCATATGGTGATAACATTAGCCATGGTACCGAAATTGTGCGCAAATTTCGATGTGGGGACCGTGGAGCACATGGTGGGCGAAGGTCTTCAGTGATTCCTGTGATTGACAAGGGACGTAGGATCCTAGCTCATAGTATTCGTGGAGAAGGTAGTGCGCGTAGCGGAATGGGTATTGGCCGAGTCTCAGGAATACAAGGGAAAAGCAACAATCCAAGTGGTGTAGGGTTAGTTGGACGCGCATATTCTAGGTG
This sequence comes from Pinus albicaulis, assembly GCA_034641835.2. Lineage (NCBI taxonomy): Eukaryota > Viridiplantae > Streptophyta > Pinopsida > Pinales > Pinaceae > Pinus > Pinus albicaulis. The sequence continues at coordinate 904,843,053 of CM076570.1, forward strand.
TGGTGGGGGAACTGCGACGCTCCAAACGATGATCCAATCTATCGTAGACATGATGTAATCTAATGATAGGGTATGGAGTGAGGAATACAAGGAATTTGTGACCAAGCTAGAGAAAATCCATTATTTTCAATGCCATATCTGCAAAATAATTGTGGTTGTATGGCGTGGGAATAATCTATCGACTGAGAAGATTGAAAAGATGGAGCTTGGATTGCTCACTTTGAGAAACATGTCGACTTCTTGTATCGTCCTCCTCCTCCTAGGGAAAATTTTAAGGATGGAAAATTATCTTGAATTTTAAAACATTAACGAATACCAAAAGTCCCTAATATGAAAACTATAAAATTTTTATTGATGTATTTGTAAAATCATTAAAATTTATAATGATTATATATATATTCTCTATATTATACTGGAAATTTTTAGAGTAAAATAATTTTATATTGTAAAATTTGGGTGAATCATTTTTATAAAAAATGGAAATTGGCGAATCTATTTTTTGGAAAAATCATGGAATCATGAAGAATCATAAAAGAGAGAGAAGAATCATGAAATATAAGAAATCATTGAATGATAAAAATCAGTAAACGAAATTTCATTCAAGAAAATATTCAATGAAGAAGGCTCATTAGGTACAAGGGATGAAAATTTGGTTTTCAAATAGTAAATTCAACTTTTCCTATCTCTATTTTTGCATTTTACATTCACTGATATGAAACATGTATTCAAAAAAAAATGCAGTCCAATCAAACCTATGGATGCAAGTTGTAAGTTGGAAGGTTCGTCCCATATTTGTTCACGTCTCATAGGAATTCCATTTGATGTCAGGCTCTTGGCAATAGCATAAGAAAAACGACGTTCTTAATTATTTTGAGATATTTGTGTACTTGGTTGAAAGGTAAAGTTACAAGAAGGTGAGGGCTTTGAGAATAGATAATGATGATGAGTATTGTTCATATGAGTTAGAGTTATTTTCCAAACCTGGTTCTACAAGGTATATGAGAACTCAACATACTCTTAAGAAAAATGGTGTTACTAAGAGGTTTAATCGAACCTGGATGGAGAAAGCACGTAGAGTGAAAGTAGTTATTAGTTTGAGTAAAAGATTTTGTCTTGAAGTGGTTGTTAGATAAAAGTATAATTTGATTGATAAATCACCTTTTGGGTGGTAAGGCATATGAAGAGGCTTGGAGGGGAGAGAATACCTCTATTTCACATCTCCATATTTTATTATGTGAGGCTTACATGCACATACCTAGGCTAAACAAGAAATTTTTTAAGTCCAAATTAGTCAATTACATATTTATGGGATATTTAGAATGAGTAAACGGTTACAAACTGTGGATTCCATCCAAGTATTGTCTTATCCAAAATTTGAAAATTATATTCAAGGAGGATAAATATTATGAAGATCAACATGAAGAATTATCATCATTAGAGAAGGTACATTGGGCATTGGTTCCATAATTCCAATGTGGAGCTAAAGATAAAGTTCAATAGTTTTCAAATGGACCAAATCTAGAAATTTAAAAAAAGGGAGGTTGAAATCAACATAAAAAAAGCTACCATTAACGCTTAATGAAAACAGGAATCTTGAAAAAGATCATTGAGATGAATTATGGAAAAAAAATGCATGATGGGTATGCCTATCAGCCCACCCATTTTAATAATTTTTCTTTATATTCCATGTGTTTTGATAAAATGAATATCAAAGATATTCTTAACGGAGATGTGTCTTCTCAGTAGAAGAAATTAGTGGAGGAAGAAATGAAAGCCTTGAAACAAAACCAAACATGCATTTGAAAGAGTTATTTCAAGGAAGGGAAGAAATGATGCAATGGATGTTCAAGGAGAAGTATAATGAAAATAATTATGTACAGTGGTATAAGGATCCTTTTGTAGTTAATGGATACTCTCATATATAGGGTGTTAATTATTAGGATCCCTCCTCTCTATTGGCCAAGATAATGAGCTCAAAGGAAAAAAAAATACCTGAAATAGTTAACTGGTTTGGGGTAAAAGGGAGGGAAGGAATGGTGTGTTGATTAAAGATATGATTTTATGGATTAAAAAAATCCCCATAATAATGTTTCCAAGGATTTGGTAAATGTGTTGTGGGGCAAGGGTATGAAAAGAGGGATCCAACCATTGTGTTTACTTCAAGAAAGAAATAAATAATTTCATTGTTCTAGTATTGTATGTTAATGATATTATTTTCATTGTTCTAGTATTGTATGTTAATGATATTATTTTGATTAGTGAGTGTAAGCAATTATCAAGGGAGAATAAATCCAAATTGTCACATGCGTTAATTGACAAGAATGACTTAGATGAGTTGCATTATTCATTGTAAAATGAGTTGAAGAGAAACTATTAAAATAAGAAATTATATATGAGTTAAAGAAATAATGTGGAAAACATACTCGATCTCTTTGGGATGGATAACTATAAGCCACACATTTCCTAAGAGAGAAAAACTTGAATGAGGGATAGAAAAAGTTCCATGTGCTTGTTATATTGGTAGTCTTATGTATGTAATGGTGTGCACAAGACCCAATATTTCATATGCAATGTGATTTGTAAGTAGGGACATGGAAAATGAAAGGAGTGATCAATGGGTAGATACCAAGTGGATATTTATGTACCTATTGGGAATAGTAACTACAACATTTCGTATGAATGAAATGGAAGCAAGAAGCTTCATATTCATGGGTTTGTTGACATTGAATAGGATCATGGGGGCTTCACCATGGGAACAATACCATACCACGTGGGTTCATTTTGGGGGATATATATTGAGGAAAAATTGAAATAATATATTGGGGGATATATAGGGGGTAAAGGGTTGTTATATTGGAAAATATAAAATATGGAGCTAAAAGTTAATGAAAAGATATAAAGGGGTATACAAAAATTTAATTAAAAAATGGATACCTACAATATGTAGTGAAATTAGGGGTTTTATAAAATGGGAGGGTGTGCTGGGTTCGTATTGGTAGGGGGTTAAATAATGATATTTTTAGAGGGATTTTCCAATATGTAGTCAAATCAAGGGTATCCTTTAATATGTCGCGAACACACATGATATGTTAGAGGTTCACTTAGTGAATCCCCTAGGATAGGGATGTGGACAGGCCATGTACATTTATGATGTTTGAAGAAATTATCAATGGTTAAAGTAAGAAACAAGAAGTGTTTGTGCATTCTAGGTCTGAAAGAGAGTACATTGCAACTTTAAATGTTTCCAAAGATGTTTTTTGGTTGTCATAGCTATGCAAAAACATTAGACATGAACATGGGCCTATGATTATTTGTTGTGACAATTATAATGCACTGCTTTAGAAAAATATCATGAGTTGTATTCACAAACAAAGCATACACATAAGAGAGGTAATGGATTTCATTAAACTAAACATGCTCAACGTTAAAACTTGAGATAGTATACAATTATTTAACAAAGAAAAAGATGGAAGTAAATTTGCATGATGTTAGGGGATATGTTAGGATTCAACCTTAATTAAGGTAAAATTTCCTAAGTGAAAATTTCTAAAAATATTACAATATATATACTCATAAAATTAAATAATTTATTACTATGTACGCTTAATTGTTATAATTATTTTTTTATTTCAAATTTAATTTTTAAAAGTATTTTTTTCTTATTAATTATAAATAAATTTAAATATATATATATATATATATATATATATTTATATATATATATATATATATATATATATATATATATATATATATATATATATATCATAACTATTTTGCTACTTTTATTTAATTATGTAAAAATTCATTTCGTGAATTTTATTCTCTTCATTCACTACAAATTGCTTTAAAAAACATAAACTTAAAAAAATAAAAACAAAGTCATTAAGAAAACTTGGAGAAAAGTAATGCCATGTTATGTAATGAATATCCAATTATCAATCATTAATTGTGGGTAAATGCTGGAAGACTGTCTTTTGAGTTCTCATCTTCACGGGTATATTGTCAACGAATTCTCATTTACAGATAGGTACATTCAATAAATTTTACAATAATATAATACAACACAGTACACTTATTCACTAAAACAGATGTATAGAGAGATATATACCACTTTAAAATATTGTATACATTGACCATTTTCTTTACATTGTGGGGAGAAGTCAACCAAAATCCCATTTCCTCCATTACTACAATAATCGACGTGATTTCTTGCCATGCATTTACATTATCTTGTGATCACATTATAGAATATGAATTTGGGTTCTCTTCATTGAACTTGGGGAGGATGGAATTTTTGGATGACAAATCTGGGAACACTGGAAGCGCCTCCATTGGTCTTACTATCATTTCCATCGCCATCACTCTTATTTTCATGCATATTATCATTTTCCTTTTCTAATTTCTTTTGCAGTATAACTTGGGCGCATTTACGCGCCTTGTGAATATGATCCACCAAGGCCTATGGATCCATCATCCCCCTTACTATACATTTTTTGTTCTGAAAATCTGCCTCTGCACTCTCCAGACCCGTAAACCATATATATCACCGCAATTTAACCACTATCATTTTTTGGAATAGGAAAAAGTGAATGAGTTACATGAAAAGAAACTGAAAAATGAATGAAATGTCATACCTTTCATTTTCAGGATATTTTTTTCTGAGATGTATAACACATGATTCACAATGCATTTGAACCTTCATCACAATGATCACTACACCTGACTAACAACAAAAAATTTAAAGCTTTAATTTATGAGCACTAGTTGATCATAAACATACCATTTAAAGTCTTAATTTATGAGGATTGTTTGATCAGAATGTTTTAATAAAACATTAAACATGGTTTAAGATATGTGTAACAGTAGAAAACTAAAATTATGTCATCCTTCTTAGCTGCTTAATCCATTATCGTAAGAAGGCTGTAATCTATGAATTGCAACAGTTGTTGTCCTCTGTTTTATTTTCAAATGAGTTCTTCTGATTTTCTTTCTTCTCACATCCAGTGTACACCATTTCTATTTTTTTTTCCCTAATTTCTTCTCAACTAATTCACAAAGCTTTTGAGGATCCACCTTCCCCTTTACTATGACATTATTTTTCTTCAAATCAACTATAACTATTTCCACCCCCACTCCAAATGAAAAGTTTCAAGAATCTCAGACCATTTCTTCAAAAAAGAAAACAAAATTCTCATAGTTATGATTTATTTCGAAGGATCTTAAAAAGGAAACCAAAATCACCTTCATATCCCTTTAAAGCCCTTTCGGTCTTCATGGAACAAGCTTGATAGGGCATATATACCTTCAGTATTACTGTTTTGGAGTCCTCATTCTTCTCATCTCCCCCTGCAAAAACCATAACCTTGCCCAATTGAATATGGAAATGTAAAATAAAAATCTTACCCAATTCACTCACATGAATTTTGAGAATGAATGATAACCAAATTACAATAATAATACATACTCTCATATCCTATCTCATCGTCTCTATGGGTGTTAATCTGCAGACTGGACTTATGAGAGTGAGGAAGATGTAGTATATTTGAAGGTGTGAGTGATTCAAGGATATTCCAAACTTGATATGAAGCAGCACAACACTTTCAGCAATTCAGGGATATTTCAAAATTTAAGGAATAAATTATGAAGCAAACACCTTGCATTCGTCCACTCATATTAAAATTGAACCCTACCATTGACCCTACCCATTTGGATTAAATTCAATAAAACTATATTTGGTATCCTGACATGTATGTCGGTCCAATGAGGGGAAGTGGTTGTGAGTGAAAGTAACGCGAATGAGGGATGAACATGTGGTGTAACTGTAAAAAGAAATAATTTACTTCGTTCAGCTCGCTATCCTTCACCAAATCCTCTCTATTTTGAAACGATGGACAAATAATCCATCGTTATCCAACCCTCTTTGACTATTTTGAACTTTCATGTGCTTACATTAATCCCATAATTGTGATTAGCTTGAACATTGCAGTCTCTGAAATGGGCCAGTCTACCCAAATCCATATAAATCACACGTTCAGAACAAATATTTTTAGGTTGCATATCAGAAGCATCTCATGGTGATTTGGATTGAAAAGAAAGCAAAAAGAAAATCATAGGAAAAATATACCTTTTGTAGGAGAGGTATGGAACTTGTAGACGGAAAACAAATCCAGATTTATCATACGGGTTTCAGTACATCTCAAGGCCATCCTCAGTGAACCAAGGTGGAAATGGTGTAGAAGGATCATCAAGATCCATTATCTCCTTACCATCTTCTGTTACAAGAAGTTCACTTCCAGAGAAAAGTGTATATATAACAAAACACCCAAAATACACCAAGCCTCTACCTAGATCCTACCGATTTAGAAAGATGTGATCGCTTGTTGCGAAATAATCATGCCATGGCTAAAAGGAGTGACCTTTGTAGGGTCAGCCCAAAGCCAAGGCCAAGAACAAGAAAAAAAACACTAAACACCCTCACATTGATTCGATAAAAGTTCAGAACAACCAAAACAAAGACATGTTCAATGAAAAGGATGACACCTCACCTTCGGCGAGAGAAGAAGAAATTCACAACATTGGTTCTGCTGATGATTCCTCTGATGTAGAACTACTTAGAGCGATTTCATCGAGGGGTACTTGCCTAGCGATGATGATTCAGATGAAAGCAAGCTCTTTTAAAGCAGTCTGTATTGGTTTTGAGAAGAAACTCACTGATTTAGTTTTTTAATAATTTGAATTTTTATCAATTTGTTTGAATGCACAAGGGACATTGACGAAGAGGAGGAGCTTGAAAAAGAGAAAAAATCTCAATGCATTCAAAAAATGATTCTGGATGCTGAAAAAGAACAAAAGTGGAAGAAACACAGTTCATTGAATGTAGTCTACCAAAAGCAAAACTCTGTATGGCGTTTTCATAATTGCATTGTAAATGAAATATTTCAAACTACCTTTGCTTTGAAGCACAGAGGAGAGTTGTTTTCAAATAGTGACGCCTTACGACGTAAAAATTAGATTCGTGCCACGTGGCACCCACCCACCAATTTCCTAGGGAGTTGAGATGATTCCAATTCTAATACGTTCCTCCATGATAAGTTCCTCATTATTATTTAACACATTCATTTATATATAAGAAAATTTTACTTAGCAAAATGATACATAAATTTTAATAAATTTTAAAAATTATATTCATGCCACGTGGCTCCCCACCCACCAATTTCCTATGGATTTGAGATTATTCCAACTCTAATAAGTTCCTCCATGATAAGTTTCTCATTATTATTTATAAAATTCATTTATATATATAAGCAAAATTTATTTAGAAAAATGGTAGATTTTACGACAAGGTGTAATTCATTTTTTTTCTTAAGTTAAAGTTGGCCCATGTCAAAAAAAAATCCATAAATGTCAAATGGAGATGAAAACGTTACACAATGCCTAGCTTGAAAATTTTCAAAAAGAAATACCTTCAGTATAATTAATTATATATATTTTAATATTAACCTTAATATTACTAGTTAGCTAATTTATAATTAAAATAATGATGATTAACATTCGTTTACCAAATCACAATTAAAAATCAAATTAATATACTCATGATTTATAATTGATATTATATACATCTATCATATAAAATTAATAATATATGATAACATAAATATTATATACATAACAATAATAATATAATATTAGTATTAACTAATATTAAAATATATTATCTTTACTAATAAACATATATATAATTTATAATCTAGCTATATATAAAATTAAGAATATTGCTTATAGTTTTTATTAGTAATAATTAATAAGATATCTAATTATCAAACGAAGGTTTGGTTCGAGGGTGGAGAGTGTGTTGTCAAGACACTAGTGATGAAAACGAGGTTTGGTTCGAAGGTGAAGAGTGTGTTGTCAAGACACTAGTGATGAAAACGTCACCGGTTTCAATCCTTCAAAAGGCAAAAAAAATCCTGCCATGATAAGGGTTGGCATGGTTGAGGCCGGGTGCGATCCCTAGATGATTTTGACGACTTAGATGCCCCTCGATCAAGGTTTCTCAGAGCATAGATTTTACGTGAAGTCATGTAAGAACCCACACTACCAAACAAACAAAAAAATAAGATATCTAATTAATATTATTAATTAAATATATATATATATATATATATATATATATATATATATATATATATATATATATATATTTATTTATTTATTTTAAGTTTGTTTTCTTAAATATTAAATAAAAAAATGAAAAATGATTTGTTTATGTGTGAGATGTTTTCTTTAACAAATAAATAGTTTAAGCTTCATGGATGATTTTTTCCATTTACTTATTTCATTAAAAAAAAACAAAATTATATAAAAAAATCATTTTATTCCTTTTTAACCTTGTTTTTTTTTATCAACGTTAAAAGTTGATAAACCTAAATGTCTCATTGAATAATTTTAATTTTCACAAAATATTTCCATCCTCAATCTAACTTATTGATATATACGAATATAAATTATTCAAATAAACAAATCCAACTTACAACACAAAAAATATATATATACAATAAAAGAAAGGCATTGAATGGATAAACTTCCCAAGCAAGGTTAAAAAGAGTCTCTAGATATTTAAATAAATCATTAATCTAAATTATTTAAATAAAAAAATCCAATTTACAACCCAAAAAATATACAATAAAAGAAAGGCATTGAATGGATAAACTTCCCTGAGCAAGGTTATAAAGAGTCTCTAGATATTTAAATAAATCATTAATAATAATCGATAGAGTTTCTAATTAATATGGATTCTCTAGATATTTAAATAAATCATTAGTAATAATTAATAGAGTTTCTAATTTCTCTAGATATTTAAATAAATCATTAGTAATAATTAATAGAGTTTCTAATTAATATTGTTAATTAAGTATATGAGTTTATTTTAGATGTGGATAGAAAAACGAAAACTGATATGTTTATTTATGAAATGTTTTCTTTAACAAAATATTAATTAAATTTGGATGTTAGCTTCATAAACGACTTTTATTCTCAATTTAATTTATAAAAAGTAAAAAAAAAAAAGTTTATTTGTGAGATTTTCTCATCAACTTCATGAGTAAGTTGATTAAACCTAAACATCTCATAGTATAGTTTTAAGCTTTATAGATGACTTTCATGGTAAATCCCTTTTCATAAAAGATTATAAAAATTTAATTTATTCAAATAAACAAGTCGAACTTATAACACAAAAAATATGTAATAAGTGAAAGGAACTTAATGGATAAACTTAGCCCAAGACCAAAGCTAGGCTATAAAGAGTCTTGAGATGGATAAATTAATCACTCCTTAGATAAACACAATTGAACTTGTTCAAAAAAGAGGAGGTCTATAAATTAATCATCATTTCTCTCAACCATCTCAGATAAACACAATTGATACTCTTCAAAATAGCAGTACACCAGTCCACTTATGTGTGCCACTTATGTGTGCATATGTTAAGGGACAATTTGATATATTCTCTCTTGCTCCAACCACACATTCAATTAGTACCCTCAAGGTGCCCTCATGGCTCCAAGCTATACCTTCATGTGACTTGAACTTTAGCCAATTGTGAAAAATTCATTTCAATATTAAATTTTAATATATATATTCAAGGTATAAATCTTGTGTTTTTACATTCCTCTTGATATTTTCTCGAAATAATTTTGGCCAAAAACAAATAGGTATTTGTTAGAATCACAAGTTTGAGCTATAAAATTTGTATAATCCTAGTGCTTTATGGTTTTTCACACTAGTGAATCCATTTATACATTCAAAACACATTTAAATAATAAAAACAATACTCTCGCTAAAAATTAAAATATTTACACACACATAATTTGTTAGGATATTCTATTTAATGTGGATATTAAAATATATGATTGATGAGATAAAATAATTTTTAATTAATTATTTTTTAAATAATACATGTCAACTTCATGTTAAATATTAAATAAATTGATATGTTCTTTTAGGCTAACAATAAAATTACAAAATTACAAAAATTCTTTAAATATAGAAAAATTCATTAGTTTTTTATTTATAATATAACAAAAAAATATTTAATTAAATAAAAATACATGATGTATATGTCACTTTATACATACATATATATAATTCAAATTTGAGCATCGAACAAGCTAACCTATTAAAACATGTCACAACTAATTATGTCGATAGACATTTTCTTATGAGGTTCTTCCCCATAATACTGTAGCAGATTTGTATGCCTAAAAAAGGATATGATTTCCAATGTGGCTAGCCAACGAGAAGGTTGGACGATGACAATGGGTTAGTTACTTGGTACGACATAGAGTTAGCACTAGCTCTTTCTTTCGGTACGACCGAGAATTTACTCTTGAAAGTGGCCATTGAACTTGGGTTCAAGAGGGAAGTGTAAATCATGGGAACTCACCCCTTCAAATGGAACCGAAGGAATTGTTTTCATCATAGATTGAAGCATTCAAGATAATAGTTATCACGAACTTAGCCAAAGGATGTCGGTCTGTGCAAGAGAGGTTTGTTGGATAGTTGGATTCCATCCTCCAGCTGGAACTCCAATCCGGAAAAAAGTTCTCGCATTGGTCAACAAGCTTAATTTGGAAATTTTATAGGCCCTTCGGTCAAGTCCAAAGTAGCATCTCTTTACAACAAGGTAGGGTTTCTTCTTTCAATGGAAATTTTCACACTTTTTCGACTGTATTATTTTCCTACGTTCTTTCTTTCATTTTACCACGATTTTCCTAATTTACTCTTGGCAAATGAAGATATGCATTCCCCTCTCTAGCCGCAACTATTCAAGGGTTTACAGATTTTCTGGGGTCCTTTTCCACTGCCGTTGGTCCATATTGTTATTTGGGTCATCTTTTTGTCTGCGAGGGTTCTATCGCCTGTGAGGCTGAAACCCTTGGATAATTATCCGTAATTTACATGGTTTAAGAAATGACCCTTATTGTTTATCAATGGAAAGAAAATATAAGAATTATGTATTTTCACTTGTGTTTTTACCAGTTTTATCTTCTCTAAATATTTTCATATTTCATGCACTGTTCAAATTTGTGTCAGAAGAATTATGTGATCTACAACCCTTCAAATGCCTTAAATTAAGACACTGCTAAAAAAAATGATGTCGGTTCCTGATGCCTAGATTTTTTAGGCTAGAATTTCCTCCCAAGTGGCACGTCACTAGTCTTTGCAAACATTGGATGTGTGTAAAAACAGATTAAAAAAGTTTCCAAGTAATCTTGGAGACACATGAAAATCGGAATTTCTGGAATTAGGGTGCGAGCCTTTGTTGGAAATGTTATATTGCCAATGTTTCTCGGATGCCTGAACAACATGAAAGAATCATGGCTTTTTTTTTTTGTCTGGAATTGAAATGCTTGCTGGATTCCTTTGGACTGTTAAGTCAATTGATGGTATTGAACATGTGTAAATGTGTGATAGAATATTTACCACTATAGCGATGAAGAATCTTAGAATTTCATCAATCAAAGATTGTCTGTCCCGGGAAATTCCATTTAAAAAGGTTGAAGGAGAATTGGAATTATGTGATGACAACAAATGTATACCTCAGCTCAAGTTGTTAATGCTGGCAGACACATAAATGTCTAAGGTATTGTATAAGCAAGGTGTTTTCCCAAACCCTAAATATCTATCCTTGGTGGAGTGTTTCGAATTGAGAGGAATACGAGGGTTTTGTCCTCTAGCTAAAATTCAAAATCTCTATGTTAACTCATGTAAAAATCTAGAGGCGTTGCATGGTGTGGAACAACATTTTCTATCATTCTAGGAGTCAGATGACAGTGAAGCACACACACATTAATTATGTAATGACATATTAAAAATGTTTATGTAATGACATATTAAAAATGTATATGAGATATTAAAACCAGATGGTTTGTATTATTTTATAGTGTAGTCATCTCTCCAGTTAACGTCGAGATATGGGACCAAGAACATGGTTTACATTTCCAAATTTGAATTTTTTGTTTTCTAAGATTTAGGGTTCACGTACCCTTTGATTTAACTAAAACATTAATCTTGTTCCTGCTTGCATCATGATTATATTGTGATTTCAATTTTTTGTGTTTTTGATTGAGACATTTCTTTAACACATACTATAAAGTTCTATGTGCAAATTGTAAGTGAAGGGATGAAGGTACAGACAAAATATTACTACGTTTCAGGAGCTTGGTTAGGCTCAACCATAATTTTCCCTAGAGGAAATCTGCTTATGAAAATCTTGAGGTTATTTTCCACTGACTGGACAAATATTCCCTTGCTACTTGCATCTTATTTTGCATCACTCTAATTTTTGTTACTGAAATTTTATTAAATTGCGTGTTATTTCTGGATGTTACCTGAGTATGCTTCCATAATTGAAAGATAAGTCCAAACTAGTAATCAAAGCCCCACTGTTATATGTTTTCTGATAGATAAGTCTGAACTATTAAAAAAAGCCCCAATGTTATATTTTTTCTGATTTATAGACACCAAAGAAAAATCCATACATTTTCAACCCATGCCTCCTAATATCCTACAATGTAAGGATATTTAATGTGTGAGATTAAAGCCATATGCAACCAACAAGAAGAGGCATGGCCTTAAGAATTGCAATGTCTTCACCAGTTGCATTATACAATTTTAGCATTGAAAATGGGAAAGAAAAAGGTGATGAAAATTTGCTTAAATACCCCTTACTGAGCAGAGTGCCTGGACCTTTCCCCTTGGCGAGCTAGGAGAATTTTCTTCAGAACATATATGAAAACAAATCTGAATATCAGTTGTATTGTTTACAGATGTCTCAGCACTGTTAAGAAACGAAATTATTCATTTTTATTTATTTTTTCACATTCACAGGAACACCAATGAATATGATATCCCTTTTCCATGTCTCTGCTATCTAGAATGGGAGAAATCTTTAATGTCTTTAAGGAAGCTATGATTTCAAGGACTCATAATCTCATGCAATTTGGAGAGGGTGATGACATTACCAACATAAATCTCACCCTAAAACATTTTAGCCCTTGCTTTACCCTAGAGTCATTTTCACGTGCTTTTGGAGGGAACTAAGCCCATTGTCACAATTCCTACCTAAAATGTAGTAATCAAGCCCCTCCATCTCTGGAAATTTCTATACATAACAAGCAGTACGGTCCCATGAACTCATCTTATTTAAATTTCTAAGAAGCTTCCTGCAAGAATATAAAAGAATTTAGCTCCAATTTACGATTTTGAAACTCATGAATTTTCTCCAAATGTCGAATGGTGGATCTAATGGATTCTAAGTAGCTTGAAGAGCTTCAATGCACATAAATAAAATTATCTTATCTTATTAATACTGGCAAGACTCAATACAAAGACACCTCCAAGCATTAAACCACAAAGCCAAATGATAGCATTAACATGCAGAACCATCGATTAATGGCAACACTACATAGAGAAATGACCCTAACCTATCAACTCAAGAAGAAAATTGAATCTTGCTTCATACTTGTTAAAGCTCCAAGCCTATATTGTCAATGTTGAAGTTCAGAAATAAGTCTAAGTTTGCAACAACTAGGGTACTGTGAATTCATTTTAGCATGAAGTATTCATCGCATGGATATATACAATTTTATCATATACATGTAAGTTCTCTTGTCACTCATATTTTCTTTGTTGAAAATTCACACTAATACAAATCAGAAACCAAAACAAACTTGTAGATTCAGTGATACTATGCCACATTTCAGTTTGCATTCACCTCCATCCATCTGTACTGGGTTATTCAGTACGCTCTATTACCTACTAACTGGTATTTACATCATATATTTTTATTATTAATGCACAAAATGCAGATCACATATCATATCATGGCATCCAATCTGCATGCTCACCATAGACCATGTATTAGAAAAAATTATGTGTAAATATTTGGTGTTGCGCCTCCCTACTCTATCTTAGTAAAGTAACCAATTCCAAGGCATCCTCGTTCCTTCTAGTAGAACAATGAATCTTGATAGATAATTATCAATATATAAGTGAGTAATACACCCATTCTCATGTTTTGTTTTTCAATACTTCTTAAGCTTTTTTGATCGCATACATGTCTAAATAGCTATTTTTATTTTTTATTTGTTGGTCCTGGTGTTCTACATAATATGGGAAATGTGTCAGCTATAAAAAAACTCTATTATTTGTATCTAATTGTCTTTGGAAACTCCTAAAAAAATGTTCCTACTACTATACTTGTGGCTCATATTTCTTAGTGGTGTGTCATTCTACACAGTGATATATTTTATCGAAATAATTCCTTAGGTAAGGAGCTAGATCTCCTGGTGTTGGATCGGGTGGTGTTGTTTACTATCATTCAAAGGGAACTTCTCATGTTTCTATGATACATGAAAGGGATAAGTTGGTTCAAAATATTAACTAAAAAGGAACTACTAGTATACTTGTTTTTGGCATACTCCTAAAACCTTATATATTGAAATTTGTACATTTACAACAAAAGAACAACAATAGGTATTTTGGTTAAGATTTCAATAAGTTTTTTCAACCGATTTATGCTTGGCTTAGTTTCCTATAGATGAGAGATGACAAAGATCTTTGTTTTTCTTTCTATTTCACCAAACACTTATGATTAATGTTTTTTTCACCATATGCATTCAAAATAGTTTATATGATGCTCCAAGTTCTTGATTCTGAATCGAATGGTTTTATGAAAATTTGTAAGTGAATTAACCAAAACCTTGTAACCTAATGATCCCTATCACAAAATCATGGGATTTATTCCTTGTTTCATGTTCCGTATATGTTTCCAGTACATAAATCTATACGAAATGCATTAGAAAATTTTCTAAAGCATATCGTTTTCAATCTCAAGAAACTTCTAAGACTGATTCTAGATCATATTAAGAAATTTTCCTTTGATACCCACCTGAGACAAATTTCATCATATCTATTTTCTCTTTTTCTCTCTCGAGATATATATCATTTCTACATTTCCTTAAACTTTGAAATATGACGTTGGGGAAAATTTTGACATTTTTTCATAGTAGGTGATATAATAATAAGAAGTGCCAGATCTGGACTGTAGAGTTATTTCACCTATCTAAATTTGTTAAAAATGTGACAACAAATGTAAATTTACTTATTACCTATGTAGTTAGAATAACGAAATGTAGGTTGAATAACGAGATATAGTTGAATAACGAGATAACAAAATATGTCTAAGTTAAAAGAGGTGGCCCGAGAGGCTTGTATGCAAGGAGAATCATTTAATGAATAAAAGTTTTCAAAGTGTTTTATCCTTTAGTTTTTTGATTCGGTTATTGCTCCTATTCCTTTCTTGTTTACTGTTTCTTGTTTTTCCCCTCAACAAGTGGTATCAAAGCACAAAAGTCGATCGTGTTTTTTGGTTGCACTCGTGGTTAGCTGTCAACTGTCCGTGGGAGAATTCGAAGAGGGATCATAAAGTCATCCACTGCTGTACGTGGGAGGAGTCTGCCCCTAAAGAAGCTGTCGATCCACCATAAAGAAGAGCCGCCATGGAAAATAGGTGAAGCCAGCACGAAACTATGGTGGAAGGTTTCTAAAACCCGTAGTTTGACTGTGTTCTTTTTCTTAAGCGTCGTGGAACAGTTGGAGACTAGTCATGATTTGGCTCGGTGTTTGGATTCGGTTGTCTGCCAGGTCTTAGTTTTGGAGCGTTTTGGATTGGAGACTCGAGTGTATGTGCTACAATTGGAGCAGGTGCAGAGGTGAAGCCAGTGTTTGGAGACGAGCTGGTGCAAAGAAAGCCCCTGGCTGTACACGAGAGGAGTAAATTGCTGGAGAAAGGAAGCAGTCGCCAACGCCTGAGACCCGCTGTCGCTGGGAGAAGAGTGACATATGGAAAAGCCACTTGAAGAGAGCTAGAGCACACTGCAATCGATATTTTCTTTTCAAGATAATTGTTGGATGAGATAATTTTTTTTTTAAACTGTTGATTAAAGAAATTGGTAGGGTTTCTGAGCAGATTAAAGAAATTGGTAGGGATTCAGGAAAAATTAAGTCAGGAAATCAGCATTCAACATTTGTTGAAAAGGGTTGCTTTTTTGAACAGAAATTGGTTGAACAGAAATTGTTTATGTAAAAGGGTTTGAATAGAAATTGTTTAGTTTAAGAAAAAAAGTGTTTTTTATTTTTTTGAACAGTGATTTCCAAAATAATTGATTTAGTGAAAGAGAAAGAAAAATAGAAATTGTAAATTTTTTTCTATTTAAAGGTAGCAGGAGAAAGAACATATTCGAAACCCTTCAAACCCTAGAAGAAGAAGGGAAAACTTGAAACCCTAGCAGAAGAGGATAAAAGTTTTTTAATTTGTAGAATAAGGGAAATCTGAAACACTAGGAGGGAGAAATGGCGAAAATGACAAACCCAAGATTTGAGGTGGAGAAATTCACCCGGAAAAACAATTTTGCTCTATGGAAACTGAAGGTTAGGGATTTGTTGGTGCAACAAGGGTTGCACAAGGCATTAGATGGGGTAGCTAAAAAACCAGAAAGCATGTCAAATTCAGACTGGGAGGACTTGGATGCCCAAGCTCTCAGTACCGTTCGGTTATGTTTGGCAGACGAAGTACTCTTCAATATTGTTGGAGAGAGTACAACCGCAGTGTTGTGGAAGAACTTGGAAACTCTCTATATGACAAAATCTTTGACTAACAGAATCTACTTAAAGAGACAACTAGATGAAGGAGGGTACGAAAATTGCAGATCACTTAAATGTTTTTAATATGCTTATTTGTCAGTTGTCTGATATCGAAGTAAGGATGGAGGAAGAAGACAAGGAAATAACCTTGTTGTGTTCCCTGCTTGAGTCATGGGATCACTTTTCAACCTCAGTCAGTTTGAGTACTGCCGATTTATTAAAACTTGAATCTGTCGTGGGTGCTCTCTTATATGAGGAGGTACAAAGACAATCTAGCATTGAGACTTCTGCACCTGAAGCCGTGGTAGCTAGAGTTCGGTCAAAGGAAAGTGGGGAAAAGACAAGAGGTTCTTCCAGATCGAAGTCAAAGGGCGGCAAGAAGAGTAAAGTAAAATGCTGGTACTACAACAAAACGGGACATCTCAAAAAGGATTGCTGGAAATGGAAGGAGGCAGGAAAAAAAAGGAAGCAAATCAGGTCGATTCAGGTATGGATGATGAGGTTTTAATTGCTGATGCACTCCTTGTTTGTAATATCTCACAAGATGCTGACTATTGGGTATTAGACTTTGGTGCTTCTCATCATATGAGTCCGCACCGAAATTGGTTTTCATCATATGAAACTGTAGATGGTAATTCTGTATTCATGGGAAATAATGCATCTTGTCAAACTGTTGGGATTGGAAATGTGAAAATTAAAATGTATGATGGTACAATTAAAACCTTATCTGATGTTAGGCATGTACCTGATCTAAATAAAAACTTGATTTCCTTGGGAGTTTTGGATTTGCATGGTTATAAGTTTACAGGTCAGAATGGAGTGATGAAAGTCTCGAAAGGAGCCTTGGTTGTTATGAAGGCTGAAAAGGTCGGAAACCGGTACAGACTCAAGGGAAGTACTCAGGTTAGTGAAGCATCGATCATGTCAGATAAAGCAAAAGAAGGTTATCGTCTATGGCATCAGCGGTTGGGTCACATGAGTGAGAAAGGTCTTTAGGTACCGATGAACTGCAAGCTACTTCCTGATTTGAAATCCTTGAAGTTGGATTTTTGTAAATATTGTGTGTTTGGCAAACAATGTAAACAAATATTCAAGTCTGGCAATCATAATAGTAAGCAGATTTTGGACTACATTCATTATGATCTGTGGGGACCATCTCCTACTGTGTCCTATGGAGGTGCCTTGTATTTTTTAACTTTTATTGATGATTTCTCCAGAAAATTTTGGGTCTATATTTTGAAAAAGAAATTTGATGTGTTTAATGTGTTTAAACAATTTAAAACAATGGTGGAAAAGAAAACAGGCAAATCAATCAAATTTTTAAGAACTGACAATGGCGGTGAATTTACCTCTTTAGAATTTGAACAATTTTGTAAGGATGAAGGGATAGTTAGACATAAAAATATTCTTTATACTCCTCAGTAGAATGGTGTTGCTAAACGAATGAATCAGACTCTTATGGAAAGAGCCAGAAGCATGATTAGTAATGCTAATCTGCAAAAGGAGTTGTGGGCAGAAGCAGTATCTACTGCTTTTATTTAGTTAACAGATCACCTTCGGTTGCAATAAACTGTCAAATTCCTGAAGAAGTTTTCTCGGGTAAGTCTTGTGATTATTCGCATTTGAAGATTTTTGGTTGTGATGCCTATGTTCTTATTCCTAGAAATCAACGTTCAAAATTAGATCCAAAATCAAAATGTTGTGTTTTTGTTGGATATGATTATTCAGTGAAGGGATATAGGTTGTGGGATCCTACTTCACAGAAGATAGCCATTAGTAGATATGTAACATTTGATGAATCATCTCTTTTAAAATCAAATGTTGAAAAAGTTGAACAGAAGCAGGTATCGCCAGGTCAGTAGATTCAATTGGAGACTATACCTTTTCCAGAAATTCGAAAGAAAGGAGAGACTTCTGAAAAAGGTGGAGAAGCAGAGGAAACTGGAGAAATTCCAGAATCCAATCAGCAACCAGTCACTCTCAGAAGGTCTACAAGGGAAAGAAGAACACCAAAAAGGTATGAAGACTCTGCTTCATTGTTTGCATTGATTACTGAAGATAGGGAACCATCTTGTTATCAGGAAGCAATTGATGATGCAGATAGCAAGATATGGAAAAAGGCTATGGAAGAAGAAATGGAATCCTTAGCCAAGAACAATACCTGGGATCTTGTAGAACTTCCTGAAGGGAGAAGTGTTGTTGGGTGCAAATGGGTCTTCAAGTTGAAGAGAAAAGTTGATGGAAATATCGAAAGGTATAAAGCGAGACTGGTTGCAAAAGGGTATTCTCAGGTTGAAGGTATTGAATTTCATGAGATATTTTCGCCAGTAGTTAAAATTGTTTCTATTCGTATTGTGTTAGCACTAACTGCTTTACTTGACCTTGAGTTAGATCAGTTAGATGTTAAAACAACCTTTCTTCATGGTGATTTGGATGAAGAGATATATATGGATCAGCTAGAAGGTTTTGTACAAGGTCACAGCAGAAGATTAGTTTGCAAGCTCAGGAAATCATTGTATGGCTTGAGGCAGACGCCCAAGCAGTGGTACAAGAAGTTTGATTCCTTCATGGTGAGCCAGAATTTTATCAGAAGTGAGTATGATCATTCTGTATACTTCAAAAGTTTCAATGGCATATTCATTATCTTGGTGTTGTATGTTGATGATATGCTTATTGCAAGAAAAAGCATGGAAGAAATCAACATGTTAAAGGCTCAGCTGTCTAGGACGTTTGAAATGAAGGATCTTGGAGTGGCAAAAAATATATTGGGCATGGAGATACACAGAGATAGGAAGAATGGTAAGGTTTGGTTATCACAACAGAAGTATGTTGTGAAAATACTTGAAACATTTGGTATGAACAATGTGAAACCTGTTAATGTTCCATTAGCTTCCCATTTTAAGCTTTCTTCGGACTTAAGTCCTAGAACTAATGAAGAAAAGAAGTATATGTCTCGTGTACCATATGAAAATGCGGTAGGCAACTTAATGTATGCGATGGCATCTACAAGACTTGACATTACACATGCAGTTGGAGTTGTCAGCAGTTTCATGGAAAATCCAGGGGAAGAACATTGGCGAGCAGTGAAATGGGTGCTTCAGTATTTTAGAGGCACAAGTGACCATTGCATCAGCTTTGATGGTCGTGAAGGTACAGTCTGCGGATATGTGGATGCTGATTATGTAGGTGATTTGGACAAAAGGAGGTCTACTACAGGTTATGTTTTTACTCTTGCAGGTGGAGTAATTAGTTGGATGTCAAAGCTTCAAGAGACAGTTGCTTTGTCCACTACTGAAGCAGAGTATATAGCTGCTTCAGATTCCTGTAAAGAGGCAATCTGGTTAAAAGGTCTGCTTGATGAGACTGGAAGGACGCAGGAGAAAGTGAATGTGTTTTGTGACAGTTAGAGCGCTATTCATTTGGCTACAAATCCAGCCTATCACAGCAAGACCAAGCACATCAATGTAAGGTATCACTTTGTGAGACATATAATCGAAGGCGGCAAAGTAGTCCTCAAGAAGGTCCGCACACAGGAGAATCATGCAGATATATTCACAAAGCTAGTTACAGTAGAGAAGCTGAGATCGTGTCTTGCTTCTCTCGGCTTGCAGAAAAGATGATGAATGAGCATTAGGAAATTTGTTGTCAAGGTGGAGTTTGTTAAAAATGTGACAACAAATGTAAATTTACTTATTACCTATGTAGTTAGAATAACGAAATGTAGGTTGAATAACAAGATATAGTTGAATAACGAGATAACGAAATATGTCTAAGTTAAAAGAGGTGGCCCGAGAGGCTTGTATGCAAGGAGAATCATTTAATCAATAAAAGTTTTCAAAGTGTTTTATCCTTTAGTTTTCTGATTCAGTTATTGCTCCTATTCCTTTCTTGTTTACTGTTTCTTGTTTTTCCCCTCAACAAAATTCACTTCAAATGTATCTTAAGCCTACTTCATGGTCATTTTAGTGTTACCTTATGTGGAATTATATATTTTTCTACTTGCATGGCAGCTACTAACTTGTGCAAAATGGTCAATATGTTGATGTATCTATGGAGAAATGACTATATGTCTGGATAGAGTAGAATTCATGAAAAAATAATTCTTTTTTAAGGAATGAAAACTTTCTTTTGCTTTGAAAAATGAACAATCAAAGTTTTGTTTCTTTAGAGGCTTTCCTCTAGGTACCTGCTTTTCTTGTAATAAAAAAACAAATGAATGTTTATATATGGCCCTTTACTAAATGAGTCAAGTTATACCTTTTTGTATCATGTGCAGTAAAATATTTAGAACACAACAATAGAGGCATCATAGTGTTCAGATTTGTATTGGATCGTAGTTTTTTTTTTATACAATATTAGCCTTTGAATCCTCTTTGGTGATGTGGATTATTCATGAAGTGATTTTCTTGTCAAAAGGTTTTAATAATTTTATAATAATTGAGGTGTGTGTTATTTTTTAGATTTAAGGTCGACTTGATTGCTTGTCTTTGGAGATTTTTTGTTCTATCCTCCATGGTTGGCTTTTGAGATTTTTTGTTCTATCCTCCATGGTTGATTGTTATATTATTCTTTTCTTGCATAATATTGCAATTTTGCATATGAAGTTGAGGGTTCCCATGGTCATACTTATACAAAGACAACGGTTTTCAGTTGTTAGTGAGTGTAATGTACCTCCTACTGTTATACACTCACTATCAAGGATCTAATGGTCTAGCTTACAAGTTAAATGATGAGTAGAAATAATCAATAATCATTTATTTTTTTAAATTGCTAACATGTTTTCATGTAATCCCACTTTGTTTGTTTAATGATTTGGATTAATTGATTTTTTAAACAATCCATGGCATCAATGGTGGCATGAGAATTGCCTCATGGAGCTTTTTTTTGCAGTGTCTTTCCAAATTTGTCTATCAAGTTCACTTGCTTGACACTCATGAGGTCAGTAGATGCAAAATGGAATGAATGGAGAAGAGATGAACATTCCAAATACATCATATACTCACCAAAGTAAGCCCACACACATTCGTCTCCTTGCTTTGAGTAGAATCAATCAAAGTGTTGTCTCATATCTACAAAATTTGTACGAGGTACTATGTATGCTTTTTGGTTTTTGTTTTTGTGGGCATCTAATGATTGTTCTTTTGTTACATGGAATCTCACAATGTTAGCATTGTTGAAATTGTATATAATTTTTTCATACACATCAACTAATAATTCCAATTTTGCATTTATGGTGAGTAAAACTATAATCTATGGGTGAAACGATTTTCTCAAAAACATTCCTATCAGTTAGAAGCACTAAAAATAGCTTATTGCTAAAACATATGTTGAAGATGTAGAAAAACATTTTTGGGAAAAAAAGAAGAAACATTTGTGAATTTCTCTCTATTTTCCTTTCGTGGGAGTTATAAAGCTAGGTCTTAAAAGCCCAATTTATTTTTTTCCCATTCCATATTTTGAATTTTAAATGGTATGGTCATTATTTTGCTGGAATTTAACACTCCTTTTTATTTTTATATGACACACTTTCAACTCATAATCTTACACTATTTACCAGTTGGTTTGTATTTGGGATGTTTAGACTTAATACAAGCTACCTAATTTATAGTTTTGGTGCACCTTCCCAAGTGGTTGTTGTTAAAAAAATCCTAGGGAGATGTTGTGTTCATATTCATACCAAGTTTTCATTCATCATGTATTTCTAAATGTACTTATTTCACTCACTTCTTTATAATTTATCTCCTTTTCAAATGGTCGGTTAATAAAAAAAAATTATATCTTGACTTTTCCATTATCATACTTTTAATATCTTTAAGTTTCTACGCAATTTTGTTGCATTCAAGTTTTAAATTGGAACATATCCATGCTTTTGTTCTGATCTATCATCACTTTCTAGTTATTCACAGATATCAAGACTCAGTCAATTTCCTGCAGTGTTACCTCTACATCACTTTACATTCATCTAAACTTCTATTGGTGTGTCTTTGTACCCTTTTGGTGAAAATGCTAGTAATAAAGTAAGGATGATTTGAAGTACGAAAATAAATTTTAAAAGTGAAAGGGAATGTGAACATGCTTTGGATCCCCATTGGGAACACTTTTAGTACAACTAAATAGACTAAAAATTGAGAAATACATTGCATACATGCTTTCAGATATTATTTGAATACCATTGATATCACTTCATATAACTGCATAGCTTTAAAACGTATAAGATGAAATTGTAGGAAGACATAGTTTAGAAAGGATTTGGATAAGTGTTCTACAGATTAATTGTTTTTCTCCTAATTGATATTTGATAAGTTAATGACTCAAAATTTATTTCGCAATTTTGATAATACGAATTCATTTAGAAACAAAATAATAAAACGTGTAAGTTATAAATGTATACATTTACATTTTTAACTTTTTGAAAATACAATTTTCAATTTAATGAGAAAATCATTGTTTGAGTAGCTTTTCTTAAAATTAAGTTTTGTTCATGTTTATTCATTTTTTGTTTTTTCCAAAACATCTTGCAGATAGACTATGTTTAATAGTAGTCTCCACTTCACACAAATTACCTCACAAAATTTTCCCAAACAATATTGCCAAGAAATTTAAACACATTTTGCACTTATACTACCTTTAATACTAAATTACGCTTAATACAAATGCATTTAGACTATGTTTAATACAAATTCAATCATAGATATTTATTGCATGTGATCCACTGAAAATAAATTATGAACCTCCTTTACTGCTTTAAAAAAAGGAATGTGGTGACCTGCATCAACTAAATCCAAGCCTAGAAACACGCTCAGAGATTATAAAGGAGATTCTTGGTTTTCCTGCAAGAGATCTTCCATGCTGCAAAAGCAACAAATACCTATTTTAGATTTTAGGAATCTCAACCTCTCCCTCCAGCATCTTCATGGATTCAACCATTTGAGGTCTAAATGACGCCATATTATGCGCACACAGAATACCCACCAAAACAAGTCTCTCCATCACACTCTCTCCCCAACTCTGTCAGAATCTCTCATCTATTATCTCATTCGTAATTCCTTGTTTCACTAGCATCCATGCCCAATCTGTGATGAGATAACTCGAGGCTGACTCTATATAGGTGTCTCCATCAGTAGAACCCCAAAGCTATAGACATCATTTTTGTCTGTCAACTAACCATAAACAACATATTCGGGGGCCATGTAGCCATTTGTTTCTACTACTCTAGTCGTGTGATGTAAGCCTCTTACTTTAGTCACCATCCTCACTAGACTAATATTAACCACATGGGAATTAATTTACTCATCTAAAATAATTTTAGTGGCTTTGATGTCTTTGTGATAGATTGTGGACTCTATGCCATCATGTAGATAAGCCAACCCCTTCGGAGTCCCCATGATGTTCTTCCTTCATTGTTGACAGATCAGAGGTCAAGCCTTGGAATTTTCTCCAAATATATGGTCATCCAGACTTCCGTTGGGCATGTAATCATATATAAAAAATTGTTGATTCTCTTCTCTCTCATCACAGGCCACACAAAAACCCCTCAAAAAATTAATAATCTCAAACTTAAACTATAAAATTCCTCAAAACTGTAATATTTATCGAATTTACACTATAAATAAAATTTCTTATGTTTTTTACATTCATAGACATTTTTCTGCTACATATGAAAATATATGTATAACATGCAAGCTTGTTATGACTTTATCATTGCTACCTTTTGATCATTGTATTTATGTTATGAATATAATTTAACCTAAATTCCCCTTTCATTTCATTTCGTTAATTATGATATGCATCCATTAAGAAATGGAGGTAATATTTAACATTAATAAGGAGACTTACTATCTTTAGTCATCCTATATTATTGATTTATTGATGTATTAATTCATTGGAAATTATGATGGGGTTAAAACCATGTTGGATATTGGGTGCTTGGATAGAAGAAATGGGTTCATGTCCCATTGATTCCCATGATTTTTCTTTTGATATAGTAATCACCAAAAGGAGGTTATCATATATTTGATATCATGACCTTGCATTTCATACCATACTCACCTTATGGCTACACTACTGCCTTAGCCTTACATTGAGAGTTTTATATACTTTGGCTATAACATAACACCCATGTTATCTATGGTTACATGGATGTTTTTCATCACAAGACCTTGTTCGTTACATGTGGTGTGTCAATAAGGGACTATGGAGATCACATGGAACTCACAAGGGAAGATATCATGGTGGGAAATCCCTTGGAAAAAATTAGGGTTACTACCCCTCCTTCCTCTCTGCCTCCTCCATAATTTGCACTACTAAGTTTAGCATTTTGGTGCTATGTAAGTCAATGATGGTTTTTCCTCATTTTGGGTTCTTAAATCCTCAGAAAATTCACATATTGATCTACTATAACATTTTTCTTCTCCTCTTTGAGGTAGATTAGTTGCTTGATGGAAGTGGTAGTTTGAAGTGGTATTTAGTAGTCTAATGCTATTGGTATCGGCTAATATTTGAGATGTCTTGGGTTGTCAATTAAGGTTCTTTTCTTTCTCTATTTTTAACTCCTTACTTAGAATTTTAATAGGGTTTCAAATTTGATTGAGTTTTACATGCTCTATGCAGGTCTGAAAATATCGATAGGGTTTTAGCTGTTCCTTTAATATTTCAAGGTTCTTACCACTTTGTTAATGAGATCTTCAACTTTGACTACCAATTTTATTCCAAGGAGAGTAACTTTGTTTCTTAATTTGGGGTTTCACATTGTTTTCTCCATATGATAGTTATTCTTAGGTAAATAACCTAAACTTTTTATTCATCCATTTGATTTCTTTGTAATTTCCTTGATTATCTAGAGGATTTATCTTTTGTTGAGTTTTAATTTTCTTACAATTTTCCCCACTTTACTTTCACAAACCTAGGTGGAGCTATTAAGTCATTCTCCACATTTATACCAGATACCAGTCTCAGAGATAGAATTTTGTGTTATCCTTCATGCAATCATTAGGGTTATACTCTCTGTAATTTCCTTTGAAGTTATGCAACATTATTGGGTGAACTTTTACTTTGGTTGATACTCTGATGTATTGGAAAAGGTTTTATTGACAGAGCCTCCAAACCTTTCCTTAACGGCTTCAGGGTTATGACTTCATTCTTACCAGTTTCGAGGGCACATTTACCCTTAGCCCCGAACACATCATTATTTTTTGTTCATATTCAAATTCAATGTTTAATTTTGAGCAGGGTTAACTACCTGGGCCCTCCCATGTTGTAAAGGTAACGATTGTTTCTTCTTACAATGATTGAGAGTCTCAAGATTAAAAAATATTCACACAAGATAATATATGGAAATAAACCGTTTACTTTATCTTATAATTTTACAAGAAATTTTATTTTTTTTCACTTGATAACATAGGCCTTTCCCTTGTATGTATTCCACGTTATTTTTCTTTGTAATAACATCTCAGAATTAGTGTGGAGTTTTCCTATGAATTTTTCATGCTCTGGGTTCGCTCTACCTACCAACACATCTAATAATTCCCTCTTTTATTCTCTCTATTGCAAGACGAATAAGACCTGCTAAAATTCTCTAGCCTACTATATATGGTCATAGCCATAGTTGGCATAGTTTTTATTCAAAGTATATATCATGATAATGGGTCTCTTGCTACTCATTTTTAGTAGTGTGTGATGTAATATTCAGGATCCAGTTGTGAACAACGAACATATGTATATGTATTTTTTTACAGTTCCTATTTTTTATGTTATAATGAACATTATTTATGCTTTATTATATTATAAGTGTTGTTTCCTTTAATAACTTGGATGTAGGCATGAAAATACATAAATATTTGAATTAGCATATTTTTATTTTTAGTATTCTGTTTAATGAGATTTGTAGATTATATCCTTTTGATTATGAAAAGATAGTGTAAATTTACTATTCCTTAATTTATTTCTTGAGTTGGAAAATTCCTTCAACTATATGAGGTTTATTCAACCAAATTCCATTTTCCATAAGAAAGAGTGATAATTTCAGGCTTAGATATTGTCTGGCTTTGATTCTTTTATGTACATAAGTTATATGTAATTGTGTAATCTAATACGCATAGTTTTTTTTTTTTTTGTTACCCTATAATAAGTATCTAATTCTTACCTTCATAATGGAAAATTACTAATAAACATGTATGCCCAGTTTTTGTTTTTTTTTTCTTTTTACCTGAATTTTTTGAATTTATAACCCTTAATATTCCACACTAATCCTTGGCTAGCTTAGCCTTACACTACCTATGAGAAAACCCTCAATGCCCATGAAGTTAGTTGTATGAATCCTAAACTATGAATTTCTACATCTACTCCTATAAAGGTTTTTTCGATATGGAGTCGAGACTAAATTTGTTGAGGGTTCACACTGAAGTTATCCTATTGGTACTGGTCTGTCAAGATGCTAACTCCACTCATCTCTTACTTTGTGATATAACTAGGAATATTTTTCCACCCAATTAGAATACTTAGGTAAAACAAGATTCTTTAATTTCTCAATAGGAAACCATTAATAAATTTCATACTATGTACTCAAATATACCTTCTTCATCATGTACATATAACCATATTATTTCCAAAGAAACAATATTTAAAAGATCTCAAATAGGGAAAATATTTTCACTTATTTGAATATGTGAAAATATAACAAGAATAAGCATGCTTCTCTTAACCAAATGAATTGTTGTAACAAAAACTCCAACATGAGGTTCATCTCTGGGAACCTGATTCATTAGAGAAGGCATTTAGTGTGGCAAGAAGAGTTGGAAGAAAAATTATGGCAATGAGGAAGTATACCACTCACAACTATAAATGGAAGTGTTGTTTCTCCTAGCCTTCCACGACCTACAAGGTTGACACCACAACAATTGGAGGAAAAAAGAGAAAAAGGGATTTGTTATATTTTTGATATCAAATACAATAAAGGTCATAAGTGTGCTGAGAAGAAATTATTCTACATAGATTGTGAAGAGGAGGGAGAAAAGGAACAAGAAACATCAAGAGAGGAGGATATACACTAGGAACCAACCCAAAAGAAAGAAGAAATGAATTTGACGATACCTTGTAATTCATTAGCAGGAATTACCACTCAAACTCTCAAGATAGAAGGATATATCAAGAAGAAAAAGGAAATAGTGTTGATTGATTCAGGTAGTACCCATAATTTTATTCATTGTAAGATATAAAAGTAATTGAATTTCTTCCTATATCCAACACTAGAGTGTCAATGATGGTTGCAAATGGAGGAATTATACACTAATTTGGAAAGTGACATAATATCAAGGTAACCATGGGTGAATATGTATTGAATATTCCAATGCTTTCTATTCCAATGGGTGGCATTGATGTTGTACTAGGAGTCTAATGGTTACAATCTTTGGGGACGATAGATTTTAATTTTCAAGAAATTTTCTTGATTTTTTTTTGGGAAGGAAAGGAAGTTGAATTAAGGGGCGTCACAAGGGAAACTAGGAAAGGTAATCAACTCTAATAGCATGAAAAAGTTTCTTAAGAAAGAAAAATGAGGCATAATTTCACAATTATGCTCATTATAGGTTTAAACATCGAAATCATCTATTTATCTAGATCTCCAAAAAGTATTAGACAATCATTCCAAGGTATTTGAGACTCCCAAATGCCTCCCACCTAATCGTGATCATGATAATGATATTAATCTTATTCCAGGAAGTGTTCCTTCAAACATCAAACCTTATAGATTTCCCTATTCCCAAAAGAGTGAAATTGAACGTATGGTTGCAGAAATGCTAGAGGTATGTATAATTAAACATAGTTAAATTTCTTTCTTTGCTCTAGTAGTATAGGTGCAAAAGGATGATGGATCATGACATATGTGTTTGGATTATAGGGAACTCAACAAGCTCAATATTAAAGATAACTTTCCCATTCCTGTTATTGATGAATTTTTGGATGAATTACATGGAGCAATTTAATTCACCAAGTTGGATCTTCATCCGAGATATCATCAAATTAGAATGAAGAATGAAGACTTTCCAAAAACAATATTTAGAACTCATGAGGGTCATTATGAATTTTTGGTCATGCCTTTTGGCCTTACTAATGCACCTTCCACATTTCAAGGTTTGATGAATTCCATTTTCAAACTTTCCTTAGAAAATTTGTGTTAGTATTTTTTGATGATATACTAATCTACAAGCCTTGAAAGGATCGTGTTTAACATTTTGACTGGGTACTCAAATTATTGGAGGAGAAACAATTATATGCAAAAACCTCCAAATGTTTCTTTGGAGTATAGGTGGAATATTTGGGTCATATTGTATCTGATTAGGGTGTTAAGGTAGACCCTAACAAAATTAAAGCCATTAAGGAATGGAAAATCCCCGCAACCATAAATCATATTCGAGGATTTCTCAATTTAACATGGTATTATCAAAAAAAAATTAAGAACAATCGGAGAATAACAACTCCTCTAACAACATTATTGAAGAAAGATGCATTTTCTTAGACTCCAAAAGAAACTAAGTCCTTTTAACATCTTAAAGAGTAAATGTGCCAGACACGAGTCTTAGTTATGCCAGACTTCACAAAAACCTTTATTATAGAATGTGACACCTCAAG
Source organism: Pinus albicaulis (assembly GCA_034641835.2). Classification (NCBI taxonomy): domain Eukaryota; kingdom Viridiplantae; phylum Streptophyta; class Pinopsida; order Pinales; family Pinaceae; genus Pinus; species Pinus albicaulis. Next base: position 904,872,381 of record CM076570.1, read on the forward strand.
AAATGAAATTGGTGCTATTTTAATGCAAGAAGGAAGACTTGTTGCTTTTGAAAGTTGTCCAATCAAAGCAACGTATTTACACAAACTTATTTATGAGAATTAAATGTTGGCAATACTATAAGCACTAAATCAATGGAAAACTTGCCTAATTAGAAGACACTCCAAGGTAAAAACATATCATGATAGTCATAAATACTATTTGGAACAAAGTTATCTTCAGAAGAGCAACAAAAATGTGTCAAAAAGATGTTGGGTTATGAATTTGAAATCATCCACAAAAAAAGGAAGAAAAATGTTGTTGCAAATGCGCTCTCAAGAAAGGATGAGGATGTGGAATAATTACTTTGTGTCATTTCTATTATCCAACCTGATTGGATAACCGAAGCAAGGGATGAATGGAAGAATGGCTAAGTGATGTCGACACTCATTCAAAATTTACAGCAAGATCCCAATACATCTTATACATTTAGCTGGAAAAATGATTCATTATGGTACAAAGATCGCTCATATCTTTGTAAGAATTCCCAACTCAAGAAAAATATTCTTTTGGAATTGCACACCTCCCCCTTAAGAGGGCACTCAGGATTTTTAAAAACTTACCACAGGGTCAAGACGAAATTTTTTTAGGATGACCTTAAATATGATAATTAAAACTTTTGTGGTAGAGTGTTTTGTTTTCCAACAAAATGAAGTTGAGACAATTAAGACCTCAGGTGTGTTACAACCTTTAGCCATTCCAAGTCAGCGTTGGGGGGAGGTCTGAATGGATTTTATCACAAGTTTACCCAAGTTTGAAGGAAAGATTGTCATCATGTTGGTAGTTGGTAGACTTACTAAGTATGCACACTTTTGTGCATTATCTCATCATTTTAAAGCCAATACAATTTCTACTACATTTATGGAAACAATTCAAAAGGTACATGGAAACCCAAATATTATTGTAAGTGAAAAAGATCCCATTTTCACTAGAAATTTTTGGATGAAATTATTTTCTTGTCTTGGTACTCAATTAGCTCATAACTCATCTTATCATCCTCAATCGAACGGGAAAAATAAGATAGTGAAAAAATCTTTGGAAGGATATCTTTGTTTCTTTGTATATGATAAACAAACATAATGGGTTAAGTGTTTACCTCTAGTTGAATGGTGGTATACCACTTCCTTTCATATTGCGGTAACAATGCCCCCATTTATTGCAATTTATTGATACCATCCACCATCCATCACATTATCTTTAAGAGAAAATTCTAAGTTTCAATTAGTGGAATATCACATCGATCATCAACAAAAATTTTTCCAATTCTTAATGGATAACATCACTTTAGTGTAGAATCGAATGAAACAATAGGAAGATCAGCATTGATGTGAAAGAAGTTTTGTTATAGGTGAATGGGAATTTTTACGGCTACAACCATACATACAATTGTCCCTCAAGCAAGCTAAGAAGGATAATAAGTTATCACCCAAGTACTATGGTCCTTACAAGGTGTTGCAAAAGATTGGTACTATGGCATACAAATTGGATTTGCCTGCATATTCCCAAGTACACCCATTTTTCCATATTTAATGCTTAAAGATGTTTATTAGTGACAATATCCATATTCAAAAAATGTTGCAATAACTTGAGGAAGAAGGAAAATTCATATTTGAGCTTGAAGTAGTCACAGAAAAAAGAACCTGATATCTACGAAATCACATTAAGTGGTAGAACTTACCCACTGAGGATTCCACATGGGAGGATGAGAATTTTATACTAAAGCTTTCAGAACTACTCAAGCATTGAGGAAAACAATTTTTTTAATGAGAGGGGCATGTTAGGTCCGTATAATACTAGTGTATCCCCTTTATTATTATTGTTACTGTAGCCCCCTATTGTTATTTTTGTTCCCATGTATCCCCCATCTTGGTATTTTTGTGCCTTATATAAGCTCACTATTTTTATTTGTGTGCCCTTACATTATTATAGTTATGTCATGCTTTGATTATATTGTGACCCCTTAGACTCCTGTTTATACCAATGAGGTCTTCTCATTTATATCATCCAAGAACTTTTCATGTATGTGATGTAAAAGAGGTTTCCCCCTCAAAGAGCATATTTTTCAAGTCGTTGATCTATTTTTTCTTCTATTTTGCGATTTGGTTTCATAATAGATAAGAAAACAAGTAAAACTGACAAATTCTTTAATGGTCTTAACTAAGATCCAAGACCTAAAATGGTAGGCCAGGCTCTACCAAATCCAAATATCCTTGTGGTTAAGTTCAAGCTAGATGATCATGACCACATGGGAAGCATAAGAGCACCAAATGAAAAGATGACTTGAAGATTCCTCCTAGAATTTACACAGTGAACGCTTACTAGGAACAATCCAACCATGTTTGAGACCAACCTCCCATGTTAGAAATATTTTATTGAGGTATAACCAAAGAATATTTTGGATTGTAGAGGCACACAAATATTCCATATCATACTCCACCACCATTTGTTATGTCCTTCAAATGTTTCTTCAAACTAGACTGTGTACCCTAGCTTGACAATATATTCTGTAGTACAAGATTTCTTTTACCAACATAAAGAATCGTAAAACAATGTATTATCAACATTAACTTAATAAAAAAATAGATAGCACACGAGGTGTAGAATAGATTAGGAGAGGGTGTTCTGTTAAGACACATGGTGATGAAAAGGTCATCGATACGAAACCCAATGGGAAAAAGTCTATCCATGCTAATGGTTGGTGTGACCGAGGCCACGTGTGATGCCTGGGTGATTTTCATGCCTTATATGCCCTTGGGTCATGACTACTCAAGCAATAGGTTAGGAGTACTAGTAAGCTTCGGACTCACATTACCTAACAAAAAAATTCAAAATGATGTCAAGCATAAGTTTAGTTACATATTTATAGTTTTAATTGAATCTTAAGCATATACACTCTAACTAAGTTCCCTATTTGTTAAGTAAATATGTAAAGACATAACTCTAAACTAGATTAAAAAATAGTTTTCATTTCCCCCCCTTTAAGAATGAATATCTCTTATTTTATTATTGCTTGTATTTGGCTAAATTGTTAACAAAACTCATACTTGTGTGGCGTGAGGTTGATACCATCTGTTATTACTATAACATCCAAGTGTACCCATGTTGCACCAAAAGTGGCAAACCTCCAAATCTAACTATGCTATTCCACATAAAACACATAAAACTACTCAAAATTTGAATAAAAAATATACAAAACAATACCTTAACAATACACTCTATCACCAAATAATTTACACTCCTAAAAACATATTATTATTTCAACTATTACTTAACTATTTTCAATTAAAAATCCACCTTAAATTTTATAATTTTTAATCTCAACTTTGTATTCATTTAACATCACTATTTTATTATTATTATGTCATACTTTATTCATATATCTCATATATAAATAAAGTTTATTCTCTATCCTCTATTCTATTATATATCTCATCTATTACCTAATTGTTTATTCTCTATTTCTTCAAAATCAATAAAGTTTATTCTCTATCCTCTATTTTATTATATATCTCATCTATTACCTAATTGTTTATTCTCTATTTCTTCAATACCTAATTGTTTATTCTCTATTTCTTCAAAATCAATGAAGTTTATTCTCTATTTCTTCAAAATCAATAAAGTTTATTCTCTATCCTCTATTCTATTATATATCTCATCTATTACCTAATTGTTTATTCTCTATTTCTTCACAATCAATATTAAATTATTATTGGAGAATGTTTCCTTCTTAACTTGTAATTCTTATGATTCTTATCAACATGTTTTTCATTTTCCATTATAATTAATTTCTTTTTACTATTATATAAAATAAAACCACATTACGAAATGGACTTAATTCTTATGAATTAACATGTTTTTCTTGAAATTAATTTTTATTAATTTTTATTTTATTTTTTCATTATAATTAATTTCAAAAACCACACTACCAAATGGAATCTTGTGCTGACCAAAAACAACCCGTTGGACCGAGTCACCGAGCTATTACAGAATGGAATTTGGAATGGAAAAGAAACGATATTCCATTAACGATATTTTATTGCATTTTTTATCAAATTATTTAATTTTTCCATACTACTTTCAATTAATCAACTATTTTCGAATCCTGATCAATTCCATGTCTCGCAACGTGATAATGACATAACAACGTGATAATGACAGAACACAACGTCACATTTTCAATATTTCGTTTGCCTTCGACTAAGAATCATCGCGGGCCATGCCTAAGGATTCACTCGCTCCTTTTGTGAGAAATGGACCATGCAGTATAACTGGCAAAGGTCTCTCTCGAATTTTAGATATCTCGGCCTCTCCTTCCAGCATTTTCGCTGCTTCCACCATTGTAGGTCTGCATGCCACCATAACATGCGAGCAAAGAATACCCACCACAACAAATCTCTCCATCAATCTCTCCGCCCCGCTCTGCCGAATTCTGTCGTCTACTATTTCACTGAGCTTGCCTTTCTTCATCAGTGCCCATGCCCAATCCGCGATGAGATATTGGGAGGCTGAGTCAGCGGAGGTGTCCTAAGCCTTTCTGCCGCTCATGATCTCTAACAGCAGAACCCCAAAACTATACACATCGCATTTTTCCGTCAAGTGACCGTAGAGAGCATATTCTGGGGCCATGTAGCCGTGCGTCCCTGCTACTTTGGTCGTGATATGGGATTCCCCTTCTTTAATCATCATCCTTGCCAGACCAAAATCGGCGACACACGCATTCATTTCGTCATCTAACAGAATGTTAGGGGATTTGATGTCCCTGTGATAAATAGAGGGCTGGATACCGTCGTGCAGATAAGCCAGTCCTTTGGCAGTCCCCATGACAATGTTTCTGCGCTGCGGCCAGCTCAGAGGCCGGGCCTGGGACATTTCTCCGAAGAGATGATCATACAGGCTTCCATTGGGCAAGTAATCGTATATCAGAAGTCGCTGGTGCCCTTCTCTCTCATCGCTGGCCACGCAACAGCCTCTCAAAACGACCAGATTCCGGTGCCTGATGCTGTTTATGATCTCCACTTCGTTGACGAAATCGGAGTCCCCTTCAGGCGTGCAGTTTCTGATTCTCTTCACAGCGATCAGCCGAGAATCCCGAAGCCTTCCCCTGTAGACCGTGGCGAAACCTCCTTGGCCGATGAGATTGTCGTCGCTAAAATGATTGGTGGCGTCCCTGATCTGTTCAATATCGAACCACACTGCCCCTGTGTTGGGTCTCATGGCAGAGTTCAGAAGATTTCTGTTTGGCATCACAAATCGCCTGCTCAGTACAGTCATGGGATCAATAAACTCCACGCACAGACAGTACAAAAGCCCGACAACAGAGATCACGAGAAGGACCGTGCAGGTGCCGATGAAAACGTAGGCCAAGACATTACGGCTATGCGTGGTTGTTTGAACGAAGGGCAAGCGGAAAATGCACTGTGCAATAGTTCTGCTCTTGGGACCAAACTCATTAACTACTCCGGCGGAATATAGAAGAGTGAAAAAATAACACTTCAAACTGATCGCCTCTGTCAAGTTTCGGTTCTGGTTTGCCAGAGTCTTGTGAACTAGAATTCTAGCATTTTGGCATTCATAACAGGCGTCCAGATCTGAGAGGTCGCCTCTGCAGGCCGAGTCGATCGGAGTAGTCCCTAATTTGCGAATCCAGTCCTCCTTGGTCTGTATGCCCGCGCACAGGAGGTGGCTTGATACAAAGCTTGACGTTCTGTTTAAACAGATTGCCACCAAATCTGGCGAGAGCGCAAGAGAGTGGAGCTGCTGCTGAAACAACCTGAGACAGGAAACGGCGGAGGCATTGTTGGGAAGCTCGAACATAGATGCATCTCTTAAATATTGGGCTAATCCTATACCAAGCAAGGCGCGCACTGTCTGGCAGCAATCAGATTTGATTATTGCGGATTCACAGGAAGACTTATCCCACGGCAATTGGTGTACGTAATCAAAGTTCAACGGACATTGCGCATCAGCGAAGGCCCAATTCAGCAGCCATAGTATCAGCGGGATAGCATTTATCTTCATTTTCCTTATCATAGGACCCCGGTTATGTCCGGTGTAACAATTTTGCCCGCAAATTGACTTCAAAACGAACTCCGACGCACAGCAATTTAATCGCAGGTTTTGCTTAAAATTCACCAATAGCATCATCAACTCTAAACGTGGCTATTCTTGAGGAATACCTCTCAGCTCTCTCTCTCTATGTTGCCTCAAAATCCATGTATATATGAAAAAAAGTGCCATCCAAGAACATAGATACTGCACGCGGTCAGCCGGAGTAGGACGTTACCTTTTAACGTATTTCTTGATTAAATGTACTTTGGACATACCACAACTACACAAAATATTCAATATTTAATATAGAAGGTTAGGGGGCGTGAGCAAGCATTATCAACGTGCACAATATTCAATATTTAATATAGAAGGTTTGGCAGCGTGAGCAAGCATTATCGATGTGCATAATGAGGGTACGAATGCCTTATCGTACGAGTTGCACGCGCTTGAATTATTTCATGCTTTTAACCAATTTTAACCAATTATACTTGAACGCATATTTTAAATAATAACTACGTTTTAAGGTGTTTTATTTGAAAACAACTCTCTTAGTTGCTATTGTGTCTATATTTGAGCCATTGGATTATAGAGGACTGACATATTTTAGTACATTGGATCCACAAGTAAATATTTTTATATATGTTTATTATAATGTTAGTTTTTTTCTTTTTAATAAGTTAGATTGAATGTAGGTTTTCCTAATGTAATGGACATTTTAACTAAGTCAAAATACAATAAAATACAAAAATAATAAAATAATAAAAAATTATAAAAACCCATAGTATTGATCCATGGTATTCATGTGAAATGTAGTTTATTTAAAAGGAGAATAAAAATTTCTGTGGGAGTGAATAAGAGGGTCGTTGGGCCGGGTTGCGACCCCAAGATTAAGTCTCACAATCATAATAGCCCTTCTTTGATTTTTAAATATTTTTATTATGTTGTATTTATAAATACTTAAACATAGTTATAATATTTTTGTTTTTATGTTTTAAATTTTATTTATATATTTTTTTATTAATTAAATTAATTTTGTATTACAAATGAGAAAGCCACTATATTTTTATTTATATGATTTGTTAGAGTAAAAGTATATAAATAAGTTTGAGGTTATAAAAAGGAGTTGAAGTGTCCTATAATATTTATCTAAGTAATAGAGTTTTAAACTCTAGAATTGGTAAATAAAACATAGTAACAATTATTCAAAGTATAATCTAGCCTACACTAGCCTACACTAGTTTCTGAGAAACAAAAACATTAAAACAAATAATATAATTATTTGTTGGGAGAATAATTTAGCCTACACTTGCTTCTTAAAAAAAAAAAAAATTAAAGAAAAGAACATAATTATTGTTGGGAGAATCCACGTAGATGAGGGTAGAAGCTTGTTTGTCTTTTTCAATGATGTGGAATTGGAAGTTTGATAGTTTCTTGGCTAAGAGTAAAAATTTACTATCCACTTTTTTAATTTGTTGTTAGTGATCTCATAGATTTGACAATTGAATTTATGCATAATTATTTGTTGGGAGAATAATTTAACCTACACTTGCTTCTTAGAAACAAAAACATTAAAGAAAAGAGCATAACTAGCAATTGCACCACATGTTGCAAAAGAAACGCCTTAAGGAAATACCATAGGAAAGAGTAGCCTAAAAAAGGAAAAGGATCCATGCTAGAGGAATGAAAAACAAAATTTTCTTTCATGGAAGAAGGTAGTGAAATATTAATGCAATATTCCTTCCTTGAGCCTTACAAGTCATGAGGCCTATGTTGAAGTTAAGTTAAATACTTTGTCTGATCATACCAACATGAATGCCTCATGAATAAAGAAATAGATCGTGATTTTCTACCTTCAAAATCAAAGGTCGTTTTGGTGCAGTTCCTCCATATTTAATCTTGACCAATTCCTATTGAGCCACCTATGTATTATTTCCTTAATGATCTTTGAAAATATTCAAAATATCACATTGTTCTTTACCACTAATGTCCCTAATGTCTGCCATGTTCTTGTTTTTTCAGTATCGCTGATATGAAGTTGGTTTTTTCTGTTCTTTGTGGAGACAGTAATAATGTATGGAGAGGTGGCTTTCATCACTTCAAGAGCAGTAAAAATAAGGCAATTGAGAAAATAGCTCCAACAGTGAGAGATATTTGGTAACATTTATGGAGTTGGCGAACATGTCCTGTTCTGTGGTGTTGGCTACTTGACATAACTTTCTTGATGTTGTGTACTAGAAATGAATTTTTATTTATATTATATTACATTAACCATGAAATTGCCAACATTCGTGGCACACTTTCCATCATATTTGTAGAGAAAATTAAAACAGAGTATCAGATTTGGTTTTACACTATGATCTCCCCAGCATGGGTGGGGATTTCAAAAATTGGAGAGTAAATTGAGCGCGTTTTGTTTGTCACAATGATTCAAAAATTGGTTATTATACCACAATATTTACTTTCTCGTTGTCTATTTTGTTTATGAACCCTTTAAAAAAACCACAAGAACATTTGATTTTATGTTGTGATCTCCCCAGCATGGGTGGGGGTTTCAAAAATTGGAGAGTAAATTGAGCATGTTTTGTTTGTCACAAATATTCAAAAATTAGTTACTATACGACAATATTGACTTTCTCGTTGTCTATTTTGTTTATGAACCCTTTAAAAAAACCACAAGAACATTTGATTTTACGTTGTGATCTCCCCAACATGGGTGGGGGTTTCAAAAATTGGAAAGTAAATTGAGTGTGTTTTGTTTGTCACAATGATTCAAAAATTAGTTATTATACCACAATATTGACTTTCTCGTTGTCTATTTTGTTTATGAACCCTTTAAAAAAACCACAAGAACATTTGATTTTACGAGATCTCGCGAGCATGGGTGGGGGTTTAAAAAATTGGAGAGTAATTTGAGCGGTTATTGTTAGAAATTGTTGTATAAGATGGAAAAATTGGATGGTTTGTAGACAATATGGATGTCATAAGAGATATCTATTTTGAATTTTTTAGTCTCTCTGGCCACCATGCATCTAATAAGACCCATTTCAACTCAAAACGCCAATAAAACACTGTGGGAATGATAACTTGTGACATCTCTAGCCATTTTATTTGATTGTGGATCAAGTTATAAACTAATGACTTGTGAAATCCCTAGGAATTTTCTTTGATTGTGGATCAGGTTATAAACTACAATATACTCTCTCTTCAGAAGACTCTATATATTGGATGGAGGGAAATTTTATGATAAAAATTGTACAAAAAAACCCCTTAGGGTTGTCTCAACTTAATCTATTGTTAATTACATAGTGTCAATTTTGTAAAACTATAATCTACAGTAAGGACTGAGTGGGTTTTTTCTTTTGTAAGTTTTGTTTGGAATTGAAAAATAAAAAAAATTATAAAAGCTAAAATTATGTAGTGAAAAACTTTGTTTAAAATTTCAGATAAAAATTTGAGTAAGTTCGACATCATATAATATGAAAATTTAACATTCATCATTATTGCTCAAGATAAATCATGTCCTATGAAATAATTTGGAAACTTAAAAAAGATCACATTTTTTTAAATATTTTCATTGTTAATTTAATTTTCTATATATTAAGAAATACTACTCATGAATAATAAAACAGTTGTAACATAAATAATATATAACAAAAAAAGACCATGTGTTTTTGGAATAATAAAATAGTTGTAACAAAAATAATATAGAACAAGAAAAACTATGTATATTTGGAAGTATGAAAATTTACACACATTTTATTAAGTAAAATTTTAAAAGAATAATGGTTATAAACACTTCAAAATAGTTTTATTAAATAATTGGTTTAGATCTATATTATTTATAAAAGGGATCAATTATCTTTTTACTCTAAAAGAGGTTTGCATATCAAGACATATGATCCATCTTGGCTCTTGGTAGATCCAGAGTTAAAATTGATCTAGGCCATCTTAATTTACCTCTTTAAATAAACTACATTCCACATGAATACCATGGGTCAATACCATGGACTGTTTTTATAATTTAATATTTTTTATTTTATTATTTTTTTTTATTGTATTTTGACCTAGTTACATTATGTCAATCTTTTTATTTAATTTACTTTTATTTTTATTTTTGTGTAATTTGACATAGTGAAAATGTTAAATTGAGGTTAAAATGTAACAAATTTTTAATAACAACATTTTAACTTAAAAGTCACCAAAACTTAAATTCAATCTAACTTGTTAAAAATAAAATAAAACTAACATTATAAAAAACATATAAAAACCTATTTACTTGTGGATCTAATGGCCTAAAACATTTCAATCGTCCAAATTTTGATCCAATGACTCAAACATGGACACAGTGGCACCTAGGGGAGTTGTTTTCAAATATCTATTTTGAATTTTTTAGTCTCTTTGGCCACCATGCATCTAATAGAATCCATTTCAACTCATAACGTCAATAAATCATTGTGCGAATGATAACTTATGACATCTCTATCCATTTTATTTGATTGTGGATCAAGTTATAAACTAATAACTTGTGAAATCCCTAGCCATTTTCTTTGATTGTGGATCAGGCTATAAACTACAATATACTCTCTCTTTAGAAGACTCTATATATTGGATGGAGGGAAAGTTTATGATAAAACTTGTACAAAAAAACCCTAGGGTTGTCTCAAATTACTCTATTGTTAATTACATAGTGTCAATTTTGTAAAACTATAATCTACAATAAGGACTGAGCGGGTTTTTTGTTTTGTGGAGACAGTAAAAAATGTATGGAGAGGTGGCTTTCATCACTTCAAGGGCAGTAAAAACAAGGTGTTTGAGAAAATAGCTCCAACACCAAGAGATATTTGGTAGCATTTATTGAGTTGGTGAACATGTCATGTTTTGTGGTGTTGGCTACTCGACATAGCTTTGATGCTTCTGTACTTGGGTGGGGGTTCAAAAAATTGGAGAGTAAATTGAGTGTATTTTTTTGTCACAATGATTCAAAAATTAGTTATTATACCACAATATTGACTTTATTGTTGTTTGTTTTGTTTATGAACTCTTTAAAAAAACCACAAGAACATTTGATTTTACGCTGTGATCTCCCAGCATGGGTGGGGGTTTCAAAAATTGGAGAGTAAATTGAGCATGTTTTTTTTGTCACAATGATTCAAAAATTAGTTATTATACCACAATATTGACTTTCTCGTTGTGTGTTTTGTTTATGAACCCTTCAAAAAAACCACAAGAACATTTCATTTTACACTGTGATATCCCCGGCATGGGTTGCAATTTCAAAAATTGGAGAGTAAATTGAGCGTGTTTTGTTTGTCACAATGATTCAAAAATTAGTTATTATACCACAATATTGACTTTCTCATTATCTATTTTGTTTATGATCCCTTTAAAAAAACCACAAGAACATTTTATTTTACGAGATCTCACCAGCATGGGTGGGGGTTTCATATATTGGAGAGTAAATTGAGCGGTTATTGTTAGAAATTGTTGTATAAGATGGAAAATTTCGATGGTTTGTAGACAATATGGATGTCATAAGGGATATCTATTTTGAATTTTTTAGTCTCTCTCGCCACCATGCATCTAATAGGATCCATTTCAACTCAGAACATTAATAAATCACTGTGCCAATGATAACTTGTCACATCTCTAGCCATTTTCTTTGATTGTGGATCAAGTTATAAATTAATGACTTGTGAAATCCCTAGCCATTTTCTTTGATTGTGGATCACGTTATAAAATACAATATACTCTCTCTTCAGAAGACTCTATATATTGGATGGAGGGAAATTTTATGATAAAACTTGTACAAAAAACCCCTTAGGGTTGTCTAAACTTAATCTATTGTTAATTACATAGTGTCAATTTTGTAAAACTATAATCTACAGTAAGGATGGAGTGGGTTTTTTCTTTTGTAATTTTTGTTTGGAGTTGAAAAATAAAAAAATTATAAAAGCAAAAATTATGTAGTGAAAAACTTTGTTTAAAATTTCAGAATAAAAAGTTGAGTAAGCTTGACATCATATAATATGAAAATTGAACATTCATCATTATTGCTCAAGATAAATCATGTCCTATGAAATAATTTGGAAACTTAAAAAAGATCACATATTTTAAATATTTTCAGTATTAATTTAATTTTCTATATATTAAGAAATACTACCCATGAATAATAAAACAGTTGTAACATATATAATATATAACAAAAAAAATCATGTATTTTTGGAATAATAATATAGTTGTAACAAAAATAATATAGAACAAGAAAAACTATGCATATTTGGAAGTATGAAAAGTTAGATACATTTTATTAAGTAAAATTTAAAAGAATAATGGTTATAAACACTTCAAAACAGTTTTATTAAATAATTGGTTTAGATATATATTATTTATAAAAGAGATCAATTATCTTTTTACTCTAAAAGAGGTTTGCATATCAAGACATATGATCCTTCTTGGCTCTTGGTAGATCCAGAGTTAAAATTGATCTATGCCATATTAATTTACCTCTTTAAATAAACTACATTCCACATGAATACCATGGGTCAATACCATGTGTTATTTTTATAATTTATTATTATTTTATTTTATTATTTTTATTTTTTATTGTATTTTGACCTAGTTATATTATATCAATATTTTTATTTAATTTATTTTTATTTTTATTTTTGTGTAATTTGACATAGTGAAAATGTTAAATTGAGGTTAAAATCTCACAAATTTTAATAACAACATTTTAACTTAAAAGTTACCAAAACTTAAATTCAATCTAACTTATTAAAAAGAAGAAAAAAAACTAATATTATAAAGAAAATATAAAGAAAAAAAACTAATATTATAAAGAACATATAAAAAACTATTTACTTCTGGATCTAATGGCCTAAAACATTTCAATAATCTAACATTTGATTCAATGACTCAAACATGGACACAGTGGCACCTAGGGGAGTTGTTTTCAAATAATAATGCCTTACGGCGTAATTATTGTTGGGAGAATCCAAGTAGATGAGGGTAGAGGCTTGTTTGTCTTTTTCAATGATGTGGAATTGGAAGTTTGATAGTTTTTTTGGCTAAGAGTAAAAACTTACGATCAACTTTTTTTAATTTGTTGTCAGTGATCTCATATATTTGACAAGTGAATTTATGCCTTACGACGTTTCCTTTGCAACATCTAGTGAAATTTCTAGTATATTTTCCTTCAACTTATCAAATAGATACACTGATTTGTTATCTTTTCATCTTATTTTGTTATCTTTTCATCTTATTTGGCCTTTTCTCGAGGCAACAATCTATATTATACATATAAATCATATAATTTCTTAGGGTGAAATAAATCACATCATTCATATTTTTCTAAATAAAAGTAATATTAGCATTACGTCATCAGAATTTAATGTTTTTTATAGCATAATATATATTTTCGGAAAATGTTGCCATCAAGGTGTCACATACACCACATGGCTATGTGCATGTACTTTGACTGTCCGTAACTACCTTTGCTTAAAAATACTTTGAATGTTCATAACAATAATTTATCAGACCTATTCATGAACATTCATCTATTTTCATTTTGTCTTTTTATAATGGTTTGTGCCCTTGTTGTTACCTTTGATGAAAAATTATGTGAGGGCCGGTGCTCCTACATCCTCTCTTGGGGATGATGGTGAACATCTAATGAATATTCATCATTATAAGCCCTGTGTGCTAGCTAGGAGGATGTTTGTAACACCTCCTCCCAAATCTACCCACTTTGATAAGCTCTCCACGGTAAACATGAGCTGAGTTTCACTATGATATAACCCGACCTCCAAGTTCTATTTATGGAAGTTGGGCCCACAAACTGGAACATATATTGACATCCCTCAAAGACTACATATCACTTAGGAGCCTACCAACCACCGTAGGTGATCAATCCCTGATATGGAACTCTTTCTCACTAGGTTTACTTCCCAACCACGCCTATAACACTTCATGCATGTGGTTGGGAGACTATAATCGCACCCATGGGCCTATCTCCATGCTATTTTGACCCAATTTCCTTTGTTTTGTGCATGCAGTTCAAGATCTATGCCAATATTTTAGGCTACCCTCTAGACCACTACCCAAAGCTTCCTGTAACTTTCCATAATCATGAAAATGATAATAAAAATGCTAAAAATCAAATTTTGAGCAAGATCTTGACCAATACATGCCTAATGCATGATATACATTTTGTAAAACATATGATAAACATAGAAGATACATGTTATGAATGCATATCTAACTACAAACTTCTGAACCACATCATAAAATCACCTAGAGAGTCCACTAGCCTTTCAAATAGTTGCAACAACACTTGTTAGCCCATGAATAAGATCACTTGTCAAATCATGAAAAACATCCATAGTAACAAAACATCTTCCAACCAAGCATATAACCAACATATAACGAGAATTGAATCCATGAAAAATCATCCATAAGATCAACATAATAACCAATACAAGTGCTCATCAATCACAATAAGAGGATAAGTTATATTATCAAATACAAATCCAACCAAGTCACGCACTTCCACGTACCACCCGACCATATATTGGGTTGAATTAAATTCTTGTTTTAGCCAATCACCTCGTGCCATATTCCAAGCATGCATGTGGGATCATATGGGTTAAACCAAAATTAAAACAACTAGGTATTCTAAAGGCTAAACCATCTGAACCCTCAACCATAGGTATTTCAACTAACTAATCTAGAAATCATTAACACCAAAACAAACTTTGATGCTTCCAAATTTATTCATCACATCCGGGGGAATTTTCCTGTCTCCACCCATCTGTCAAGAATTCCAGGAGAAAACCTTTCTCCACCATTGACCCTTGGGAATTTCCTGAGAACACCTCATGAGGATCCAAATTCTACCAGCCATCCAAAGCTTAAAACAACATGACGCTAAAACACAGTCAATCTAGGAAAATGGGTGAATTTAGGAAGATGGGTTACACTTTTGGGCCTAATGTAGCAATGAAATTTCAAAATTTTACACTTTTATCAAATTGAAACCCTAAAAATTTATATAAGAATTGTGAATTTTTATTCGGTATAAAAATAAAATTTGTGGAGAATTATGTTGTTGTCCTAATGATATTTTTTGCAAATAATTTTAGTGTCTTATAATATGTCAATTTTCTATTAATTGAAATGATTTTCCTTTCAAATATTCACACATCTTAAGAGCTATGAATGTGTTCACGTAGCATAAATTAGGATGAAATATATATATATATATATATATATATATATATATATATATATATATATATATATATATATATATGAACATGATCTGCAGAGAGAGAGAGCTAATTTTTTCTTATTAAAATTTAGTTTTTTTATGCAAAATTATATTTTTTATTCTTTCTCGAAGTTGGACAAGTAATATTTTAATTGCATTTTGAAGACTCGTGTTCGCATAAGGATTTTTTTAACTACTTAAATAAATTTAATAACCAAGATTACCCTTTTGAAGAGGACTCATAAACAAAGATAATGGTATTTTTTGAAAAAAAATCATCTTGTATATTTTATGATATTGATTTTTTATTCAACCTCTTTAAAACTCTTCAAAAAAATGTAAAACATTATCTTTAAAAGAAATTGGATGAAAAATATCATATGAGTATGAATCCAACATGATCAATCACGCCACCTAAGGACAAATTTTTCCCTAGGTCCGCTATGGTACAAAATGAAGTTGCAGAATTTTTTGTAGAAGGGGTGTTGAAATTGTGGATTTTAGGACTTCATAAGTTTGATCGAGAACTTACAACACTTGATGTAGTGCTTAAATGTCGGATTCAAATAGCTCGATTGAGGGCTCTATTGAGCCCTCTATTGAGCCATTTACGTGGTTAACGTGGGAATCTATAAAAAAAATTGAGTCCCATAATTTAGATTTTACAATCAATAAATATATAAAATTTAATCCATCAATGATTTTACCAAGTTGATTATGATATTATTTTACTAAAAATGAAAATTCAACTAGATTTAGGTTATGAACAACATCACAAAATTTTGATATTGTTGTGCCAGGATCCACATTGTACAACTCAATATGGGGGAAATGTGTAAATATGTCTTCACATGCTCAAAATATACCTTATCATATACCTTGAGTTTTAATAGATAATAAATTTACTTTAGACACAATTTTTTACCACATTAAAATTTTAAATTTTATTATAATTTTTGTTATCATGTCATGTAGAAACCTTATTAAATTTAATATTAATAATAAAAAAATAGTATTCTTATTATTAAAATTAAATTATGAAATCAACCCACAAGGTGTATCTCAATTGGTTATTGTGTTTTTCCAAAGTCATGTGTAAATCAAGAGATTCAATATTCAATTCATCCTGGCTTATATCAACCAAATATATATATATATATAAGGAAATCTAGTATTACTATTAAAAATTTAATATTAATATATTTTAATGTTAATATTTTTAAATTTATTAATTTTGGATTAATATAATATTAAATTTAATATAAATTATAAAATTTGTTATATTATAATATATACTAGCACAACCATATTAATAAATATGGTTGATATAAGAAAAAGATTTGTTAACACAAAAGTATTTTTACAAGATGAAGCAATATGTTAATTTTATTTAACCTAATATTTTTATAAATCTAAAATAATAAAATATAATATTAGTAAAATCCTAAAGTAATCATTACCTAAGGATACCTTAAGAAATAACACCTAAACATTTTGAATTGGAAGACATGAAGTGCTCTATGTATCTTTGATCAAGGTAGCTTAAACATTAATATTTTGGAAAATTTTGGATAAAATTTCCATGGAAATTATCATTTTCCCTCCAGGTAAATGTATAACACACATTTTGAATCTTTCATTTTAAATATGTATTATATAAAAAAATAAATTGTTGTACGACATCAATATATATATATATATATATAAACATAATATTTTAATTGTCAAAGTATTTTAAAAACTTTGAAATATAGAGGAGAGAGAGAGGGATATAAGGGTAAGAGAGAGAGGGGGGGACACAAATATGGAGAGAGGGAGAGGAGGAGAGATTTGAGGATAAAGAGAGGAATCTCGAGAGATGGAGTTGGAGGAAAAGATAGCGAGGGAAGACGTTCAAGACATATAGAGAGAGAGAAAGGTGGAGAGAGAAAGAGAGGTAGTGACAAGGAAGAGATGGAGAGAGAGTGTGTATGTTTGGGGGTGAGATAGAAAGACAAAGGAGAGATGGAGAGAAGGGGGAGAGAGAATGAGAGAGGGAGGGAGATAGTCAACAGAGTTTTGAGAGAGAGAGAAAGAGAGAGAGAGAGAGAGAAAGAGAGATATTGATGAGGGGGAGAGACGGAGGGAGGTGGGAGAGAAAAGAAGATAGATAGGAATTGAGAGGGAGGGAGGGAGAGAGAGAGATGAAGTTGGATGGGAAGAGAGATGGAGGTAAGAAGAAATACATATAGAGAGAGAAAGCTGGAGAGAGAGAGAGAGAGAGGGAGTGATAAGGAAGATGGAGAATGAGGGAGAGAGGAGAGTAGGAGGGAAGAGAGATAGAAGGGGATACAAAGGGAGAGAAGGGGAGATATAAAGAGAGAGATAAAGGGAGATAAGGGGAAGAGAGATAAAGAAGGAGAGGGAGAGGGAGAGGGATACAGAGAGGGGGGGAGATATAGATAGATATGCGGAAACAATGTGTATGTTTGCGAGGTGGTATAAAGGGATGAATAAGGAGAGATAGGGGGTGATAGAGATATAGATGGAAGGGGGAGAGAGGTAAGAAGGGAGAGATAGAGGGAGGGAGGGAGGGAGAGAAATATAGATGTGAAGAGAGAGAGTGTGCGTGTATGGTGGGGAAAGATTAGGTTCTAGTGAATACATATGAGAAGCTTGAAGGAGAAGAATCTATACAAGCCCTATCAAATTGGGACACTGCATAAGCAGTAGGGCATGTTCTCCTATGGGAATTCCTGCAAGGATAACTCTCCTTTCCAAAATATATTATCAGAAGAAGCTTGTGGGAGGATAATGAGGAGTGCATGAGATGGCTAGAGAAGTAGGCACTAACATCTGTTCCATGGAAAAATTTAGGGGCTAATATTCGCATGAGGGCTAATTTTCCATGATTTTTCCAAAAAAATATTTTCCGATTTCTATTTTTTATAAAAATGTTTTGCCCAAATTTTAAAATATAAAACTAATTTACCTTAAAAATTTCCAACATTATATAGATACTATATATAAAACTATTATAAATCTGAATAAATTTACAAATATATCAATAAAAATTTTATATTTTTCATATTAGAGACTAGTGAGATTTGCTAATGGTTTTAAACTTCAAGGTAATTTTCCATCCTTAAAATTTTCCCTAAAATTTTTGTTCTATATGTTTCATTTGGTAGCTCAAATCTTATGTCAAGAGCACAAGTACAAGAATTAGGCTTGGGATTGGAGATTAGTGAGCAACCCTTCCTATGGGTCATTTGTCTAGACCTTGTTGAAGATGAATGTGCAACACTCCATAAATACTATCTACATCACATTAAAGATTAATTCCTCACTATACTTTTCTTTCTTCAAGCCCAAATCAAGGTAGGGACTTGTTGCCCTACATATCCCCTTGTTATAAATAATTTTTTTATTATATAACCTATTTTAGGTGAATGGTTTTTAAAATAATATGTTGACTTGTTCCAATTGTGTTGGTCACAACACTTCTATATGATGTCTATGACTTCTCTATCATGCCTAAAGTTCCATATCAATTGTGCATTTTAGAGAGGATGGTCAAATTTATCTATGCACTATTAATTGAAACATTAGTGTGGGATCATTTAGATGTGGAATTGTTGTTGATAAAATGTAACATATTCACCCCGATGGGGTGATATTCTGGACACAGGAAATATTTTGGGTGGTGTGCCATCCGCTAGAGGTGTCATATCATTTAAATGCAGTGGCAGGGGAACGAGGAGGTGAGTGCAAGTTACCGACTAGATTTGCGGATTTAAATTGGCAGTTGTGCCAAAGGGTTCGATATGGTGCAAGTTTAGTATGAATGGAGGCAAGGTCTTCTCCTACTATATCATGTTATGAGCTGGTGAGTTTTATGTCTATTTTAATTTTATCATAGTGGGTATGGTATTTTTCTCTTGTGATGGGTACATAACATTGTTCAGGTGTGTATCCTGAAATTTGTTAAGTTCATTTACTTTCCTCATCTGCAATGGTGGTGTACTTCTCGTAAGCTAATATTTTTATTACCATTTTCTATTTTATTGGAGGCCATATCTCTATAGCTCTGGTCTCTCAAGACATTTGTTGTTTTGTGGGTTCTTCGTAATTCTATTCATGGTGCTTTCCTTCTAACATTGGTTGGGATAGTGACTTCCGTGTTAGAGTTCTGGTTATTTTTCTTGGTTCGATTTGGTCAATTAGCTCCCTGGCCTCTCAAGTCATTTGTCGAATTGTGGGCCCTTTGTAATTCTATTCATGGTGCTTGCATTATAACGGTGGTTGGGATAATGAATTTTGCATTGTAATTCTATTTAATTAACGTGCTTTTATTTGGTTAATTAGCTCTTCGTCTCTCTTCAAATGATAGAGATAAGGATTTTGGGTGCTTTCATAGTCCCTTTAAATTTGGTCTATACTTTGAATTTTTTACATATTGGTTGGGGGTTTATGTAATGTCCTTATGTTGTAGGGAGATTAAAAAGATATCTGAATTATCACCTGTTGTATGGTTTTTTGGAAATGATCTCGTATTTCTGAGGTCGAGCTTTTAGAGAGGTCTATTTTGTCCCTTTTCTTGTCTTGGAGGAAGGGGTTCTTATCTCTGTTATTGACAATGTTCTTTTTTGGTTGTTCTCGTGCCCCCTAGGTAGAGGATGAGTAGTAGGAGAGGTGGAGGATGCAATTTTGGACAAAGAGAAGTTGTCTTTTTTCCTAAGAATCTATGGCCACCTTCTTCGATCTAGTTCCTTTGGAATTCAGGAAACATATTTTACTGCTGGAGTGTAAAGAGGGTTAGTAACACCCTTATCACTCCAATTCTAAGGTGATGGGAGATGATTTGAAATGGGTACCAGACCCTGAAAAATGTTGGAAAAAATGACTACATATTCTTACTCTGCTCCCCTTACACCATCAAATGGCCACTTTTCTTCGCTTTATATTTAAGGGAAAACAAGTTGAGACCTACAATCTTTTTTCTTTCCTATAGGATGTCAAAAGAATGATTTGTAAACTCAGGTATTATTTGGATAGTGTGGACTGTCACCTTACTCATTCTGAAGGCTTTTTTCATTCAAGTGACTCTTCCTTTAGAGACATTTTTGATCCAACGGTTGATCATGGGAAAATCCCCCTTATTGTTTCCTCCAATCAAGTTTAATGAGGGTAGAATTAAAAAAGAATCTAGTTATTTTGATAAAATGTCTTTCGACTGCAGTTATTATGATAGTAAATGTATCACATTGTGTTCTGAAGAGCTCAAGTGATAAAGTCATGTTTTATTGTCTCCTTTGTATGATTTTGTGGAATTTTATGGTCTCATCAATGGTGAATAGAACACATGGAATGAATCTTCATTTTGTTTTTATTTATATGTTCTGGAGGAGGAGGAATCTCTTTGTCTTCATTGATATAATGTTTATATGGTCCATTGTTAACGGTTTATTTTCTATGCTACTTGGTGATGTGTTAGCATCCGAGTATTCCTGAGAGAAATACTCTATTTTCATTAATTTCAAATGCACTTGTAACTTTCAATTCACCAATAAAATCCTATTTCAAAATATACTTGCAACTTTTTTTTTTCTTGGGCTTGCTAGGTAAGTGTTCCTTTGCCTTTGAGTACAAGGATTCTCTTTTATGTTGGGGAAGTATGGATGGCATGATATTTTACAGAGGTCGTTATTGAAGACTATAGCTCAGTTTGGTGCAAAATTTTCCCTCTATTAATGGTTTATGTACTCTGGTTATGGTGGTCTCATTTATTCTTCTTTTCATGGCACTTGTTAGTGTTCTGTAATCATTCCTAGTTTATGTGTTCTAGAATTGTATTTTTTTTTATGTGGCGATTAAAATTCTAATGCATATATTCTGTTATTATTATAATATAGGTCACAAGGGAGATTAGTGAAGCTAGTGCTTCTGGGAGATATGAACTTGATGATGAAGATATCATGGTAAATATTTTTTTTAATATGAATGCAAAGTAATTTAATTTGGAAATAAAAAAGAAAAAGAAAAAAAAGAGATAAAATGTAACATATTTTTGTCTTATTATATCAGCATAAATTTATTATATCTATCTTAGCTTGGATCCATGGATCTAATAAGCATTGAGAGTGATCAAATCTCTTGAGTTGCAAGCTTTTTATAGAGTGCAAAACTTGAGAAAAGGTTTGCACTTCAAGAGGTTCATTTCTTCTGGACACTTGATAGTTCAAAGGTTAGATAGATCTATGATATATATATATATATATATATATCATGTGTCAAACTCCATTCCCCATTTTGTGCATCAAATTAACTCTACATCACTTTAATTTTGATCAAGATACTAATAAATTGTTTTAGCCATAATAATTTTTTTTTATTTTTAATTGCTTTACATATAGTTACAAATAAATACTTGTAAATAGAGTCTCTCTAGTATTAGGAATTAGAAAAAAGGTAATAAGAAATCTCTCTCTCTCTCTACACATTTTTTTGTCTTAGTAACATTATTGTTGCGCCTATAGATGTGTTTATTTCGAACATAGCTTATGGCATTTTAATTTCATTATGAATAATTATTAAATGGATGGAAATGTTTTAGAAAAAATGTAATAATAAATCTATCTCTATGTAATAGACACAAATCAAAGGTTGGGATCTATCTCCAAAGTAGTTATTCCCTTTCTTCCATTTTAATTAAATTGATTAATTAAAATAAAACATCATATGAACAAGTGTCATATGAAGTGTATTATGATTTTTTGGGCATGAGATATTCATAAGCCATGATATTGTAACACATTATGTTTACATATTAGAAATCTCCATGGTATAATTTGATATTTTTTGTATATCTATACATATTAAAATTATATATTAATTATTTTTATAATAATAAATTATAATAATAATTTTAAATAAATTATAATTTAGTTTTTTTATTTTATTTTATTTTAGCAAAAATGTATCATGAAGTAAGTAAGTGTTTGAAGTTTATTATGAATTGTTTCCTTTTAGAATTTTCCAACCATTTAATTTATCTAGTTGCAATAGTAAAATTCCACATGTGAACTCCATATTAAACATTGAATGTGGCCATTGAAATATTTTTTTTATAGTCTAAATTTTTTCTCTCTATATATTTGATATATTTATGTGTAAATTTGATATTGAAATATTAGTTAATAGAGACTTTAAAATAATTTATTCAAAGTACACATTGAATAATGGAAAAATTACACAACTAGATCATATAGCAAAAGTAAAAATATAATATTTTTTATATTTAATTTTTTAGTTCTTTATATATAAAATTATGTTACTTAATGTTAAAATTGAAATATTATTGCAAAAGTAAAAATATAAGAATTTTTTACATTCAATTTCTTTTTCTTTATCGATATTAAACATGAAATGAAATATTTTATTTTTCAAAATATTTTAATTCTATTTATTTAAGTTGTGATTTGCTTTAAGTCTTATAAAACCATGATGGCATCCAACCAAATGTTACATTTTCTCTTGAGTTCGGTAAAATTAATGTACGATGAACAGATAGAATGAAAGTTGAAAGGAAAACTTAGAGAAAGTTTTCATTATCAAGAGATTGGGACACATAGTCAGTGAGTCATCCACATTTCACCCCTTTCATAACAATCAATACCCCTATCCCCATGTCTCTTAATAATCAATATGTGTATGGAGAGAGGGTAGGGCCACTCTTTATACCACAATCATACCTAAAAATCTAATTGTTGAAATCAAAAGCCCCTCCATGCGACTAATTGATGGCCCACATCACATCAACTCAACCTCACTCCTCCCTTTCAAACTATTCATTCTAATTTTCACATTCTTATTTTTCATAAATAGGTATCTATTAAATTAAGGTAAGTACTCTCGCATGAAGAGTTAGACAGTCAGTTAAGTAAGCAAGTCGAGTTGTGTGATAGATGAATTTGGTAACTGAGTTAGAGACTTAGTTAAGTGAGTGATGATCAAGTCGATTTTGGTAAGTGTGTACATGTCAAGAAATTTAGGATAAATACCCTTCGTCTGGTTCATTGTATTCATTGTGATTGAGAGAGATTGAAGATTAATAAAAGAGGAGCAGCTCATATGGTTTGTGTGAATTGTTTTGTGTTTCTCCGCTCTGTCTTTCCAACATATTGGTATCGGAGCTGATTGAAAGATCAAAGAAGAGTTGAGAGAGAGGGCGGATTAGCAGCAATCTCTAACCGAGAGAAGAGAAATATTTTTCTCTTGATTTGAGCTATAACGCACCCTATTGTGGTATACAGGGGGTCATAACACTGGAGGGCTTTGCAGACAACCAAGTTATAACTGGTAAAATTATCGCTTTCGCACAACACGCGGGTTCCTTGAGATTTTTGATGTGTTAGATCACTAACGCAGGGTCAGTGTGTCGAGAATAATGCTAGCACGCTACACATAGTTGTGAAAGCGCGTTAGAACGAAGGCCTCAGATACGAGCTGCATTAATTGTAAAAGTCAAAAGGATTTATTTTAAAGGCTCGATGTCAAGATTCATTAGTTTAGGGGAGAGGCTTCTATTGTTGTGCAAGGACCAGTAGTAGTTATAGTACTGGTCCCACACATCCATCAAACAAGAATGACAAACTCACTAAAATATGCACAGAAATATTTGATAATAAGTTATATAAGTTATATAAATATGTCCAAAATGGGCCCAATTTTTTACTAGACAAACAACTATCATACACCAAGTCTAACATCACAAGTTGACAAGACCTATTATCTCAAGTACCTCCAGTTATGAATTACCAACTAAGAAAAAATGCACTACAAAACATTACAATGCTTTCCATCCAAAAGTACAGTTATCCCATCAAACAGTCACCCACTAATTTTGCATTGGGGCAATAGATCCCATTGATGAGTAACACCTGGACAAGGACTGGGTAACACCTGCACAAGGACTGGGTAACACCTGCACAAAAATAGGTGAAATGTGTGTCAGCCATATGTATATGTCTGTTTAACCATTCAACCTATCGAAGACATTAAATGACACCATTCAATTCAAGAAATATTTCACCCAAACCTTTCATTTCAAGAATTAAACACAACAACCCTTTCAATTCAGGAATTAAATTCAGGAAAGCACAAGGATCAACCATGAAAGCTTATCAGCCATTGGATCATGTACAAATCAATCCACAACACATAATTAAATTTGGGAGATGGCAATCCATGCCAATCTTCCCTACTAATTAAATTCTATATCATAAAACTATAAAACACCAACTCTTACTGCATTTGAAGCATTCATTATACTCTTAAGCGACTGCTGAGATACATTCAGATTTTTCAGACAGTGTTCCATTCATTTAGCAGACATACAATTGTTTTCAGAAAGTGAGTTTTCAGACAGTGAGTTTCCATTTTGCAGACATAAAATTATTTTTAGACAGTGTTCCAGACATACAAACAGATTGTGCTCAGTGTTATATTCTAGACAAAGTCATGTGTGTAGAGTGTTACATTCATTCTCTTCATCCAGATAGAGTGTGCTCAGTGTTACATTCTAGACTGAGTGTGTGCACATTGTTACATTCATTCTCTTCATCAGTTGTCGGAGCGTTGTTGGAGACATACAGGTATTTCATTGTTCTATTCAAGATATTGTGTACTTTATCATTATTTTATTTGAGAAAATATGTTAAGTGTATAAGTAATGAGAATTATGTTTATAAGAAAATCACGTAGAGTTATGTTTATGAGTAAAATCTTTCAAGAAGTTGTTCCAACACACAATCCCCTAAGAACAATGCCCTTCAAAATTTATAAGAACAACAACCTACTAACTACATAGGAAAAGTGTCTGCGTGCCATTGAACCCATCGTATAAGCTGTCGTTGTTTTAAAAAAAATGGGAAGCAAATCGGGCTGAGGGTTTTCCTAAGAAAAACAAAGGATTCTGAGTTGGGTGTTGAAAGCTGAGGCAGATTGGAACAATACATCAATTTGTGTGGAGCAAATGTAGTTGTCAGCGTTCAGGCTTTAGAGGCATAGGAGGCAATAGAATACAGTATCAATTTTTAAGCTTAAAATCTAGTTGCCTACAGTATAAATGTAGTTGCCTCGTTCAGGCTTTTGAGGCATATGAGGCAATAGAAAACAGTATCAATTTTTAAGCTTAAAATCTAGTCTCCTACAGTACATTTCTAGTTTCCTATAGTATAAATGTAGTTGCCTCCTCCTTTTGTTGTGCTTATTAACTAGATTTGGATATTGACTTTATATTCAATAAAATATTTCAATAAATAGTTCCAACACACAATCCATGTCCAAAGATAAGTCCATGTTAAAACATGCACTTACTGATTTTAGACAAGTCCATGTAGCTAACAGCCATAAATAGCTCCAACACACAGTCCATGTCCAAAGATAAGTCCATGTTAAAACGGGCACTTACTGATTTTAGACAAGTCCATGTACCTAACAGCCATAAATAGTTCCAACACACAGTCCATGTCCAAAGATAAGTCCATGTTATAACAAGCACTTACTGATTTTAGACAAGTCAATGTAACTAACAGCCATGTAGGCATCACATATCTTTCTCATGCTGATATTACAAGTAATACATAATTGAAATACAATATAATGAAAAATTAATTCACAATAACAATGTAATTCAAATTTAATTGTTCAGGTAAACCAGGTCTGTTCCACTTCAATGTCAATTAATTCACAACAAAGCCCTAAAGATTTCATGTTGTTAGTAGTAATATTTGAATTCATACATAATTATAGTTTACTCTATACAATTGTGCTGTAATAATTATCAAATTTCTTAACGATGTTGGAAATTGTAGGTTGTTGTAGCCATGCCAAGAGTTTCTATTGCAGATCGAATAAGGAATAGGAGGCGAGGGAGAAGGGGGGCCCAACTACGGAGCAATTCATCAGATGAGGATGTCAATGCTACCAATGCTCCAAACAATGTAGTTGAAAAGGACCCAGTGGTAACAGATCATCCCAGCCCACCATCAGCCACAGAGCCACCTTCAACCACAGTACAAGGCACAAGTTCAACAAAGAAAATCAGTGCCATCAGAGGCTGGACAAAGAAAGACATGCTCGTTGCAATTGATGACATCGAGTTTAAGGGATATTCAATCAGTGCATCTGCAAAAAAACATGGTATTGCTGCCTCTAACATACATTATTGGATAAATGGGTTGACTAATACAAAGTGTAGAGGGCCTGGTACAATTATGACTGAAGAGGAGGTGGAGGAGGTGGTCGAGTGGTGTAAGGAGATGGCCCAATTGGGACATGGGTTAGAGCTTACACAACTTAAATCCACTGTAGCTCAAATCTGTCAAGGGAGGCCAAACCCCTTTAAAGATGGTTTTCCTGGTAAGTCATGGTGGAGTGGGTTTAAAAAGAGGCATCCAGACCTTGTGTTACGTACAACAGAGGGCCTTGACAGAGACCGGGCTTTAAATCTACGCCATGCAATTGTTTCCAAGTTCTATAACACTCTTTTTGCTGCATATGACCAACACTCATATGCCCCAGACCACATATGGAACTGCGATGAGACAGGCTTACAGGCAGGAAGAAATTGTGGTATGCGGGTAATTACAAAGAGAGGGAGTAGAAATGTGCCTAAGATATTGCCTAAGAGCAGGGAGTGGATCACAATTCTTGCCTGTGTCAATGCAATTGGCTCATCTATACCAGGATTTTATCTATTTAAAGGTAAAACTCAACTAAAAAATTACATACAGAATTGTGAACCGGGGGCATGCATGGCTGCACATCCACATGCATGGATGACAAAGGAACTATTCCTAAATTGGCTTTGCCACTTTGCTGCTTCTGTACCGGGTGGTGTCTCTTCTGAAAACAGGCACTTGATGATTTTAGATGGCCATGGAAGCCACATGGCTGTGTAGACAATCGAGGAGGCCAATAAGTTGGGCATTGACCTGTTAACATTGCCGGCTCATACTACTCACAGATTGCAGCCCCTTGATGTGAGCGTGTTTGGGCCTTTCAAGAACTATTTCAGGGTGGAGCGAGCTTCATGGATGGCAAAGAATCCAGGGGTGGAAGTAAAGAGGTTTGAGCTAGCTGAGCTTGCAAGTAAAGCATTTAAAAGGGCTCTCACACCTTCTAATATCAAGGCTGGGTTTAGGAGGACTGGTATATGGCCACTCAATTTTTATGCTCTTATGCATGATACCACATGTAGCCAAGCATTTGAAGTGGAAGTTCAAGAAGCAGAGAACTTAGAAGAGCATGTTGGTGCCAAAGAAGATGTAGCTGCTGCTAAAGGTATAATGTCCCTTTCTGAAGGGTTGTTCTGTGGTGGTGATGATGCTGAGCATGTCAGTGAGACACAGTTTAGTGATGAACCAACTACCAATATCAATGAGGTTGTGACACCCACTGATGCAGCTGACAATGAGCAATTGACCATGCCAACCCAAGTAAGTGCACCATCATGGCTGGCAGAGGCCGTGATGAATATCACTGGAAATAATGTATCTACCACCAATGAGGATGAAAGCATGGACATGCCTTCACAACCATCAGGGTTGAACACCGAACTTGCTCATTATTTTGTGGACAATGGATCACTAGAAGAGGAGCCTATTTAGCATGAAGTACTTGAAGAAGACAACAATGGGGGCCAATCAGTTTTCCTAGAAGATGAAATCCAGCAGGCAGGTCTGGAAAAGCAAAGATTACTTGGTGCATTCCTAAAGCTACCAGTAGAGAGAGTGAAGGCCTCATCAAGGAACTCAACCTCAGATTATCTTCGTTTAGGGAGGAGTTCACAATTGCTCACATCTGAAGATTATATGAATTTAATGTTTGAGTCTAAACATAAAAAGAATGAAATTCAGGAAGCTAAAAAGAGAAAGAAGGAGTTAGCCAATGAAAAGAGGGTTGCAAGGATTGCAACAGCAGAAGCTCGAGCAAAGGAAAGGTTGGAAAGACAAAAAGCAAGGGAAGATAAGGAACATCAAAAGAAATTGGCAAGGCAACAGAGAGAGGCAAGAAAGGTTCAGCAAGAGTTGGAAAAAGGATAAGGGGTGACAAGCAGAGAAGAACATGGTTCAAGACAATTTGAGGCAAATAGGTTGATGTCTAACACGCTGGACCACATTGCAGAGCAGACACCATCATTCCAAGACCTGATTAACATCCAAGTCCCTAGCTATCAGGCAGGGGTTAGGCCCACCTCTTATACCCCTACCAGTGCAGGTTTGAATCCTAATTGTGTTTATATGACACCTGCAGTCAATGTTGGGGTTAGTAACACAAGTGGACACTTGGGCTACTCAGTCCCACCATGGCTACATGGAGCAAATTGGAGTCAACCATATGCCAACATTCAGGCACATCCTAATCATCCAATGTTGGGCAGTCCACCAGACTTGGGTAAGGAAGTCAACTCAACAATTTTCGGCAATACAGGAAATGGAAGCCATCAAGCATAGGGGTGCAATGACTTAATTTTTGTAACCACAAGACACTGTGATTTTGGGAAGGATCAAATAGGTTTGCCAATGATAGCATCCATGGATGTTTGGGAAGCTACAAACAGTTTCAAATTAGTATGTATAAAACAGTGTCCGAATCCTACAATTTTGTTAATCTGTTGAAGTTATAGCCTTAGCCTATATCAGAATTTTTATGAAGTTATATATCAAACAATTTATAATTCCTACATATCAAACAGTTTCTAACTCCTATAAGTTTGTTAATCTGTTGAAGTTATAGTCTTAGCCTATATCATATTTTTTATGAAGTTATATATCAAACACTTTCTAATTCCTACATATAAAACAGTTTCTAATTCCTACAGGTTTGTTAATCTGTTGAAGTTATAGCCTTGGCCTATATCAGATTTTTTATGAAGTTATATATCAAACAGTTTCTAGTTCCTATATATCAAACACCTATATATCAAACAGTTTCTAATTCCTAGAAGTTTGTTAATATGTTGGAGTTATAGCCTTAGCCTCAGTGTCTAACTTTCTCCCTTGCAAAGGCATAATACCAATCATCAATCACACCATTAAAACAAGTGATAGCTGGTGCCATCTTTTTTGTTACTTAGAGTGACAAGACAACCCACATTCATCGATAGAAGCCAGTCATAATCTTTATGAATAGTGATTAAGAACAGAGTTATGAACAAATTAAGAACAAATTATGCATCGCAGTTAAGCATTGTACCCTAATTAACTTCCATCAAAACAAACTCGTATCATCATTAAGAGTTTTGCAAATTTCATCAATCAAAATCACTCAATAAAAAGGAGGTGAAAATTCATTGCAAATTTCATCAATCAAAATCACTCTGAAAATGTGTCTTGCAATGAGAAGCCTCCGTTAAATGGCAGGAGATGACCAATTCAGAAGGTTGGTGATCGGTTTGACTGGTGGACAGTACCCACCACATGCTTGCCCACATGGTTGACAAGTGTCGTACATGCTTTCGATCAGTCCTACATGGCATGGGGGCCAATCATTGTTGAGGTGTCCAATGACTGACCCCTCTCCCCTAGTTTCAAATTATCACCCCATTCTCATTCTCCATGCCATGTGGGGGCTTCAATGCAAGAGGTGAAAATTACTTGCTAACTTCATCAATAAAAATCATTGAATAAAGGAGGATACTCTGAACAAAGAAACTGAATTCATAAGCAGAAAAGGTCTATGACACCAAATTTCAACTTGGATTTTGGTCCATTGCCCCACTTTGAAAATGTGTCTTGCAATGAGAACAACCCTGATTGAATGATACTACCTAAACATCAATAACTTTCTCTTAGACTAAGCATAAGTAGATGCAGTCATTGTAGATGTAGCGATAATAGATGGAATATTTGTTGCTGCAATAATGGATGCATTAATAACAGGTGGAGCACTGGGTTGAACAACCTGCTTTGAGGTAACTATTGACGTTAGGGAGGATGTATTTGCAACAATAATTGATGCAACTACCATAATGACATGCCATGGTCATTAGAGCATGGCATTACTCAACCCCATGTAGCCCTTCATCAATCCCACAATTCCTTTGTTGACACAGTCACTATCGATGTATTGCAGTCCTATTTTTGAGAAAGTAGATGAATATCAATACATTTCTCTTAGATTGTACATAGGTAAGCTTTAAGTGATAAACAACGATATGTACCCTATCACAATCTTCTAAGTATTTGAAGACCTGTCTAGTTGTTCCTGATCATATCCAAAATGGGTTTTGATAGTCTAAGAATAGATGCTGAAACTGTATGATACACGTGAAAAATGATTAGTGGGTCCTTCCCAATCAACTCTGAGTCTTGGTATGCATCTCTAATAAAGACAGAATCTATGTCTCGTTCAAAGCAACATATATATCTCTCGATGCCTGATAAGAATTGCCCTTATCCTCTTAGAAATTTTTTATTTCTTTTCTATTGCTAGGCTCAAAAGTTCATAAACAACAGCATATGAATGCTGCTCTGCCTCCATAGAAGGCAGATTCAAGTCCTTGGAATCAAAATAGAAGGAAATAATTGGCATTTCCTTGAAGGTTTGTAGCCTTACCCAAATTTTTTTGGCAAGCATACCCTCTTGAACTTTAGAGCCCTGTCAATTATCCAATTTTCTTTTAGTACTTTTTTTTCGCAAGCTTCTTCCTCAGCTCACTGAACATGATTAAGTGAATATAATGATCAATATTGTTACCAGAGAATTTGTAGAAAACGTTTGGGGGACATTCTTACACTAAACAATAAATATTTCTTCCTCAGCTCACTCAACATGATTAAGTGAATACAATGAGCAATATTATTACCAGAGAATTTGTAGAAAACGTTTGGGGGAAATTCTTACACTAAACAATAAAGCTTTCTTCCTCAGCTCACTCAACATGATTAAGTGAATACAATGATCAATATTATTACCAAAGAATTTTTATAAAACATTTGGGGGACATTCTGACACTAAAAAATAATCACACCTCAGTTAACAATATAATTTCATAGATTGAATGATTTATATATTTGTAAGTGGGTAAAGTTTTGTTTCAATTTATAATTTCATATAGAATTTTTTTGCTTCCTCTTGCAAGCGGGTTTGGAATCAAGAAATAGATAAATCTCGGCATGATGACCACCTTCGTTGTTACTGTCCCCCAGGGTAGTTATTCTACCACTGCTAAGGTGGAGTAGGTAGCTAGGTGAAAAGTTTTAGGTTGTGAAAATTACTTGCTAACTTCATCAATAAAAATCACTAAATAAAGGAGGATACTCTGAACAAAGAAACTAAATTCATAAGAAAAAAAGGTCCATGACACCAAATTTCAACTTGGATTTTGGCCCATTGCCCCACTCTGAAAATGTGTCTTGCAATGAGAACAACCCTGATTGAATGATCCTACCTCTTAATTGATTAAAAAGAAGTGGATTATAAAAATCATAATTGCAAACCAATGATACCCTGAACAATCAATAGAGGGTGTGAACAAAGAAATTGAATTCATAATTGAATTCAACATTATTAACAACACAATATGAGAATTTAGACAACATTATTAACAACACAGTATGAGAAAATGTCATGAAATTAATTGAAAACATGTACAGAATATAAAAAATTATTAACATACTCGGCTCTGTGGTTGTTATACCTCGGCTCTATGGTCATTATACCAATATTTAAACATCAAAATATCAATTCACAGAAAACCATAAACCTTGAACCCTATATCTCAATTTACATAAATTGCTTTTAATTATCACAAAAACCCTACCCTAAACCTCAATATTACTAACAAAGTATGAGAAAATGACATAAACCCTAAACCCTATATCTCAATTTATGATAGTATGAGAAAATGCCACCATTATTAACAACACAGCATGAGAATTTAGACAACATTATTAACAACACAGTATGAGAAAATGTCATGAAATTAATTGAAAACATGTACAGAATATAAAACATTATTAACATACTCGGCTCTGTGGTGGTTATACCTCGGCTCTGTGGTGCTTACACCAATATTTAAACATCAAAATATCAATTTAAAGAACACCATAAACCCTAAACCCTATATCTCAATTTACAAAGATTGATTTTAATTAACACAAAAACCCTACCCTAAACCTCAACATTACTAACACAGTATGAGAAAATGAAAAAACCCCTAAACCGTGTATCTCAATTTACAGAGATTCCTTCTAATTAACACAAAAAAACCCTCCCCTAAACCTCAACATTACTAAAACATATGAGAGAATGACATAAACCCTAAACCATGTATCTCAATTTACAAAGATTCCTTCTAATTAACACATAAACCCTACCCTAAACCTCAACATTACTAACATAGTATGAGAAAACATGTACAAAATATAAAACAGTTATACCTCGGCTCTCAGCTCTGTGGTGGATAAAAATATTTAAACATTTATAGGAAAACCAAACAATTTACTTTAAACATTTACAGAAAACCATAAACGCTATACCTGGAATCTCAATTTAGACAGATTATTTTAATTAACACAAAAAACCAGAAAATTTACTTTAAACATTTACAGAAAACCATAAACCCTAAACTCGGAATCTCAATTTACACATTCTTTTAATTAACACAAAAAACCAGTCAATTTACTTTAAACATTTACAGAAAACCATAAACCCTAAACCCGAAATCTCAATTGACACAGATTCTTTTAATTAACACATAAAATCACAAAATTACCAATTTACTTTAAACATTTACAGAAAACCATAAACCCTAAACCCGGAATCTCAATTTACACAAATTCTTTTAATTAACACAAATAATCAGAAAATTACCAATTTAATTTAAACATTTACAGAAAACCATAAACCCTAAACCCTGTATCTCAATTTATTCAGATTCTTTTAATTAACACAAAAAATCAGACAGACAATTTACAGAAAACCCAAGTGTTTAAAAACACAGTAAAATACAGTAAAGAAGTTGAACAGATAACATATCCTTCAGGTTAAATGTGTTTACAAACACATACATATGACTGGTAGGACAGAGTCCTACCTTAAGACTGCTCTCCTCGAATTCCTCTCCCTCTTGGCCTTCCTCCTTGCCAACTGCATTGTCCTCCTTGCCTTGCCAGCCAACTACATTGTCCTTGGCCTCTGCATTGACCTGCAAACAATGCAAAAACCCAATCATTCACAGAGCACAAACGTTAAAAAACATGCAAAAACACTAAAAAAAAAAATCTAAAACCAACAAGGAAACACACCTGAAAGCACAATTCACAACATCTAGAGCTGAAAAATGCACCTGAAAACAGAATTTGGAGCATACAGACCTGTAAGCCATGCAACACCGAACGCAGGTAAAACCACCACAGAGCCAAGGTAAAAACACCATAGAGCCGAGGTATGACCACCACAGAGCCGAGGTATGACCACCACCACCACAGAGCCGAGGCATGTGCACCACAGAGCCAAGTTAAAACCACCACGGGGCTAAGCTGAGTTAAAACCACCATAGGGCCGAGCCGAGTAAAATCACCACAAAGCCGAATAAAACTACCACAGAGCCGAATAAAACCACCATAGAGCTGAGGTATGACCACCACAGAGCCGAGGTATGACCACCACAGAGCCGAAGTATGACCACCACAGAGCCGAGCATAACCACCACAGAGCCGAGTCAAACCAGCACAGATCCGAGGTATGACGATGACAGAGCCGAGGTATGACGACGACAGAGCTGAGGTATGACCACCATAGAGCCAAGTATAACCACCACAAAGATGATTAAAACCACCACAGAGCCTAGTATAACAACGACAGAGCCGAGGTATAACAACGACATAGCCGAGAGTAAGCAACACAAAGCTAAGCATAGCCACCAAAGAGCCGAGGTATAACAGCACAGAGTTGAGGTATATCCACCACAGTGCCGAGGTTAAACCACCACAGATTTGAGGGTTAATGAACACAGAACTGGGGCATAACAACCATAAAGCCAAGGGAATGATATTTTTGTATGCTGCCATGGTCGAACCACGACCAAGGGAGCTCGAGCCAGGAGGGCATAGGTGCCATAAGGAGGGATGAAGTGCATGAAGGGTGGTGGTGGAGGCATCAACCATCAATGCTCCTCTACGCAACAGTTAGAGAAAAAAACGAACAACAAGCATATCCGAAGCAAAAAAACAAGCTTCCTCGAGAAGCCTCTGTTAAATGGTGGGAGACGACCGATTCAGAAGGTTGGTGACCGGTTTGATCGATGGACGATACCCGCCACACGCTTGCCCACATGGTTGACAAGTGTCGTACATGCCATGGATTGGTCCTACGTGGCATAGGGGCCAGTCATTGCTAAGGTGTCCAATGACTGACCCCTCTCCCCTATATGGTGAGAGGGTTTTTTTAAATCCAAAGTTCCTTTTACGTTGATAAAGCCTTAAAAGGATCTTTTTTTATTATTATTTTTAAGAGGGATGATTTGAATTTAAAGTCATATTTAAAGATTTGATTTATTATTTAAATGTCTTGAAAAGGATTTAAATGATGCGACTGATTTAAAAAGGGTTTTTTGAGAAGAGATTTTATAAAGGGTTGCAAAAGTGCATGGTATTTAAAATAAAAATAAAAAATTATAAAGTTTTTTTTATTAAAAAAAATGAGGTGAATATAAAATATTTTGTAGTTTTTAGAGTTTTTATTGCCAAGAGAATTTAGGGCTTTGCACAGTTTGTTAGTCAACAAAATATTTTGGTGTTTTGTTAAGCATGACAGGTTTTTTGGTCAAGATTGTGCCTTATGGGGGCACATATTAAAAATCATATTTTTTTCGAGGGAGATATGGAAGATAATCTCATTCCAGCATGAAAGCAGCTATGAAATTAGTCATGGGTCGCAAAGCACGAATGAAGAAGACTAAGAAAAAAGAAAAAAAGAATAGGCAAACATTGTTGCCATGTTTAAAGAGGTTCAGGTCGTAGCCGAGGAACTGATATGTCTAGCAGAAGCCAAAGATTCCCTAGATTTGAGTTTCATTCAGCATGCAATGGATGAAATGGTTATGTGCAAGGTAACAAAAGCTCCAACTTCCAATGAATCCTAGAAGATCCTGGAAGTAGAATTTGGTGCAAGAGAGAGTGACATACAGCAGTAGGATATGTCACATGCACAGATGTCAGACACAGATCTTAGAGTAGATGAGGAAGACTATGGGAGGACAACAGAGCTTGGTGAAACCCATTATACAATCATGAATATGGATGAAGAATATGCAACAAATATTGCAAAGAGGGAATTCGAAGCCTCTGTATGTGAAATAGAGCAAGAGCATATCAATGCTCAAGCACTCCACTGTAATATGGATGGTGCAGATGATGGTGAAACCCATTATGCAAGAAAGCATATGGATGAAGAAGATGCAACACAGATTGCAAAGAGAGAAGTTGAAGCCTCTGCATGTGAAACAGAGAAAGAGCATATCAATGCTCAAGCACTCCACCGTAACGTGGATGGTGCAGATGATGGTGAAAACCATTATGCCAGCAAGCATATGGATGAAGAAGATGCAACAAAAATTGCAAAGAGAGAAGTTGATGCCTATGTATGTGAAACAAAGCTTGAGCATATCAATGCTCAATCCCTCCCCCGTAATGTGGATGGTGCAGAAGATGGTGAATCCCACTGTGATGAAACACATATGGATGATGTCTGCAAAGTGAAATGTGCATTGGTCAATCCAGCTGGAGTTGGTGAATTTGGTAAAGCTGAAATTGTCAATGAAATTGACAATGAGCACATGCATGCTCGAATATCCCACCATAGGGTGGATGAACATTCTGTTGATGATATGTGTGGCTTCTATTTTGAAACAGAGAAAGATTATGGTAATATGGTAATCGCCATGTATAATGAAACATTAAAGGTTAAAGTTGCCTTTTTAGCAGCAGGATATGAAGCGGGATATAAAGCAGTTGGAACTGCTCATGAAGTAGTGTGCGAACAAGCATTGGTTGAGTTTGAATTAGATAAAGCTATCGATAGAGAATACAGTTGTTTGGTGAATCCAACAATTGGAATTGTTTAAATTAAATTTTTTGAAGAACCATTAACGAGTGGTGAGTCGTTGCACATGATGCAAAAAAAAGAACATATTGATATGTTGTTATTTGGTGAGAGAACCCCACCTTTGTTTGGAAGCCAAGTGGAAGACAACATGTTTGCAACAACAGAGGTTTGTAAAATAGTTTAAAATAAGGTAGAGAAGGAAGAGGAAGAGCAGGAAGCTCTGACTGAAGAGCATTATAAAGATGTTTTTAACATTGTTTTTGAATGCAGGTACTCAAAATAGCATGGGAGCAGAAGTTGAATACAAGGTTGTTAATAAATTTGATGCAGATTTGAAGTTCATTGAAGAATGGATTTAGAAGCCAATTGAGAAAATTGATGTGAGTCTTAAAGCAATATCTGGAATAAAATATTTTAATGAAATGGCTAATAATGATCTTGAGTACAGGAAAAAAGCAGCAACACATGATGTTGAATTTGAAGAGAATGATATGGAAGTTTCTGAAAAGAAGGAAGAATGCAGTGAAACCATTTTTCTGCAATGGAGTCAAGAAGAGATAAGATTATGCTATCATGAAATATGGTAGAAAGAAACTCAGGAATATAAAGCGCAAGAAGAAGAGAAAATAAGACAATTTTAAGATGTAATGTTATAGCAGCAGTCCATGTTTCAACAAATATTTGAAGTGGAACTTGTAGAAGACAATATAAGATTGTTTTTCAGCACAAATTCGATACAAGTCAAAGAAAAATTGCAGCGGAAACAAGTGAAGAAAGCCTACAACAAGAAAACACAAAAGAGAGTGACACAATTTCAAGGATATAAAATTTGGAAGCAGAGAAAAATAAAATGAAAAATTGAAATTTTTTTGTCATTGTAAGCCTAGCCGAGACATACACCAGCAGGCATGTTTCAATGATATTTGAGTCAATTTTTTATTGTAAGCCTAGAAGGCATAGTTAAGTCTTGTTTGAGTTATGTTGAGTCACACAGTTGTAATTAAAGGGGAGTGTTAAGGTAAGGTAATTACTCTCGCATGAAGAGTTAGACAGAGTAAGCAAGTTGAGTTGTGTGATAGATGAATTTGGTAAGTGAGTTAGAGAGTAAGTTAAATGAGTTATGGTCAAGTTGAGTTTGGTATGCATGTGAATGTCAAGCAATTTAGGATAAATACCCTTCGTCGGGTTCATTGTATTCATTGTGATCAAGAGAGATTGAAGATTAATAGAAGAGTCGCAACTCATATGGTTTTTGTGTGAATTGTTTTGTGTTTCTGCTCTTTGCCTTTCCAATAGAGAAAGTTTTCATAATTGAGATATTGGGACACATAGTGAGTGAGTCATCCACATTTCACCCACTTCATAATAATCAATATCCCTTATCCCCCTCTTTCTCTTAATAATAAATATGTGTATGGAGAGAGGGTAGGGTCGCTCTTTATACCACAATCATACCTCAAAATCTAATTGTCGAAATCAAAAGGCCCTCCATGAGACTGATTGATGGCCCACATCACATCAACTCAACCTCACTCCTCCATCTCAAACCATTCATTCCAATTTTCACATCCCCATTTTTCAGAAATAGATATCTACTATGAATACATTTTCGGTCCCCACTGTACGAAATGAAGGTTGGCTCTGACTATGAAGTTGATGGTCAGACATTGCTTCTCATGTGACCCTTCTTATGTTGTTGAATTCCTCGATTATTACCAAGTTGTGGGTCAGAGGTAGGGGAAAATTTGGTCCACACCAATCACCTGTGAGTGATGACCTAACTTTCAACTATTTGGTTGCTCGGGAATCGGTAGTTTCAAACTCATTGGATAACAGATAACATTCTAGCTAATATCCATGTGTACTTTTATTTCTAGTTTCTTTTCAAACCTACAAGTCAGATTATAGAACTCATTTTTGTAAATGAGTACTCTTCTAACAATGGGTTGAGCATAACAATTTCAGAAATACATAACAAATATTCTTGACCCATGGGTCACACATCCCTTTCTTTTTTCATTTCTTCTACCAAGCAATGAAACTGATTCTTCTTTAACAGAAGTGAAACTGGGAATCGGAGGAGTTGGAGGTTGGGTTTTCCTCTCTTTTTTTCGTCTTCTACTTCACTCTTGATTCTACTGGAAGCCGACTACCTGACTTTGCCTTGATAAAACTTTTCCTTGATCAAATGCGATGTGGTGGCCTACTTAAAATTTGGGGCTTGGACTTTTTTGTTTTATAAATGTGTTGACCATTAATCGAAGCCCTATTTTGAAATCAATTCTGATCAAACAAACAAAACTAATCTAATTGTGTGTTATCGTTGGATCCAAAATAAACCTCAAGTTAGAATTGTGGGTCACTTTTCATACGCATAGAGAGCAAGGCAAATTTTATCGTTGTAGACATACATGTGAAATAATAGAATCTATCCCTTTTTGAATTATTAATGCGAGTTACGAATGTGTAGCATCCTACTTATGTGAATTAATAATGCTAGCATTTGGTAGCTTATTGTCTGGTGGTTATGATTTACCTTTCAATATAATTGAGATTAATAAGTTCCATTCGATGTGTATCTTAGTGCGTAAGGCCAACTATTGGAGAGTTTCCATACATAGGCGTCAAAACATTGTCAAAATT
The DNA here is from genome assembly GCA_034641835.2 of Pinus albicaulis. Lineage (NCBI taxonomy): Eukaryota > Viridiplantae > Streptophyta > Pinopsida > Pinales > Pinaceae > Pinus > Pinus albicaulis. The sequence continues at coordinate 904,911,473 of CM076570.1, forward strand.
ACTGTTGAGAAATATCAAAATTGTCATTGAAGCAATATGAAATTCCAACCCTCAGCATAATTTAAATATGAGCTAGCACATAGGTTACAAATATAGGCTTTTGAAACTTTGGGAGATGGTCATACACAAAAATTTCAAAGTGTCACCCCAACCAATTTTAAAATTCCTTTCAATACTCATCGAATTAGATTAAAAAGAAATAAAATAACAAGAGGGGGTTGCAAGGCAACCTGAGCAACATATTGACACGTTCATGGGAGTGGCACGTGTGACTGTAAACAATGTTTGCACACTTAATGCATGAATCTTCTCAATAATGTTAAAATTCCAAAATAATATTACGAAATTGCTTATAATATAAAAATGTCATAATTTCATTGCAAAAACCCCCTAACCCAACGAAAGTTCCTCTCAATGGCGTTCATCAAAACGAAAAAATGGATCAATCCATAGTGGTTTGGTTTATAAATTTATATCAGTTTATAAGGGTTTTTTTTTTTTTTTTTTTTTTTAAGAGTGAGGTTTTTTCACATTCACCACATTGCTTTACATGAGTTATAGTTAAAATTGCAACATGGTATTTGAGATGCCAATATCAGTCACCAACTGTTTTTCCTTAATAGAAAGAAGTAACAATACTTCGCCACTCATAACCGCTTCACTTATAACCCTTGCTTCACTCATAACCCCCTTAGTCATCCTATACAGAAGGTTCCATTCTAATGATCGACACGTCGACAAAAACTGAATGATATTGAATCTGTTTTGTGAAGGCCATTATCGTTGTAATCCAAAGAACGTTTGGAAGACACTGCATGTTGTTTTAGAGAGTGGAAGCAATGTTTGTACTTGTTCGATATGCAGAGGAGAATCAATGCTTGCACTTTGTGAAGTACTAGAGAAAAGATAGCGTTCATTTCCATTGTCATTATTTTATTATAATTTTGTATAAAAATATCAAGGAATATAAGGGAATTCCAATAGGGAACTATATTTCAATTTCTCAGTTAGCACAGATGATGGTTAAATTTCAAGATATTTTTGTACCAAAAAATAACTGTCGCGCTTTCATCCAAAATCGTGAACAATTTATCACGCAACATAATAAATTTATGGTCAAGATCTCTCTAAGTTGTTTACAATAAACTTATCTCAGACAAATAAGTTATATTTTAGTAGTTTTAGTTTAGTTATAATTGTGTTTAGAATTTTAAATAAGAACAAACAATCACAAAAAATAACCACGAATACGAAGATGAACGTAGAAGTGACTTCCTTTACAAAACGCAAAAGTTTCACATTTGTCAAAGCACTGCTCAACCTTGGAGAAAGAACATGTCACACATTTTAATGTGTCCGCACACATGCATAAGCACACGATAGAGTTGGTTTGTTTGTTTGCCACATGCCCACACTGACATAACATTGCACGTTGGTCAAGTCATTTTAGTTATTGTTACACCTCAAATGAAATCGTCCATGCATGTTCGCCAAGTCTCTTGAACTGTTATTACTCCTAATAAATGAATTTTTGTTACTAAAAAATGATCAGAATACTGTTGTTGTTACTCCTAATAAATGAATTTTTGTTACTCAAAAATGATTAGAATACTGTTGTTGTTACTCCTAAGAAATGAACTGATGTTACTCCTTATAAATTATTAGAATACTATTGCAGTTAATCCTAAGAAATTATCATAATGGAACGTATTGTATGTTTTATTTTCAAATACCGAGGGGATTTGATGTTGTTAAAAAAATGGGGAGCTTACTCAAAATTTGCAGGAAGATTGCTTATAATTTTCAGAAGTCTGCGTCAACAATTTGAGGGGTGCAGGAGTCTTTCTCTTTTAGTATATGTTTGGCTCCTCCGGTCCCTTCGGTTTGGGAATGCCATGGAAATCAGCAGTCTTCATTAGGTGGCTTGATAACTCCAATGTCGTCCAATGAGCATTTTTCCACTGCATTCAAGCATACTATCCTTGATCACTAGTAAATTCATATCTTTCTATGTTGATTTATCGTTAGAGAGAATTTGGAAGGATAAAAATGTAGAAACCCTCTGCAAACCCAGAGATGTTGATAGAGGCATCTACTAGCACATTCACAAGAAATGTTGCTAAAAGTGTTAATATCAATACTACTGGAAAATAATATGCAAAGAAAAAAGAAAGAAAGATTTTGCACATCATTTGGAAGCTTATTTAGCAAGAATGGATGACATTGACAAGGTTCTTCAGGGATGACAATGAAAAGGTTCTTAAGATTGCCAGGTACTATGCCAAAATAATTAAAGGTCCAAAAATCTTAAAAATTTCTCTTCAAGTCAAATAATTAAAGGTTCTTCTATCATCTCTAAGGACGCCTTTCTATCCAAAAAGCTTAAAAATTTCTCTGCAAGTCGTGGAGTTAGCATAAAATCATTCAGACTTGGCAAATTTATACAAGTTTAGAATGCACTAAAGAAATTTTCTTTGTATTCAAAATAAGGTATATTAGAAATTGTTGCCTATGGATGGGATGGTATTTACTATTTTGTGGAGCAATCACCTCGTTGATCAAAGCTGAGATGGCCTAATTGATGAACGATATGGTGTGAAATTGCAGATTATAAGTGCTTGGATAGGTTATTGTGGAAGTATTGCCCTGAAGGGCTTGTAGATATATGTCCTCAGAGAAAAAAATCTATGAGTGATTGGAGAAGCATAGATTTCAGACAAGTATGTTGCAGAGATTAACCATTTATTTGAAAATCGGATCGAAAAGGTAGTTTCATGTTGGAAAATTAATCACAACCACCTTGTTAAATTATTCTGAAATTCAATAAATGTTTTGCAGGTTGCGAATTGAGTTTGCAGAGAAGGACAAGTTCCACAACAGAGTTGAATAATTAAAGTCAAATAGAAATTGAATGCATGGTTAGTAAATGAGTATGGGAAAACAATTAATCAGCAAGTGTTTACTTCACGCAAACTCTGTAAAATTCAGTTACATTAAATAATTAAAGTCAAATAGAAATTGAATGCATGGTTAGTAAATGAGTATGGGAAAACAGTTAAACCGCAAGTGTTTACTTCACGCACACTCTATAAAATTCAATTAAAATTAAGAAAGTCATTTTTACCCATCCATTGTATTAAATTTTGTGTTTCACCAATTAAATGTCTTAGATATTTTACTGTGTGTTACTAAACATTGTGGATGTAATTCTTAGTAAGAAAAATTGTGTATGTTGGGTTTATGAATTAAAATCTAAATTTTGGTTAGTTGATTTGATTTTTGCAACTGCATGGTCTGGATTAAGTGAATTCCGAAACTTTGTGTAAACTTCTGTAATTGTGTTGTCTTGGTTAAAGTCATTTCCGCAACTCTGTTTGAACTCCTTATGTTGAGGAAAAACAATTTCTTTGCATTATAAAATTTTAACATGGTGTCAGAGCGGGTTTAAACCTTCATTATTGCAAGTGTTTTTACTAAAGAGTTAAAAGAACTTTTAAAATTTTGTAGAGCATATTCTCCAGTAGTGAGAAAGTTTTCACACAGTAAGAAATTTTTTACGCAGTAAGAAAATTTGTAAAAAAATGTGTTCACATAGTGAAAATGGCAACAACAATAAAAAGCTTGATTAATCCACAAATACCACAGTTTAATTTCAAGAATTACGATTATTGGGCTATAACAATGAAAGCTTTGTTTTCTTCACAAGAAATTTGGGAATTGGTAGAGAATGGATTCCAAGAACCAGTAGATGCAATAGCATACAATGCTTTGACACAAGCAGAAAATGATTTGTTGAGGGATAACAGGAAGAAGGACTCCAAAGCCCTCTTCTACATCTTTCAAGCAGTTCATGAAAGTATCTTCCCAAGGATTGCGGCAACAAAAAAGTCCGAGCAAGCATGGGATATCCTCCAGACAATATGCCAAGGCATGGCAAAGGTGAAAACAACAAAATTACAAATGCTGAGAAGAGATTTTGAGACAATTTGTATAAAAATTCTGAGAATGTAGACTCGGTTTTTACACATGTAATTGGGTTGGTTACCCAAATTAGATCTCATGGTGAGACACTTGAGGAAAGGATAATAGTTGAGAAAGTTTTGAGAAGTCTGCCAGCAAGGTTTGATGCCATAGTTGTGGCCATAGAAGAGACAAAATATCTCTCATAGTTTTCAGTGGATGAACTTCATGCATCACTGATGTCTCATGAGCATACGTTGAACAGATCAACAAACTCCTCATTGGAGCATGCATTCAAGACACAAGTTTCATTTGGTCAAAGTAGAGGTCGAGGAAGATCAAATTATAGAGGAACAGGAAGAAGTCCACACAGAGGTGGAAGAAGCATCCCTTCAAGCTCAAGTGGAAGGGGCAGCAATCAAAATCCAAGCCAAGGCCCAAGCCAAAATCAATCACAAAGTCAGAGGTATGATAAATCTCAAGTTCAATGTCATTATTGTTAGAAGTATGGCCATTATGAAAATGAATGTAGAAAGAAGCAATGTGACATAGGTAGCAAACCAAGTGCAAATTTCATATCAGAATCATGATAGCATGTTTTTAGCTTGTAATGTAGCACAAGAAAAATAAGGAGATGTATGGTTCTTAGATTCAGGGTGTAGCAATCACATGACTGGGAACATATAAATGTTTTCCAATCTAGATGAAAGTGTAAAATTTGAAGTGACATTAGGGACTGATAGCAAGGTCTCGGCCATGGTAAAAGGAAGAGTAGACATTCTAACAAAGAATGGAGAGAAGAATATCATGTTAGATGTTTACTTTGTCCCTGGTTTGAAACATCACCTCATAAGCATTGGGCAGCTCATGAAAAAGGGCTACAATGTATTTTTCAAAAATGATGTATGCACAATCTTGGATAAGCCTCCAAGTAAACAGCTAATTGCAAAATTTCATACAACAAACAATAAAATTTTTTCTCTCAAGCTAAGATCAGATTTGAAGGAAGAAGGTGCTCAAGCACAAATATCAATGAATTCACAAATGGATGAAAGAAATGTAACAGTTATCACACAAGAAAGCTTTCAAGAAAAAATTAAAGATGAAAATTGGTTATGGAATTTGAGATTTGGTTATCTCAACTTTTGAGGTTTGAATTTGTTTCATAGAAAACGCATGGTGAAGGGATTGCCACTCATATAAAGACCAGAAATCCTATGTGAAGGATGTATCTTGGGCAAACAACATAGAGAATCATTTCCAATAGGAAAGTCAATAAGGGCAAAGGCACCTTTGGAAATTGTCTACTCAGATTTATGTGGACCAATGCAAATGCCATCATTTAGTGGTAGCCATTATATTCTGACATTCATAGATGACTACATAAGGAAGACATGGGTCTGTTTCCTAAAACATAAAAGTGAATTGTTTGACCACTTTCACCACTACAAAGTTCTTATTAAGAAGAAAAGTGGACACTACATAAAAGTGTTGAGGACTAATAGAGGTGGGAATATATCTCAAGTGACTTCCTACGTTTTTGTAGGGAGCATGGAATTCACAAGCAGTTTACAAAAAGGTATACACCTCGGAAAAATGGTGTCGCGGAAAGAAAGAATAGGACCATCATGGAAATGGCGAGTATGTTGAAGGAAAAGAATTTGCCAACTGATCATTGGGTTGAAGTTGTTGCTTGCGCATAATATATTATTAATATGTGTCCAACCAAAAGTGTCATGAATAGAATTCCTGAAGAGGCATGGACTAGAAGAAAGCAAGGTGTCACTCACATGAGAGTGTTTGGGCGTGTGGTGTATGCACATTTCCCGGATGAGTTGAGGAAGAAGTTGGACAACAAGGGGGAGAAATGTATATTTATTGGATACAGCGATGAATCCAAGGAATAAAAGCTCTACAATCCATGAACCAAGAAGGTAATAATTAGCAGAGATGTTCAGTTCATAGAAGAGGAAGCATGGGATGGAATTTTAGAGAAGAAAATAAAAGTGAAAACATGTATTTCACATGAAGACAAAGAGGATTTTACTACGACAAGTAACTCCTCAACGATGACTCCTCCTCCACCTACACAAGCTCAACAAAGTAGTCAACATGTGACACCACAAACAAATAATAGGACAACGTTGCACAACCAAGCAAGTGCTTCTCCAAGCAAACCACAAAGATCCGCAACTCCATCTACTTCAAGTGCAACACCAAGCCCATCTTCTGGAAGCATAAGAATACCAAAATTTAGAAATTTAAATGAAATTTATGAGCAAGATGAGGTTGATAGCAACGCTGGTCTGAATTCTTTATTTGCATTATTTTTTCATGTAGATGACCCAATACACTTTGAATATCCAATCAAAGAAGAGAAATGGGTTGCGAAAATGAATGAAGAAATACGAACAATAGAAAAGAATGACATATGGGAGTTAGTGAACCTTCCGCGAGGAAAAGAAGTCATTAGAGTGAGTCTATAAGACCAAGAGAAACAATGAAGGCAATATTGAAAGGCATAAAGCAAGGCTAGTTGTCAAAGGATACAAGTAGCAGCCTGGAAGAGACTATGCGGAAAAATTTGTGCCAGTCATGATGATGGAGACAGTGCGTACAATGTTGTCAATTTACGCGCAACATAAATGGAAGGTGTATCAAATGGACGTAAAATCAACGTTCTTGAATGGAGTGCTGAAAGAGGAGGTGTATGTTGTGAAACCTCTTGGTTATGAGGTAGAAGGCCAAGAAGACAAGGTGTTTAGGTTGTGGAAAACTCTCTATGGGCTGAAGCAAGCACTGCGTGCATGGTATAGCAGGATAGATGCTTACTTGATGGACAATAGGTTTGAAAAATGTGACAGTGAACCTACTCTCTACATCAAATAAAGTGACAATAAGCTTATTATTGTTATTTTGTATGTATATGATTTGATTTTTACAGGCAATGATGATTTTCTCATCGTTGATTTCAAAGAAGTCATGAAAAGTGAGTTTGAAATGACTGACTTGGGGTTGCTAAGATATTTTTTGGGCATAGAAGTGAAGAAAACAAAAAATGACATTTTTATTTCTCAAGCAAAGTATGTCACGAAAATTTTAGAGAGGATTAATATGCAAAACAACAAGCCAACACCAACTCCAACTGTCATGGGTTTGAAGTTGAGAAAGGAATATTGTAGCAGCAACGTCAATCTGAAATTATATAAGAGCATGGTGGGAAGCCTAATGTATTTGACTGCAACTAGGCCTGATATAATGTATGCAGTAAGCTTGGTGTCGAGGTTCATGGAGACACCCAAGGAGACACATTGGAAAGAAGTGATTTTTTTTTAAAGTATGTCAATGGGACAAAGGAGTATGATGTTTTATACTCTAAAACTGATGATTTTAGGTTGGTTGGTTACACTGACAGTGAATGGGCAGGAAGTGTTGATGATAGAAAGAGCACGTCAGGATATGCTTTTCATTTGGGTTCGAGAGTCATTTCATGGGATTCCATGAAGCAGCCAATAGTATCATTGTCAACAACAGAATTTGAGTATGTCACTGCAACAGTAGCATCGTGTCAAGAAGTTTGGATGAGAAGGATGTTGCGGGATTAATGTCATGAACAAGATGGAGCAACCACTATTTTCTTTGATAAAAGTTCACCAATTTCATTATCAAAGAATTCTATTTTTCACGAAAGGAAAAATCACATTGATGATAAATATCATTTCATAAGAGAATTAGTTAACAACAGGTCACAGGAACAATTTGTAGACATCTTCACAAAGCCATTAGCACGTGAAAATTTTGTTTATCTTAGAGATTGTTTGGGAATGGTGAATGGCGGCATTTGCAATTAAGTAGGAGTGTTGGAAAATTAATCACAACCACCGCGATAAATTAGTATGACATCAACCATACCTCAATAAATGTTTTGCATGTTGCGGATTGAGTTTGTAGAGAAGGAAAAGTTGTGAGCATAGTACATAACCCATTCCGCAACAAAGTTAAATAATTAAAGCGAAATATAGAAATTGAATGCATGGATAGTAAATGAGTCTGGGCAAACAATTAATCTACAAGTGTAGTTTACTTCACACAAACTATATAAAATTCAGAAATTCATTTTTGTCCATCCATTGTATTAAATTTTAACACAAGTTATAGGTTTTATTGTGTGTTACTTCGTAACTCTGGTAAATTTAATTCTGAGTAAGAACAATAGTTTTATTGATGAAGGACCCACAACATCCATTTGAATGTGTATGTTGTGTTTTCGACTTATAATATAAATTTTGGTTAGTTGCTACTTGGTTCTGGAATTTTCACTTATCATTCTTATGCAACACTCTGTTTCATTGTGATTAAAATTATTTGAAGTTTATTTTCTCCTTATAGTTGCGATTTTAATCTTATCCACTCCGCATTAAAGGAGATATGTTCAGAATTTAATTTCTGCAATTGCATGATCTGGCTTAAGTGAATTCCGCAAGTTTGTGTAAACTTCCGTAATTGGGTTCTCTTGGTTAAAATCATTTTTGTAACTCTGTCTAAACTCCTTGTGTTGAGGAAAATAATTTTCTATGTATTATAAAATTTAAACATCTCCATCATACCAGACTTTGCTGATGGTTTGCTGCCTTTGGTAGACATTAATAATGGAAAAGGAACGTTGTCCAATCTTCTTCTCCTTGCAATTAATGGATTCCTTTCTACTCTTATTAGTGCCCAAACAAAATGATCATAATCGTGATGTGAGATTGAGGTAATCCTTTCTTTTCTCACTTTCTCAAAGTTTTCTGGTAATCACTGTTGTCTATGCTATGTCCATAATTTCTAGATATTATAATGAAATGGCATATGCGATTTCATTCCAAAATAGGCTCCTTCGTTACTCCTCCATTCGTTATTAATTACACTTGTAGCTTTTGAACTTTTAGTTTCTACTCTAGTTGTTTTAGATAACATTATTTACTAGTAAATGAGGAGTGGCTAAAAAACATAAAGTCATTTTTTGCACTTGGTTGAAAAGGGTATTTGTTTACAGAATTATGCTTTATTTCTATTATTAACCTCTTAAAGAGTCATGGATTATTTGTGAAAAGAAATAAGGCTAAATCATAAAATTACTTTTTCTTATTATTAGCACTTAAGACATGGCCCTTTTTGTGCCTTGCAAAATGAAGGTGTAACAAGATAAATGTTTTGCATGCTTAGAATTATATTTAATATATGCTCAATTCTACATTTCTGTATTGATTGGTATCTTTTCTTGACTATTGTAATCTTAGAATTATTTAGTAGGTCAATATGCCCTTCGAATGGGTCAAAGGTTTGGAAATGAGATAATTGTAACTCAACTAGTCTTGTCATTATGGATCATTAGTATTGTATTGTATTTGGATGTGTGGTTCGCTTCCCAATTTCTCCCAATTACTTGCAAACTTAGAGAGGAAAAAGAGGAAAATTAACTTAAATATTGCAAGGAAAAAAAAACTAAAAATAAAGGGGGGAAACAAATAGTACCAATGCAAACAAATTGTGCTCATCGTCAATTTCTTTTGTACCACAGTGCAGGGTTATTTTCGCTCACTTTAGCGTATTTTTGTTGTAGCTATATTCATAGTATGCACGTATTTTTGGACCAATGTGTTGGTGTGGGATGCAACCAAAGGAGAAGACCGTCAAATAGAAATAGGGGAAGTAAGTCGGGTTGTTTTTGTTGTTGCAATCGGCCGTGGAGTCGTGGAGTCGGTATGGCTTCGAAGGAAAAGAGAAGGTCGACGAACAGATATAAGGGAGCTAAGTCTCTTTATCAATCATATTTCCATGGTGGTGTAGGTGAAATTGGATCTATAGGTGGAACACAAAATTTTCATGGGTGTGCAGGTGGTAGTTACAAGGCAGCGGGAATTGTGAAATAAGGCACCTTAGTAATATCCATACTTCTCTTAACATAAAATGCTTGGGAATTAATGTTAGATTTTTGTTTCATAGTCTTTTTTAATCGAGTTGTATGCCATGAGGCCAAATAAGATGACGATTTACCTATTAATTTCACTGATTGGTTGAAAGGAAGAAAATGATTTCAATGATTGGTTAAAAGGAAAAGAGAGTTCATTGATATAAAATAAACTTTGATTAAAAACAAAAAAACTTCATTGGTTTTCATGTTCAACTAGTTCGCTCTGAAAAAATGATTACTATAATCCATTACTCGAAGGATTGGGGACTAACCATGGGGATGTTTTGAATATAACCCATTCAGTATATATGAATGGCTATGACCAATTAACTCTATATAGAACACCTTCCATGATGGCGAACAATATTTCCCAACCTATACGTTATTTAATGCATCCTAAGAACTTGACGGGACAGCCTTGTCATACTCTGAGAGGCCGGATATCAAATTTCTGACTGCGTCTCTCGTTGATTCCATCTCCATTAACACCACCGTCTAGTTTTTGGCTTTTTTTAATGTCTTTTTGTTTTCTTCATTGACTTGTACATTTGATTCCAAAGTAAGATTCTAATGTGATTCACACATGTTGCGAGATGTTTCCTTTTTTTAACTATAGCGGCTAAATAGAGAAGCGCTCTTATTTATTGAATCTATTTTAAAAAATTCTCTTTACTGCATTTAATCTCTTTTAATTTTTTTATTTAAGTATGTTGTTAAAAACAAATTTCTTATTAAAGTATTTAACAAATTAAGTAATTATCAACATTTAATTTTTCAAAATTCTAATATTTTTTTAAGCAATGATGATACTATTATAAGCTTTATAATAATAATAATAATAATAATAAATTATATTTTAAAAGCTATTATTTTTTAAATGTTTTTTATATTGAAAATTTTAAATAATTATAATTGAGATGTTTTAGTATTATGTATATTGTATATTTTATGTTCCTATTTTGTATAAGGATTGTTTGTTTATTACAACTAAGAGGCTACATATATTATTTCAATAGATAGAGTTCAAAACTAACAGTTTTAGAAATACTTGCCTTAATTTTCACTATGCATTTTTCTAATATCCTTCCAATACTTGTCACATTTGTTATTATGCATTTCTGTAATATCCTTCCAGTTAGCAAAACTCTATGTCAACCAGATAACCACTACTAAAATATTAATATGAAACTTACCTTATCATGATGACTCTTTTATTAAAGTATTTTCTTACTTGTCTCCTTTGAGATCAACATCCTTTCTAGTCAATTTTTCCATAACGGGACTATACGACTCCCAACTCAACTTCAAGCAAGCGATAATGGTGTCATACTACCTCTAAAAGCCATGGAATGTCAAAGCATTTCTTGTGATAGAGGAAGAGGTTGTTGAAGACCAATAATGGTGTCATACTACCTCCAAAAGCCATGGCATGTCAAAGCATTGCTTGTGATAGAGTAAGAGGTGGTTGAAGAGCATCGCATGATTCCAAAGCTTGATTCCAAGTAGTTTTTTCAAGGTGTAGCTTTCTTGAGCACACATTTGAGCACACATTTTAGATATTTATGAGGATATTTGGTTGGTTGAGGAAATTTAGTGGGAAAAGTAGAGGATTTTGGACTCAAATGTCATGGTAAATATTTCTCATTGGGTTCTCCATACAAGCATTTCATAGGGAAGATATAAACATTACTTTCATGCAATGGACCTTTACTAGCATGTTAAGTTACTATTGGACATAATTTTTGTGAATGAAAGGCAGACTTAAGTAAACTTCATGCACCTTCTAAATGAGCTCAGGGACCTCATGTTGGAGGTCGAAGGATGGTTGGATAGGCTAGAGATGGGATCTCCTCCCAGTTCACCAATTCCTTGGCCATGCAAAGTGGAGGAACAACCCATAAACCTCAACACCTTACTATCCTCCTAAAGTTGAGGTTTCTTATTTCATGGTATTATTCCTCGACTCTATGTTTACTCACAATGGATGTTGACACCTTATTGAGCTGAGAGGCTCATTCTACAACCTAGTGTGAAGGCTATGTGTAAGTATGTTAGTGCTCAACTTGGAGTTGACACGTGTCGCTCTTAAAATAAAAATAAAATATTCTCTAAATAGAAAAGAAATGTGAAGGCCATGTGTAAGTATGTTAGTGCTCAACTTGGAGTTGACACGTGTCCCTCTTAAAATAAAATAAAAAATTCTCTAAATAGAAAAGAAATGTCAACAATAATAAAAAGAAAAAAAATATATGCTATGCATGTTTAATTAGTTGTCTAAGTGAAGTGATATAATTTCATGTAAAGTAATTAGAAGTAAAAAATATATGTAAGTAAGATGTTTAGACCTTATAGTCTCAAAATTATTTGAACAAATGATTTAAATAAATTACTTGAAGATATGTTAACTAATTTTTGTAGATATCAAATTCATATATATATATATATATATATATATATATATATATATATATATATATATATATATATAATGTTAAAAGAAAGTATTTTAATTTTTTTTTGCACTTACAAGTTTAAATTATGTAATCTCTATAGCATTCAAAAATACAATTTAAATAATGAAAAATTACAGATTGTTTTTTTGCACTCTAAAATAAGTTTGCATCTAAAAAAATTTGATCCATCTAGGCTCATGTTAAATCCGTGCTTAAGATAAATTTATGTTGGTTTTTAAAGTTTTTGTTTAGACTTATTAGTTTGTTTCTATTTTGTAGAAATAAAACGCTGCACCTTTTGCTTTTTGTTGTTAATTTCCCTCACTGTGAAGTATCAATTTTATAGTGAATTTTCAAATTTCATACTGTCATCTATCCTCTCTTAAACTCTACTCTATTATTTTTTATTTAATTTTCTAAATAAAAAGAATTAAAAAAAACATCTCAAATATAATTATTTAACATTTTTAATATAAAAATTGCGTTTCAAAATATAAATTATTACTATTATAAAAACATAATAATTATTTATAATAATTATTTTCATGAGATTAAAAAATACTAGATTGAAAAATACTATAAATTGGATAGTCAGATTTAAACATATACCAATTACAAACAATGAAATTTAAAAAATTGGTACGTATGAAAATCATTTTTAACTACATAATTGACTTAAAAAAATTAAATAAAAAAAATATTTTTAAAATTGAAAGAGATTAAACATTGAAAAACATTTTTTTCACATACATTAAATACATAAAGCGCTTCTCTGTTCCAGTCACATTGGAATTTGACTTCCAAATAAAATGTATAACTCAATGTAAAAAGCGAAAAGCCATAATAAAAGCCACGGTGGTGTTAAAGTAGCCGACATCGGAACGAGAGCTGATCAGAAATTTGATATTCGGTCATCTGGGAGTACGACAAAATTGTCCCATCAGGCTCTTTAGATCCATTAACTAGCCTATATGATCTATGTTCTTTGATGGCAATTTTTTCCCATATATACATGAGTTTCGGGCGACATACAGATAGCTGAGACGTATTCCTCAAGAATGGCCATGATTAGAGTTGATCATGCTATTGCAGAATTTTAAGCAAAACTTGCGATTAAATTGCTTTGCGTCGGAGTTCGTTTTGCAGTCAATTTCCGGGCAAAATTGTTACACCGGCCATAACAGGGGGCTTATGATAAGCAAAATGAAGATAAATGTTTTCCTGCTGACACTATGGCTACTGAATTGGGTCTTCGCTGATGCGCAATGTCCTTTGAACTTTGATTACGTACACCAATTTCCGTGGGATAAGTCTTCATGTGAATCCGCCATAGTTAAATCCGACTGCTGCCAGACCGTGCGCGCCTTGCTTGATATAGGATTAGCTCAATATTTGGAAGATGCATCTATGTTCGAGCTTCCCAACAATGCCTCCGCCGTTTCCTGTCTCCGGTTGTTTCAGCAGCAGCTCGACTCTCTTGGGCTCTGGCCAGATTTGGTGGCAATCTGTTTAAGCAGAACGTCAAGCTTTGTATTAAGCCACCTCCTGTGCGCGGGCATACAGACCAAGGAGGACTGGATTCCCAAATTAGGAACTACTCCGATGGACTCGGCCTGCAGAGGCGACCTCTCAGATCTGGACGCCTGTTATGAATGCCAAAATGCTAGACTTCTAGTTCACAAGACACTGGCAAACCAGAACCGAAACTTGACAGAGGCGATCAGTTTAAATTGTTATTATTTCACTCTTCTATATTCCGCCGGAGTAGTTAATGAGTTTGGTCCCAAGAGCAGAACTACTGCACAGTGCATTTTCCGCTTGCCCTTCGTTCAAACAACCACGCATAGCCGTCATGTCTTGGCCTACGTTTTCATCGGCACCTGCACGGTTCTTCTGCTGATCTTTGTAGTCGGGCTTTTGTACTGTCTGTGCGTGGAGTTGATTGATCCCAAGTCTGTACTGAGCAGGCGATTCGTGAGGCGAAATAGAAATCTTCTGAACTCCGCCATGAGACCCAACACCGGGGCAATGTGGTTCGACATTCAAGAGATCAGGGACGCCACCAATAATTTCAGCGACGACAATCTCATCGGCCAAGGAGGTTTCGACACGGTCTACAGGGGAAGGCTTCGGGATTCTCGGCTGATCACTGTGAAGAGAATCAGAAACTGCACGCCTGAAGGGGACTCCGATTTCCTCAACGAAGTGGAAATCATCAACAACATCAGGCACCGGAATCTGGTCGTTTTGAGAGACTGTTGCGTGGCCAGCGATGAGAGAGAAGGGCACCAGCGACTTCTGATATACGATTACTTGCCCAATGGATGCCTGTATGATCATCTCTTCGGAGAAATGTCCCAGGCCCGGCCTCTGAACTGGCCGCAGCTCAGGAACATTGTCATGGGCACTGCCATAGGACTGGCTTATCTGCACGACGGTATCGAGCCCGCCATTTATCACAGGGACATCAAATCCACTAACATTCTGTTGGATAACGAAATGAATGCGTGTGCCGCTGATTTTGGTCTGGCGAGGATCATGATTAAAGAAGGGGAATCCCATATCACGATGGCTAAAGCATGTTACATTTTATCAACAACAATTCAACATCTAAATGATCACACGCTTAGGTTCCAATTAATAGTGCATAGATAAAGCTGACCATGTTTTAGATATTCATAATTATTTTATTAATTATATTTATTAGCATTTTTCAACTTTAACATAATTTTTATCTTAGGCTATATACACAAATGCACCCACGCCATCTCTCTAAAATGCACATTTGATATGGAACTTTAGGCATGATAGACAAGGCATATACATCAAACAAAATTGTTGTGACCAACACAATTGGAACGAGTCAATATATTATTTTCAAAATCATTCACCTACCAATCATTCACCTACCTTCAAATAGGTTATATCATTCAAAAAATTATTTATAACAAGGGGAGTTGTAGGGTAGCATGTCTTTGTCTTGAGCTGGGCTTGAAGAAAGAAAAATTTGTTTAGGCATTAATCTTTAATGTGATGTAGATATTCCTTATGGAGTGTTGCACATTCATCTTTAGTGTCTAGACAAATGATCCATAGGAAGGGTTGCCCATTAACCACCAACCCCAATGCTAATTGTTGTACTTGTACTCTTGGCATAAACATTGAGCTACAAAATGAAACATATAGAACAAAAATTTTAGGGAAAATATTAGGGATGGAAAATTATCTTGAATTTTAAAACCATTGGCGAATCTCACTAGTCCCTAATATGCAAACTATAAAATATTTATTGATATATTTGTAAATTTATTTAGAAATTTATAATATTTTTATATATAGTCTCTATATAATGTTGGCAATTCTTAAGGTAAATTAATTTTATATTTTAAAATTTGGCAAATCAATTTTATAAAAAATGGAAATTGACGAATCTTTTTTTGGAAAAATCATGGAAAATTAGCCGTCATGCAAACATTAGCCCCTAAATTTTTCCATGGAACAGATGTTGGTGCCTGCTTCTCTAACCATCTCATGCACTCCTCATTATCCTCCCACAAGCTTCTTCTGATGATATCTTTTGGAAAAGAGAGTTATCCTTGCACGAATTCCCCTATGAGAACATGTCCTACTCCTTATGCAGTGTAATCATTTGATAAGGCTTGTATAGATTCTCCTCCTTCAAGCTTCTCAAATGTATTCACTAGAATCCAATCTACCTTATTCTGGATTTCATTTTCATAAACTTAGGTATGAAATATGATATCTAAAGAGCATTATTCTTGATAAAAAGAGCGAGTCCTCAAACATGAACCATAATGGTTTGTCAGAAGAAATAAGAATGAAATTAATGCATCTAATGCAAGCTCAATAAAAAAAAGATTAGAAATTAACAACTTCAATGAAATCCATGCATCTTATGGAAGCAATGAAATAGAATTAAAAGAAACATCTATACAAAAATCAATGCATCTAATGCAAGAAATCAAATAGGATTAGAATTTAACATTTGTAAACTAAAACGAATGCATTTAGTGCAAGAAATTTTCTTCCCTTTCTCCACCCCCCCCCCCATCTATATCGATATCTCCCTCTGTCTATCCTTATTTTTTTCTCTATCTTACCCCACCAGACACAAACACATGCTCTCTTCATATCTATTTTTCTCTCCCTCCTTCCCTCTATGTCTCTCTTCTTCCCTCTCTCCCCCTTCCATATATATCTCTATCTCCCCCTCTCTCTCCTTCTTCGTCCCTTTATACCACCTCGAAAACATACACATTGTTTCATCATATCAATCTATATCTCCCTCACTATCCCTCTCCCTCTCTTTCTTTCTCTCTCTTCTCCTTCTCTCCCTTTGTCTCTCTCTTTCTCTCTTCCCTTCTCTCCCTTAATCTCCCCTTCTATCTCTCTTACCTCCTAATCTCCTCTCTCCCTCACTCTCCATCTCCCTTATCACTCCCTCTCTGTCTCTATATGTATTTCTTCTTACCTCCCTCTCTCTCCCCCTCCAACTACATCTCTCCCCCTCGTCAATATCTCTCTCTCTCTCTCTCTCTCTCTCTCTCTCTCCCGAAACTTTGTTGACTATCTCCCTCCATCTCTCATTCTCTCTCCCCCTTCTCTCATTCTTTGTGTCCCCCCCTCTCTCTCTCCTCTATATTTCAAAAAATTTAAAATACTTTGACAATTTAAATATTATGTTTATATATATATATATATATATATATATATATATATATATATATATATATTGATGTGGTACAACAATTTAATACATAGAGCACTTCATGTGTTCCAATTCAAAATGTTTAGGTGTTATTTCTTTAGCTATAATTAGGTTATGATTACTTTAGGATTTTAAAAATATTATATTTTGTTATTTTAGATTGATAAAAAAATTAGGTTAAATAAAATTAGCATACTGCTTCATCTTGTATGAATCTTTTTGTGTTAACGAATCTTTTGAACCACATTTACTAATATGGTTGTGCTAGTATATATTATAATATAATAAATTTTATAATTTATATTAAATTTAATATTATATAAGTCCAAAATTAATAAATCTAATAATATTAACATTAAAATATGTTAATAGTAGAATTTTAATAGTAATACCACATTTCATAAGAATATTGATTCTTTTGATTTGCACATGACCTTGGAAAAATGAAATTACCAATTGAGATACACCAGGTGGGTTGATTTCATAATTTAATTTAACAATAAGAATATTATTTTTTTAATATTAATATTAAATTTAATAAGGTTTGTAAATGACATGATAACAAAAATCATAATAAAATTTAGAATTTTAATGTGGTACAAACTTGTGTGGAAGGTAAATTTATGATCTATTCAAAATTAAGATATATTTTGAGCACATGAAGACATACTTACACATTTCCCCCATACTGGGTTGTACAATGTGCATCTTGGCATAGAAATATCAAAATTTTCAAATGTTGTTCATAAACTAAATCTATTTGAATTGTCACTTTTAGTAAAATAATATCGTATCAACTTGGCTAAATCATTGATGGATTAAATTTTATATCTATATTTATTCTAAAATATAAATTATGGGACTCACAAATTTTTTTATAGATGCCCACATTAACCACATAAATGGCTCGATCGAGGACTTACAAAACCCTTGATCGAGCTATTTGAATTTGACATTTAAGCACTCGATCAAGTGTTGTAAGCACCACAATTTCAACACACATTCTACAAATATTTCTGCAACATCATTTTGCACCATAGCAGACTTAGGGAAAAAATTGTTCTTAGGTGGTGTAGTAGATCAAGTTGGATTCATGAAGGAATCTTTTATCCAATGGCATATGATTTTGACATTTTCAAATTCACATGTTGGATTCATGAAGGAATCTTCTATCCAATGGCATATGACTTTGAAATTTTCAAACTCATACGATAGTGGATTCATGAAGGAATCTTCTATCCAATGGCATATGATTTTGACATTTTCAAACTCACATGTTGGATTCATGAAGGAATCTTCTATCCAATGGCATATGATTTTGACATTTACAAACTCATACGATATTTTTCATCTAGTTTATTTTAAAGATAGTGTTTTAATTTTTTTTGAAGAGTTTTAAAGAAGTTGAATAAAAAATCAATATCATAAAATATACACGATGATTTTTTTTCAAAAAATACAATTATCTTTGTTTATGAGTCCTCTTCAAAAGGTTTCTCTTGATATTTCAGTTTATTTAAATAGTTAAAAAAATCCTTATGCGAACACATGTGTCTGCAAAATGTAATTAAAATATTACCTCAAAAAATATAATTATCTTTGTTTACGAGTCCTCTTCAAAAGGGTACTCTTGATTTTTCAATTTATTTAAATAATTGAAAAAATCCTTATGTGAACACATGTGTCTGCAAAATGCAATTAAAATATTTCTTCACCAACTTGACAAACTCATACATCTTAAGATGTGTCGAACTTTGAAATGAAAATCATTTCAATTAATGGAAAACTGACATATTATAAGACCCTAAATTCTTTGCAAAAACTATCATTAGGGCAACAACATAATTACCCACAAATTGTATTTTTACTTCCAATCAAAATTCACAATTCTTATATAAAATTTGAGGGCTTCAATTTCATAAAAGAGTAAAATTTTGAAGTTTCATTGCCACAATTGGCCCAAAACCGTAACCCATCTTCATGAATTCACCCATTTTCCTGGATTGATAGTGTTTTCAACCTTATGTTGTTTTAAGCTTTGGATGACCAGTAGAATTTGGATCTTGGTGAGGTGGTCTCAAGAAATCGCTAAGGGTCAAGGGTGGAGATGGTTTTTCTCCTGGAACTCTTGACGGATTGGTGGAGACAAGAAAATTCCCCTGGATATGGTGAATAAATTTGGAAGCATCCAAGTTTGTTTTGGTGTTAGTGATTTATATATTAGTTAGGTGAAATAACTGTGGTTGAGGGTTGAGATGGTTTAGCCTCTGAAGCCCTGGTTGTTTTAATTTTGGTTTAACCCATATGATCCCAAATTCATGCTTAGAATATGGAACGAGGGTGATTGGCTAAAAGAGGGATTTAGTTCAGCCCAATCTTTTGTTGAGTTGTACGTGGAAGTCCATGTCTTGGTTGGATTTTGTATATGTTAATATAGTTTATCATCTTATTGTGATTGATGAGCACTTGTACTAGTTATTATGGTGATCTTACGGATGATATTTTATGGATTCAATTCTCTTTATATGTTGGTTATATGCTTTGGTTAGAATATGCATTGTTACTATGGATCTTTTTCATGATTTGACAAGTGATCTTATTCATGGGCTAAGAAGTGTTTTTGCAACTATTTGGAAGGGCAGTGGACTCTCTTGGTGATTTTTTGATGTGGTTCAGAAGTTTAGAATTAGATATGCATTCATAACATGTAGCTTCTATGTTTATCATATGTTTTACGAAATATCTATCATGCATTAGGCATGTATTTATCAAGATCTTGCTGAAAATTTGATTTTTAGCATTCTTATTATCATGTTCATGATCACGGAAAGTTACAGGAAGCTTTGGGTAGTGGTCTGGAGGCTAGCCTAAAAAATTAGCATAGATCTCGAACCGCATGCATAAAAAAGAGGAAATTGGGTCATAATTGCATGGATATAGGCCTATGGTTGCGATTATAGTCTCCCAACCACATGCATGAAGCGTTATAGGCATGGTTGGGAAGTAAACCTAGTGAGAAAGAGTTCCATATGAGGGGTTGATCACCTAGGGTGGTTGGTAGGCTCCTAAGTGATATGTAGTCTTTGAGGGATGACAGTATATGTTCTAGTTTGTAGGCCTGACTTCCATAACTAGAACTTGGAGGTCGGGATGTATCATAGTGACACTCATCTCTTGTTTACCCTGGAGAGCTTGTCAAAGTGGCTAAATTTGGGAGGAGTTGTTACAAACATCCTCCCAGCTAGGACGCGTGGTTTATAATGATGCAAATTAATTCTCCTAGCCAGGATGTAGGGGCATCAACCATTGCCATATTTTTTTATCGAAGGTAATGACATGGACACCAACCATTATAAAAAGACAAAACGAAAATAAACGAACGTTCATGAATATGTTTGATAAATTATTATTATGCAGGTTTGAAGTATTGTTAAGAAAAGGTAGTTACGGGAAGTCAGAGTACATAGACATAGCCATGTGGTGTATGTGACACCTTGATGAAATTTTTTTCCTAAGATATATATTATGCTAAAGAAAACATTTAATGTTGACGAAGTATGCTAACATTACTTTTAGTTAGAAAAATATGAATGATGTGAATTCTTTCACCCTAAAAAATTATATAAATTATATGAAAAATATAGATTGTTGTCTCAGAAAAAGGCCAAATAAGATGTAAAGATATCCAACTGGTTAAACAAATTAGTGTATCTATTTGATATATTTGATAGATTGAAGAAGAATGGTTTATGAAATATGAAATTAGAACTTTGGGTTAATTGAGAAAGCAACTAATGTAAAAGCATCACTTTGATTACTAATAGTGTGATGTCCCAAACGTAGGGGACTAATAGTATTGAGACATAATTTAATATTACTTTTTATTTGTAAAAATAGAATAAAGAATATTTTTTTTAGTAAGGCTGATTGTGTAATTTAATAATACTTTTTGTTTATAAAAATAGAATAAGGAATGAACATAATTTTTTTAGTAAGGTTGAGTGTGTTGTTTCATCAATACTTTAATATAGATAGACTAAGAGATGGACATAGGGTTTTTTTCATTGGGTAAGGTTGAGTATACTAATTTTTTTTTGTTGGTGTGTGGCTGTTAAAAATAAATGTGGTTTAAGATTTCTAAATTTTTTTAATGTGTGATATACAATGTGGCTATGATAATTAAGAATTGTGGTTGTTTAATTTAGTTGTGGATTAATTAATTGATATTTTGTTGTTTAATTAAAATTTTATAAAATTATAATTTATTATTATGTAAAATATGATTGTTGTTAGATTAAATTTTTAAATATATAAATAGATGTAGTTTTATTATTTTTACGTCGATAGGCGTATCCCCCTATCGGAGGTAGGCTCTTTTGTGATTAGGCTAATTAATCTTTTCGATCTGATGGTCTAGATTGAAAGATGCCGGTATATTCTGGTCGTCGCCACTCAATCAATGGATGAAATCTACCCCACTAACTTCCTTGCATATCAAATCACGTGTTTAAACCGTACTTAAATTATTTTTTTACAAATCTTGATTAAAAATTTACTGTGCCATTTGCTGACCGCCACCTATTTGATTGTTCAAATTCTCAAATAAACATGAATTCTCAAAAAAAATGTGAGCACGCCACCTATCAAATTAGGATGAACTGGGAAGATGAAACATGTGTGGAATGGAAGATTACGGTTTAGTATTATGGGCCACACGTAGGTGTTATCGAACGTGGGCGAGAGCGGGCAAGTGAGCAGCTTGTTGATGAAGGCGGATGGAATTGAGTTGGCATAACGTTTCAGGTTCAACTTTCATTCGCCTGTAAATTTCATGCATTTGAGTAATGAATGCGTCTCTCAGCCGTCTTATAATGATTGAGTTGCCCACTTCGCCAGTGCAGTTGGCCTTGTGCGTTAGTTAATAAAATATCTGAAAGGGTCGTGTTGATGCGTCAATGCTGTGGATGCTGTGGAAACATTGTCTCAAGACCGTTTTACTGCCATAATATTGCAGGTCATGCTCCTAGGACACAGCGGTGATTATGCAGAGGACGTTAACATGCAAGTAACAGTTGCGCTCAACCATTTTGGGGAAGGCCTCGTGCAACGCATGCCTAGGTATCTAAGACGATTTGAGTTCACAATTTTGCATTCGTGTTCCATTTATTAACAATCAAGAAAACATTAGGGTTCAGAAAACATTGAAATCTTCGATTCTGCTCCATTGAAATCTCAGCAGTTTTCGTTTTTCGTGTGAAAAATCTTATGAATATTCATTTTCTACCACACTTAAAATATCATGGCTACCAATCAAGGTCCTTATGTTTTCAATCTTCTTGGAATCTTTGTTGTTATGTCTCATTGTGGGTTTATGCGTAAGCTCTCTTAAGTGAGAATGTAATAATTGGGACTCCTTTCTGATATGTTCTTTATGCAAATGCAGGATTAGGTAAGGGAAATTGAAGGGAAATCCCTCAACAATCACATGTTCTCTTGCAAAATGCCTAGCTTACCTTTTTCAGCAACCGAAACATTCGATGCATCTGCTCTTGAGGCTAAGAGACCAGGCATAAGCTGCCTCAATGGATTTGCACTAGATTTCTTTCATGCATAGGTAATAAAATATTGGAATTGATGATAGTATTATGCATGAAAATTTAATAACTAAAGCTCTAACTCTGCTATTTTGCTCTTTGTCCTAAGCAATCCATGGGGACAAATGTTAAAGCCGAGAAAATCAAAGCATTGCTGCTGCGTGTGTGCCAAGGAAAGCTCATGAATGCGCATCTTCAACTTGTTATTAATGTGAAGAGAACAATATTCATTCAGTTAGAGCTCAGATCAAAATCCATAGAATTCTCAGAGTGGTAAGATTTTCTGCAAAGGGCTTCAGAATCAGCATGAAGGAATACATATTTGGCCGATAATACTCTAATCCTTTCCAGTGCTGAGCTGAGGTTTGTCTTCGGAGCCATCCACATATCAAATTATTGAGAATACGTTAGCGAAGTAATCTCATTCCATCTTCTGCGTGACCAGTTAGTTATCTTTTCTAAGTCATGTGAAGTCAGAATTTTATCCGGTGAATAATTTGTAAGTTAATCAACGTGAGGGTTAGCTTGATAGAGATGCTCTTGGAGGATAGCTACGTAAATGTTAAATGTGTTGTAAAATTTGTTTTCTTATAGTGAGTCGAATCCTTTTAGTTTTGTCTATTCCCTCTTCTAATTCTTATCATGTTTAAGTTATGATTTTTATCATGGTTAAATGGTGTTTTGAGTTTTTTTTTTTTTTTTTTTAATTTGATAAATGCCCCTGTTTTTTTTTTCACGTTTTTGCAGAGGCCTTGTAACAGTTTAGATCAAAATGTGTGAATTTCCTTACAAAACCATCCACGCATCTATGCTTATCACATATCTCACAAAACGTGTTGACCTAGGTTTCGAGAAAAGTGTTGATATAGGTTTTGAGAAGTCTTGATCAGCGAGTATGATTTTCCTGGCAATGTCATTCACGTGTCTATGATTTTCTCAGACCTCACTAAAATTGAGGTAATAGCGATTACAAAGTATGTCAGCATAGGTTTTTGGAAAGCCTTGCTCCATCCTACTTAAGGGTGACCGTTCCGAGTCTCTCCACCAAGATGAATCTCTCACTTATAAAATATGTGGGAATAGGTTTTCGAAAAGTCTTGCTCCATCCTAATTAGTGGTCGGTTATTTTAGACTCCCTCCACACATGCGTTTTCATCTATTGTTTTGGACCAATATTTCGGATTCTTTTTTCAAGCTTAAGGATTTTACATGTTTTATGTTCTAAACACATTTTGTATAGAAATATTGTGTGCATAAACATTAAAATATATGTAACTTCAATCTCTTAGTTATATAATTGACATAAATACATATATGAGATATATTTTTGATAATTTTTTTAATTAGAGTTATAGATTAATTAATAATATTATTATTATTAATGTGTAGTTTTTGGTAATTGTATTGTTTCAAAGAGATCTTAAAAAAATTGATTAAAATCACTATCATAAATACAAATTCTATATGAAGATAAATGTTGTGGTGTCTTCATAAAAAGGAGAAATACTTTTCATGTACTAAGTTTCTAAAGAAAAAACCCATATTCTTTTCACTAATTCTTGAATGAGAAGGATTTTTTTAGTTGGATACATAATCATTATACCATATGCTAATGATCCTTAAGATTTTTCTATATAGTACTAAATCTTTTTCAATGAGGTCAAGGATCATTGAACATACCAATAATGCCATGTTTCAAAAATAATATTCCTTTGCATTGTTTGATGTTAAATCAATATTCAAAATTAATATTGACAGTATCTTAACGCTGTAAAAAAATGGAAAGAGGCATTCTCAAAAGAAAATTATGGGTTGGGGGAATATTTAGTATTGTTCTATAATTTTCCATAATTAAGAATGATATCTTTTTATAAGAATTTGTGTTCTTGACAAGCCCAATAGACATGAACATTCTGTAATTTATTCTCAGTAGTATATACAAGTGAACCACCATGTTTAATGTTGTTGGACTCAAAATCTTAGAAACACATTGTGACATGTTCTTTTTTCCTAATCATTAAAAACCATAAATTTAATTACACCTGAAAAAATTACATAGGTAGAAGTGTATGTGCATTTCAAACATTTCTAAATTTACCAACGTAGATAAGATAAACAATTTCATATCATATCCTACCCCAACACATGTTTTTCAGTAGTCATAAAAGGAAAACCAAAACAAGTGGTATATTCATAGAAGTTTCCATAAAAAATCCAAGAAACGACATAAGAAAAACCATATATGTCACGAAATGTTTCGTGCACAAAAAAATATCTAATATCCCATTTACCTGCACCAACAAAGAGTGTCTATGAATGAGTGTACTCAATATGTACCTCTCTAGAATATGCATGAAGTTCCCCCTTAAATGAGTAATCATATCATTCTGGAGTAGATAAACCATTAATATTATAATAGTAAGGAGTGATATGCCTTTCTTGAAATATCTATGTATTATGATCCAACCTTATTCCCTATGGAACTATAAAAAGAAAATGTGTTCAAATTTTAATCATCTAGGTTCGTACACCATTTTCGAAAAACTACAAAACCTCATTGATAGAAGTATTACCCCATATCCCTCTAGAATTTAAACAAATTTTTTATTATTTCAACACCCTCATGGTAGGTAACCACATAAATACATTGATTAATTTTATAAGCCTGTCTATGATTAGTTAGTTTTATAGGTTTGTGGTTTGTGCTGAAGTTGCACGAGGATAGAATCAATGTTGCACAAGAAAGAAAATTGTGACCACCAAAATCTTGATCAAGGTGAAATGAAAAATGCTCCAAATTTATTTGGAGTTTTATATAATAAATATGTTGGTTTTTTCCAATTTAATATGTGAGTGGGATTTTGTTCAAATTGACCATGTTAACCCTTGCTTTAACAATTTCTTTATAAAGAATAAAAATTCCAAGATAATAACCCAAGGGTCACCAATTCCTTTGTTTTCTAATATTAAACCCTTGGGTTATTACTTCTTTTGTTTTATAATATGAATAATGCGTTGGGTTAATTATTACTGTTTATTAATTTCTTTGTTTTTTACATTCCTTTTATTAATCTTATTGATCCTTCGATTTTATTAATCACTTAAGTTTATTAATAATTTTTATTTCTAATACTAATTTGTTAGGTAATAGTTTTCTCCGGGTTCAACAATTTTGGTTTATAATATTAAATCCTTGGGTTTATTAGTTCTTTTGGTTTATAATATGAATAATTGATCAATGTCATCCATGATCAAACGACACATTCTGATAAATATTGTCTCACTATGAAAATCACCCATGGCCAAGCATGGTCATAGTTGGTCCAATGTCGCATTGTGACAAAAATTGTATCAATGTTTAAATCAATTCCCTTGGGTTCACCAATTCCTTTAGTTTATAATTTGTTGGGTAATGGTTTTCCCTTGGGTTCACCGATTCCTTTGGTTTATAATATGAATAATTGATCAATGTCATCCATGATCAAACGACACATTCTGACAAATATTGTCTCAACATGAAAATCAACGATGGCCAACCATGGTCATAGTTGGTCCAATGTCGCATTGTGACAACAATTGTCTCAATGTTTAAATCAATTACCTTGGGTTCACCAATTTTTTTGGTTTATAATTTGTTGGGTAATGGTTTTCCCTTGGGTTCACTAAATCCTTTGGTTTATAATATTAAACCGTTGGGTTTATTAGTTCTTTTGGTTTATAATATGAATAATTGATCAATGTCATCCATGATCAAACGACACATTCTGACAAATATTGTATCAACATGAAAATCACCCATGGCCAACCATGGTCATACTTGGTCCAACGTCGCATTGTGACAACAATTGTCTCAATGTTTAAATCAATTCCCTTGGGTTCACCAATTCCTTTGGTTTATAATTTTTTGGGTAATGATTTTCCCTTGGGTTCACCATTTGTTTAATATAATATTAAAACCTGCTTTATTAGTTTTTTTGTTTATAATAATAGTTTAATCCATCAATGTCATCCATGAACAAATGACACATTATGAGAAACATTGTCTCAATATGAAAATCACCCATGGCCAACCATGGTCATAGTTGGTCCAATGTCGCATTGTGACCCATGATCAAATGTCACATTCTGACAAATATTGTCTCAATATGAAAATCACCCATGGCCAACCATGGTCATAATTGGTCCAATGTCGCATTGTGACAACAATTGTATCAATGTTTAAATCAATTCCCTTGGGTTCACCAATTCCTTTAGTTTGTAATTTTTTGGGTAATGGTTTTGCCTTGGGTTCACCGATTCCTTTGGTTTATAATGCTAATTGGATCGAAATGTCATTTACGATCAAACGACACATTCCCACGAAATATTGTTCCCATGAAAATCACTCCATGGCCAAATCATGGTCATAGTTGGTCCAATGTTTTACTGTGACAATAATTGTCTCAAATGTTTAAATCCATTACCTTGCCCCACCACTCCTTTTGGTTTATAATTGCTGGTAATGGTTTTCCCTGGTTTCACTAATTCTTTGTTTATGAAGTATTAAACCTCATGCATAGCTCTTTTGATCTATAATATGAATAATCGATCAATGTCATCGACGATCAAATGATACATTCTGACAAATATTGTCTCAACATGAAAATCACCCATGGCCAACCATGGTCATACTTGGTCCAACGTCACATTGTGACAACAATTTTCTCAATGTTTAAATCAATTCCCTTGGGCTCACCAATTTCTTTGGTTTATAATTTTTTGGGTAATGATTTTCCCTTGGGTTCACCACTTGCTTTGGTTTATAATATTAAACCCTTGGGTTTATTAGTTTTTTTGGTTTATAATATGAATAATCGATCAATGTCATCCATGATCAAATGACACATTATGAGAAACATTGTGTCAATATGAAAATCAAAGATGGCCAACCATGGTCATAGTTGGTCCAATGTCGCATTGTGACCCATGATCAAATGTCACATTCTGACAAATATTGTCTCAATATGAAAATCGCCCATGGCCAACCCTGGTCATGGTTGGTCCAATGTCGCATTGTGACCCATGATCAAATGTCACATTCTGACAAATATTGTCTCAATATGAAAATCACCCATGGCCAACCATGGTCATAGTTGGTCCAATGTCGCATTGTGACAACAATTGTATCAATGTTTAAATCAATTCCCTTGGGTTCACCAATTCCTTTAGTTTATAATTTTTTGGGTAATGGTTTTCCCTTGGGTTCACCGATTCCTTTGGTTTATAATATTAAACCCTTGGGTTGATTAGTTGTTTTGGTTTATAATATGGATAATTGATCAATGTCATCCATGATCAAACGACACATTCTGACAAATATTGTCTCAACATGAAAATCACCCATGGCCAACCATGGTCATAGTTGGTCCAATGTCGCATTGTGACAACAATTGTCTCAATGTTTAAATCAATTAGCTTGGGTTCACCAATTTCTTTGGTTTATAATTTGTTAGGTAATTGTTTTCCCTTGGGTTCACTAATTCCTTTGGTTTATAATATTAAACCCTTAGGTTTATTAGTTCTTTTGGTTTATAATATGAATAATTGATCAATGTCATCCATGATCAAACGACACATTCTGACCAATATTGTCTCAACATGAAAATCACCCATGGCCAACCATGGTCATACTTGGTCCAACGTCGCATTGTGACAAAAAATGTCTCAATGTTTAAATCAATTCCTTGCCTCACCAATTTTTGGTTTATAGTTTTGGCAATGATTTTCCTTACTCACTCACTTGCTTTGGTTGTTACTATTAAACCTTTTGGCTTATTAGTTCTTTGTTTATAATATGAATAATCGACTACCAATGTCATCCATGATCAAATGACACATTAATATGAGAATGAATATCTCAATATGAAATCAACGATGGCCAAATCTTTATGGTTTAGTTAACAATCCAATGTCGCATCATGGACTCATGATCAAATGTCACATTCGACAAATATTGTCTCAACATGGTACCCACACAACCCTGGTCATAGTTGGTCCAATGTCGCATTGTGACAACAATTGTGTTAATGTTTAAATCAATTCCCTTGGGTTCACCAATTCCTTTGGTTTATAATTTTTTGGGTGATGGTTGTCCCTTGGGTTCACTGATTCCTTTGGTTTATAATATGAATAATAGATCAATGTCATCCATGATCAAATGTCACATTCTAACAAACATTGTATCAATATGAAAATCACCCATGGCCAACCATGGTCATACTTGGTCCAACGTCGCATTGTGACAAAAATTGTCTCAATGTTTAAATCAATTCCCTTGGGTTCACCAATTCCTTTGATTTATAATTTTTTGGGTAATGATTTTCCCTTGGATTCACCAATTCCTTTGGTTTATAATATTAAACCCTTGGGTTTATTAGTTTTTTTGGTTTATAATATGAATAATCAATCAATTTCATCCATGATCAAATGAAACATTCTGACAAACATTGTCTCAATATGAAAATCACCCATGGCCAACCATGGTCATAGTTGGTCCAATGTTGCATTGTGACAACAATTGTCTCACCAGTTCCTTTGATTTATAATTTTTTGGGTAATGATTTTCCCTTGGGTTCACCAATTCCTTTGGTTTATAATATTAAACCCTTGGGTTTATTAGTTTTTTTGGTTTATAATATGAATAATCAAATTCTGACAAATATTGTCTCAACATGAAAATCACCCATGGCCAACCATGGTCATACTTGGTCCAACGTCGCATTGTGACAATAGTTGTCTCAATGTTTAAATCAATTCCCTAGGGTTCACCAATTTCTTTGGTTTATAATTTTTTGGGTAATGATTTTCCCTTGGGTTCACCACTTGCTTTGGTTTATAATATTAAACCCTTGGGTTTATTAGTTTTTGTGGTTTATAATATGAATAATCGATCAATGTCATCCATGATCAAATGACACATTATGAGAAACACTGTCTCAATATGAAAATCAACGACATGGCCGCCCATGGTCATAGTTGGTCCAATGTCGTATCAGGACTCATGATCAAATGTCACATTCTCGACAACATTGTCTCAATATGAAAAATCACCCATGGCTAACCTGCCTGGTAGTTGGTCCAATGTCGCATTGTGACAACAATTGTGTCAATGTTTAAATCAATTCCCGTCTACCAATTCCTTTTGGTTTATACCTTTTTTGGGTGATGGTTGTCCTCCTTTGGCTCACCGATCTTTTCTGTTTAAAAATATTAAACCCCTTGGGTTTATTAGTTCTTTTGGTAATTTCTACAGAATAATCGATCAATGTCATCCACGATCAAATGTCACATTCTGGCTAATAATTGTCTCAAATCTGAAATTTACTCATGGCCAACCATGGTCATAAATAAGCGAACGTCGTATCATGGACAACAATTGTCTCAATATTTAAATCAATTCCCTTGGGTTCACCAATTCCTTTGGTTTATAATATTAAACCCTTGGGGTTATTAGTTTTTTTGGTTTATAATATTAATAATCGATCAATGTCATCCATGATAAAATGTCGCATTGTGAGAACAATTGTCTCAATGTTTAAATCAATCCCCTTGGGTTCACCAATTCCTTTGGTTTATAATATTAAACCCTTGGGTTTATTAGTTCTTTTGGTTTATAATATGAATAATCGATCAATGTCATCCATCATCAAATGTCACATTCTGACAAATATTGATTCCTTAGGTTTTTAATATTTATCCCTTGGGTCCACTGACTCCTTTGGTTTATAATATTAAACCCTTGGTTTATTAGTTCTTTTGGTTTATAATGTTAATCACACATTCGGTTGTTTTTAAATATTGTTTCATATGATTTATTACTCTCTTGAGTTTAATATTATTATTATATTAATATATAGTATAAATAAATATTCAAATATTTATTAATAATGATTATTAGTAATATTATAATATTATTATTAATATATATTATTAATAATATAACCAACTATGATATAATATATATTATTAATATATTATAATATATTAATATTATTAATATATTATTAATATATATATTATTAATATATTAATATTATTAATATATTATAATATATTAATATTATTATTAATATATAACCATCTATGATATTAATATATAAATAAATATTAAAATATTATATATTATTTTTATTATTTTTATATCAATAAATATTATTAATATATATTATATATATTATTTATTTAGTAATATTAATAATATTATAATATTACTATTAATCATTATAAATAAATATTCAAATATTTATTAATAAGGATTATTAGTAATATTATAATATTATTAATGATATATATTAATAATATTATAATATTATAATATTACTAATAATCATTTTAAATAAATATTCAAATATTTATTAATTATGATTATTAGTAATATTATAATATTATTAATATATATTATTAATAAATATTCAAATATTTATTAATAATGTTTATTATTAATATTATAATATTATTAATATATATTATTAATAATTTATTATTATGTAAAATATGATTGTTGTTAGATTAAATTTTTAAATATATAAATAGATGTAGTTTTATTATTTTTACGCCGATAGGCGTATCCCCCTATCGGAGGTAGGCTCTTTTGTGATTAGGCTAATTAATCTTTTCGATCTGACAGTCTAGATTGAAAGATGCCGGTATATTCTGGTCGTCGCCACTCAATCAATGGATGAAATCTACCCCACTAACTTCCTTGCATATCTAAATCACGTGTTTAAACCGTACTTAAATTAACTTTTCACAAATCTTGATTAAAAATTTACTGTGCCATTTGCTGACCGCCACCTACTTGATTGTTCAAATTCTCAAATAAACATGAATTCTCAAAAAAAATGTGAGCACGCCACGTATCAAATTAGGATGAACTGGGAAGATGAAACGTGTGTGGAATGGAAGATTACGGTTTAGTATTATGGGCCACGTGTAGGTGTTATTGAACATGGGAGAGAGGTGAGCGGCTTGTTGATGAAGGCGGATGGAATTGAGCTGGCATAACGTTTCAGGTTCAACTTTCATTCTCCTGTAAATTTCATGCATTTGAGTAATGAATGCGTCTCTCAGCCGTCTTATAATGATTGAGTTGCCCACTTCGCCAGTGCAGTTGGCCTTGTGCGTTAGTTAATAAAATATCTGAAAGGGTCGCGTTGATGCGTCAATGCTGTGGATGCTGTGGAAACATTGTCTCAAGACCATTTTACTGCCATAATATTGTAGGTCATGCTCCTAGGACACAGCGGCGATTATGCAGAGGACGTTAACATGCAAGTAACAGTTGCGCTCAACCATTTTTGGGAAGGCCTCGTGCAACGCATGCCCAGGTATCTAAGATGATTTGAGTTCACAATTTTTCATTCGTGTTCCATTTATTAACAATCAAGAAAACATTAGGGTTCAGAAAACATTGAAATCTTCGATTCTGCTCCATTGAAATCTCAACAGTTTTCGTTTTTCGTGTGAAAACTCTTATGAATATTCATTTTCTACCACACTTAAAATATCACGGCTACCAATCAAGGTCCTTATGTTTTCAATCTTCTTGGAATCTTTGTTGTTA
The DNA here is from genome assembly GCA_034641835.2 of Pinus albicaulis. NCBI lineage: Eukaryota > Viridiplantae > Streptophyta > Pinopsida > Pinales > Pinaceae > Pinus > Pinus albicaulis. The sequence goes on from CM076570.1 coordinate 904,943,766, forward strand.
TGTCTCATTGTGGGTTTATGCATAAGCACTCTTAAGTGAGAATGTAATAATTGGGACTCCTTTCCGATATGTTCTTTATGCAAATGCAGGATTAGGTAAGGGAAATTGAAGGGAAATCCCTCAACAATCACATGTTCTCTTGCAAAATGCCCAGCTTACCTTTTTCAGCAACCGAAACATTCGATGCATCTGCTCTTGAGGCTAAGAGACCAGGCATAAGCTGCCTCAATCGATTTGCACTAGATTTCTTTCGTGCATAGGTAATAAAATATTGGAATTGATGAGAGTATTATGCATGAAAATTTAATAGCTAAAGCTCTAACTCTACTATTTTTCTCTTTGTCCTAAGCAATCCATGGGGACAAATGTTAAAGTCGAGAAAATCAAAGCATTGCTGCTGCGTGTGTGCCAAGGAAAGCTCATGAATGTGCATCTCCAACTTGTTATTAATGTGAAGAGAACAATATTCATTCAGTTAGAGCTCAGATCAAAATCCATAGAATTCTCAGAGTGGTAAGATATTCTGCAAAGGGCTTCAGAATCAGCATGAAGGAATACATATTTGGTCGATAATACTGTAATCCTTTCCAGTGCTGAGCTGAGGTTTGTCTTCGGAGCCATCCACATATCAAATTATTGAGAATACGTTAGCGAAGTAATCTCATTCCATCTTCTGCGTGACCAATTAGTTATCTTTTCTGAGTCATGTGAAGTCAGAATTTTATCCGGTGAATAATTTGTAAGTTAATCAACGTGAGTGTTAGCTTGATAGAGATGCTCTTGGAGGATAGCTACGTAAATGTTAAATGTGTTGTAAAATTTGTTTTCTTATAGTGAGTCGAATCCTTTTAGTTTTGTTTATTCCCTCTTCTAATTCTTATCATGTTTAAGTTATGATTTTTATCATGGTTAAATGGTGTTTTGAGTTTTTTTTTTTTTTTTTAAATTTGATAAATGCCCCTGTTTTTTTTTTCATGTTTTTGTAGAGGCCTTGTAACAGTTTAGATCAAAATGTGTGAATTTCCTTACAAAACCATCCACGTATCTATGCTTTTCTCATATCTCACAAAACATGTTGACCTAGGTTTCGAGAAAAGTGTTGATATAGGTTTTGAGAAGTCTTGATCAGCGAGTATGATTTTCCTAGAAATGTCATTCACGTGTCTATGATTTTCTCAGACCTCACTAAAATTGAGGTAATAGCAATTACAAAGTATGTCAGCATAGGTTTTTGGAAAGCCTTGCTCCATCCTACTTAAGGGTGACCGTTCCGAGTCTCTCCACCAAGATGAATCTCTCACTTATAAAATATGTGGGAATAGGTTTTCGAAAAGTCTTGCTCCATCCTAATTAGTGGTCGGTTATTTTAGACTCCCTCCACACATGCGTTTTCATCTATTGTTTTGGACCAATATTTCGGATTATTTTTTCAAGCTTAATGATTTTATATGTTTTATGTTCTAAACACATTTTGTATAGAAATATTGTGTGCGTAAACATTAAAATATATGTAACTTCAATCTCTTAGTTATATAATTGACATAAATACATATATGAGATATATTTTTGATAATTTTTTTAATTAGAGTTATAGATTAATTAATAATATTATTATTATTAATGTGTAGTTTTTGGTAATTATATTGTTTCAAAGAGATCTTAAAAAAATTGACTAAAATCACTATCATAAATACAAATTCTATATGAAGATAAATGTTGTGGTGTCTTCATAAAAAGGAGAAATACTTTTCATGTACTAAGTTTCTAAAGAAAAAACCCATATTCTTTTCACTAATCCTTGAATGAGAAGGATTTTTTTAGTTGGATACATAATCATTATACCATATGCTAATGATCCTTAAGATTTTTCTATATAGTACTAAATCTTTTTCAATGAGGTCAAGGATCATTGAACATACCAATAATGCCATGTTTCAAAAATAATATTCCTTTGCATTGTTTGATGTTAAATCAATATTCAAAATTAATATTGATAGTATCTTAACTCTGTAAAAAAATGGAAAGAGGCATTCTCAAAAGAAAATTATGGGTTGGGGGAATATTTAGTATTGTTCTATAATTTTCCATAATTAAGAATGATATCTTTTTATAAGAATTTGTGTTCTTGACAAGCCCAATAGACATGAATATTCTGTAATTTATTCTTAGTAGTATATACAAGTGAACCACCATGTTTAATGTTGTTGGACTCAAAATCTTAGAAACACATTGTGACATGTTCTTTTTTCCTAATCATTAAAAACCATAAATTTAATTACACCTGAAAAAATTACATAGGTAGAGGTGTATGTGCATTTCAAACATTTCTAAATTTACCAACGTAGATAAGATAAACAATTTCATATCATATCCTACCCCAACACATGTTTTTCAGTAGTCATAAAAGGAAAACCAAAACAAGTGGTATATTCATAGAAGTTTCCATAAAAAATCCAAGAAACGACATAAAAAAAACCATATATGTCACGAAATGTTTCGTGCACAAAAAAATATCTAATATCCCATTTTACCTCGCACTCAACAAAGAAAGGTTTGGTGAACGAGCTTACCTAATATGTACCTCTATAGATATGCATGAAGTCTTCAAATGAGTAATCATATCATTCTGGAGTAGATAAACCATTAATATTACAATATTAAGGAGTGATATGCCTTTCTTGAAATATCTATGTATTATGATCCAACCTTATTCCCTATGGAACTATAAAAAGGAAATGTCTTCAAATTTTAATCATCTAGGTTCGTACACCATTTTCGAAAAACTACAAAACCTCATTGATAGAAGTATCACCCCATATCCCTCTAGAATTTAAACAAATTTTTTATTATTTCAACACCCTCATGGTAGGTAACCACATAAATACATTGATTAAGTTTATAAGCCTGTCTATGATTAGTTAGTTTTATAGTTCTGTGTTTTGTGCTGAAGTTGCACGAGGATAGAATCAATGTTGCACAAGAAAGAAAATTGTGACCACCAAAATCTTGATCAAGGTGAAATGAAAAATGGTCCAAATTTATTTGGAGTTTTATATAATAAATATGTTGGTTTTTTCCAATTTAATATGTGAGTGGGATTTTGTTCAAATTGACCATGTTAACCCTTGCTTTAACAATTTCTTTATAAAGAATAAAAATTCCAAGATAATAACCCAAGGGTCACCAATTCCTTTGTTTTCTAATATTAAACCCTTGGGTTATTACTTCTTTTGTTTTATAATATGAATAATGCGTTGGGTTAATTATTACTGTTTATTAATTTCTTTGTTTTTTATATTCCTTTTATTAATCTTATTGATCCTTCGATTTTATTAATCACTTAAGTTTATTAATAATTTTTATTTCTAATACTAATTTGTTAGGTAATAGTTTTCTCAAGGGTTCACCAATTCCTTTGGTTTATAATATGAATAATTGATCAATGTCATCCATGATCAAACGAAACATTTTGATAAATATTGTCTCACTATGAAAATCACCCATGGCCAAGCATGGTCATAGTTGGTCCAATGTCGCATTGTGACAACAATTGTATCAATGTTTAAATCAATTCCCTTGGGTTGACCAATTCCTTTAGTTTATAATTTGTTGGGTAATGGTTTTCCATTGGGTTCACCGATTCCTTTGGTTTATAATATTAAACCCTTGGGTTTATTAGTTCTTTTGGTTTATAATATGAATAATTGATCAATGTCATCCATGATCAAACGACACATTCTGACAAATATTGTCTCAACATGAAAATCACCCATGGCCAACCATGGTCATAGTTGGTCCAATGTCGCATTGTGACAACAATTTTCTCAATGTTTAAATCAATTACCTTGGGTTCACCAATTTCTTTGGTTTATAATTTGTTGGGTAATGGTTTTCCCTTGGGTTCACTAATTCCTTTGGTTTATAATATTAAACCCTTGGGTTTATTAGTTCTTTTGGTTTATAATATGAATAATTGATCAATGTCATCCATGATCAAACTGTCATTACTCCTCGACAAATATCATTTAAACATGAAAATCACCCATGGCCAACCATGGTCATACTTGGTTCAACGTCACATCAAGGACAACAATTGTCCTTTAATGTTTAAATCAATTCCCTTGGTTCACCAATTCCTTTGGTTTATAATTTTTTGGGTATGATTTTCCTTGGGTTCACCACTTGCTTTGGTTTATAATATTAAACCCTTGGGTTTATTAGTTTTTCGTTTATAATATGAATAATCCATCAATGTCATCCATGAACAAATGACACATATTATGAGAAACATTGTCTCAATATGGAAAATCACCCATGTACAACCATGCACGATAGTTGGTCCAATGTCGACCGTGGCCCATGATCGAATGCCGCACCGACAACATTGTCTCAATATGAAAATCACCCATGGCCAACCATGGTCATAGTTGGCGACATGTCGCATTGTGACAACAATTGTATCAATGTTTAAATCAATTCCCTTGGGTTCACCAATTCCTTTAGTTTATAATTTTTTGGGTAATGGTTTTCCCTTGGGTTCACCGATTCCTTTGGTTTATATATTAAACCCTTGGGTTTATTAGCTCTTTTGGTTTATAATATGGATAATTGATCAATGTCATCCATGATCAAACGACACATTCTGACAAATATTGTCTCAACATGAAAATCACCGATGGCCAACCATGGTCATAGTTGGTCCAATGTCACATTGTGACAACAATTGTCTCAATGTTTAAATCAATTACCTTGGGTTCACCAATTTCTTTGGTTTATAATTTGTTGGGTAATGGTTTTCCCTTGGGTTCACTAATTCCTTTGGTTTATAATATTAAACCCTTTGGTTTATTAGTTCTTTTGATTTATAATATGAATAATTGATCAATGTCATCCATGATCAAATGACACATTCTGACAAATATTGTCTCAACATGAAAATCACCCATGGCCAACCATGGTCATACTTGGTCCAACGTCGCATTGTGACAACAATTGTCTCAATGTTTAAATCAATTTCCTTGGGTTCACCAATTTCTTTGGTTTATAATTTTTTGGGTAATGATTTTCCCTTGGGTTCACCACTTGCTTTGGTTTATAATATTAAACCCTTCGATTTATTAGTTTTTTTTGTTTATAATATGAATAATCGATCAATGTAAGCCATGATCAAATGACACATTATGAGAAACATTGTGTCAATATGAAAATCAACGATGGCCAACCATGGTCGTAGTTGGTCCAATGTCGCATTGTGACCCATGATCAAATGTCACATTCTGACAAATATTGTCTCAATATGAAAATCGCCCATGGCCAACCCTGGTCATAGTTGGTCCAATGTCGCATTGTGACCCATGATCAAATGTTACATTCTGACAAATATTGTCTCAATATGAAAATGACCCATGGCCAACCATGGTCATAGTTGGTCCAATGTCGCATTGTGACAACAATTGTATCAATGTTTAAATCAATTCCCTTGGGTTCACCAATTCCTTTAGTTTATAATTTTTTGGGTAATGGTTTTCCCTTGGGTTCACCGATTCCTTTGGTTTATAATATTAAACCCTTGGGTTTATTAGTTCTTTTGGTTTATAATATGGATAATTGATCAATTTCATCCATGGTCAAACGACACATTCTGAGAAATATTGTCTCAACATGAAAATCACCCATGGCCAACCATGGTCATAATTGGTCCAATGTCGCATTGCGACAATAATTGTCTCAATGTTTAAATCAATTAGCTTGGGTTCACCAATTTATTTGGTTTATAATTTGTTAGGTAATGGTTTCCCCTTGGGTTCACTAATTCCTTTGGTTTATAATATTAAACCCTTGGGTTTATTAGTTCTTTTGGTTTATAATATGAATAATTGATCAATGTCATCCATGATCAAACGACACATTCTGACCAATATTGTCTCAACATGAAAATCACCCATGGCCAACCATGGTCATACTTGGTCAAACGTCGCATTGTGACAACAATTGTCTCAATGTTTAAATCAATTCCCTTGGGTTCACCAATTTCTTTGGTTTATAATTTTTTGGGTAATGATTTTCCCTTGGGTTCACCACTTGCTTTGGTTTATAATATTAAACCCTTGGGTTTATTAGTTTTTTTGGTTTATAATATGAATAATCGATCAATGTCATCCATGATCAAATGACACATTATGAGAAACATTGTCTCAATATGAAAATCACGCATGGCCAACCATGGTCATAGTTGGTCCAACGTCGCATTGGGACAACCATTGTCTCAATGTTTAAATCAATTCCCTTGGGTTCACCAATTCCTTTTGGTTTATAATTTGTTGGGTAATGGTTGTCCCTTGGGTTCACCAATTCCTTTGGTTTGTAATATTAAACCCTTGGGTTTATTAGTTTTTTTGGTTTATAATATGAATAATAGATCAATGTCATCCATGATCAAATGTCACATTCTGACAAACATTGTATCAATATGAAAATCACCCATGGCCAACCATGGTCATACTTGGTCCAACGTCGCATTGTGACAAAAATTGTCTCAATGTTTAAATCAATTCCCTTGGGTTCACCAATTCCTTTGATTTATAATTTTTTGGGTAATGATTTTCCCTTGGATTCACCAATTCCTTTGGTTTATAATATTAAACCCTTGGGTTTATTAGTTTTTTTGGTTTATAATATGAATAATCAATCAATTTCATCCATGATCAAATGAAACATTCTGACAAACATTGTCTCAATATGAAAATCACCCATGGCCAACCATGGTCATAGTTGGTCCAATGTTGCATTGTGACAACAATTGTCTCACCAGTTCCTTTGATTTATAATTTTTTGGGTAATGATTTTCCCTTGGGTTCACCAATTCCTTTGGTTTATAATATTAAACCCTTGGGTTTATTAGTTTTTTTGGTTTATAATATGAATAATCAAATTCTGACAAATATTGTCTCAACATGAAAATCACCCATGGCCAACCATGGTCATACTTGGTCCAACGTCGCATTGTGACAATAGTTGTCTCAATGTTTAAATCAATTCCCTAGGGTTCACCAATTTCTTTGGTTTATAATTTTTTGGGTAATGATTTTCCCTTGGGTTCACCACTTGCTTTGGTTTATAATATTAAACCCTTGGGTTTATTAGTTTTTTTGGTTTATAATATGAATAATCGATCAATGTCATCCATGATCAAATGACACATTATGAGAAACATTGTCTCAATATGAAAATAAATAATGGCCAACCATGGTCATAGTTGGTCCAATGTCGCATTGTGACCCATGATCAAATGTCACATTCTGAAAAATATTGTCTCAATATGAAAATCACCCATGGCCAACCCTGGTCATAGTTGGTCCAATGTCGACGACAAAAATCGTCAATAAACGACTCTGCTCACCACCCCTTTTCATGAGCAATTTTTTGGGTATGCTGTCCCATCTGTCCCTTGTCTACCGATCCTTTGGTTTAAAATATTATTAAAACCTTGGGTTTATTAGTTCTTTTGGTTTATAATATGAATAATCGATCAATGTCATCCACGATCAAATGTCACATTCTGACAAACATTGTCTCAATATGAATATCACTCATGGCCAACCATGGTCATAGTTGGTCGAACGTCGCATTGTGACAACAATTGTCTCAATATTTAAATCAATTCCCTTGGGTTCACCAATTCCTTTGGTTTATAATATTAAACCCTTGGGGTTATTAGTTCTTTTGGTTTATAATATGAATAATCGATCAATGTCATCCATGATAAAATGTCGCATTGTGAGAACAATTGTCTCAATGTTTAAATCAATCCCCTTGGGTTCACCAATTCCTTTGGTTTATAATATTAAACCCTTGGGTTTATTAGTTCTTTTGGTTTATAATATGAATAATCGATCAATGTCATCCATCATCAAATGTCACATTCTGACAAATATTGATTCCTTAGGTTTTTAATATTTATCCCTTGGGTCCACTGACTCCTTTGGTTTATAATATTAAACCCTTGGTTTATTAGTTCTTTTGGTTTATAATGTTAATCACACATTCGGTTGTTTTTAAATATTGTTTCATATGGTTTATTACTCTCTTGAGTTTAATATTATTATTATATTAATATATATTATAAATAAATATTCAAAAATTTATTAATAATGATTATTAGTAATATTATAATATTATTATTAATATATATTATTAATAATATAACCAGCTATGATATAATATATATTATTAATATATTATAATATATTAATATTATTAATATATTATTAATATATTAATATTATTAATATATTATAATATATTAATATTATTATTAATATATAACCATCTATGATATTAATATATAAATAAATATTAAAATATTATATATTATTTTTATTATTTTTATATCAATAAATATTATTAATATATATTATATATATTATTTATTTAGTAATATTAATAATATTATAATATTACTATTAATCTATGTTACACGGGTACCGCTCCCTACACTTGGAGATGAAGTACCTGAAGCTCCGGGGCTCCCGGGAGCTTAGGAGCTGGTAGGAAACGTTCCGAAAATGGCGGGAGCTTCATTGGGAACTGGGGAGCTTTTCGGGAGCTTGTCGGCGACTGTCTAGGAGTTTCCGGTACTCGTATCGATGGGGAGCGCTGGTCGGGAGCTTTTGGGAGCTCCGATCCATCGAGGAGCTTCTAGAAGCTCCTCGATGGATCGTAGCTCCCACAAGCTCCCGATCAGCGAGTACCCGCATAAATGAAGAAAACCCGGCCAAAAATGGCGCGAAACCTTTGGCACGAAACCAAACCTGAAACGCGTTCTCTGCATTAATTTTTCTATATAATCGGCATAACCCAGTTCAATGTTCATCTGCAAGACTGCAAGGGACGTTGTTTGGAGTCTGGAGTCTATATGAGATCTCTGTCACTGTTCAGTGTTTGGCATTTGCCGCTCCATAGCCGCTCGGCGCTACAGTGTTGACTCGTTGAGGTATTCATATCACCGTATCATTTTGATTTATGATTTATCATTTCAATTTCTCAATTCTGAATCTGATATAGTCTTTAGAAGCGGGATCTCTCAGATTTACACTGTTTAAACTTTACTGTGTTGTGTTCACGTTTTTAAAATTTAAATTTACAGTTTAAACTTTACTCAGTACTGCTATTATTTCCGTGTGTATTGAACCTTTGGTCCTTTTGCCATATTGATATATCATATTGCATATGGAACCCGAACCGTAGAGATGATCTGTTGTCATATTGCGTGTGAAACCAGATCTGTTTGTTCAAAATTCACTTACTTTTTGCGCTGGGGATTATAATTTATAAGGCTTGTGTCTTGTGTTTCTTTTGCGGCTTGCCATATGGATTCTCAGTTCTGGAACCATAGAGATGATCTGTTTGTTGAATGCGCATTCTAATCTCTCATTTTTGTTTTACTCAACAATTCCATTGGACACTTTTAAGTTTTGATCTATCGCAGAGATAATAGATTATCATTAATATAGTTCCTTTTTAAGTTTTTAATATAAAGTATAAACGCATTTGAATTCAATTTGGTTATAATTTATAATGTATACGTTTACGGTTTTTGTTTTTCATTGAAGAACAATGGTCATCGATATTATGGCTGTGAGGGAATATACGTTCCCCTCATATATAATCTTTGTGTCTCTGGTTAAAAAATAATTGTCATCGATATCATGGATGTGAAAGAATCTTTATTTTGTGGCTGGGGATTGAGCAGAGATTTGTGACTGTTCGGATTATCTGAGATTGAATGATTGTGGTAGTGTGGTCCGCAATTTGGTACTTGCTAGGTATGATGGATTTCGGAATGAGTGCTTTGCATTTTTTTTTCCCTAAATTATTATCGAGTCGGAAGTTCAGATTTAGCCGGTCCAAGCAGAAGTAAGTTTCTTTGAATTTATTCTTTCCTGTATACGTTGCAGTTTCCCTTGTCCTCTAATTCTGCAGTATTTCAAACGTGTTTGTGGAAAATTCAAAATAATAAACATCCTTTTAAAATTTAACTTACTTCTAAGTTCTTATGGACATCTCACCACAGTCATTTTTGTTTTCAGAAATTTCCTGTCTATTGTTGTTTCAAGTTTGATAATAATAAAATTTAAATACATGTATTATAGTATTAGTCAGAGATGCATGTCTTGTATTCAAATTCTGGTTAAAATAATAAAATGGAAAACTGGGTTAGTGCACAATTGCATCTGCGGCAATTTGAATGTCATTTGACATTTTTATTTTTTAATAAATTATAAATTATAAATTATAATATATAGCCCATATACATGAATCACATGCCATATATGTAGCAGATTATAGTTTTAAATTTATAATATTACACGTGGCATGTTAAAAATACGAAGGTTCAAGGTACAGTTAGTCTTGAACTGAAATTTGAAAAATACAGAGGTACAGTTAGTCTATCAGATAATGTACATTTAAAAATTAATAGTAATTTAAATTACCATATTTAAAAATGTTCTGTTGTTAACCTGTTATCAAACTGTATGCATATTTTATTTGTAGATTTAATCATTTAAATTAAATACTGATGCACCATGCCAACGAATATGACAGTGGACACCCATCGGACTAAAAAATTAAAATCATTAAACAATTTTCTTCTTTTATGAAAATTAAATAAAATATTTATTATTAGTATTACTGATATAGTTGACAACTTGACACACAAGATTTGACTATGCATCATAACAATTTTGCAAAAATATCATTTTAAATGATTTTTCTAAAAGATATATATTGATATTCATTAAACTAGAATAAGGCTTATGGTTCAAAACTTTCAATATTTGCTTAAATAAAACACATAACAAGCCACTAATATCATTCAAAGGAAAACAACACTACATCAGTTCTCTCAACTTTAATAAAACAATATCCTTACTCTTTAAGATGAGTATTAGGAAAGGAAAGCATATACATTTCATTAGTTGTACTTGTTAGTATTTTCAATTTTAATTCTTTGCCATGACTCATATATGTACATTTTAAAATTTTATTCTTTTATGCCAATTAAATTATTATTATAATTTATTAGTATTTTGAATTTTCATTTTGATTCTTTGTCATGACTCATATGTACATTTTAAAATGATAAAAATTTAAAATCTAATTCTCTGTTCTACTTCTAATTTTTGTGAATTTTGATGTAAATTTTCAGTATTGATACCATGGAAAGAAGATTGGGCAGTGAATCTAGTGACATCAACAGTAGGATGAGACCCCCACTACCTCCACAAGCCCCACAAGTTCAAGAACATAATGAAGAGACAACACTAGGTACCAACAGACAATCAAGCACCATTTCGAAAAAGCCCTTAATACAGTTTGTGAAAAAGATAACACAGAACAAGGAAAAAAATAGTGGGGGGATGTGAGGAATGGAAATGCACCTTATGTGATCATGTATTTAAGGGTAGCTATACAAGAGTATGGCATCATCTTTTGAGCATACCTGGTTTAGGAGTGAAGGGTTGCACATGCAGCCTTGAACAAAGAATGGTGATGACTAAGCTTCACATGAAAGCCAATGGAATCAATGAATGTGATAGTAGTATTGTAGCTCCTAATAAGAGAGGTAGAAATGAAGATTCATCCCATTGTATGAATGAAAAAAGTCACATTCAATCCGAAACTAATGAAGGGGGTTCTAGTTCTAGGAGGACTACTGTAAGTGAATCCATTCAAAAAATGTACAATGTCGTGCATAGGGATGAAGCTGATGATGCCATAGCAGATTTTTTTATGGCAAATGGCATTTCATTTAATGCCACTCGTTCACCATACTATAAAGATATGGTTCAAAAAATCATAGCTGCAGGGACAGGGTATGCACCCCCAGGTTACAACAAAATGAGGACTTCATTGTTAGATAGAGGGGTGACAAGAATGCATGGACTTATGGAGGATCTCAAACAATCTTGGGTTCAATCAGGTTGTTCAATTGTCATGGATGGTTGGATAGACATTCAACAAAGACCTTTGTTGAATGTTATTGTCACTTCACCAGCAGGGCCTTATTTTTTAAAGGCAATTGATTGTAGTGGAAAGAAAAAGGATGCTACTTTTATGTTTGAAATGTTGAAGGATGCAATTGATGAAGTTGGTCCTTCAAATGTGGTACATGTCATCACAGATGCAGCACCTGTTTGTAAAGCAGCGTGATTGATGATCCAAAGTCGATATAGGCATATTTTCTGGACTCCTTGTTGTGTACATGCCCTTAACAATCTCCTAAAAGACATTGGTAAAATACAATGGATTGCAAAAATCATTTCAAATGCGAGGGAGGCACAAATGTTCATCTGCAACCACCATGCTTCCTTGGCAATTTACAAGTTGTATTCAAAGAAGCATTTTTTTAAACCTGCAGAAACCAGATATGCCACATACTTTATTTTGCTTGAGCGCATGGTTGAGGTCTATGCATCTTTACAAGCGACTGTTGTTTCTTCAGAGTGGAATGCATGGAATGAGTCTAAGTCACCTCAAGCGAAGAAGATAAGAGAAATGCTTCTTAATGAGGATTGGTGGGCTGACTGTACATATGTTGTCTATTTCACAGCTCCAATTGTGGAGTTGATCAGGTATGCTGATTCAGATTCTCCTGCTCTTGGAGAAATATATGAATGTATTGATACCATGGTGGGCAAGATAAAACACATCATTCGCCAAAGAAACCCTTCTTTGGAGTTTTTCCATGAAATCCACAAGCTGATAGAGAAAAGATGGCTTAAACTCAATACCTCCCTTCACATGGCTACATATGCCCTTAATCCGAAGTGGTATATGGAAAGACCAAATAGAATTATTCCTATTGATGATGAAGAGGTAAAACACGGGTTTCTTGATGCTATAGCTAAGATGTACACTGTTGATGAAGCAAGTGTGATACGAGAGCAATTTATTGATTTTGGTACATTAAGCCCTCCTGCATTCAACCAAGATGCAAAGAGAGACATCAAGCATTATGCTCAGAAGAAACCCCTTGGATGGTGGAGAATGTATGGGGGCCAGGTCCCAGAGCTCCGAAAGCTTGCTTCACGTTTGCTATCTCAAGTTGCCAGTTCCTCAGCTGCTGAAAGAAATTGGTCCACTTATAGTTTCATACACTCTGTTAAGAGGAATAGACTTACCTCTAAGAGAGCGGAGAAACTTGTTTATGTGCATAGTAGTCTTCGACTTTGTTCAAGGAAGCTGCCTGAATATTTAGAAGGACTTGTTGCACGATGGGATGTTAATGCTAAAGATGCTTCCCAAATTGACGATGATGATGACAATCCTTTACCAAATGCAGGATTGGTTGGCATACCTTTAGATGACATTGTTGCTTCTGATGATGATGATGATGATTATGTTGATCCAGTACCCAGTGAGGCTCAAGCTTATATGGATATCCTTGATGCTGAAGATCGTACTCTATGATCATCTTAATATTTGTATTGTTGTTATATTTTGGCTCTTGGGCATTTTGAATTATGTACTACTTTAGGCTTTTGCCTTTTTTTCCAGTATGAACATCAATATGATTTGTGTGACTTGTCACTTTAGCTTTTTAGTTTTGGTTTTAACTTTTTATGGTCTTGAATCTTTTAAAAAATCAACTTGGTATGACATATGTACATTTAAATTTTAATATGTACACTATTAAAAAAAAAAAAACTTATAAAATATATATATTAAAATTTAATTTTTAATATATTATATAATATATTATTGCCGCTCCCAACTTAACGTTTCCTGTAAATTTGGATAAAGCTTCTAGCCGTACCGGATACTTGTTCCCACGTACCCAAAGTATCCCCGTACCGGAAACTCGTGCAACATAGCTATTAATCATTATAAATAAATATTCAAATATTTATTAATAATGATTATTAGTAATATTATAATATTATTAATGATATATATTAATAATATTATAATATTTATTTAATAATATTAATAATATTATAATATTACTAATAATCATTTTAAATAAATATTCAAATATTTATTAATTATGATTATTAGTAATATTATAATATTATTAATATATATTATTAATAAATATTCAAATATTTATTAATAATGTTTATTATTAATATTATAATATTATTAATGTATATTATTAATAATATATATTAATAATATTTTAATATTTATTTAGTAATATTAATAATATTATAATATTACCAATAATCATTATAAATAAATATTCAAATATTTATAAATAATGATTATTAGTAATATTATAATATTATTAATAATATAACCAATTATGATATAATATATATTATTAATATATTATTAATTTTTTTGGTTTATTAATAATATAATCATCTATGATATTAATATATAAATAAATATTAAATTATTATATATTATTAATATTATTTTTATATTAATATATATTATATATATTTCAAGTTAATTTATATTATGTATATAGTTAATATTTTTAATATATTAATAAATAATTTTAATATATATTATTAATACTTATTATAATATTATTAATATATATATATATATAATATTTTTGACATTTTAATCATAATTAATATATTTAATATATTAATATTCTTATTAACATATAATATATATATTTCAAGTTAATATAATAAATTTATTATATATAATATTTATTTATTGATATATAAATTAATGTGATGGGTAGTGGATATAGACTTATCGGCGTATATCAACCACATTGGTAAATGTGGTTGTAAATCTATTTTATATACGCCTATCGGCGTATATCAACCACATTGGTAAATATGGTTGTAAATCTATTTTATATACGCCTATCGACGTATATCAACCACATTAGTTTTTACTAATGTGGTTGTGCTAGTTTTTAATATATTTAAATAAAAAAATCAAAATTATTGGTTAATTAAACTACACTAATACGAAATTGGAAGAGACATGGTCTAGTGGCCAGCAGACGCTAACCATTCTTGCCGATTAAGGCAATTCCCTGAAAGATTATAGTGGAGGCAATTCCTTGTGAAAAATTATACTGGTAACACAAGAGTTTGACTCAGGGCTCGGGTGTGAAAGTTGTTGTCGGTTGCCGATTCTTCTTACTCAACCAAAAAAAGGAAACTACACTCGTACGAAGAACATATATATCCCGTGCTTTCATTTGTGTCATTAAGTAATAAGACTTGGTTGAGAGTGTAGATGATATAGATATAATATTGTACATGTTTGAAATATTTTTTATTATTTAAAATATGCGTTGAATTATAACTGATTAAAAGCATGAAATAATTCAAACCCTCAATATGCACGTTAATAAAGAGTTCGTACCCTCATTATTCATGAAATGATAAGGCGTTCCTACCCTCATTGTGCACGTTGATAATTCTTGCTCACGCTGCCTAACATTCTATATTAGGTATGCAATACTGAATGTTTTGTGTGGTTGTGGTATGTCCAAAGTACATTTAATCAACAAATACGTTAAAAGATAACGTGCTAATAGGGCTTACCGCGTGCAGTATCTATGTTCTTGGATGGCAAATTTTTTCCATATGTACATGGATTTTGAGGCATTCTTCAAGAATAGCCACGAGAGCTGGGAGGCATTCCTCAAGAATAGCCACGATTAGAGTTGATGATGCTATTGGGGAATTTTATACAAAACTTGCGATTAAATTGCTGTGCGTCGGAGTTCGTTTTGAAGTCAATTTGGGGGAAAAATTGTTACAACGGACATAACCGGGTGCTTATTATAAGAAAAATGAAGATAAATGCTATCCTGCTGATACTATGGCCGCTCAATTGGAACTTTACTGATGCGCAATGTTCCTTGAACTTTGATTACGTACACCAATTGTCGTGGGATAAGTCTTCCTGTGAACCCGCCATAATTAAATCCGATTGCTGCCAGACAGTGCGCGCCTTGCTCGGTATAGGATTAGCCCAGTATTTGAGAGATGCATCTATGTTCGAACTTCCCAACAACGCCTCCGCAGTTTCCTGTCTCCGGTTGTTTCAGCAGCAGCTCGACTCTCTTGGGCTCTCGCCAGATTTGGTGGCAATCTGTTTAAACAGAACGTCAAGCTTTGTAACAAGCCACCTCCTGTGCGCGGGCATACAGACCAAGGAGGACTGGATTCGCAAATTAGGGACTACTCCGATGGACTCGGCCTGCAGAGGCGACCTCTCAGATCTGGACGCCTGTTATGAATGCCAAAATGCTAGAATTCTCGTTCACAAGACACTGGCAAACCTGAACCGAAACTTGACAGAGGCGATCAGTTTCAAGTGTTATTATTTCACTCTTCTATATTCTGCCGGAGTAGTTAATGAGTTTGGTCCCAAGAGCAGAACTACTGCACAGTGCATTTTCCGCTTGCCCTTCGTTCAAACAACCACGCATAGCCGTCATGTCTTGGCCTACGTTTTCATCGGCACCTGCACGGTTCTTCTCCTGATCTTTGTAGTCGGGATTTTGTACTGTCTGTGGGTGGAGTTGATTGATCCCAAGTCTGTCCTGAGCAGGCGATTCGTGAGGCGAACTAGAAATCTTCTGAACTCCGCCATGAGACCCAACACCGGGGCAATGTGGTTCGACATTCAAGAGATCAGGGACGCCACCAATAATTTCAGCGACGACAATCTCATCGGCCGAGGAGGTTTCGCCACGGTCTACAGGGGAAGGCTTCGGGATTCTCGGCTGATCGCTGTGAAGAGAATCAGAAACTGCACGCCTGAAGGGGACTCCGATTTCCTCAACGAAGTGGATATCATCAACAACATCAGGCACCGGAGTCTGGTCGTTTTGAGAGGCCGTTGCGTGGCCAGCGATGAGAGAGAAGGGCACCAGCGACTTCTGATATACGATTACTTGCCCAGTGGATGCCTGTATGATCATCTCTTCGGAGAAATGTCCCAGGCCCGGCCTCTGAGCTGGCCGCAGCGCAGGAACATTGTCATGGGGACTGCCAAAGGATTGGCTTATCTGCACGACGGTATCGAGCCCGCCATTTATCACAGGGACATCAAATCCACTAACATTCTGTTGGATAACGAAATGAATGCGTGTGTCGCGGATTTTGGTCTGGCGAGGATCATGATTAAAGAAGGGGAATCCCATATCACGATGAATAAAGTAGCAGGGACGCGCGGCTGCTTGGCCCCAGAATATGCTCTCTACGGCCACTTGACGGACAAATGCGATGTGTATAGTTTTGGGGTTCTGCTGTTAGACATCATGAGCGGCAGAAAGGCTTTGGACACCTCCGCTGACTCAGCCTCCCAATATCTCATCGCGGATTGGGCATGGGAACTGGTGAACAGAGGGAAGATCAGTGAAATAGTAGACGAGAGAATTCAGCAGAGCGGGACGGAGAGAGTGATGCAGAGGTTTGTTTCAGTGGGTATTCTGTGCTCACATGTTATGGTGGCATGCAGACCTACAATGGTGGAAGCAGTGAAGATGCTGGAAGGAGAGGCCGAGATTCCTAAAATTCGAGAGAGACCTTTGCCGGATATGCTGGATGGTCCATTTCTCACGAAAGGAGCGAGCGAATCTTTCGGAGAGACCTTTGCCGGTTATGCTGCATGCTCCATTTCTCACGAAAGGAGCGAGCGAATCGTTCGGCATGGCCGGCGATGATTCATAGTCAAAGGTAAACGAAATATTGAAATGTGACGTTGTGTTATGTTATTATGATGTTGTAATGTTCAAAATTCTCCATTTAGTCATATTTGACTATGTCTCGCGAGACACTCACGTAGCCTAAACACTTAAGGAGACGTGAAATTGATCAGGATTCGAAAATACTTGATTAATTCAAAGTAGAATGGAAAAATGCAATAAAATATCGTCAATGGAATATCGTTCGAGGTTCTTTTCCATTCCAAATTCCATTCTGTAATAGCTCAGTCCAACGGCAGCATGTCGTTGCTTTTGGTCCCCCACAACTACAAGATACCATTGGGTATTGTGGATTTTCAAATTAATTATAATGGAAAAAGAAAAAAAAAACATAATAAAATTAATTCCATGGGGGTAATGTGGTTTCTTTTTTAATAGTAAGAAGAAATTAATTATAATGAAAAAGGGAAAACATGTTAATAAGAATTACAAGTTAAGAAGGAAACATTCCCCAATAATAACTTATAACTTATTATTGATAAAAGGAAAAAGTAAAAGGAAAAAGGAAAAACATGTTAATAAGAATTACAAGTTAAGAAGGAAACATTCTTCCATAATAATTTATTATTGGTTTTGAAGAAATAAAGATAATAAAAGGAAAAAGGAAAAACATGTTAATAAGAATTACAAGTTAAGAAGGAAACATTCTTCCATAATAATTTATTATTGGTTTTGAAGAAATAAAGAATAAAAAATAAAGTAATAGGTAATTATACATGATATATATGAATAAGCTCTAGTTTAATTAGACTGTTTTTTAGCTTTGAAAATGATGGGAATTTTGGTAAGATTTTAAGAAAATCCAGCACATTTTTGTAAATCTATGTTATAACTATAAAACTTTAATATTTTGAGTGCCTTAGAGGTTTTTGATGATGCTGAATCCATTTCCACGATCAAAATCATGATTCAAACATTGTTACTGTAAGATTTCTTAAATTTTTTTGGTCCGATTCCAGCCAATTTTGACCGTCAAGGAAATTCCTCCGTTTAATTAGACAACTCCTATGAATAATGTATGGGATAAAAATAATATTGGTTGTGAAGAAATAAAGATTCAAATATTAGGTAATAGATAATTATAATATTGATTGTGAAGAAATAAAGATTCAAAAATTGGGTAATAGATAAATTATATATGAGATATATGAATAAATTATGAGATAATAATTATAAAATAGGCATGTTAAATGAATATAAAGTTGAGATTAAAAATTGTAAAAATTAAGGTGGATATTCTAATTGATAATAGTGAAATAATAGTTGAAATAATAATATGTTTTTGGAAGTAAATTATTTGGTGATAGAGTATATTGTTAAAGCATTGTTTTGTATATTTTTCATTCAAATTTTAAGTAGCTTTATATGTTGAATGTGCAATAGTATATCTTGTAGACTTCGAGGTTTTCCATTTTTGGTGCAACATGGGTATAATTTCAGGTTATAGTGATTGCAAATGGAATCAACTTCATTTCACACAAGTATGAGATTTTTCTAGTTATCAATTTATTCAAATACAAATAATATTAAAATAAGAGATATGCATTTTTAAAGGGGAAAAATGAAAACAAATTTTTAATATTAAAATAAGAGACATGCATTTTTAAAGGGGAAAAATGAAAACAAATTTTTAATCTAGTTTAGAGTTATGTCTTTACATATTTACATAATAGATGTGGAACTTAGTTGCAGTGTATATACTTAAGATTTAATTAAAACTATAAATATGTAAGTAAATTTATGGTTCAGATCATTTTTTTTTTGTTTTTGTTAGGTAATGTGAGTCTTGAGATCACTGGTACACCTAAATTTTGGTTTGAGTAGTCGTGACCCAGGGGCATATAAGCCATCAAAATCACCCAGGGATCACATGTGGCCTCAGTCACACCAACCATTTGCATGGCTATATTTTTTCCTATTGGGTTTCGTATCGATGACCTTTTCACCGCCAAGTATCTTAACAAAACACCCTCTCACAATCTATTCTACACCTCGTGTGCTATGTATTTTTTTATAAAGTTAGTGTTGATAATACATTTTTTGTGATTGTTTTACGATTCTTTATATTGGTAAAAGAAATCTTGTACTACAGAATTTATTGTCAAGCTAGGATACAAAGTCTAGTTTGAAGAAACATTTGAAGAACATAAGAAATGGTGGTGGAGTCTGATATAGAATATTTGTGTGCCTCTACAATAAAAAATATTCTTTGGTTAGAGCTCGATATAAAATTTCTAATGGGGTAGGTTGGTCTCAAACGCAGTTGGATTGGTCGTAGTAAGTTTTCATTGTGTAAATTCTAGGAGGAATCTTCAAGTCATCTTTTCATTTAGCGCTCTTATCGTTCCCATGTGGTCAAGATCATCTAGCATGAACTCAACCATAAGGATATTTGGATTGGGTAGAGCCTTGGAAACTATCTAAGGTCTTGGCTCTCAGTTAAGACTATTAAAGAATTTGTTAGTTTTCCCTATTTTCTTATATGTTATGCAACTAACTTACAAAATAGAAGAAAATATATATCAATGACTTGAGAAATATCCTCTTCGAGGGGGAAACCTCCTTTACATCACTTAAATGAAAAATTCTTGGATGATATAAATGATAAGACCTCCTCGATAGATATAGGAGTCTAAGGGGTCACAATATAATAAAAGCCTACATAACAATAATAATGTAAGGGTGCAACAATAACAATAGTCGGCTTCTATGCGACATAATAATAACAGCATGGGGGATACATGGTCATAACAATAATGATAGGGGGCTACATTAACAACAAAAATAAGGGGGATAAACTAGTATCATAGGGACCTAACATGGACCTTTGATTCAAAAAAGTGTTGTCCTCAACGCTTGAGTAGATTAAGATGCTTTATTATAAAATTCTCATACTCCCATGTGGAATCTTCAATGTGTAAGTTCTTCCACTTAATGAGATACTCTGAAATTAATTGATTTCGTAGTTGTCAAGTTATTTTTTGCATGACTTCTTCAGGCTCAAATATGATTTTTCCTTCTTCATTAAGTTCTCGCAACATTGTTTGAACTAGGACCTTGTCACTAATAACCTTCTTTAAGCATTAAACATGGAAAACTGGTTGTACTTTTGAAGATGCATGAAACTCAAATTTGTATGCCATAGTACCAATCTTTTGCAACACCTTGTAAGGACCATAATACTTGGGTGATAATTTATTATTCTTCTTAGTTTGCTTGAGGGACATTTGCTTGTATAGTTGTAACTGTAAAAAACCCCCGTCACCTACATCAAAACTTCTTTCACAACAATGTTGATCTTCCTGTTGTTTCATTTGATTATGTGCCAGAGTGAGGTTATTATTTAAGAGTTGGAGAACTTGTTGTTGATGCTCGATGTGATCTTCCATTACTTGAATCTTAGAATTTTCTCTTAAAGATGATGTGATGGATGGTGGATGATATCCATAATGTTCCATAAATGGGGTCATTTTTGCTCCAGTATGGAATAAAGTGTTATATCACCATTCAATTAGAGGTAACCACTTGACCCATTATGGTTTTTTATTATATACAAAGCAACGAAGATATCCTTCCAAAAAATTGTCCACTATCTTAGTTTTCGCGTCAGAATGAAAATGATAAGATGAGCTATGACCTAATTGAGTACCAAGACAAGAAAATAATTTCATCCAAAAATTTCGAGTGAAAATGGGATCTCTATCACTTACAATAATATTTGGGTTCCATGTACTTTTTGAATTGTTTCCATAAATGTAGTAGAAACTATATTTCCTTTAAAAGGATGAGATAATGCACAAAAGTGTTCATACTTGGTAAGTCTATCAACTACCACCATGATGACACTTTTTCTTTCAGACTTGGGTAAAACTGTGATAAAATCCATTGAGACCCCCTCCGAATGTTGATTTGGAATGGCTAAAGTGTGTAGAGACTTGGAGTCTTAATTGTCTCAAGTTCATTTTGTTGGAAAACAAAAAATTCTACCACAAAATTTTTAATATCAGATTTAAAGCCATCCTAAAAAAATTCCTTCTTGACCTTGTGGCAAGTTTTTAAAAATCCTGAGTGCCCTCCTAAGGGGGAAGTTTGCAATTCCAAAAGAATATTTTGATTGAGCTGGGAATTCTTACAAAGATATAAGTGATCTTTGTACCATAGTGAATCATTTTTCCTGCTAAATGTATTAGATGTATTGGGATCTTGCTATAACTTTTGAATGAGTTTTGACACCTCTTCGTCATTCTTCCATTCATCCCTTTCTTCGATTATCCAATCAGGCTTGATAATATAAATGACATAAAGAAATGCTTCCACGTCCTCATCTTTTCTTGAGAGTGCATCTGCAACAACATTTTTATTCCATTTTTTGTAGATGATTTCAAAGTCATAACCCAACATCTTTTTGACCCATTTTTGTTGCTCTTCTGAAGATAATATTTGTTCCAAAAAATATTTAAGACTGTCATGATATTCTTTTACCTTGAAGTGTCTTCTCATTAGGTAATTTTTCCATTTCTTTAGTACTTGTAGTATTGCCACATTTACTTCTCATAAATAGGCTTGTGTAAATACTTTCCTTTTATTGGACAACTTTCAAAAGCAATGGGTCTTCCTTCTTGCAATAAAACAACACCAATTCCAGTTCTTGAGGTATCACATTCTATAATAAATGTTTTTGCGACGTATGGCATAGCTAAGACCGGTGCTTGGCACATTACCTCTTTAAGATGTTCAAAGGAATTAGTTGCTTCTCGAGTCCAAGAAAATGCATCTTTCTCCAGTAGCATTGTTAGAGAAGCTATTATTCTCCCATGATTCTTAAAAAACTTGCGATAATATTGTGTCAACTTGAGAAATCCTCGAATATAAGTTTATGTTTGTGGGTATTTTCAATTCCTTAATGGATTTAATTTTGTTAGGGTCTACCTTAACACCCTATTTAGATACAATATGACCTAAATATTCCACCTCCTATACTCCAAAGAAACATTTGGAGGTTTTTGTGTATAATTGTTTCTCCTTCAATAGTTTGAACACCTAGTCGACATGTTGACATGCTCATTCCAAGACTTATTGTAGATTAGTATATCATCAAAAAATACTAACATAATTTTTTTAAGGAAGGTTGAAAATGTAATTCATCAAACCTCGAAATGTGGAAGGTGTATTAGTAAGGCCAAAAGTCATGACCAAAAATTCATAATGACCCGAATCAATTCTAAATATTGTTTTTGGAAAGTCTTTAGTCTTCATTCTAATTTTATGATATCTTGAGCGAAGATCCAAATTGGTGAAGTAGATTTCTCCATGTAATTCATCCAACAATTCATCAATGACAGGAATGGGAAATTTATTTTAGTAGTGAGCTTATTGATTCCCCTATAATCCAAACACATATGCCATGATACATCATCCTTGTGCACTAATACTACTGGAGCAAAGAAATCACCTTGACTGGGTTGAATTATACCGACCTCTAGCATTTTTGCAACCATACGTTCAATTTCACTCTTTTGGGAATAAAGATATCTATAAGGTCTAATGTTTGGAGGAACACTTCCTAGAATCAAATTAATAGCATGATCATGATAAAAAATAGGTGGGATGACTTTGGGAGTCTCAAATACACTGGAATGATTTTCCAAGACTTTTTGGAGATTTTGAGAAATAGATTTCAATGTTTGAACCTCTAGTGAGCATAATTGTGTAATTACACCATGTTTTTATTTGTTAAGAAGCTTGGTCATGCCATTAGAGTTGATTACCTTTCATATTTTCCCTATGACAACCCTTAATTCAACTTCCTTTCCTTTCCCCAAAAAAAATCAAGAAAATTTTCTTGAAAATTAAAAACTATCGTCGCCAAATATTGTAACCATTAGACTCCTAGTACAACATCGACACTACCCATTGGAATGGAAAGAATTGGACTATTCAATACATATTCACCCATGATTACCTTGATATTATGGCACTTTCTAGTGCAGTTTATAATTAATCCATTTGCAACGTTCACTTGACACTCTGGTGCTGGATATAGGAAGCAATTCAATTCCTTGGATATCTTACAATGAAAAAAATTATGGGCACTACCTAAATAAATCACCACTATTACCTTTTTCTTCTTTATATATCCTTCTATCTCGAGAGTTTGAGTGGTAATTCCTGGCAATGCATTACAAGATATGGTCAGATTCATTTCTTCTTTCTTTTGGGTTGGTTCCTTATGTATTTCCTCCTTTTTTGATGTTTCTTGTTCTTTTTCTCAATCGTCTTCACAATCTATGCAGAATAATTTCTTCTCAGCAAACTTATGACCTTTAGTGTATTTTCTATCACAAGTATAACAAATACCTTTTGCTCTTTTTTCCTCCAATTATTGTGGTGTCAACCTTGTAGGTTGTGGAAGGCTAGGAGCAACAACACTTCCATATTTGTAGTTGTGGGTGGTATACTTCCTTGTTTCCATAGTTTTTCTTTCAACTTTTCTTTCCACACTAAATTCCTTATCCAATGAATTAGGTTCTGAAATATCAACCTCATGTTGGAGTTGTTGTTACAAAAAATCATTTGGTTAACAAGCATGCTTATTCCTATTATATTTTCACATATTCAAATAAGTGAAAATATTTTTCCTATTTGAGATATTTTTAAATATTATTTCTTTGGAAATAATATGGTTATATGTACATGATGAAGAAGATATAATTTAGTACATAGTATGCAATTTATTAGTGGTTTCATGTTGAGCAATTAAAGAATCTTGTTCTAGCTAAGTATTCTAATTGGGTGGAAACTATTCCGGTTATACCACTAAGTAAGAGATGATTGGAGTAAGCATCTTGACAGGCCAATACCAAAAGGATAACTTCAGTGTGAACCCTCAACAAATGTAGTCCAGAATCCATATAATTTTTTTTTTAGAGGACTAGATGTAGAAACTCATAGTTTAGGAGTCATACAACTAACTTCATGGGCATCGAGGATTTTCTCATAGGTAGTGTAAGTCTAAGCTAGCCAAGAACTGGTGTGGAATATTTAGGGTTATAAATTCAAACAAGTGAGATAAAAAGAAAAACAAACAAAAACTGGGCATAAATGTTTATTATTGATTTTCCATTATGAAGATAAGAATTAGACACCTATTATAGGGTAACAAACAAAAACAAAATCAAAAGAAAACTATGCATATTAGAGTACACAATTACATATAACTTATGTAGAGAAAATAATAAAAAATAGACAATATCTAAGCATGAAATTACCACTCTTTCTTATGAATAATGGACTTTGGTTGAATAAGCCTCATATAGTTGAAGGAAGTTTCCAACTCAAGAAATAAATTGAGGAATAGTAAATTTACACAATATTTTCATAATCAAAAGGATATAATCTACAAATCTCATTAAACACAATACTTAAAATAACAAATATGCTAATTCAAATATTTATGTATTTACATGCCTACATCCAATTTATTAAAAGGAAGAAACAATTATAAGAGAATAAAACACAAATAGTGTTCATTATAACATAAAAAGGAGGAAATGTAAAAGAATACATATAAATATGTTCGTTTTCACAACTGGGTCCTGAAGATTACATTACACACAACTAAAATTGAGTAGTAAGAGACTCAGTATCATGATATATACTTAGAATAAAAAGTATGCCAACTGTGGCTACGACCATATATAGTTGGCTAGAGAATGTCACCTGGTCTTATTCGTCTTGCAATAGAGAGAAATAACGAGGGAATTAATAGATTTTTTGGTACCTGGAATGAACCCAGAGCGTGAGAAATTCATAGGACAACTCCACGCTAATTATGAGACCATATTACAAAGAAAACTAACTTCAAATACAAGAAAGGGAGAAGCAAGTCATGGGAAAGAAACTATAATACCTTCAAACCTAGCACTCCCATCTCTAGCCTTAGTACAATTTATTGAAGAAAATCCTTCATCCTCTATCCAATTAAGATTTGATCAAATCCTCAAATTAGATGAAGAAAGGGAGAAAGAAAAAATAACTCATGCTAAACATCAACAAGTTATAAAATCTTCTTTTGATGCAAGTTGTACCGGATCTAAAACATTACAAATTGGTGATCTTGTTTTGAAATGCGACAAAGAACATGAAGACAAAGGTAAACATACCAAATTTCAAAAGATGTGGCTTGGACCATTTCAAATCATTGAAAAGATAGGTTCATCAACATTCATATTGCAAGATCTAACAGGAAAGAGAGATTCTCTTCCTGTGAATGGGCTTATTTTGAAAAAATTCTTTTCCTAAGGAGGTAACCCCTTCTTATCTGTATATATTCATTATGCAAGTTTGTTTTCCTTAGAAATAACATTGTAAATATTCTTCCATTGGCCTTTTACTATTGAAAAGATCTTTGAGAAAATATTGTGAATGCTTGCTTATGTAGATAGAAATTTTTAAGGAAGCGATTACATTTTTTAAAGTTAAATAAAATATGAAACTCTCGAAACTTATTTAAAGTTTGTAAAATCTTCCAAAACATTGAAAATATTGTAAATCATTCTAATTTTATAAAGTAGAGAGAGGTTATTTATAAAGAGTAAATACTTTTTCTGAAACTTGGCATCTAAAACTCTAAAAGGTCATCCATTAACTCTTGAGGAGAGAATCATTCACCCCATCCTCTAGGTTTATGATTTTTCAGAGTGTAATTCTAAAATGTGTCTGATATAAAAGATAAGAGGTCTCATCACGAGCCTGCTTACCATGATCATAGGGAAGTAACTAAAATGACATTACCAATACTGCATATCAAAACACGGTAATAGCTTATAATCATAAGAAAATGGGTCTCATCATGAGCCAGCTTGTTCAGTTCAATTACAATCGGTGAATGGCATTGTTATCAGTTGGCTCCCAAACCAGGACAATGGATTTTATCTTAAAAAGTTAAAAGAATAAAAACAAACAAACATATCTTTATGGATTTATATTTTAAAAAGTTATACTCTTAGATGAATGGGATAATGGATGATTAATGGTTAAAACGTAACCTTGTCGAGACTATAGACGTTTGCTAGCAGCAGAGGCACTACATGTGACAAAAGAGTGAATTTCAAAGCTAAGTTGGAGAAGCCCCCTAATTTATCTTTATCAACCAATCAAAGCTTGATGAAACCAAAAATGTTTTTATTTTTAAATGGATTAAAAAGAAATTGCAAGTAATTCTTATTTTATTCAGAGTTAGATTTTATCTAATTATTCTGGGATAGTTTTCTTTGTTCTCAAATCTTTCTACTTACAAAAGATTTAGTTCTCACTTTATTTTTTCAGAGATAACTGTTTCTCTAAGTCAATCGCCAATTGTTGTGTTGTATAAACAACCCTCCCCATTTCAAATTTTTGTATTAATTTTTAAATAAAAAATGTGTCCCATTTTCTTTGAATAGTTATAGAATCAATAAAATGTTTTGAAAAAAGATTTTTTTATAAAAGGATATATAAAAATTTCCTTAAAATCACTTATCGCAGATCAAGAAATCCTTTTCACTCATGAAAATGATCTAAGGAAATCCGATCCCTCATAAAATAGAATTAAACCCCAACGAAAAAGGGTTTATTAACAAAAAACAAAAAAGCATGAAGGGCTTTATCGCATTTCGCATATTCAAAGTATAAACTCAAATGTGTTATCATTCAACCCCGATGCGATAAAGCAATCGAAAAAGCGCATATCACATGAGCAAAATTGCAAAACCTTTCCATTTTGAAAAAAACGACGCGATAAACCTGATCGCAATCGCAAATCGGTGAAATTATACTACATCCTTATGCACCCTTTTTAAAATTCCCTGATGTGATAAGTCAAGTCATGGTCACCCATCGCTAAAACATATAACTCATATCCAAAGACACTCCTCTAAAACCTTGCAATGCGATATCATTATTACAAAAGCGCACTTCTCGTAAATAAAAACATGAAGTATTAAATATACACATTTTTAATCAAATAGATCATTTATAAAGGGAATCTCAGTGATTTGATATGATTTAAAAGCACTGCGCCCTCCATGCCAGCTCAACAATAATCGTAATCGCAGATATGAAATGGAACCACTTAAGCCTAACCTTTGAGACTTCCGATCTCCGATATGTGATCGTCGCTGATCGGAAATCTGAAAAGTTATGGTATTAACTCTAAAATGGAACGTTATGAATGTGAGATGAGACATCCCATAATGGCATTAAAGTCTCACGTTACGGATTATGAGGAAATCATTAAAATATATTCATGGTTGAAATCCTTCACGGATTTCATTTAGGATAGTATAATATTTCTTTAATCTGTCATCTTTATTATGATTAAATGTCATTTCTCCTCTCTGCCTTGTATTGACTCTTAAAAGAATTCTTTTTCCATCATTGTGCTCATTTATTTCATTGTGCAGACCTGAGAACAACTACCAGTCAGGAAAATGTCTAAGAAATCTAGGAAAGCAAAGGTCCCCATCGTTCCAAAAGAGCAACCAGCTAAATTGGTAGTAGTAGCCGATACTACTTGTATGGGTCTCAGCAACACTTCATGGGAAGGAGTTTACAATCTACTGGGGGCAGAAGGTCCAACTGTGATTCAAGAAGGAAGAGCAACAACAAATTCAAATAAAAGATCAGAAAGTACTCTGAAGGAATTGGCAAGCTCCTATCTTCACAAAATAGCAGCTCGCACGAATGTGTCCCTGTATAATGACTTGGTGAGATGGGTGATATAAAGTATAAATATAACAGACAATGCGTTCTTCACGTCAGACGGAAGGATGTTCGGGTCTTTCAAAGAAGAAGACATTAAGAAGATGTATCACCTACTAGACCCTCAGAAAATCTACAATAAAGAGTTTTTGGAAGACTTCACCAAAGAAAATGAAGTGGAGTCGGATCCTACCAAAGAATGGAGGCATTTTCCAGAAAAGCACAAGCATGAATATTCGGGTATGTACTCCATAGAATCTTTTACATCTCCCTATTGCTATGCTACAACTATGGTGTGTAGATTGTTTGGAACCATCAACTCGGCTAAATTTTCTATTGAGATGGTACCTTTAATTGAAGTCGTTGTTAACTCTGACATCATGGATTTGCCAACCATTTTATCTGATAAAATGGCAAACAAAATCCTTGATTATAGGAAAAATAGATATGTGTCTACCTGGGTAATACCCCCATTTTACATGAGTGCTTATATTATTGACACCATATGCTTCAACTCTGAATTCCCTATCTTAGGCTGGAAGTGGACTCCTCAAAACCCAATTCCTATCCACATTTTATCACAAATATCTGTGGAAGGCCTATTACGAAGACCATATATATAGAATTTGTCATGGGTTTATCTTGCCAGTTCACTAAGCTATATTCAACAAACCTGCTCCAAGGTTATCCGATAAGGCCAACATTGACCTAACCTCAATCAAAAGCTAGTTTGGAGAGGAAAAATTCACCTATATCTGGATATTCAGAACCATCACTGATCCCCATGTTCTACCCTTATACATTCCTGATAAATTGTTAGCCTGAGAAATAGCCTATCAAATAATAGAGAAAGGGATGTGAAACCTGAAGAATTAAAAGAAGAAAATGTGGCCTACATTTTCTCTCCGATGTGGAACTTTTTCTCTAAATGATTTTAAACATGCAGAGAAAGAAGCCAAGAAAAAAAAAGACCTCAGATTAGCATCCATCCCCAAAAGATAGTATGATCCAGAGAAATTTGCCTATAAATTTACATCTATGGTACAGGTCACTAAATTCAAACATGAAGATGATGATTTCGAAGATCTATTCGCCTCGGCCGAGGTATTTTCACATGTTAAACATCTGGCAAATATAAATTTGAAGCAAGTGACATGGAAAATTTCATTCAGTTCAGGACCAAGAGACTACTAAAAATACCTCTTGATCTATTAAGAGCTACTCCCCTACTGCAACAGGAAAAAAAAAGTGAAGAAAAGAACACCGAAAAGGTGTAGGACAAGAAGAATACAGGAAATAAGGCCCACTCTCAAACCAATAAGGAGGAGACAGGTAAAAAGGTTGGCGATTCCTCCGACACCAATATGCATATCGATTCAAATCTATTGAAGAAGTGGGAGCAGTTCGATTGGAAAATCAAGGGCCAGAACGATTCCCAGAATGTGGTTACAACGCAATCGCTCGCGACACAATAGCCCATGGTAACTAGTGTTACAATCGAAGGAGCAGTCAACAATGCTAATACCAAAGATATTGAGATTATCCTAGAAAATACTTCTGAGAAAATTGTATTGAAGGTTGAAGATATACCACCCTTGGATGTCTTCTATAGTCCAAAGCATAGGGCTGTAGTTAGAAAACAAAGGAAGAAAAGGAAAATCAATCACGGTCCATTTTCATCTCCTAAAACCGAATTAATGAATGTTGTCTGGAAAGACTCCGAAGTTAATCCTTCAGAGGATTTAACTAAATTATCTAAATATGCAAGGGCTTATACAGCAATGAAAATGAACAAAGCGTCCGAAGTCAGCCAAATGATAAAAGAAAAAGATCAAAAAATAGTGTGGCTAGAAGAAAAGGTGACAGTGAATCATAAAAAAATAGCACATCTAGAACAACAGCTAATTGAAGAAAGACAACAGATTGAGCAGCTTAAAGAGCAGCTGAATCTTGAGAAACAAAAGCTTGACCAGCAAGCTTTACACAAGCAACAACAACTATCTCAAGAGCTGAGAAAATTGCAGGTAATGCTTCAACAGGAGAAGATGGCCAAAGAAGAACAGAGTGTTGTGCTATAAACACAGATACAAAAATTTAAGGAGTATCCTGAGATTGATCAGTTCAAAAAATAAGCTCTCGAATCGAGTAAAGCATTGTCATGACAGCTTGATATTTTATGTCACAAAATATCACTCGCCGACCCTCTATGTGTAATAGCTACATCGCTCATAGAAAAGGCAGTAAACACAAGGCTCTAATTCGAAGATGCCAATGAGAAAATTTCGGGGTTCCTCACATGGCAAGACACAAACCAAGGCATAGATGCCAATCTTCCCAAGATCCAAGAATCACATAAGGAAGTTTTGTTTGCAGAATGGGAAACACAGTTAATTAAGGTAGAACGGGCTACCACCAGGGCAAGAGCTGTAATGAAAAGTTTAGTGGAATTAATCAACAACAGTTTGTATACGACCAACTTGATTTCCAATTGCATCCTAGGGAAACTTCCAAAAGTCAAAGAATTAGAGAAACAGTGGAAGCAGGATTTAGCCAGCAAGGACTAACAGATCGGCTCAATGCAAGGACTCACATGGGATGCATTCTGGTTCTATTTGGTTAAACCACATAGCCAACAGATGACTACAAAATGCTTCTCCCATGCCATCAGTTATATGATTCCATAACTTTCGGATGCCACATATACTGGCCAACTACATTCCCGATTGAGTCATCCTCCCGAAGTGAAAGAAATGCTATCGATTTTCCAGCTGCGCGTACTAGATAAGAAAGAGATGCAATGAACCTGTTCTAGTGGAGATCACAATTCTATTTTTGTGAAATTGGATCCCCGATTTTCATGTTTTGGGAGTTCCAACAACATTCAAGCGATGTTTTAGATAGTTTGTTTTAGTTTAATTATTATTTAAACCCATTTCATGTATTTAGAAAGGGGTCCTCAATTTGTATTAATTTTTGACTTGGGAAGCTACACTTCTGTACTTCCGAATATATTATTTTTATTAATGGTAGATCAAGATTCTGCAATTTTATGAGGAAATTACTTTCAAGAATTTGCACTTTTGTTTTTCCTGGAAGCTGTTTTAAGTAAGAAACCGGGAACAGAATGTTATTTGCATCAGAAGGTTACAAATGTATCTGTTATTTCTATCGTTATCATGCTGTTTAATTTTCCTTATGCGATGAAACATTATCTTTGAAAATTGCTATTATTTACATATGTATGCCTGTGAAACAATCCTTTGTTATATCATGTCTGAAAACTTGGAATTGTTATCTTTCAAAATATATGTGAGCGATATAAATATATATTTGAATGTGATATGTTATCATCATTACTTTGTTTAGTTTCTTAAACAAAGTAATTATTATATGTGATTGCATTTTTCTTTTGGACGAATAAGCCATCTATACGATTATTCATCTAATCCAAACAAGTCCATAATCACATTTACTATAGGATACCCGGGTTAAGTAGAGTTATTTGTATTTATTAAGTTATAGATTAGATTAATTATCATTTCCATTACCCGTTATACAAACAACCAATCATCAATCCATATATTATTGGGAAACCGGTCCCATATTATCTAGTGAGAGCCACTATCCCAAATGGAAAAGGAGTTGTACTAAGGTCCGGACTGGTTGGTTTTCCCCAATGTTTGAAGCTAGGATTTTAGGGGTTTCAACAGGTGTTTGGTAGGCTCCTAAGTGATATGTAGTCTTTGAGGGATGATAGTATATGTTCTATTTTGTAGGTCTAACTTCCATAACTAGAACTTGGAGGTCGAGATGTATCATAGTGACACTCAACTCATGTTTACCCTCGAGAGCTTGTCAAAGTGGCTAAATTTGGGAGGAGGTGTTACAAGCATCCTCCCAGCTAGGACGCGGGGCTTATAATGATGAAAATTCATTAGAGGTCCACCATCCTTCTAGCCAGGATGCAGGGTCATCGACCATTCCCATAATTTCATCGAAGGTAATGACAGGGACACCTACCATTATAAAAAGATAACGAAAATAGACGAATGTTCATGAATAGGTCTGATAAATTATTTTTATGCAGGTTCAAAGTATTGTTAAGCAAAGGTAGTTATGAAAAGTCAGAGTACATATACATACCCATGTGATGTATGTGACACCTCGATGAAAACATTTAATGTCGATGAAATATGCTAACATTACTTTTATTTAGAAAAATAAAAAATTATATAAATTATATGAAGAATATAGATTGTTGCCTTGGGAAAAGGCCAAATAAAATTAAAAGATATCCAATTGATTAAACAAATCAGTGTATCTATCTGATAGATTGAAGGAAAATGCTTTATGAAATGTGAAATTAGAACTTTGGCTTAATTGAGGAAGGAACTAATGTAAAAGCAACACTTCGGTTACTACTAGTGTGATGTCGCAAACATAGGGGACTAATAGTAATGAGATATAATTTAATATTACTTTTTATTTATAAAAATAGAATAAAGAATATTTGTTTTTAGTAAGGTTGATTGTGTAATTTAATATTACTTTTTGTTTATAAAAATAGAATAAGGAATGAACATAATTTTTTTTAGTAAGGTTGAGTGTGTTGTTTCATCAATACTTAAATATAGATAGAATAAGAGATGGATATAGATTTTTTTATGGGGTAAGGTGGAGTATACTAAATTTTTTTCCTGTGTGGGGCTGTTAAAAAAAATGTGGTTTAAGATTTCTAATTTTTTTTTAATGTGTGATATACAATGTTGCTATGACAATTTAGAATTGTGGTTGTTTAATTTAGTTGTTGATTAATTAATTGATATTTTGTTGTTTTAATTAAAATTTTATAAAATTATAGTTTATTATTATGTAAAATATAGTTGTTGTTAGATTAAATTTTTAAATATATAAATCGATGTAGTTTTATTATATTTTTTAATGTATTTAAATAAAAAAATCAAAATTATTGGTTAATTAAATTACATTAATACGAAGCCAGCAGGGGCATGGTTTAGTGAGGCATGGTCTAGTGGCCAGCCTACTCAGACCGTTCTTGCAGGCTACGGCAGATTCCTAAAGGTTCTGAAAATTTGACTCCAAACCTCGCATGGAAAAGCTGTCTGCGGTTGCCGATTCTTCTGATTCAAAATAAAGAAGAACTACACTCGTACGTAGAACATATATATATATCCCGTGCTTTCATTTGTCTCATTAAGTAATGAGACTTGGTTGAAAGTGTAGATGATATAGATATAATATTGTACATGTTGGAATTTTTTTTTAGTATTTAAAATATGCGTTGAATTATAATTGGTTAAAAGCATGAAATAATTCAAACCCTCAATATGCACGTTAATAAGGTAGTTCGTACCCTCATTATTCATGAAATGATAAGGCGTTCCTACCCTCATTGTGCACGTTGATAATGCTTGCTCACGCTGCCTAACATTCTATATTAGGTATTAAATATTGAATATTTTGTGTGGTTGTGGTATGTCGAAAGTGCATTTAATCAAAAAATACGTTAAAAGGTAACGTGCTACTAGGGCTTAGCGCGTGCAGTATCTATGTTCTTGGATGGCAAAATTTTTCCATATATACATGGATTTTGAGGATAGAGAGAGAGCTGAAAGGCATTCCTCAAGAATAGCCACGAGAGCTGGGAGGCATTCCTCACGAATAGCCACGATAGAGTTGATGATGCTATTGGGGAATCTTATACAAAACTTGCGATTAAATTGCTGTGCGTCGGTGTTCGTTCTGAAGTCAATTTGGGAGAAAACTTGTTACACCGGACATAACCGGGTGCTTATTATAAGAAAAAAGAAGAAAAATGCTATACTATGGCTACTCAATAGGATCTTTACTGATGCGCAATGTCCCTTGAACTTTGATTACGTACACCAATTGTCGTGGGATAAGTCTTCCTGTGAACCCGCCATAATTAAATCCGATTGCTGCCAGACAGTGCGCGCATTGCTCGGTATAGGATTAGTCGAGTATTTGAGAGAGAATCTATGTTAGAACTTCCCAACAATGCCTCCGCACACTACTACACTAGGGCATTTTTAAGGCTTGTTTAAGACAAAAGAAATCTTTTGTCTTAAAAAGTCACTCTTTATTTTAGTTATTTTACATTAAAATTTAATATTAATTGAGTTGTTTTAAATATAAAATTTAAGACAAAAAGTAGTGTGAGACAAAAATAGTTTGAGACAAAACTTTATATTTAAGACAAAAACAATTTGAGACAAAAATATTTTAAGACAAAACTTTATATTTAAGACAAAAAGAGTTTGAGACAAATATTTTAAGACAAAACTTTATATTTAAGACAAAAGCAGTTTAAGACAAAAATATTTTAAGACAAAAGTAGTTTGAGACAAAAATATTTTATGACAAAAGCAGTTTGAGACAAAAATATTTTAATATAGAACTTTATATTTAAGACAATGACAAACTTTAAATTTAAGACAATGGCAACTTAAGACAGTAACAATTAAGAAGAAACCCATCTAAGGCAATTAGCAATTAAGAAAAACCATTAGCAATACTTCATAACAAGGTGATTGTCAAATGACTTACATTCCATGAATTAAAATTGTTTATTTTTTTCAATATGTGAAAAAAATTAAATTACTTCAACTAAACTTTAATATAAATTTGCAAAAAATTAAATACAATATAAAGATAATTTTATTTTATTTTATTTTCTCAATTGTTATATATATATATATATATATATATATATATATATATAGAAATAAAATAAAAAGATACAAATTCATTCATATATGCATTTTAAACCTTGATTTTTTTCTTTTTAAATGAAAAATTAAAATATATTTTTTTCTTAATTTTGATTCTTGTATATGTCTTATAGTCACATCTCAATTTTATTTTCACTGTTGAACAAATATATCAAAGAGATAACTAAAAATAATTTAATTATTTCTTATATAAAATTTTAGTATTTAAATTTTTCTTATTGTAAAAAAAAAAAATCTACTATAATATATATATATATATATATATATTGCAGTTTAATATTTTTTATATTAATTTATTATTAGGTATTAAGCTGTTGGTAAATATTTTCATCTAGTAATTTGAAAACTATGAACGCATTATTAAGAATCCAAGTAATATTAGTAATTGATATCATTACCATGAATGCATTATTAAGAAACCAAGTAATATTAGTAATTGATATCATTTCAAACTAGGGTCTAACAATTATATGGTTTATATCTTCCTCACTTAGCACACCCAGATGGCCCATTACTATAGGTTTGTGGTGCATCTGACTCATTTCATCTCATCAATTTTCTTAATCTAAAACTGTGTGATTATATACTACACCTCACTTTTTATATTTCACCATCATTAAAATTCATAAGTTTAATAGTTATTGAAGTATGTAGATAATAATTCCATACAATTATGCCTTAGAATAACTAATATGCAAATGATATGAATGAAAGTAATCTTATAGAATCAACAACCTAACTAGCCTAACAGTTGTCAAATATTCAAATGTGTTACAATCAAGTGAACTCTGGTCTCGTATAACAATTTAAATTATAATAGCACACAATTCATACAAACCTATCACCAAATTTCCTATTTCATTTACAATCATCGATCGCAACTTTGTCATAGATCAAAATTGTTTCACTTGATAGAAATATTAAGTACTCTCGTATGCATGCAATGTATGAAGAGTCAAATTAAGTGAAGGAAGGCAAGTTAAGTCTAATTAAATCTAGTATTAGAAGTCAAGTGAGTCAAATTTAAAAAGGTAATGCCTTGTCAAGAAAATCTAAGTGAAGGAAAAGAAAAATGTCAATTTATGTTAAAGTGAAGTTTGAAAAGTTTAGTTAAAGCGCCAAGTCATAGTTTACATGAAGAAAAGAAAGTTAGAGTTTGCATGATTCCATATTTAGAAAGTTCAGTGTTTATATACTCATTGCAAAAATTCGTTGGATGTATATGAGAGAATAATTAATGAATATAACTTATTTATTCATGAAGCTTGTGTACTTATTTGTCTTGTGTTTGCATGTTTATATTTGCATCTAAATAACAAGTGGTATCAAAGCAAGGTTTAGCAAGGTTTCAAAGCACCAAAAAAGTTAATAAGGTCATAAGCAACTTCCACTGAGATCCTTGGTTATTGTGAGTAGTCTGAAAATCGAAGTTTACATCCATTGGTCCATAAGTAGAAACTAGAGCTCGTTGAGAGTTTGTAAGCACAACTACTAATATATTAGGCTGAGTAGCTTATAGAGCCACCACCATATCAAGAGGAAAGAGCCACCACCACAGACCAAAGAAGGAGTCTCCACTGTAAGTTGTAACCATGAGCCTCCATAAGAATATGCATAGAAGAGCTTAGCAAACTTGCTAGTAGTTGTTGGGAGCCACCGTTAAAGTGAGGGTTAAAATGTTTATTTTAAATATAATCAAGTGTATGTGATGTTAATATCTAGAAGGCTAACACAATAAGGAAAGAAGGTAGAAGACAAAAGAAAGACTACAACCATGGGTCACAAAGTAAGAATGAAGCAAACTCAGAAAAGAAATCGAGAGGAAGAGCCAAAGTATTTTGAAGATCTCGTAGAGGTTCTCTCCACAGTCGAGGCATATAAAAGATAAGTAGACGAAGTAGAAAAATTCGAGGATGAATGGATCAAGATAAATCCGGTAACACTTCCAAAATTTACTAGTAAAAATGTATTTTTTAGGGACTATCAAAATGAAAAATTTTCTTTGATGTAAAGAGTTGATTGAGTACTGGTCTAATAAACCATGTGATGAAGTATGTGATGTAGAAATTTGAATAACTGTTAAATTATTCACCAAGGTTATCCTGATCACACACTATTTAATCTTCATGCATAATACATAACCTCTTCTACCATTGATCATTAATTGCGGAAAATAAACAATCGCATGCGCACATTAAAACCATAAAGAATCATGCATATAAACACAATATTTATGGGAAAGCTTAAAGCTGAAAACCCCCAACTATATGTATATTATAATGATAGAGATCATGTAACAATCATTGTACAAACTCCTCACAAGCTCTCAGTACAATCTCCAATTGTTACACACTACACAAGCTCAGATCTAGCAAGTCACATGCTCCAATCCTGTCCACCTGTTATCCTGCCTCTACTGCGCAATCCAACCTGGATAATTGTGAGATCCAAGTTCGAATCCCACTAGTATGTACTGCACAATCCTCATTGGCATATCCCTCAAAGTGTGGTGCAAACTCATGCACCAGTATAGTCACAACTGATAGTCAACCTGCTCTTTCACCTACCTCTACACTGGTCTCCACTGAAACTGTCCATGCACTGAAGTTAACTGATGTATTCTTTAGTTGATTAATTAGTGAATTAATTAATAATTAATTCACACCACTCTCACTAGTGTATCAATCAGTTAGACTAGATACAACTAGCTCAATTATGTTTAACTGAGTTAAATTGAACACAGCTCCATTAACTCCTCAATCAACTCCACCAAACTGTCACTTGAGTTCTAACTGAAGTCCTCCATGCAATAGCTCCACTAAACCCTACGAATTGCGTAATTCCTTCTGTCAGTTGCATGTGCCACATCCAGGCATCAGACTGAAGTGCTCCAAGAGGATAAGATAATGTTTAGAGTCCAAATATTATTAAGAGATAATAATATTCGACATATCTATTTTTAGACTGGCAATCTAAAAATATATTCCGCCCAGTATGTCTAAAAATAGAAGTCCATCTATTCTTCTCGACTTGACCAACCATCCATAAATAGCATCCTGCAACTCATAGAACATGATCCTATGTCTAAAAATAGACATAGTCTAAAAATAGACTTTGCGCCAAAAATAGCCTGCGGGCCCACTTAGTGAAGGCGACTTCTTTTCACGAAGCTCATCATCTTGTTGCATTCTCAACATGTGATATATTAGTATTGGATCTTATAAAACATGCATTGGATGAGAAGTCCTTGTGTAAGGTAACAAAAGATACATCTTCCTAGGAAGCATGGAAGACCCTGGAAGTAGAATTTGGTATAAAGGAAGTGACATAAAGCAACAAATTATGTTACAATATGTTGAAGAATCAATAGAAAGTTAACTGCAGTTCTGAGATTAAATGAGAAAGACTCTAGGAGGAAAACAGAGCTTGGAGAATCCCACTCAAATGTGGATGATGGTCATAAAGACTATAAAAGTGAAACCCATCATGCAGACATGCATATGGATGAAGAAGTCACATAAAAGATTGAAGAGTGAGAAGTTGAATCCCCTACATGTGAGGTAGAGTAAGAACATATAGATTCTTGAGAACCCCACTGTAACATGGATGGTGAACATGATGACGAATCCCACTATGATGAGACACATTTGGATGGTGACTGAAAAGTGAGTGGTGAATTGGTGAATCCAACAATAGTCCTTGTTGATGATGGTGAAGCCTCCAATAAAGAGGTGAATAACATGTGTGATATAGTTGGTATGAATTTAGTTTATGATGGCATATTTGCATTAGAGTTTGAAGAATTTAAGTTTGAGAATAACAAAGACAATTCTTCATATGAATTAATTGTTTGTAGAGTTGAATGTGCAACTCTTATGAATCCAGCAACAAATGATGAATTTGGTGAAGTTGAAATTGTTAATGAGCACATGCATGCTCAAATATATAACCAATAGATGGTAATGCAATTATTATGATGATGCGTCAATTCTTCTTAGTGATTCTCAGATAATTGTGAGACCCTTGTGCTCATGTCTATTGTTTTAACCTATAGAATGCATATTTGTGACATGTTTGACGAAATGGTTGTCATGGATATTAGGGTTCCACTCAAGTCCTTGTTCAAGTATGTACATTTTTATCATTCTTTTGATGTTACTTTTAATTTCTGGAAGTTTCATGGAGTTTTGGGTAGTGGCATGAGTCCCAGATCTGAAAAAGTGGCTCAGAATCCAGAGTTGTTGGCACAGAACTACCTAGAAAATTCCCTAGTCACAGGCATGCCTTGTTGTGGGAGCGAATAGAGGTTCTAAGTCACAAGAATGCCCATGTCAAGGGAGAGATTAAGGCTTTGATGAATAAAAATGTCATTTTTTCTTAAGGGTTGGCCACCTAGATGGGTTGGATGGCTCCTAGGGGTTTTGTTGCAAGTGGAGAAGGTCAGGTTGGTTGTGTTCCATCGATTCCACTTCCTTAACTGATATATAGGGAGTTGAATAATATCATAGTAACTCTTCATCACATGTTTGCCCTGGTTGGTCGGTTACTTGGGTAGATGTGGGAGGAGGGTGTTATAGAGTGGTATCATAGCATGGTTCCGTTCTCCTTGGGTGATGTCTAGTTTCTATTCCCCTTGGATGAATGTGTTGTCGTATGTACATGTTGGTTGCATATAGGTCCTTGTGCTTGTGATCTATGTGCTTGTTGTGTATGCATGGCATTGGTCATGATTTTGGTGGTGTCGCCATGTGAAATTTGATGGTGTCGTTGTCGAATGTATTTTTTGTGACTTTATGTCGTTCGTGCATCGGTTATGTGTATCATTGTTTGTATGTTGTTATGCATACTTTGACTAGATGATGGTTGTTGTGCATGAATTCATGGTATGTGGAAAACATAATCATGCATTGCTAACTGGATAATGGCTGAAAAGATGTTATATGTTTATATGATTATATATATATATGTGTGTGTGTGTGTGTGTGTGTGTGTGTGTGTGTATGTATGTATGTATGTATGTATTGCACTAATCTGGTCAGTCTTGAAGACGAGATATCCTCTTCGAGCTATACTAAGGTACACTGGTTTATTTATGATTTGGTTTATCTGACATAATATACCTTGCAAGATGAAGAGA
Source organism: Pinus albicaulis (assembly GCA_034641835.2). Classification (NCBI taxonomy): domain Eukaryota; kingdom Viridiplantae; phylum Streptophyta; class Pinopsida; order Pinales; family Pinaceae; genus Pinus; species Pinus albicaulis. The sequence continues at coordinate 904,984,117 of CM076570.1, forward strand.
TAAAATATGACTAACAAGATGGTAGACTACAAATATTCTCCCTATGAATCAGATGAGTAGCGTGCTGTTGGGAACTCTTCTGACTTAGCATACACATTGAGGAGTTTAAAGGAGGAAATAAGGATTTTCAAAGCAGATAATGACAAAATCATGCAAGCATAGGAGGATATGACTACTGGGGCCTGTGGAAGTAGACCCCATAGTGGGCACAGTTCAGATAGAGATGACACAAGCAGGGATGTCAGGTTCTTGGATACTCCAGAAAGGAGGGGTGATGGACACATGTACTATTCTCATTCTGGTTCTGATAGGTATCATGGTCATCATTGTTATCATCCTTATAGGAGGAGTGATAGGGGATATTTTTTGGATGAGTTTAAGAAATAAAATCCACCTACATTCAATGGGGAAATGAAGAAAACACAGAATGCAGAAGCATGGTTGATTTGAATGAAGAAGCGCATGCAGAGTCTTGGTTAGTGCAGTTCGATACAGGTACAAAGAAGCGAGTTCATCATTGGGTAAGAGCTTATGCATTTGATTTGAATGGTATGTCTACATCAACACATTTGAATGTATTGTCATTGGGTTCGTATAACATGCTTTTAGGTATGGACTGGTTGTATCTCCATAGGACCAAAGTGGACTGCTATGACAAAGCTATTGAGTGCTTGGATGGAAATGGAGAGCAGATATTCTTGCAAGGTAAGGAGAAGGAAAACATCAATTAGAATGGTGACAACTATGCAGACGAAGTGTAGTTGCAGGAACAAATGTGTGTTATTTGCAGTGCATATTTCTAATGACAAATATAAGGAAGTTGAGGATTTAGATATCTTGAGCAAGTACCCGTTTTTACAACAGTTTCAAGATGCATTTCCTGTAGATATTTCAGAGTTTTTTCCTCACAAGGAAGTGTATTTTTCTATTGATTTTTTACCAGGGGCAACACCAACATCAAAAAAACCATACAAGATGGGCACTCCACAGTTGGTAGAGCTAAACTTGTAGTTGAAGGAAATGTTGGACAAGGGATACATTAGGGAAATTCTATCACCATGGGGCACACCAGTATTATTTGTGAATAAGAAGGATGGTCCTCTCATATTTTGCATTCATTACATTCAATTGAACAAGGTGACCATTAAGAATAAGTATTCGTTGTCAAGGATTGATGATTTGTTCAATCAATTGAAGGGAACAACAATGTTATCGAAGATTGATTTGAGATAGGATATCATCTGATATTAGACTATTTACTATCAACATTTCTCCTAAGAGTTGCAGAACTAGGGTTCATAGATAAACTTGTATTCTATGGTTTCAAACCCTTCTTGTCTCCTTCAAGGGGGTTTCTTGAGCCCTTAAAAAAGACTTCCTTTTGCTAACCAGATGGATTGTTTCTTTCACACATGCATGGAAACTTAATTTTCAAATCATATTGTAATAGATTCATAAAATGATATTATTGGTATTGACTACACCTTATTTGGAGACATAATTTTTATTGTAGGGGTTGGTACCTTTCTATTGAATTTGGTTGGTGATGTGAAGACTACTCACCTTCTAGTAAAGATTCATACTAACTCTAACAAGCCTATGGATGCTTGTTTATAAAGGGATACCCCTCTCATCTCAGTTGATTGGATTCTTTGTTTTTTCATGCTAATTTTTTTTTCTCAAATTTCCTTCTCCAAGGGGTTGAGACTATTTACTTCATTTATTGAGACTAAGAAAAGGTGCTTTCAATTCAAAATTATAATAAAAAGTTGGGATTACCTCTAGGATTTTAAAATTCATAGGGTGGTTGGTTTGGATTGGATCCTCTTTTCTTAGGCTATATCATGTCTACTACTTTACCTTCCTCTAGCTCAAACAATTGGAACACATTAGTAAGTGTTTCTTCCTCTACTTTCTTTGTGATGATATCTCTCTCCATATGCGAATCAATTCCTTGCAAACCGAGGCTTCTTAGTGATGGAATGGTGTTGTTTGATCTGACCATTTATTCCTATTGTAGTTTGCAGGAGGTTCTTGATCCCACCATTTATTTCTATTTAAGTCTTCTAATCCAGGTTGAAAGAGCTAAGGGGGTTGAGTTGTAGACGAAGCCAAGGTTTTGTGTTGTAGATGCATAACATGTATGTACTTTTCTCCTCCAATTTATTTAAGCTCAAACATCATATTTTAAATGTTCATTACAAACCTCTAATTTATTACAAACCACATTTAACTTGTCTATATATCATTGAGCTTATCGTCTATTAAAATTTCAAATACGGAACAAATGCTTCAACATTTTTTTTTATACCCTGTGGGATAAAATATTGTTATATTTGTGACATGTTTGACGAAATGGATGTCATGGCTAGTAGGGGTCCACTCAAATCCTTGTTCAAGTATTTACATTTTTATCATTTTTTTGATGTTACTTTTCATTCCTGAAAGTTTCATGGAGTTCTGGACAGTGGCCTGAGTCCTAGCCCTGAAAAAGTGGCTCTGAATTCAGAGTTGTTGGCACAAAACTACATGGAAAAGTCCCTAGCCATAGCCATTCCTTGCTGTGAGAGCGACTGGAGGTTCTAAGTCACATGCATGCCCATGTCAAGGGAGAGATTAAGGATTTGATGCAGAAAAATGTCAGTTTGTCTCAGGGGTTAGTTAGCTAGATGGGTTGGATGGCTCCTGGGGGTTCTGTTGCAAGTGCAGAAGGTTAGGTTGGCTGTGTTCCGACAGTTCCACTTCCTTAACTGATATATGGGGAGTTTAACCATATCATAGTAACTTTTCATCACATGTTTTCCCTGGTTGGCCGGTAACTTGGGTAGATGTGGGAGGAGGGTGTTATAGAGTGGTATCATAGCATGGTTCCGTTCTCCTTGGGTGATGTCTGGTTTTTGTTCCCCTTGGATGAATGTGTTGTTGTATCTACATGTTGGTTGCATATAGGTCCCTGCGCTTGTGATCTATGTGTTTTTTGTTTATGCATGGTATTGGTCATGATTGTAGTGGTGTCGTCATGTGAAAGTTGATGGTGTCATTGTTGAATGTATTTTTTGTGTTTATGTCGCTCGTGCATCGATTATGTGTATCAATGTTTATATGTTGTTATGCATACTTTGACTAGATGATGGTCATTGTGCATGAACTCATGGTATGTGGTCAGCATAGTCATGTATTAATAAATGTATAATGGTTGAAAAGATGTTTATATGTTGATCTGATTATGTTTATGTGTGTGTGTGTGTGTATTGCGCTAATATGGTTGGTCTTGCAGATGAGATATCCTCTCTGAGCTATACTAAGGTACACTAGTTTGCTTATGATTTGGTTTAGCTGAAATAATATACCTTACAGGAAGAAGAGATCAAAGATGACTAACAAGATGGTAGACTACAGAGATTCTCCCTATGAATTAGATGAGTAGCATGGTGTTGGGAACTCTTTTGACTTAGCAGACACATTGAGGAGTTTGAAGGAGGAAATAATTAACCCCTTGATCCCTTAAACCCCAAGCCACTAACCCCTTAACCCCTAACCCCTAACTTGGAATACTTGAATCCCATAAATCCTAATCCCATATCCTCTTAAAACTTGACCCTTAACCCCTAACCCCTTAACCCGTTGACACCTAAATACCATAAACCTTAGGCACTTAACCCCTAAATCCCTTTATCTGTAAGCCCTTGATGGCTAGCTGTTAACCCTTAAAGCCCTTAACCACTAAGCTATTAACCTCTAACCCTTAAACCCCATAGAACTCAACCCCCTAACCCCTAAACCCCCTAAGCCCTAACCCTTTACCCTTTACCCTTAGCCACTTACTCCTAAAACCTTAAACCCCTTAACTCCTATAACCCCTTATCCTTTCTCCCAAACCATAGGTGCTCCAACACTAATCTTCTTGGGCATATAATGCTTTTTCCTGCTAACTGCTCCAAATACAACCTCTAAGCACTAGTAAAGTCCATGGAAAAGAGCTACAAGGTCCCCAAATCCAAAGTACATTTTATAGATAATCACATTCCCCCAAATATCCTGCACGTATTTGCCTTGGTTGAAAAATACATAGGATGCCAAAAGTAATCCTAATCCTAAGGCTCAACTTCCCTAATGACTAGGAGGCCTTGAAAATCAAACAACATCTTAACTTCTACCTAAAATTACTAAAATTTCCTATCCTAAATATGTAATTAAAAATTCTAGAGAATTATAGGGCAACAAGGAAACCAACTTCCTCTTCTAGAAATATCTAAGACCTTCTTCAGGACAATTACACATTTTGAAATAAATTGTTGAAATTATGTTTTTACATCAATAGCTACCAATGTATCCCTGTAGGCCACCCCCTTTAACAATATTAATACCAATGTCCTTTTACCTAGAAGGAACTCCTTACATAATTCTCTCTTAGGTCCTACCAAGCATGAATTTTTTTAGTAAAATGGATGTTCACCCTACAAGATTCTATCCTCATGGCCTAACATAAGGCATCCCTATATGTCACCCACGACTATTTCATTAATGGTACACTATTAAAGAGCAACAAACTTTGAATGGATCATTCTTTGCGTTGAGTTTCATGGATAATATAAGAGAGTTTGTTGATCAAGTTTTGTAATTTTTCATCATACTCCTGAGAAATTTTTCCAACCATTTTCTTAATTTTCTTTAGCTTAGTTATTTTTTGTTGTTCAATGTTTAGCCTCTAGAACTTAGATATAAATATCACCTTTAATTTATCCAAGGCCTTAGCTACACCCTAGGGATAAATCTATATGATCTTCACGCACCATTAGAGAATCTTCGCCCACAATGTGGTTAGGAACTTTATCAACTTATAAACTAGCACTACAACCCTTTTCACCCTCCAAATGAATCCACATAAGAATCAATGCGGTTTTTCATCACCATCACCCTTCATAAATTTCTTGGAACTACTATAACCATATCATTAGTTGAGTTTTTCACCAAGATAAAACCTTATGGACATGCTTGATAAAACCGTATGTGCTCACCTTGATGGCAGCCTCCTTGTGGCTACTAGTACAAGAGGGGAATCTTATAAGGATCTTCAACACCCTAGACGCCACTTGATTGTAAGAGGCATGGCATTCATATCTACCTATTATGTTTGAAACATTTCTAAAGGCTGTTAAAATCCCCATCAATCCTTAGTTAAAGTCTCATGCTTTGAAGCATTGATCTTAAAAGAATGTTTTATATTAGGGTATACATCCTCGAGGTCTCTAATCTTTCGTTTTCTTTCGACAACTCAACCCTTCTTGAAGAATCGATTCTCAAGATTTTGATCCATAGCAAAAATGATGTCGTAATACATTTATAGAGATATATAGATGAAATTATCCCCTAGCCACCACTATACTATACACATTGATTTAATGGATAGGGGTTTGTAGTTATCATTCAATTTAATCACTTCTAACCAATATCGATCTCTATTTCTCTTCTGGATTGTTCTTGACTTAATGGCCACCTTCTTCAATGTTGTTCCTTTGGAAGTTCGAAAAGAGATTTCACTGTTGGAAAGTAAAGAGGTTAAGGGTCTCCCATATCACTTAGATTTCGAGGTGATGGGCAAGGATTTGAAATGAATTGAGACCCTGGAAAACCTCGGAAGAAACAACTTTTCTAACACAACTCGCTAGCTTTACACCAACAAATGGCTAATTTGTTTCACATAGTACTTCAAGATAAACAAGCTGAGACCCATAACCTATTTTCTCCTCTTAAAGATGTTAAAAGAATGCTTCGCAGCCTATGGTACTGTTTCGATAGTGTGGACCCCTAATTGGCTCGCGTTGAAGATTTTCTGGTTAATGACTCTGCCTCCAAGGACCTTACTGATCCTCCAGTTGATCATATACAAACCCTTAGTATAATTTCCTATAATAAGGTTTAGGGATGGTATAATTTAGAGTTTTTGTTGTTATTTTTAGTTCAAATGGCTCATGGCTACAAATAGTATGATATTCCACTTTTCTCAACATGTTTTGTAGACCTCAAGCATGGAAATTATGTTTTATTGTCACCTATACAAGATTGTATGAATATTTATGGTCTTGTCGATGGTGGAGAGAGTATCTAGAGTGGCTCTTCGTTTGGTCACGCTGTACATGGTATGGAAGTGGAGGATTCCCATTGTTGTTGTCAATATCATGCTTACCTGGTCTTTTGTTGGTGATTTATGTTTATGTTTTCATGATCCTTTGGATTTGGTGCTAGCATCAAAGTATACTCTGTTTCCTCTCATTTTATGGGCACCTGCAACTTGAATTTTGGCAATTGAAGCTTGTTTCAACATATGCTTTCAACTTGGCTTGTTTTGGGATGGATGACTATGTTCGCCTCTGAGAAAGTGGTTACTCTTATCATGCTAGATGGAAGATGTGGTTTCGTGTAGAGGACACTCATGAAGACTATGATTTGCTAATGTTTCCCTTTGTCAAAGGACGCTCTTTTCTAGGTTTAGAGCTCTATTTTCTTCTTGTTTTCAAGGCAACTATCACTGAAGCACATTCATTTTCAGTTTATGTGCACTATTTCTCTAGAATTGTCTCATTTTATGAGGGGCCTAAACTCTTGATGCAAATCTTTAGTTGTTGTTGAAATGGGACTATGTTATTATTGTAATAGTGTTTTTGTGGTTATGGGATCTTTTGATCATTGGAGAAGCTAGTGCTTTTAGAAGTATATAAATTTGATGTTTAATCTATCAATGTAAATCTCCTATTGTAAATTCTTATTTTGATATGAATATGAAGTATTTTAATTTACAAAAAATTATGGAGCAGAGAACAATAACTTCATCCTCGCGAGGGATAAAACTTCCAACTAATCACACTATTTAGCATGTTTATAAATTTTAAAACAATATGCAATCTATTTTGGAAAAAAATAGTTGAAAGTTTAGTTGTCTTTGTTTGTGCACTAGCAAAGCCATGCAATGATACATTTGTCCTTTTTGATATGAAATTTTTAGATAACTTAAAGAAAAGTATAGTTAAAATTAAGGGCACTTGTAATGTTTAAGCCCAATTGTAATGTTTATTGACATAAACTAAGCCAACTTTAATTTTTGAAAAATGTCATATAAACCTATATTATAATTTATTTTAAAATATTGAATATAAAATTTATTATTGATATCAATTTTAAAATATAAAATTAAAATACAAAAAATAAATAATTCATTTTAATATATATATATATATATATATATATTTATAATAAAATTAAAATAATTTATAATTTGATTTATCTGATAAATTATAAAAACTAAAATTTGAACTCTTCATCCGGCGCGAATGCCAAAAAATTAGCGCGAAACATATTTCAGAAATTGGGCAAAATCTCTAAGAAGTCCTCGAACCGGTGGTCCACTTGCAAGAGCCGAATATATTGCAGGGATGTTTTCTACAGGAATCCAAATCCCGGCTCCCACATCAGAGGCGTCTTTTCTGCACCAGAGAAAGCCCCAGCCGACTAGAGGCGTGTTTTCTGCGCCAGATAAAGCCCTGGCCGGCCAACAGGCCAAAAAAATCCGCTGGATCCTGCACGATTATGAGGGCTTTTCTGGTGCGACAGAGCTCGGCTTCAAATCTAAGTTCGAGTTCCAGTTTCAGCTGTGCGGTTATCGAGGTGAGGGCTTCGGAAGGCTCTGAGGGTTTGACAAAACTTGGGTTTTCATATTGGATACAATTCATCAACGGGAGGTTTTGTTTCGTTTGTGCGAGAGGTCGAGCGAGGAGGAAGATGAGCAACAGAGGAGGAAAGAGGAGGAAGAGGAGCAGCATAGGAGGAAAGATGGTGCATGTTGTTTTTTACCGTTACTATGTGAAGACGTTCAAGAAGCCTCGACTTCCCTACGAGAAGGAGCAGCTGGATGCAGAGCTGAAATTGGTGGGAGAATATGTGCTGCAACACAAGAGAGAACTCTGGAGGGTTCAATACACATTGAGCCACGTACGAAATGCAGCGCGTATGCTTTTGACGTTGGACGAGAAAAACCCTCGCTGGATATTCGAAGGAGAAGCCCTACTGCAGTGTTTGAATAGGCATGGTCTCCTGGATGAGACTCTCAGCTCAGCTCATTGGAAACTTTGTTAAATTATAAATTTGGCAATAGTGAGCATGCATTTAAATTTTGTCGGATTACTGGTTGTTGCAAGATGTTTGGTTTGTTAAACATTCGTAGTAGGTTAGAATACACTTCAAAATTTTCTGGAGTTTAATCTATATGGTATTTGATTATATCGTTATCTATATATTTTATGCAATTCTCGAAAAATTTTCTTTTGGGGGTTTTTGCTTACTCACCTAGAGGGAACCCATGACATGTTTTATTATCAGTGATTCCCTTCCAGAACCCATTTTCCATCCTATTTACATATTTTCACCCATAAATTCCTACATATAGCTTGGCGCAGAGAAGTGTTGTAGACAAGCAAATAGTCTTACTATCTGGTCTTTCTTTGGCTTTTGTGTTGTTTGTGTCTGTAACCTTAATTATATTAAGCTTTGTGAGTGCTGATAATCACAATGTCCAAGAAATAGCTACCACGACTCACTGGCCAAGTCACATTCTTTTTTTTTGAAGGACAGCGCTCTGAAAGCTTCCTTCGAATCAACAAGTGAATTGGAGAGGAGACTTTGGCCTTTCTGATGGCAGTATACGAAACGTAATGCCCACAATGTGAACAAAACAGAATAATTAACTTTATTCTGAACTGATGCAATTAAATGGCTCCTGCTCTTCTCTAATGTCTTCTGTTTCAATGATTTTGAGGGTAGATTTGAAGGGACACTGCTATGATGCAGGAGATAATGTAAAATTTAGCTGGGCCATGTCATTTAGTGTAACCCTCCTTTCCTGGGTAGCTTCTCAGTTTTACTTGGTGCTTTACATAAATGTTTTAGATGTTGTAGCCAATTGGGTAGATGGTATTAGATGCAACTGCACTAATTCGAAAATTGTGTGTACAGGTTTGGTCCAAGGAACAGAGGCCTTTCCTAATGTGCACAGCAATGGAACCGCAGAAAGGGGAATTGAAGTCTGTAAGTCTAAGATTGTTGCTTTTGTGGATATCGAATTGACCTGCATACTTCCTTTTTTTGCTTTCAAATATTTAATAGTGTCTCAGTTCATTTCCACTTTGGAGACTTTGGCCTTTCCGATGGCAGTCTATGAAACATAATGCCCACAATGCGAACAAAAAAAAATAATTAACTTTATTCCAAACTGATACTGAGCATACTAATAACACAAATACTCATTTTTCATGACGTTAACTACTTCCTTGTCAAATTACTGATGTTATAATGTTAACTACGATCAGTTGTATTGTAGTAGCTTCAAACAAGTAATTTTTACATGTCGTTTGCACATAGAAGATTGACCACCTACCACAATTCATTCATGAGCCCTAACCATACATGTCGAGCCAACACTGTGTTTTGGGTAACATTTGTATTATAGTAGTTTCAAATAAGTAATTTTTACATGTCGTTTGCACATAGAAGATTGACCACCTACCACAATTCGTTCACGAGCCCTAGCCACACATGTCGGGCCAGGGGTAATTTTGTGACCATATGGTACCTATTTTTTTTTTTCGTAATGAAACAGATCTATGTTTTAATCATTCTCTAAAATAAACTCTGGATAAATGACTTACGAGAGTTCCGAGATAGAGGATTTTCTCGTAGACAATGACCTCATTCCAATTCTGGTAGCAGTATCATTACACATTAGTAGTAGCAGAATAATATTGTTGTTGATATCACATTGTTCCTATATGATATCGGTCAATATTGATCTGCTACGAAAACAATCTTACCCTCATCGCTCTCCCAACTGTGAATTCATGTTAATGCAGTCAACATTGGTTTAGTGTTAAGGCATTGGTGATGCTAATGGTGACCTCCACGTTCATGTTGTATTTGTGGATGAGGCTACGTGTAGGCCGTGGGTAACTTTGACCCCAAAAAAAATAAATAATGCACTACTTCGTAGCCAAAAGTCATTGAATTGTAGAGCCGATCGTTTTTGAAGGAATAGCAGTTGCAAATGACTTTTTGGATCAAACTGCCGGAAACATAGCACCGGAAAATCATAGCATAAGTGAAATGTTTTGGAACCTGCACAATGGAATATAAGGGCCCGTTCCGAATAATTAGGAGTTGATTTTGATGCAATCAACAAAGAACCAAGGTAATGACCTTAGATTAGAAAAGCATGTATCAAGCGAGCCTAGTATCGAAGACTAGATCAAGTCCGTGCGGCTATAAAAAAAAAGCCTGGTATATTCAGTTCATTTCCACTTTGGAGACTCTGGCCTTTCTGATCACATTCTATGAAATGTAATGCCGACAATGCGAACAAAACAGAATAATTAACTTTATTCTGAACTGATGCAATTAAATGGCTCGTGCTCTCCTCTAAAGTTTTATGAGATGCTGAATCCATTTACTCGCTAGAAACCTAACTACCTAACTGAACATAAACCCTAAGGATACCCATAGAATTAAAACTAGCTCTCTGGAATCCCCTTAATGTAGTGGTAGTGGGTGACTAGGAGGATTGGCAACTAAAGTGAATTGTCCAAGTTTGTACAATTGAGGTGTGCTGCTATAAAATGCAGAAAAAATAGTGAATCAATGGGGACACAAGAGATATGTCGATGTATAAAATATTGTGTTTGAAACTTGTAACTGCAACTTGAAAATATCTTGTTGATCTTCTTTCACCATGATTCTTTACTGTTCTATGATCTGGCCCCATCTCACCTTGCCGATTTCAGTGTCTCTGTCGTTGTTTTCCAGAGCAACATTGTTGCATTTACCTTCTTATTCTCAGCCATGCTGAGAAGTTGGTATCCTGGAAATTGATTCAGATTGGCATGAGGTATAGGTTGAAAAATTCTTTGATCTTGCAGAAAATTCTGATACGAGCTTTGTGAAAGATGAAGATTCATCTTCAAGAAGTTTAGCTGGGGAGTTGTATTCAACAATTTTTCTTGAAAACAGGAGGGTTTAGATTGTCCTAACTGAAGCCAGTAAAAACAATCCGTGAAGCAGAGAAAAAATTTACGACAACTCCAAAGAGAGAAAGAACATACATACCTTCATTAAGTACCAACACCTTATCACTGTCTATTACTGTGGGAATTCTGTGAGCTATAGTGATCACTGTACATCCATGAGACTCTGATTGTATTATTTGTTGGATAATGGTGTCAGTTGCAGTATCCACTGAGGCTGTGGCCTCATCCATTACTAGAATATGGCTGTGCTTTAACAAGGCACGTCCTAAAAAAAGAAGCTGGCATTGGCCCAGACTCCAATTCTCTCCATTTTCTGTCACTGAATTGAACATCACTTGTATTCAAAATTTTTTCTTGAAAACAGGAGGGTTTAGATTGTCCTAACTGAAGCCAGTAAAAACAATCCGTGAAGCAGAGACAAAATTTACGACGACTCCAAAGAGAGAAAAAACATACATACCTTCATTAAGTACCAACACCTTATCACAGGCTATTACTGTGGGAATTCTGTGAGCTATAGTGATCACTGTACATCCATGAGACTCTGATTGTATTATTTGTTGGATAATGGTGTCAGTTGCAGTATCCACTGAGGCTGTGGCCTCATCCATTACTAGAATACGACTGTGCTTTAACAAGGCACATCCTAAACAAAGAAGCTGGCGTTGGCCCAGACTCCAATTCTCTCCATTTTCTGTCACTGAATTGAACATCACTTGTTAACAAAATTATTCAAGTACACATCCATACATATATGTAAAATAGAAGAAACATGGAGAAACTGATCTAACTTATCAATCCATAACTGATAAAAGAGAAACTGATCTAACGTATCAATCCACGTCCGACGACATACTACAACTACCAGAATTTCATGTGGGGCTGTTTTAAGACAATATTTAGGAGTGTCATACTACAACAAATAATACTTATTTTATCCAGGGAGACCTGAGTGGTGTCTTATATATTGAAAAAGAATGGGATTTATTGTCTGGACTCTGTTGGGAAGAATGGGATTTACTAGAAAGGAGTTGACGTTCTGGTTTTCGAGTCATCACATTGGTGGACTCATGACAACGGAGAATCGTAAAGTCGATATTTCACTTTTCCAGTTTACTAACTAAAATATTTTAAAAAGTAGATTGGTTTTTTTGTTAGGACTATTGGAATGACTACTGGATTTAACTTTTCAAGTTTGTATCCTGAGAAAATTTATCATAATCAGATGTGGGATAGGTATTATTTGCTATTATTCTGGGAAATGCATATAAAGTTAGTATTTTATTCCAAGAAATTCACACTTTTAAAAATTATTAATTAGCTGATAGTCTATATTGATAGTGTTTAGAAGGGTAACCTTTTACTCTTCCCAGGTTTTTGGTAATTGCTTTTACTTTTTCTTGATTCTTGACTATCAAAAAATAACCAGAAGGGTAGAGTATACATTTGGCTAGACTTAACAGTCAAATAATTGTGCTAAAATCATCAATTATATTATAGACTCACATTTCTTCGATCATGATTATGTTATTGTTAATCATAATGAAAATGTTAATTTGTGATTGGACATATGGGATTTGAGGGGTGTTAGACAATATTTAAACATGTTCTCTCTGTTCATGGAATTTATTTCTGAGAATTTTAATTTACATGAGCAATGCCTGTCTCCTGGCTTGACAGGATTAGATTAGGGATTCTTACAATAAATCGTTCCTCGGCCATTACATGTTCCATGCTTTAGCTGCAAGAGAAAGAAACCACATTTGACCTAAATAGGTTAATAAAAGAAAACTGTTTTTATCTAACATTAAAAAGACACACTAAGAGAGGAGAAACGTGCTTTTTCTAACCTTACTGTCCATTAATGTTCAAAAGGCATCCAATACCGGTATTTATCTGAAACACTGCCTTGTGTGTGAAGGTGTGACATCAGTCTGGAAGATCAGTTACCTGCTTCAATATTTATTCTCCATTATAGGTTGCTACTGTGATTTAAGGATGAAACTTTTCATGATAATACAAAGCAGTCACGATCCCAAAACCTAAATAAAAAAGTAATAGGAGGAAAGCGATGCCATTCTTTCTGAGAATGCATTTTTGAATTCTGAAGGACAAAGCAATGAATAATAGTGTTCACATACAAATTAGAATTGTTAGTCGAAGTTAAATTTGCTGGAAATTGCATCAACTATGTGAATTAGTGCACATTGGTGACGTTTCAATCCCTTCTATTCCCTTGGTAAATTGTTCACCCTCTTAGCTTGTTTTTTCTTTCACCTGAACATTTTCTTGAGCTTGCATTGTATATTATATGCACCTACTATTTAAGCTCACTATGAGTCGTCGTTAAGGCTATCAGTGCTCATAATAGATTTGTTTTGAACACGTATCAGACATCACCAACATGGAAGATGGCAAGCTCGAATAGGAAGAGTTACTGGGAACAAGATCTATATCTGGGAACGTTCAGTAAGTACTTCTATCCTGTTTATATAAAACCCAGACTTATTCTTATGGTTTTATGGTTAATTAATTGGTTGTTCTGAGATTCGTTAATCGTCAGTGAAATAATTAAAAACCATTTTAACGAATTTGATAGGTTTAAAATCCCTTTTAACGAATTTGATTTAATTCGACAGGTTCAGAGGAAGAGGCAGCTGAAGCCTATGACATCGCTAGCATAAAATTCAGAGGTCTCAATGCTATGACAAACTTTGACATGAGTAGATACGACGTGAACAACATACTTGAAAGCAGCACATTGCCTATTGGGGGAGCTGCTGCAAAGTGCATAAAGGATGCAGAGCCACCTGATCCAAGTGTAGATGGTCGTCGTACGGATGACTAAATTAGCAACACAGTCATCAATTCACAGATAGCAGACACCTTAACCATTACGACACTGCTGCTTATCCAAATAGGCATGCAGGATGGCCGATAATTGCATTTCTGCAGCAAACAAATCCACATGCAGCAGCTTTGTACAATCACCAAAGGGCTAGTGTAGCTGGATGGTGCAAACAGGAACACAATAATATTCAGAATCACGACCTCCAACTGCACTTTCAATCCAGCACACAGAATTTTCTCCAACCAGCAATGATGGCATCAAATGCTAATACTGTTTTGCATAATCTCATGAACTTAGAATCTCCTGCTCAGTTTGATGGGACTACCACTAACTCTAATTCAGGCCTCTTTAGTAACATTTCAGGCAACTGTCTGCAAATGGCCAATTCACCTATTCCATCTGGGATAGCAGTATCTGACAGTGCTAGAGCTCCTTTCAGTGTTGAAAATGATGGCAGTAGCACAAAAAATTCTGGTTATAATGATAACATGCTATCTAATTCAGACCCTTTTGCAAGGGGCCTATATTACTTATCACAGCATTCCCCAGCCTTGTCAAAGCCAACTACAAAAATGCAACATATAACAATTGGATGACACTAGCTGTTCAGACTTTAGCACCAAGGCCTAATCTGACAGTTTTTCATGCTCCCGTTTTCACTGTATGGAACGAAACATAAGAAATAGAGGCCAGTATCATAGGACCAGTCCTTGCTTGGATTAAAGGACTGGATAACATTCCAAGGAATAAAAGTTAAGCTGATCTTACTGGAATTGTGAAGTGAACCCTGTAACCTATTTTTCGCAAACGGGCAATATAATGTACACCTTAGCTCCTACCTACTATGCTCATGTGAAACTTTCAGCACCTAGAGAGATCATTTCTCTGGTTGGTGTGCATAACTCATAAAATTTTGATTCTACTTGTGGTATTACAATCAAATACTCATGGAAATAGAGAAAGTTATAAAGTTATGAATCTAGACTTGTTTTCATTTTATGAAAAGTTGATTTTTATTGTGAGTTCATGACATTCATGAGGATTCAAACATTACTCTACAATTTTTAGATAACTACCTTATTCAATTATGCGGAAAAGAGGAAAGGAGTCAACTGGTATGACACATGATCAGCTGGCAACTGTTGTAGAGAAAACACGATTTCTAGAAGAATGATCTCATCACAAGCTTGTCTTGGAACATTTGACTTGGGTTTGTCATATAATCCTAATCACCTTTATTATAATTCATTGGAATTTGGTTAGCTTCGTTGCCTTTTGTGTCTATACTTGTGGTTTTGTATTGAGATTATTTGGGCTTGCTGTCATTGTTTTTCACTTCTAAGAATGCTTTGTTTTTGTTTTGCTCTAATTATGTGTTGAACATTTTTAAAAAATCAATGCTTCTTATACAATTTCAAGGACTGTCATAACTCTTCACATAATTCTTTAAAGGGTGCTAGCTCATTGGAAGAGCACCTGCCATGCAGGAGGTTGGTGGTTCGATTCCACTACACCCTAACATGAATTATTCAATGATATTGTTGATTTTTTTAATTAAATATTTTTATATTGATTTATTTTAATGGTGAGATATTTTTATGGAGTCATTGTTTTCTAATGTCTCTATAAAGACAATAGATAGGATTAAAGACATTGTCTCCATAAAGACAAATATGTCTTTAATTCCAACTATTGTCTTTGGAGAGACAAAAATAAAATTGTCTCAATTAAGACATTTTACCCAAAAATTGTCTTAAAACCCCCCTTTGTGTTGTAGTGCAACTGTTGTCTCTGGAGAGACAAAAATGCTTGTGTTATATATTGTCTTTATAGAGACAATATTTTAAGACAATTTAATTTTAAGACGATTTGATTTGAGACACTCGCTTAAAGACAATATTTAAGACAATACACAAGTTTTCTTTTGTCTCAAATTAAGACAATTTACCCAAAAATTGTCTTAAATATTGTCTTAAAACCCCCCATTATGTTGTAGTGGCAGTTTCCTGTCTCCGGTTGTTTCAGCAGCAACTCGACTCTCTTGGGCTCTCGCCAGATTTGGTGGCAATCTGTTTAAATAGAACGTCAAGCTTTCTAACAAGCCACCTCCTGTGCGCGGGCATACAGACCAAGGAGGACTGGATTCGCAAATTAGGGACTACTCTGATGGACTCGGCCTGCAGAGGCGACCTCTCAGATCTGGATGCCTGTTATGAATGCCAAAATGCTAAAATTATCATTCACAAGACACTGGCAACCCTGAACCGAAACTTGACAGAGGCGATCATTTTCAAGTGTTATTATTTCCCTCTTTTATATTCTGCCGGAGTAGTTAATGAGTTTGGTCCCAAGAGCAGAACTACTGCACAATGCATTTTCGACTTGCCCTTCATTCAAACAACCACGCATAGCCGTCATGTCTTGGCCTACGTTTTCATCGGTTCTTCTCCTGATCTTTGTAGTCAGGCTTTTGTACTGTCTGTGCGTGGAGTTGATTGATCCCAAGTCTGTACTGAGCAGGCGATTCGTGAGGCGAAATAGAAATCTTCTGAGCTCTGCCATGAGACCCAACACCGGGGCAATGTGGTTCGACATTCAAGAGATCAGGGATGCCACCAATAATTTTAGCGACGACAATCTCATCGGCCAAGGAGGTTTCGCCACGGTCTACAGGGGAAGACTTCGAGATTCTTGGCTGATCACTGTGTAGAGAATCAGAAACTACACGCCTGAAGGGGACTCCGATTTCCTCAACGAAGTGGAGATCATCAACAACATCAGGCACCGAAATCTGGTCATTTTGAGAGACTGTTGCGTGGCCAGCGATGTCCCAGCGACTTCTAAGAAATGTCCCAGGCCCGACCTCTGAGCTGGACGCAGCGCAGGAACATTGTCATGGGCACTGCCAAAGGACTGGCTTATCTATACGATGGCATCGAGCCCGCCATTTATCACAGGGACATCAAATCCAGTAACATTCTGTTGGATAAGGAAATGAATGCGTGTGCCGCGGATTTTGGTCTGGCGAGGAACATGATTAAAGAAGGGGAATCCCATATCACGATGGCTAAAGTATGTTACATTTTATCAACAACAATTCAACATCTAAATGATCACACACTTAGGTTCCAATTAATAGTGCATTGATAAAGCTGACCATGTTTTAGATATTCATAATTATTTTATTTATTATATTTATTAGCATTTTTCAACTCTAACATAATTTTTTTCTTAGGCTATATACACAAATGCACCCACGCCATCTCTCTAAAATGCACATTTGATATGGAACTTTAGGCATGATAGACATGTTAGAATTTTAATAACTAAATAAAATTCTTAATGCATAATATAAAACTGTAATGCACAGTCATGTAAGCTAAAGCTAAATAAAAATGTTAGCAATTTTAATGCATAGTAAAAAAACATATCAAAATTGAAAACTTTAAGCAATTTTAATGATATGTAAGCTCCAATAAAACTTAATAAACGATTATTTAAAATGCGGAATAAAATCTTAAAAGAATAAAAAAGTAAAAATTAAATTGCCCAGTAAATCTTAAATACCTCCAGCCATTGGTGTTGTAAATCTGTTTTGCTGAAACTGGAATTTGTTTTGCTGAAACTGCAAACTGTTTTGCTGAAACTGAAATCTGTGTTTAGCTGAAACAACAAACTGTTTTGCTGAAACTGCAAACTGTTTTGCTGAAACTGAAATCAGCGAAAGGGTAGAAAGACTCTCAGCTTGAGAGTACACACAGTGGAGAAATTCTGAAGGCACTTCCAAGCTCTGCTCTCTCTTGCTTGATGGTGTAAAACTGAAGAGATTGAGATAGTGAGCTTGGGGACCAAACAGAAATCATTATAGCCTAGCTTCCATCAAGCTTCTGTTGGCTATGTGTCAACTGTTCCACGAATCATGGTAGAGAACTCCAGTGGCAGTAATGGACCACTTCAGTAGCTCTCAACAATAAATTAATTATCTGCAGTTGATTTCAGTAATTTATGGAAATTACTGCAGTTAGTTTCCATAAATTAAGGAAACAACTACAAATTAGTTTTCAGAAATAAATACGTTGGGAGGCAGCTTTCCAGAAATTAAGCAGCCGTTTCCAGAAATTGAGGGAGCTTAACATTCTCCCACTTGGTCCATACTTCCAAACTTAATGTCTCATCTTAAAACCCATTGATAATCTGTATTAAGTAATAGATACATGAATCATGGCGATAAGTCCTCTAATGACGAGTATTATCTTCCATGTATTACTATGTATTTATTCTTATTAAAATTTATGTGGTAACATTTTCTTAATGAATAAACCCTATGTTTATTCTTGGTCCTACACTGATGAATTCTCTCAAATAAAATTAAGGTGCACATAAATATGAGAAAAAACATCACAGAATTTAAGAATTTCATTAAAATAACATTTTTCATACAATGAGAAACTACATAATGGAACCAAGTCCCATATTCATTACATGATCCTTGAATTTAAACGGTGGCATGCCCTTAGTCAAAGGATCAGCGAACATCAACTCAGTGCTAATGTGTTCAATGACCACTTTCTTTTCCTTAACACGTTCCCTTATAGCTAAATACTTAATGTCGATATGTTTATTTCGACTCCCACTTTTGTTGTTCTTAGCCATAAAAATAGCAGCTGAATTGTCGCAGTATATTCTCAATGGCTTAGAGATAGAATCCATAATTCTAAGCCCAGAAATGAAATTCTTAAGCCATACACCATGTAAAGTAGCCTCGAAACAGGAGATGAACTCGGCTTCCATAGTAGAAGTGGAAATCAAAGTCTGCTTGGCACTCCTCCATGATACAGCTCCACCGGCCATCATAAAAATGTATCCTGATGTTGATTTACGTGAATCAACACATCCAGCAAAGTCAAAATCTGAGTAGCCAATCACTTCCAAATTGTCCGTTCGTCTGTACATAAGCATGTAGTCTTTGGTTCCTTGAAGGTACCTCATTACTTTCTTTGCAGCTCTCCAGTGGTCTAAACCTGGATTACTCTGATATCATCCCAACATTCCCACTACAAATGCAATGTCAGGTCTTGTGCAGACTTGAGCATACATTAAGCTTCCGACAACAGAAGCGTATGGAATGTTCTTCATTTGTTCCCTTTCAAAATCGTTCTTCGAGCATTGGTTCAAACTGAACCTATCACCCTTCACAATGGGAGCAACACTTGGTGAACAATCCTTCATCCGAAATCTCTCTAAAATTTTATTAATATAGGTTTCCTGAGACAGACCCAAGATGCCTCGAAATCTATCTCTATGGATCTTAATGCCAATGACATAAGATGCCTCACCCATATCCTTCATATCAAATTTTTTAGAGAGGAATTGTTTCACCTCATGCAGCAAACCCTTATCATTAGTTGCTAGCAAAATGTCATCCACATATAAAACAAGAAAACAGATTTTACTCCCACTGACTTTAAGGTATATACATTCATCCATAATGTTTTCTCCAAAACCGAAAGAAGAAATTACATCATGAAATTTCAAATACCATTGGCGGGATGCTTGTTTTAATCCGTATAATGACTTCTTGAGCTTGCAAACCAAATTCTCACCAACACTAGAGGAGAATCCTTCAGGTTGTTTCATGTAAACCTCCTCCTCTAGATCTCCATTGAGAAATGCCGTTTTCACATCCATTTGATGCAACTCCAAGTCAAAATGGGCTACGAATGCCATAGTAATGCGCAAGGAATATTTCTTAGATACAGGAGAGAAAGTCTCCTTGTAATCAATTCCTTCTTTCTGAGTGAATCCCTTTGCAACGAGTCTAGCCTTGTATCTCTCAATGTTGCCCAATGAGTCTTTCTTTGTCTTGAAGACCCATTTACATCCAATGGCTTTTGCACCATTAGGCAACTCAACAAGATCCCAGAATTCATTACTCTTCATAGAATTCATCTCTTCCTTCATGGCATCGTACCATAATTCTGATTCTTTGCAACTCATGGCTTGTGAAAAAGACTGAGGATCATTTTCGGCTCCAATGTCGTAGTTAGATTCTTGCAGATACACAACATAATCATCAGGAATTTTTGATCTCTTTGGTCTTGTAGATCTTCTTAATGTTGTCCCACCATCTTCCTGAGAAGTATGTGGTTCAACTCGTTGTTCAAAAATTTTTGGCAATTCTTGAACTATCTGATCTACTCGAATGTCGTCAGCAGCTTGTGGAACTTCAACAATTGGTTGTTCAACACCAGTTTGTACTTGAGGGGTGCTGTGAACAATAACCAATCTTTCACTTGAGGTGGAAGGTTGAGATTCTGAATGATCCTTCTCAGAAACTATGTTCCTGGTTTGATCGCTCCCACTGATCAAGTCATTTTCAAGAAACTTTGCATTTCTTGACTCCACAATCCTAGTGATGTGAGATGGACAATAAAATCTGTAACCTTTAGACCTTTCAGCATATCCAATGAAATACCCACTAATGGTCCTTGGGTCCAGTTTCTTCTCTTGTGGATTATATATTCTCACTTCGGACGGGCATCCCCAAACGCGTATATGTCGCAAACTCGGTTTCCAACCTTTCCATAATTCAAATGGCGTTTTAGGAACAGCCTTGGTTGGAACTCGGTTTAATATATACACTGCCATCTTAAGTGCTTCAGTCCACAAAGATTTAGGAAGATTGGAGCTGCTAAGCATACTTCGCACCATGTCCAATAATGTTCGGTTTCTTCTTTCTGCTACACCATTATGGTCGGGTGAACCAGGCATGGTGTATTGGGCAACAATCCCATGCTCTTGAAGAAATTTAGCGAATGGCCCAGGTGCTTGTCCATCTTCTGTGTATCTACCATAATATTATCCACCTCTATCTGATCTCACGATCTTAATTTGCTTGCCGCATTGATTCTCTAATTCAGCCTTAAAGATATTAAAGGCATCTAATGCTTCGCTCTTTTTATGAAGCATGTAGAGATACATATATCGTGAGTAATCATCTATAAAATAGATGAAGTATTTCTGACCATGTGAGTCCATGTCTGGACTACATATATCAGTATGTATGATCTCTAATATGTCTAAAATCCTATTCGCACCTTTCTTTGACTTGTTGGTCTACTTTCCCTTTATGCAGTCCACACAAGACTCAAAATCAGTAAAATCTAGAGTATTAAGTACCCCTTCATTTACCAATCTTTTAATTCTATCTATGGAGATATGACCTAGTCTCCGGTGCCATAATTTAGAGGAATTTTCATCAATAACACATCTTTTAATACCAGTGTGAACATGCATTGAATCGTAAGTGACATTGTTTTGTAAATTAATGCAATAAAGACCATTAGACAAAATACCATTCCCAACATAATCAGATTTATAAAATAAACTGAATGATGTTTCTAAAAAGTTAAAGGAATATCCAAAAGGTACAAGCCTTGAAACTGAAATCAAGTTTCTAGAGAAACTTGGTACATAAAAGGTCTTTTCTAATTCTAAAACAAAACCACTACTTAAAGTTAAATAGCATGTTCCTATAGCCTCCACATGCGAGCCCATCTTGTTTCCTAATAAGATGCTTTGCTCACTTCCCACTGGCTTCCTTCGGTTTTGCAAACCCTGCAAGGAATTCAAAATGTGAATTGTTGATCCAGAATCAATCCACCATGTGTTAACATTGACATTAACCATATTAGATTCATAACAAACAAACGAGATTGGATTACCTTTGTCTGCAAGCCATTTCTGAAATTTGGCGCATTCCTTCTTCATGTGTCCCTTCTTTTTACAAAAGAAACACTTGGAATCCTTCTTGATATCGGCTTGGGGAGGTATTTTACCTTTCCCTTTTCGATTGGCTTGAGATTTTACCTTTCCTCGCGTTGCCAGCATTGCACTTTCTCCCATTTCCATCACCAGTCTCTCTTCCTCCTGAACACACATGGTCATAAGTTCATTAATTGACCATTTATCCTTATGTGTGTTGTATGAGATTTTGAAGGGTCCGTATTGGTGTGGAAGGGTGTTCAGGATGTAGTGCACCAGGAAAGATTCTGATATTTCAACCTCGAGTTTCTTCAATTGAGCCGCAGTGTCCCTCATTTGCATGATGTGCTCGCGCACACCTTTTACACTGGTGAGTCTCAGGGATGAGAACTTCATGATTAGGGTGCTTGCAAGTGCCTTGTCCGAAGTGACGAATTGATCGTCAATGGCTTTCAGCAAGTCTCGAACTTTGTCATGCTGTTCAACAGAACCACGGATACCAGCTGAAATTTTAGTCTTAATGAACATCACGCTTAAACGATTAGATCGTTCCCATCGTTCATAAAGCGCGATGTCTGTTGCAGTGCTGGTATTAGTGAGTGCTGGTGGTTCATCTTTCCTAATAGCATAGTCTATGTCCATCCACCCTAAATGAAGGAGAACTCTCTCCTTCCAGACTTTATAGTTATCTCCCTTAAGTTCAGGGATATCAGTACGAATTTCAGAGAAATGTGCAGGTTGTACAACTGCATAAAATTAAAAAACACATGCTTATGTTAAAATTGAGGCATAAAATTTTCATGCTTTACCAATGTAAATCATGCTTAAAATTGAATCTAATGACATAAAAATTGTCTGTGGACTAAAATTTTAATTCAAGCAGATTCAATTATTCTTTATGATAGAATTTATCAAATTCTATCTTAGTTTTGAACTTTATGATAAAACTATTAATTCATAACTCCTGTGGGTAAATTATGAATATTTTATCCTAATCAATTATATAAATATAATAAAAATTCCTGTGGGATAAAATTTATTATATTTAATATAATTAATTACAATTAATGTCTAAAATTTATGTGATCCTAATCAATCATAATATATAATTTTATTTAATCAGAGATGCTGTGGCTATTCTCTAATTAATTAAAATTATATGGATCACTAGACATTATTTTCATAAAATCAACTGATAATTTGCATGAATAAAACTATAATATTCATGCATAACATTTAACCATAGGTCTCATATAATAACATGTTTTAATTAAAGTTTAAACAATTAAATTCATGCAAACTAAATACGAGCATATTTTCCAAATTGCATATAATAAAACTAAGTACATATTGTATGCATAAAAATTGAACAGATATATTTTCAAAATAAATGTTTTAATTCAGAAAATTTTAAAATAAAACATTTAGCCAAAATCTGTCTATAATTACCAAGGCAGAGATAAAACCTTGCTATACCAAATGTTAGAATTTTAATAACTAAATAAAATTCTTAATGCATAATATAAAACTATAATGCACAGTCATGTAAGCTGAAGCTGAATAAAAATGTTAGCAATTTTAATGCATAGTAAAAAAACATATCAAAATTGAAAACTTTAAGCAATTTTAATGATATGTAAGCTCCAATAAAACTTAATAAACGATTCTTTAAAATGCGGAATAAAATCTTAAAAGAATCAAAAGTAAAAATTAAATTGCCCAGTAAATCTTAAATACCTTCAGCCATTGGTGTTGTAAATATGTTTTGCTGAAATTGGAATTTGTTTTGTTGAAACTGCAAACTGTTTTGCTGAAACTGAAATCTGTGTTTAGCTGAAACAACAAACTGTTTTGCTGAAACTGCAAACTGTTTTGCTGAAACTAAAATCAGCGGAAGGGTAGAAAGACTCTCAGCTTGAGAGTACACACAGTGGAGAAATTCTGAAGGCACTTCCAAGCTCTGCTCTCTCTTGCTTGATGGTGTAAAACTGAAGGGAATTGAGTTAGTGAGCTTGGGGACAAAACAAAAATCATTATAGCCTAGCTTCCATCAAGCTTCTGTTGGCTATGTGTCAACTGTTCCACGAATCATGGTAGAGAACTCCAGTGGGAGTAATGGACCACTTCAGTAGCTCCCAACAATAAATTAATTATCTGCAGTTGATTTCAGTAATTTATGGAAATTACTGCAGTGAGTTTCCATAAATTAAGGAAACAACTACAAATTAGTTTTCAAAAATAAATACGTTGGGAGGCAGCTTTCCAGAAATTAAGCAGTTGTTTCCAGAAATTGAGGGAGCATAACAAGACAAGGCATATACATCAGACAAAAGTGTTTTGACCAACACAATTGGAACGAGTAAATATATTATTTTCAAAATCATTCACCTACCTTCAAATAGGTTATATCATTCAAAAATTATTTATTAGAAGGGGAGTTGTAGGGTAGCAAGTCTTTGTCTTGAGCTGGGCTTGA
The DNA here is from genome assembly GCA_034641835.2 of Pinus albicaulis. Taxonomy (NCBI): domain Eukaryota; kingdom Viridiplantae; phylum Streptophyta; class Pinopsida; order Pinales; family Pinaceae; genus Pinus; species Pinus albicaulis. The sequence continues at coordinate 905,008,274 of CM076570.1, forward strand.
AGAAAGAAAGATTTGTTGAGGCATTAATCTTTAATGTGATGTAGATATTTCTTATGGAGTGTTGCACATTCATCTTCAATGTCTAGACAAATGACCCATAGGAAGGGTTGCCCATTAACCACCAATCCCAATGCTAATTGTTGTGATTGAACTCTTGGCATAAGCATTGAGCTACAAAATGAAACATATAGAACACAAATTTTAGGGAAAATATTAAGGATGGAAAATTATCTTGAAGTTTAAAATCATTGGCGAATCTCACTAGTCCCTAATATGCAAACTATAAAATATTTATTGATATATTTGTAAATTTATTCAGAAATTTATAATAGTTTTATATATAGTCTCTATATAATGTTGGCAAATTTTAAGGTAAATTAATTTTATTTTTAAAGTTTGGCATATCAATTTTATAAAAAATGGAAATTGACGAATCTTTTCTTTTGGAAGAATCATGGAAAATTAGCTGTCATGCAAATATTAGCCCCTAAATTTTTCCATGGAACAGATGCTGGTGCCTGCTTCTCTAACCATCTCATGCACTCCTCATTATCCTCCCACAAGCTTCTTCTGATGATATCTTTTGGAAAAGAGAGTTATCCTTGCAGGAATTCCCCTATGAGAACATGTCCTACTCCTTATGCAATGTACTCATTTGATAAGGCTTGTATAGATTCTCCTCCTTCAAGCTTCTCAAATGTATTCACTGGAATCCAATCTACCTTATTCTGGATTTCACTTTCATAAACTTAGGTATGAAATATGATATCTAAAGAGAATTATTCTTGAGAAAAAGAGCAATGATCTGTCCTCAAACATGAACCATAATGGTTTGTCAGAAAAAATAAGAATGAAATTAATGCATCTAATGCAAGCTCAATAAAAAAATATTAGAAATTAACAACTTTAATGAAATAAATGCATCTAATGGATGCAATGAAATAGAATTAAAAGAAATATCTATACAAAAATCAATGCATCTAATGCAAGAAATCAAATGGGATTAGAAATTAACATCTGTAAACTAAAACAAATGCATTTAGTGCAAGCAAGTTTCTTCCCTTTCTCCCCCCCCCTATCTATATCGATATCTCCCTCCGTCTATCCTTATTTTTCTCTCTATCTTACCCCACCAGACACAAACATATGCTCTCTTCATATCTATCTTTCTCTCCCTCCCTCCCTCTATGTCTCTCTTCTTCCCTCTCTCCCCCTTCCATATATATCTCTATCTCCCCCTCTCTCTCCTTCTTCGTCCCTTTATACCACCCAGAAAACATACACATTGTTTCATCATATCAATCTATATCTCCCTCCCTATCCTTCTCCCTCTCCTTATTTCTCTCTCTTCTCCTTCTCTCCCTTTGTCTCTCTCTTTGTCTCTTCCCTTCTCTCCCTTAATCTCCCCTTCGATCTCCCTTACCTCCTACTATCCTCTCTCCCTCACTCTCCATCTCCCTTATCACTCCCTCTCTGTCTCTATATGTATTTCTTCTTACCTCCCTCTCTCTCCCCCTCCAACTACATCTCTCCTCCTCGTCAATATCTCTCTTTCTCTCTCTCTCTCCCGAAAATTTGTTGACTATCTCCTTCCCTCTCTCATTCTCTCTCCCCCTTCTCTCATTCTTTGTGTCCCCTCTTCTCTCTCTCTCTTACCCTTCTCTCCCTCTCTCTCTCCTCTATATTTCAAAAAATTTAAAATACTTTGAAAATTTCAATATTATATATATATATTTATTGATGTGGTAGAACAATTTAAATCATAGAGCACTTCATTTCTTCCAATTCAAAATGTTTAGGTGTTATTTCTTTAGGTATAATTAGGTTATGATTACTTTAGGATTTTAAAAATATTATATTTTGTTATTTTAGATTGATAAAAAAATTAGGTTAAATAAAATTAGCATATTGCTTCATCTTGTATGAATCTTTTTGTGTTAACGAATCTTTACTAATATGGTTGTGCTAGTATGCATTATAATATAATAAATTTTATAATTTATATTAAGTTTAATATTATATTAATCCAAAATTAATAAATTTAATAATATTAACATTAAAATATATTAATAGTAAATTTTTAATAGTAATACCACATTTCATAAGAATATTGAATCTTTTGATTTACACATGACCTTGGAAAAATGAAATTACCAATTGAGATACACCCCGTGGGCTGATTTCATAATTTAACTTAACAATAAGAATATTATTTTTTTAATATTAATATTAAATTTAATAAGGTTTCTACATGACATGATAACAAAAATCATAATAAAATTTAGAATTTTAATGTGGTACAAACTTGTGTGGAAGGTAAATTTATGATGTATTCAAAATTAAGATAGATTTTGAGCACATGAAGACATACTTACACATTTCCCCCATACTGGGTTGTACAATGTGCATCTTGGCACAACAATATCAAATTTTTCTAATGTTTTTCATAAACTAAATCTATTTGAATTGTCATTTTTAGTAAAATAATATTGTATCAACTTGGCTATATCATTGATGGATTAAATTTTCTATCTATATTTATTCTAAAATCTAAATTATGGGACTCACAATTTTTTTTATAGATGCCCACATTAACCACGTAAATGGCTCTATCAAGGGCTTACAAAACCCTCGATCGAGCTATTTGAATCTAACATTTAAGCACTCAATCAAGTGTTGTAAGTGCTTAATCAAACTTATGAAGTCCTAAAATCCACAATTTCAACACACGTTCTACAAATATTTCTGCAACATCATTTTGTACCATAGTGGACTTAGGGAAAAAATTGTTCTTAGGTGGCGTAGTTGATCATGTTGGATTCATGAAGGAATCTTCTATCCAATGGCATATGATTTTGACATTTTCAAACTCACATGTTGGATTCATGAAGGAATATTCTATCCAATGGCATATGATTTTGACATTTTCAAACTCACATGTTGGATTCATGAAGGAATCTTCTATCCAATGGCATATGATTTTGAAATTTTCAAACTCATACGATATTTTTCGTCTAGTTTATTTTAAAGATAGTATTTTAATTTTTTTTGAAGAGTTTTAAAGAAGTTGAATAAAAAATCAATATCATAAAATATAGACGATGAATTTTTTTCAAAAAATACAATTCTCTTTGTTTACGAGTCCTCTTCAAAAGGTTACTCTTGATATTTCAGTTTATTTAAATAGTTAAAAAAATCCTTATGTGAACACATGTGTCTGCAAAGTGTAATTAAAATATTACTCCAAAAAATACAATTATCTTTGTTTACGAGTCCTCTTCAAAAGGGTACTCTTGATTTTTCAATTTATTTAAATAGTTGAAAAAATCCTTATATGAACACATGTGTCTACAAAATGCAATTAAAATATTTCTTCACCAACTTGACAAACTCATACCTCTTAAGATGTGTCGAACTTTGAAATGACAATCATTTCAATTAATGGAAAACTGACATATTATAAGACCCTAAATTCTTTGCAACAACTATCATTAGGACAACAACATAATTACCCACAAATTGTATTTTTACTTCCGATCAAAATTCACAATTTTTATATAAAATTTGAGTGCTTCAATTTGATAAAAGAGTAAAATTTTGAAGTTTCATTGCCACAATTGGCCCAAAAGCGTAACCCATCTTCATGAATTCACCCATTTTCCTGGATTGATAGTGTTTTCAACCTTATGTTGTTTTAAGCTTTGGATGACTGGTAGAATTTGGATCCTGGTGAGGTGGTCTCAAGAAATTGCTAAGGGTCAAGGGTGGAGATGGTTTTTCTCCTGGAACTCTTGACGGATGGGTGGAGACAAGAAAATTCCCCTGGATATGGTGAATAAATTTGGAAGCATCCAAGTTTGTTTTGGTGTTAGTGATTTCTATATTAGTTAGGTGAAATAACTGTGGTTGAGGGTTGAGATGGTTTAGTCTCTGAAGCCATGGTTGTTTTAATCTTGGTTTAACCCATATGATCCCAAATTCATGCTTAGAATATGGCACGAGCGTGATTGGCTAAAAGAGGGATTTAGTTCAGCCCAATCTATGGTCGAGTTGTACGTGGAAGTCCATGACTTGGTTGGATTTTGTATATGTTAATATAGTTTATCATCTTATTGTGATTGATGAGAACTTGTACTGGTTATTATGGTGATCTTATGGATGACATTTCATGGATTCAATTCTCTTTATATCTTGGTTATATGCTTGGTTAGAATATGTGTTGTTACTATGGATCTTTTTCATGATTTGACAAGTGATATTATTCATAGGCTAACAAGTGTTTTTTCAACTATTTGGAAGGGCAATGGACTCTCTTGGTGATTTTTTGATGTGGTTCAGAAGTTTAGAATTAGATATGCATTCATAACATGTAGCTTCTATGTTTATCATATGTTTTACAAAATACCTATCATGCATTAGGCATGTATTTATCAAGATCTTGCTGAAAATTTGATTTTTAGCATTCTTATTATCATTTTCATGATCATGGAAAGTTACAGGAAGCTTTGGGTAGTGGTCTGGAGGCTAGCCTAAAAAATTGGCACAGATCTCAAACCACATGCATAGAAAAGAGGAAATTGGTTCATAATTGCATGGAGATAGGCCTATGGTTGCAATTATAGTCTCCCAACCACATGCATGAAGTGTTATAGGCATGGTTGGGAAGTAAACCTAGTAAGAAACAGTTCCATATGAGCGGTTGATCACCTACGGTGGTTGGTAGGCTCCTAAGTGATATGTAGTCTTTGAGGGATGACAATATATGTTCTAGTTTGTAGGCCTGACTTCCATAACTAGAACTTGGAGGTCGTGATGTATCATAGTGACACTCATCTCATGTTTACCCTGGAGAGCTTGTCAAAGTGGCTAAATTTGGGAGGAGTTGTTACAAACATCCTCCCAGCTAGGACACAGGGCTTATAATGATGCAAATTCATTAGAGGTCCACCATCCTCCTAGCCATCATGTAGGGGCATCGACCATTCCCATAATTTTTCATCGAAGGTAATGACATGGACACCAAATATTATAAAAAGACAAAACGAAAATAAATGAATGTTCATGAATATGTTTGATAAATTATTGTTATGCAGGTTCGAAGTATTGTTAAGCAAAGTTAGTTACGAGAAGTCAGAGTACATAGACATAACCAGGTGGTGTATGTGACACCTCGATGACAAAATTTTCCTAAGATATATATTATGCTAAAGAAAACATTTAATGTGGACGAAGTATGCTTAAATTACTTTTAGTTAGAAAAATATGAATGATGTGAATTCTTTCACCCTAAAAAATTATATAAATTATATGAAGAATATAGATTGTTGCCTTAGGAAAAGGCCAAATAAGATATAAAGATATCCAATTGATTAAACAAATCAAGTGTATCTATTTAATATATTTGATAGATTGAAGGAGAATGGTTTATGAAATATGAAATTAGAACTTTGGGTTAATTGAAGAAGGAACTAATGTAAAAGCAACACTTTGATTACTAATAGTGTGATGTCGCAAACGTAGGGGACTAATAGTACTAAGACAATTTAATATTACTTTTTATTTATAAAAATAGAATAAAGAATATTTTTTTTAGTAAGGTTGATTGTGTAATTTAATATTACTTTTTGTTTATAAAAATAGAATAAGGAATGAACATAATCTTTTTAGTAAGGTTGAGTGTGTTGTTTCATCAATACTTTAATATAGATAGAATAAGAGATGGACATAGGTTTTTTTTTATTGGGTAAGATTGAGTATACTAATTTTTTTCCTGTGTGTTGCTCTTAAAATTAAATGTGGTTTAAGAATTCTAATTTTTTTTAATGTGTGATATACAATGTGGCTATGAAAATTAAGAATTGTGGTTGTTTAATTTAGTTGAGGATTAATTAATTGATATTTTGTTGTTTTAATTAAAATTTTATAAAATTATAATTTATTATTATGTAAAATATGGTTGTTTTTAGATTAAATTTTTAAATATATAGATAAATGTAGTTTTATTATATTTTTTTAAATGTATTTAAATAAAAAAATCAAAATTATTAGTTAATTAAACTACACTAATATGAAATTGGGAGAGACATGGTCTAATGGCCAGCAGATGCTAACCATTCTTGCAGATTAAGGCAATTTCCTGAAAGATTATAGTGGAGGCAATTCCTTGTGAAAAATTATAGTGGTAACACAAAAGTTTGACTCAGGCCTCGGGTGTGAAAGTTGTTTGCCGTTGCCGATTCTTCTGACTCAACCCAAAAAATGAAACTACACTCCTACGAAGAACATATATATCCCGTGCTTTCATTTGTGTCATTAAGTAATAAGACTTGGTAACTAATGAGACTTGGTTGAGAGTGTAAATGATATAGATATAATATTGTACATGTTTGAAATATTTTTTATTATTTAAAATATGTGTTGAATTATAATTGATTAAAAACATGAAAAACAGGCATCTTGAAAACCGCTCCCCTTGTCGGTTTTACAGTTTTACTGACCGTGCATATATGAAGGGCGTTTTGGGCAATCGATTTCTAAGTGGCCCGATCTGAAGCAAAATGATAACAAAGAAGAGGCAGCAAACTCTTTAGCAAGAAATGAGGAAGCAAGGTCATTATGGGCAAGCAGGGACAAAGACTCAACTGTGAGTCTTGCATGTCAAAACAAATAGCAATCAAGTCTTACCCAGGTTTCCTTAAGATTAGTTTGTTGGAACTGGAGGGGTTACCCATGGAGACGAGGACTTGGGTTAGGGCCTATTGTGGAAGGTAGAGACATAATTTTCCTCATAGAAACACATGAGCATGAAGGGTGTAAGACACCTTTGTTTGAAGGGTACTGGAAGATAGCGGTGTGGAACAAGGCAGCAGGGAATGGCAAAGGGCATGGGGGTATCATGGTATTAGTAAGAGAAAAATAAGGTCATTTCATTCAGCTAGAAAAAGAAGACCCAAATAAGCAATTTGTTTGGCTTAAAATATCAGAAAATGGAAATCACATTAGAATTGCAGCATGCTATTTTGCGCCGCAAGTTTCAAAAATCTACAAAAGTAGAGGGCTTGACCACAAAGATCCCTTTGCAGCCCTAAAAACAAATATTGCAATATATTCTCAGCTAGGTGAAGTCCTTATAGTGGGGGATTTCAATGCTAGAACTGCAAGTGAACAAGCTAGCATTCTTTGTTGTAAAGAAGACAGTGACCCTATTTGGCTTACAGAAGAGAGTAATCATCAGTGGGAACGAATTTCAGAGGATAAAGGCTGCAATCTCTTTGGAGAACAACTGCTTATGCTATGTGGGGCCTTCGATGTAGTCATTTGTAATGGTTTGACTAGATGGGAAAAGTCCGGTAAGTTCACTTGCAATACTTACAATGGAGCAAGTGTAGTAGATTATGTAATTTTCTCGCATAGTTTGTGTGAGAAAATGGAGGAAGTTTTGATTGGAGATCAAATTTGGGACTTAAAATCAGATCACAAGCCAATCTATTTAAGTTTCTCTTGGACCGGAAAGAAGCAATTAGGGTCAAAAAATTAGTGTGTTCAAAAATATCCTCCAAAGGGAAGAATTCTCTTGAATCCAGAGAATTGTAATACCTTCAAAATAATGCTAGAGAGGCTCTTCAAGAAGGAGGAAATCCCATCTCATGGCCTTCATAGTCACAGATTAACACATTTAATTCAAAGCGCACTTAAGGAGTGCAAAAGACCAAAAATTAAGAAGTCTGAAACAATCAGTTAATGCTTGGTTTGACGAGGAATGCAAAAAGGCAAGGAGAAGGTGGAAGGAATCAGACACGGATAACATAAAGCTCAAAGCTTACAAGCAGATAGTAAAAAATAAAAAAGCTGATTTCATGGTTTCAAGGAGAGAAGAACTAATCTTCCTCCGGAAAAATAACCCCAAATTATTTTGGAAGGAGCTCCAATCGAAAAAGGTGCAAAATGAAAACAACATTACAGCTTCTAAATGGTTTGACTATGCAAGACAACTTTATGAGCAGGATCCCAAGGTTGACCCTCCTCCCTTGGTCAACATAGACACAAAACTCTTCACGGTGCAAGAGGTAGAGATGGGTATCAAGAGGTTGGGCACTGGAAAAGCAAAAGACTTAGATGAAATCCAAGCAGAGTATCTAAAGTGGGGCTTAAAAATTCTTTCACCTCACATCACAACAATTTTCAACAACATCTTACAGCAGGGGTTCCCCACAGATTGGACAACTAGTATGGCAATACCTCTTTTCAAGAGTGGTGACGTCAGTAATCCCTCCAATTATAGAACCATAATGATAAAACCTTTGTTTGCAAAGTTATTTGGAAGCATGTTAGAAAATAAAATCAGCAAGTGGGCAGAAGAAAGAGATAAACATGCTAAAGGGCAAGCAGGTTTTAGACCTAAACATTCCACAGTTGATCATTGTATAACTTTAAGGCACATCATTGAAAAAGTTTGGGAAAATAAGGAAGAAGTTTTCCGTTGCTTTGTTGATTTAAGAAAATCCTTTGACATAGTTCCTAGGGATAAGATTTGGGGCAGAATGGAGGAACTCGGGGTTCCCAAGAATTTGAGAGCAACTGTGCATAGGTTGTATGAAGAGGTGAAAGTAAAAATCAGAACTTCATCTGGCATTTCTGAAAGTTTTAGAAACGATATCGGGGTCAAACAAGGTTGCCCATTGTCTCCTACCCTTTTTGGGTTATATATTGACAAGCTTGAAGAGTGGCTAAATTCGCAAGGGGGTGACGGTATCCATTTGGGCAAGTTCGTTATCAGGCTTCTTTTGTATGCAGATGACCTTATATTGATTGTTAAATCAGCTCTTGGTTTGCAAGAGCATTTATGTTCCCTTGAGCATTTTTGTAGAAGGGTTGGGATGCAATTCAATATTATCAAAACGAAAGTAGTGGTTTTCTCTAACAAAAGAAAGCATAACCAACATAAGTTCTATTTTGAAGGCAGCATTCTGGAAGAAGTTGCAGACTACAAATACCTCGGAATTGACTTCAAAAGAAATTTAAGTTGGGATGGCTATAGAAAGAAAAGAACTTTAGGGGGTTGGAAAGCATTTTATGCTCTTCAAAACATGTGTAGAGAGGCAGAGCTATGGGACTGGAAAACCACTCTAACTCTTTTTGGGCTTCTAGTGATTCCGGTGATTCTCTACGGTTGTGAACTGTGGGCCAGCAGCACAACCAAGATGCAGTGGAAACAAATTGAGAAAATTTAGAAACGTTTGATTACAAACAGATTCAAAATTAAAAGTGCAGTTCCTTATGCTATCCTGTTAAGTGAAACAGGGGCTACTCCTATTGAAGCAATTGCTATGGTGCGAGTCATAAGGTATCTGAAAAAAATTGAGCAAATGGAAGAGGGTAGATGGCCTAAGGTGGTGTTTAGTGACAGATTGTGCAAAAGACAGAAGACTTGGATGCGGCAAAATAACAAATGGTTTAATAAATGGGGTATTTGCTTGAACATGTGTCCTATAAACAGTAAAGAGATAAAAACTTTTGTTATGGATAAATTCCACAAACATACTTGGAAGAAAGAGCTAGAGAGAAAGAAGAAGTACTACATGGAAGAGTTTAACCCCACGCATAACCATCAACAAAAGGCGTACATAGGGGCTAATATTTCTTGGAGATCTAAAATTCTTATTGCTCAATTAAGGACTAATTTTCATCAACTCCGTTGTGAAACAGGGCGCTGGAAAAGGCCAAAAGAAATGTGGGAAGAAAGAGTATGTATTTTTTGCTCCTCCGGAAAAGTGGAAACAGAAAAACATTTCATTCTAGAATGTGAGGCCTTCAAAGACACCAGGGAAAACTATGCAGGCATTCTGGCAGCTAATTCTTGGGATAAGCTATTCAGCGAAGAGTTTGTCGATAAGTTGGGAGTGGTCATTGTAAAAATTCACAGGAAAAGGTCCGAATACAAGAGTCAGATAGAGAAGCAATCTGTCCCATAGGCTATTTTTAGCCTCGTGGACATTAAAAACTCTTTATTTCTTTCTTTCTTTCTAATTCAAACCCACAATATGCATGTTAATAAGGAGTTCGCACCCTCATTATTCATGAAATGATAAGGCATTCCTATCCTCATTGTGCACGTTGATAATTCTTGCTCACGCTGCCTAACATTCTATATTAGGTATGCAATACTGAATATTTTGTGTGGTTGTGGTATGTCCAAAGTACATTTAATCAACAAATACGTTAAAAGATAACGTGCTACTAGGGTTTACCGTGTGCAGTATCTATGTTCTTGGATGGAAATTTTTTTCCATATATACATGGATTTTGAGGCATTCCTCAAGAATAGCCACGATTAGAGTTGATGATGCTATTGGGGAATTTTATACAAAACTTTCAATTAAATTGCTGTGCGTCGGAGTTCGTTTTGAAGTCAATTTGGGGGAAAAATTGTTACACCGGACATAACCGAGTGCTTATTATAAGAAAAATGAAGAAAAATGTTATCCTGTTGATACTATTGCCGTTCAATTGGAACTTTACTCATGCGCAATGTCCTTTGAACTTTAATTACGTACACCAATTGTTCTGGGATAAGTCTTCCTGTGAATCCGCCATAATTAAATCCGATTGCTGCCAGATAGTGCACTGTTGGAATTTCTGAGAATTCTAGAACAAATAATAGAGAGAATAATGCTTTCTTTTGAACACAGAGAAATTATAAATTTTTTTCTTCAGGGACAGAGTTCAACACTTTGAAACTTTCTATTTCATTAACAAAAAAAAACTATTACAAACTCTTCTTCTTCCTCACACAGAGGGATTACAAAATAACAAGACTCCTGCATAAACACAGTGCTTGGAAAACAAAAACAAACTCTCTCTGTTTCACTCAAAAGTACTCTGTGTTTCACGATTACAAAAATGCACTATGTCTGTGCATAACAACGCACTGTTGTGCTTACAAAAAAAATACACTGCTATTGCGTATATAAAAACTTACATTGCCTTTGGGCTCACTTTTTATTTTATATGTGCCATGACATATAGACATATAAAAAGAAACCCTTTTAAAATAAAATTAAAAATTATTAAATCTAAATGTATTTCCCTTTCAGGCCCACCTCATTACAATCGTGCACATAATATATATCATATGTTTAAAACATATGTGTATGTTATAACATATATAATTCAAAAACATTTAAATGAAAGACTCTAACAACCAAAGGTTAAAACCTTCGCGCGATGAAATAAACATAAAACAAAACGTTAACGAAACTTCAACCAAACCCTTTGCTCCGGATTTCAAAATGAAATTTAACCGAATTGCAATCAACCGTTTCGCATTCCAATCTGGCTGATGTCACAAAAATAATTGTGCGTGTGATGAGAATTAAATCCACCCTATAATCTCATATCGGGTCCGAAAATGGGCTTGAGGTATGTTGGGAGTTTGTGACCCGAAACATTTTGAAATCCGCTTCATTAAAATCTTCGGGTCCGGTTTAAGCCATTTCAAACCGGCCAAACAAAAACCCGATCGAATCATGTTTCGCCACGTGGTCTGGAGACCACTGTCCTTCAAACAAAACTCCCATGTTTTGAAATAAACTCCTCCTGTGTATAAAATAAACATTGCTCTGTTTTAAATATACAAAGGATCGAATGCGCTGTTCTCAAATACAGTGAATGTTCTGCGAAATGGAAAGCGACCATTCAACGCTCTGATTTCTTTTCCTTTACAAGCTATGTTTCTCATTGCACAGGAATGTAAATTTTAAATTGAATCTGACTATTCACTGATTTGGAAAGCGGCTGTGTGCAGGGGTTTTTTTTAAACAAAGATAGAAGGCGGCTCGCTATACAGAGGGCAGTTGAAAATAATATTTCAACACTTCCTCTTAATTTCAACTGCTGGGTTATCAATCATACCTAGGCATTTTCTCAAAAACTAAAAACTCTTTTGCCCCAATGGCTTGGTCAGAATGTCTGCAAACTACTCCTGAGTTCTGCAGTGTTCCAAAACAATTTCTCCATTGTTTACCAATTCCCTAATGTAATGAAACTTTGTGTCAATGTGTTTCGTTCTCTTGTGAAACAAAGAATTCTTGGATAATGCAATCGCTGAGCTATTGTCACAAAAAATCACAGTTCTTTTTGCCTGTTCTTGGCACAAACTTCTTAGCATCCTCCTCATCCAAATTTCTTGACACGCCACTGCTGTAGCTGTCACATATTCTGCCTCTGCTGTAGACAACACTACAATGGGATGCTTTTTAGAAGTCCATGAAATGGCTCCTGAACCCATGTGAAAAAAGTAACCGGAAGTGCTCTTCCGATCATCTACACTTCCAGCCCAATCACTGTCAGTGTATCCTATTAAATCTGAACATTCTGAAGCAGTATATAAAATACCAAACCTTTTAGTACCTTTAACATACCTCTGAATTCTCTTCGCTGCCTGCCAATGTGCATCCTTTGGCCTCTCCATGAATCTGGAAATCAAACTAACAACACGCATTATATCGGGCCTAGTTGCAGTCAAATACATAAGGTTGCCAACTATGCTCTTTTACAAACTAGGATCAAAATCCTTGCTGCCGTCCTCTCTGCTGAGTTTTAATCCCATCACCGTGGGAGTGATTGCTGCTTTGCTCTACTGCATATTAAATATTTCCAGCACTACATTAACATATTTTTCCTCTAAGATAAAATATCCATTTTCATATTGTTCTACTTCTATTCCTAAGAAGTATCTCAACAAACCCATGTCAGTCATTTCAAATTCTTCTTTCATGACTGTTTTAAAATTTTCAATAAGGTAATCATCATTATCTGTGAAAATAACATCAGCAACATATAAAACCACTATCAACATTTTACCATCCTTTTCTTTGATGCAGAGGGTGGGTTCTCCCTCACACTTTTCAAATCCATTTTCCAGTAGATAGGAATCTATCCTACTATACCACACTCTTGGCGCTTGCTTTAGCCCATAAAGAGCTTTCTTCAACTTGCACACTTTGTGCTCTTGGCTTTTCTTTTCGTAGCTGAGAGGTTGTTCAATGTAAACCTATTCCATTAACACTCCATTTAGGAATGCTGACTTCACGTCCATTTTGTAAACTTTCCACTTGTTTGGTGCTGCTATGGACAACACTGCTCTCATGGTTTCCATTCTAGCAACCGGTGCGAAAGTTTCCTCATAGTCTATCCCATGCTTTTGATTATACCCTTTGACAACAAGTCTTGCCTTGTATTTCTCTATTTTGCCTTCAGCATTACTCTTGGTCTTGTTGACCCATTTAACTCCAATGACATCTTTAACTTTTGGGAGTTCAACCAAATCCCATGTCTTGTTTATTTCTATGGCATTAATCTCCTCATCCATAGCTTCTATCCATTTCCTATATTTAATAGCTTATTCAAAGTGGATAGGGTCATCAACTTAACAATATAAAGCAAACAAAGAATTCATACCTTCATTTTCTGCCTCTTGTTCATTAATGTCATTCAAATTTCTGAACTTCATACCTCTTTCATTAGGTGTATGAGTGCTTGAAGAAGCACTCAAATTTCCTACTTGTGGTGTGCTTGGAGAAGAACTTTCATTTCTCCTCAAGGGTGTCTCTTGCTGCCCTTGTGTTGGTGTTGTTGTTTGGGGATGTATTTCAGCCAACTCATCATCATTTTCATCATGGAATAAACAGTGTTTAACATTCACTATTTTCTCTATGCTTCCATCCCAAGCTTCCTCTTCAATGAACTGAACATCTCTGCTCACAAGAAACTTCGTGGTGGATGGGTTGTACAACTTGTAAGATTTGGATTCCTCACTGTATCCAATGAAAATACATTTATCCCCCTTGTTGTCCAAATTTTTCCTTAGCTGATCTAGAATGTGTGCATAGGCCATACATCCAAAAAATTTCATGTGTGTGACACCTTGCTTCGTGCCACTCCATGCCTCTTCTGGCACTTTGTTCATAACTTCTTTTTTAGGGTATCTATTCAAGATGTACACTGCACAATGTACAACTTCAGTGCAATAGTCATTAGGCAAATGCTTTGCCTTTAACATACTCCTTACCATGTCCATTATTGTTCTATTTTTCATTTCGACAACTCCATTTCGCTGCGGATTATATGTAGTTGTAAACTGCTTATGAATCCCATTTTCTCTACAAAAACATAGAAAATATTTAGAGATATACTCACCTCCTCTATCATTCCTTGGGACTTTTATATGCAGCCCACTTTGGTTTTCCACAAGTGCTTTGAAATTACAAAATCTTTCAAACACTTCACTTTTTTTTTTCAAAAAGTAAACCCAAGTTTTTCTAGTAAAATCATCGATAAATGTTAACATGTAATGGCTGCTAGCAAGTGATGGAGTTTGCATCGGTCCACACAAATCTGAGTGGACAATCTCTAAGGGAGCTTTCGCCCTTATGATTTTCCCGGAAGGAAAACTTTCTTTGTGTTTTTTCCCCAAGATATAACCTTCACAAAGGCTGTCCGGTTTCTCAATCAATGGCAAACCTCTTACCATTCCTTTTTTGTTCAACAAGTTAAGACCTCAAAAGTTGAGATGTCCAAATCTCAAGTGCCACAACCAATTATCATCTTTTGGTTCGCTTTGAAAAGCCTCTTGTGTCATTCTGAGAGGGAACATCTTGTTCCTTGTCATCTTCACTTCAACAATACATTGTTTGCTGGGTGGTTTATCCATGATGGTGCAAACATCATCCTCAAAGAAAACATTGTACCCCTTTTGAACAAGCTGTCCAATAATCAAGAGGTTACATTTCATTCCTGGAACATAATAGACATCTGCTATGGATTTATTTTCACCTTTCCTTGTTAAAACATTTACATCTCCCTTTCCCATAACAGAAACTTTACTATCAGTCCCTAGTGTGACTTGTGACTTCACACTCTCATCTAACATAGAAAACATGGCTATGTTTCCTGTCATATAGTTACTACAACCGGAGTCTAGAAACCATAAATCCTCACTCTTTTCCTCAACCATATTACAAGCTAAAAATAATTTATCTTTGCTGATATTTTCTCTAGTAAAATTTTCATTTTTCCTATTTCCCATATCATGCTGCTTCTTTCTACATTCATTTGCATAATGTCCATATTTTTTACAATAGTGACATTGGACATTGAATTTATCATACCTTTGTCCTTGAGCATTCTGCTGGCCACTTTGTTGGCTGCTACCTTGGCTTTGATGTTGATTTGGATTGCTGCCCCTTCCTTGAGAATTTGCTGGACTGTTTCTTCCACCTCTGTTTTGGCTTCTATCTATTCCTCTCTTCTTTCCTCTGCCTTGCCCTCTTCCTCTTCCGAAAGACATCTGGGTCTTAAAGGGATTCTCTAGAGATGAGTTTTCATTTCTACCCAATCTCTGCTCATGTGTCATCAGTGACGCATGTAGCTCATCCACTGAAAAGTTTGTGAGATCCTTGGTCTCTTCTATGGTGGTGATAATCACATCAAACCTTGAGGGTAGACTCCTCAAGAGTTTTTCCACAATTCTCCTTTCTTCAAGAGTCTCTCCATGATACCTTATCTGTGTGACCATTCCAATCATATGTGTGAAGAATGAGTCAATATTATCTGACTCCTTCATGCAAAGAGTCTCAAAGTCTCTCCTTAGCAATTGAAGTTTTGCTGTCTTCACTTTCTCCATGCCTTGATAGGATGTCTTGAGAGTTTTCCATGCTTCTTTGGATCTCTTGGCTGCTTCTATCCTTGGAAACACACTATCATGCATTGTTTGATACAAAAAGTAGAGGGCTCTAGAATCCTTCTTCTTATTGCTCTTTACCAGTTCCTTCTATGCCTGAGTTAAATCATTAAACTCATTTTCATCTGCTGGCTCTTCAAAGCCATCCTCAACAAGTTCCCATAAGTCTTGGGAAGCAAACAGGGCTCTCATGGTTATTGCCCAGTAGTCATAATTTTTCCCATTAGATTGTGGGAGCTGGGTATTTCCAATACCCATGCTAGTGCTGGCTCCAGCCATTCTTGCACTCTTAAATATGCTTTAAAATACTTGATTCTGTTTTTAAAACAACCGACTGTCTTCAAAAATAACACAAAAAAATGACTTTAGAAATACCTTGGATTCTTCTTGACTGAGTCTTCACACTGCTGGAGAAGCTGCTGCAACAAAGAATTCCTTCCTTCAACTTCTTTGACCTTCAAAGAGCCTGGACTAGTTCTGATACCATGTTGGAATTTCTAAGAATTCCAGAATAAATAATAGAGAGAATAATGCTCTCCTTTGAACACAGAGAGATTATAAAATTTTTGCTTTAGGGACAGAGTTCAACACTTTGAAACTTTCTATTTCATTAATAAAAAAAAAACTATTACAAACTCTTCTTCTTCCTCACACAGAGGAATTAAAAAATAACAAGACTGCTGCATAAACACAGTGCTTGAAAAACAAAAACAAACTGTCTCTGTTTCACTCAAAAATACTCTGTCTGTGCATAACAATGCATTGCTGTGCTTACAAAAAAAATACACTGCTGTTGTGTATATAAAAACTTATATTGCCTTTGGGCTCACTTTTTATTTTATATGTGCCGTGACATATAGACATATAAAAACAAACCCTTTTAAAATAAAACTAAAAACTATTAAATTTAAATGTATTGTACTTTCGGGCCCACCTCATTACAATTGCGCACATAATATATATCATATGTTTAAAACATATGTATATATTATAACATATATAACTCAAAAACATTTAAATGAAAGACTCTAACAACCAAAGGTTAAAACCTTCGCGCGATGAAATAAACATAAAACAAAACGTTAACAAAACTTCAACCAAAACACAGGAGGAGTTTATTTCAGAACGCGGGAATTTTGTTTGAAGGACAGTGGTCCCCAGACGATGTGGCGAAACATGATTCGATCGGATTTTTTTTTGGCCAGTTTGAAATGGTTTAAATGGGACTCGAAGATTTTAATGAAGCTGATTTTAAAATGTTTCGGGTCACAAACTCCCACCATACCTCAAGCCCATTTTCGGACCCGATATGAGATTATAGGGTGGATTTAATCCTCATCGTGTGCACAATTATTTTTGTGACATCAGCCAGATTGGAACACGAAACGGTTGATTGCAATTCAGTTAAATTTCATTTTGAAATCTGGAGCATATAAACATTGCTCTATTTTAAATATACAGAGGATCGAATGCGCTATTCTCAAATATAGTGAGTGTTCTGCAAAATGGAAAGCGGCCATTCAACGCTCTGATTTATTTTCCTTACAAGCTTTGTTTCTCATTGCACAAGACTGTACATTTTAAATTGAATTTCACTGTTCACTGATTTGAAAAGCGGCTGTGTGCAGGTTTTTTTGTTTTTTAAACAAAGATAGAAGGCGGCTTGTTGTACAGAGGGTAGTTGAAAATAATATTTCAACATGCGCGCCTTGCTTGGTATAGGATTAGCCCTGTATTTGAGAGATGCATCTATGTTCGAACTTCCCAACAATGCCTCTGCAGTTTCCTGTCTCCAGTTTTTTCAGCAGCAGCTCGACTCTCTTGGGCTCTCGCCAGATTTGGTGGCAATCTATTTAAAAAGAACGCCAAGCTTTGTAACAAGCCACTTCCTATGCACGGGCATACAGACCAAGGAGGACTGGATTCAAAAATTAGGGACTACTGCGATGCACTCGGCCTGCAGAGGCGACCTCTCAGATCTGGACGCCTATTATGAATGCCAAAATGCTAGAATTCTCATTCACAAGACATTGGCAAACCTGAACCGAAACTTGATAGAGGCAATTAGTTTCAAGTGTTATTATTTCACTCTTCTATATTCTGCCGGAGTAGTTAATGAGTTTGGTCCCAAGAGCAGAACTACTACATAGTGCATTTTCCGCTTGACCTTCATTCAAACAACCACGCATAGCTGTCAGGTCTTGGCCTACGTTTTCATCGGCACCTGCACGGTCCTTCTCGTGATCTCTATTGTCAGGTTTTGTACTGTGTGTTTATTGATCCCATGGCTATGCTGCGTAGGCCATTCATGATGCGAAACAGAAATATTCTGAACTCTGCCATGAGACCCAACACAGGGGTAGTGTGGTTCGATATTGAAGAGATCAGGGATGCCACCAATAATTTCAGCGATGATAATCTCATCGGCCAAGGAGGTTTCACCATGTTCTACAGGGGAAGGCTTTCGAATTCTCGACTAATCGCTGTGAAGAGAATCAAAATCTGCACGCTTGAAGGGGACTCCGATTTCCTCAACGAAGTGGAGATCATAAACAACATCAGGCATCGGAATCTGGTTGTTTTGAGAGGCTGTTGCGTGGCCAGCGATGAGAGAGAAGGGCACCAACGACTTCTGACATACGATTACTTGCCCAATGGAAGCCTGTATGATCATCTCTTCGGAGAAATGTCCCAGGCCCGGCCTCTGAGCTGGCCGCAGCGCAAAATCATTGTCATGGGGATTGCCAAAGGACTGGCTTATCTGCATGACGGTATCGATCCCACCATTTATCACAGGGACATCAAATCCACTAACACTCTGTTAGATGAGGAAATGAATGCATGTCTCACCAATTTTGGTCTGGCAAGGATGATGATTAAAGAAGGGGAATCCCATATCATGACCAAAGTAGCAGGGACGCACGGATACATGGCCCCATAATATGCTCTCTACGGTCAATTGATGGACAAATGTGATGTGTATAGTTTTGGGGTTCTGCTGTTAGAGATGATGAGCGGCAGAAAGGCTTTGGACACCTCCGCTGACTCAGCTTCCAAATATCTTATCGTGGATTGGACATGGGCACTAGTGAATAAAGGCAACATTAATGAAATAGTAGACAACAGAATTCGACAGAGCGGGGCAGAGAGAGTGATGGAGAGATTTGTTGTGGTGGGTATTCTGTGCTCGCATGTTATGGTGGCATACAGACCTACAATGGTGGACGCAGTGAAGATGATGGAGGGAGAGGTCGAGATTCCTAACTTTGGAGAGAGGCCTTTGTCGATTATACGGCATGGTCCATTTCTCACAAAAGGAGTGAGCGAATCCTTAGGCATGGCCGGCGATGATTCTTAGTCAAAGGTAAACTAAACGAAATACTGAAAATATGACGTCGTGTTGTGTCATTACAACGTCATTATCACGTTGTAATGTACAAAATTCTCCATTTAGTCATATTTTACCATGTCTAGCGAGACATGAAATTGATCTGGATTCGAAAATAGTGGATTAATTGAAAGTAGTATGGAAATATAAAATAATTTTATAAAAAATGCAATAAAATATCATTAATGGAATATCGTTTCTTTTCCATTCCAAATTCCATTCTGTAATAGCTCAGTGACTCAGTGCAATGGCTGCATGTGGTTGTTTTTGGTCCGCACAATATTCCATTTGGTATTGTGGTACATGTTAATAAGAATTAATTCCATTTGGTAATGTGGTTTTTTTAGTAAGAAGAAATTAACTATAATGATAAAGGAAAAACATGTTAATAAAAATTTCAAGTTAAGAAGGAAACATTATCAATAATAAATTTATTATTGATTTTGAAGAAATAGAGAATAAATAAAAAGGTAATAGATAATTATATATGAGATATATGACTAAAGTATGAGATAATAATAATAAAATAGGGATGTTAAATGAATACAAAGTTGAGATACAACCTTACAAAATTCAAAATTTAAGGTAGATTTTTAATTGAAATTAGTTAAATAATAGTTGAAATAATTAGGTAATAGATAATTATACGTCAGATATAGGAATAAAGTATGAGATAATTACAATAAAATAGGGATGTTAAATGAATACAAAGTTGAGATAAAAAAATTATAAAATTTAAGGTGGATTTTTAATTGAAAATAGTTAAATAATAGTTGAAACTTTAATATGTTTTTGGGAGCGTAAATTATTTGGTGATAGAATGTATGTATTGTTAACACATTGTTTTGTATATTTTATATTCAAATTTTGAGTAATTTTATGTGTTTTATGTGGAATAGTATATGTAGACTTGGAGGTTTGTCACTTTTGGTGTAGCATGGGTACACTTGAATATCATATTAGGGGAATTTTGAGGTCTAAAATGGGCCTCATAAGAAAAATGTACAACAAAAATAAACTTTATAACAACCAATATGATTCAAGATGATGATGTCAACCATGGGGGATGATTCACCATTTTTTAAATAAAAGGGTAAAAATATTAAAAAATAATAAAATAATAAAACTACTTTTTCAACTCGTATTTTCAACTTATCTCCCAAAACTTTTACTCAAATTTTGAGCGGGATTACTCGTTGGATGCGAAATTTAATTCCTCATCCAAGGAGTACCCATGTTGCATACTTTCTATGAACTCTACTACACGAAAAATGAGAAATACATAAAAAACGTGATTGTAATCACATTTTTTTATGTATTTCTCATTTTTCGTGTAGTAGGACCCATCAAAAGTATGAAACATGGGTACTCCTTGGATGAGGAATTAAATTTCGCATCCAACGAGTACTCCCGCTCGAAATTTGACTAAAAAATTTGGGAGAAGTTGAAAATATGAGTTGAAAAAATAGTTTTTTCATTTTTCCCTCTAAAATTTGATGATGTCATCAAATCTTATTAGATTTTTTCCACTATTATTTTATAATTTCCTTAGGAGGCCCATTTTAGACCTCAAAATTCCTCTAATTGATAGCGATAAGAGATAGTATCAATCTCATGTCACACAAGTATGAGCTTTGTTATTAATTTCATCAAATACAAGTAATAATAAAACAAGATATATTCATTTTTAAGGGGAAAAATGAAAAGTAATTTGTAATATGGCTTAGAGTTATGTCATTATATATTTACTTAATAGATGCAGAACTTAGTTAGAGTGTATACACTTAAAATTTAATTAAAACTATAAATATGTAAGTAAACGTATGCTTGACATCATTTTGAATTTTTTTGAATTTTTTTATTAGGTAATGTGAGTCCGAAGCTCACTAGTACGCCTAACCTGTCGCTTAATTAGTCGTGACCCAAGGGCTTATAAGCCATCAAAATCACTCGAGGATCACACATGGCCTCAGTGACACCAACCATTAGCATGGCTAGATTTTTTCCCATTGAGTTTCATATCGATGACCTTTTCACCACCAAGTGTCTAAATAGAACACCCTCTCACAATATATTCTACACCTCGTGTGCTATATATATTTTTTATTAAGTTAATGCTCATAATACATTTTTTGTGATTTTTTTACGATTCTTTATGTTGGTAAAATAAATCTTGTACTACATAATGTATTGTCATGCTAGGGTACACAGTCTAGTTTGAAGAAACATTTGAAGGACATAAAAAATGGTGGTGGAGTATGATATGGTATATTTGTGTGCCTCTACAATCCAAAATATTCTTTGGTTATACCTCAATAAAATATTTCTAACATGGGAGGTTGGTCTCAAACATGGTTGTATTGGTCCTAGTAAGTGTTCACTGTGTAAATTCTAGGAGGAATCTTCAAGTCATATTTTCATTTGGAGCTCTTATGCTTCCCATGTGGTCATGATCTTCTAGCTGGAACTCAACCACAAGGATATTTGGATTTGGTAGAGCATGGCCAACTATTTAAGGTCTTGGCTCTCAGTTAAGACTATTAAAGAATTTTTCAGTTTTCCTTGTTTTCTTATCTATTATGAAACCAACTCCAAAAATAGAAGAAAATATAGATCAACGACTTGAAAAATATCCTCTTCGAGGGGGAAACCTCCTTTACATCACATACATGAACAGATCTTGGATGATATAGATGATAAGACCCCGTTGGTATGTACAAGAGTCTAAGGGGTCACAATATAATCAAAGTCTACATAACTATAATAATGTAAGGGCACAAAAATAACAATAGTGAGCGTATATGAGGCACAACAATACCAACATGGGGGATACATGGGAACAAAAATAACAATAGGGGGATACAGTAACAATAATAATAAGGGTGATACACTAGTTTTATATCGATCTAACATGCCCCTCTCATTAAAAAAAGTGTTGTCCTCAATGCTTGAGTAGTTCTGAAAGCTTTAGTGTAAAATTCTCATCCTCCCATGTGGAATCCTTAGTGGGTAAGTTCTTCCACTTAATCTGATTATGTAGATATCAGGTTCTTTTTTTTGTGACTACTTCAAGCTCAAATATGAATTTTCCTTCTTTGTTAAGTTATAGCAGCATTTTATGAATATGGATCTTGTTTGATCTAGGTGTATATTGGTGGTCACCTGCCTATTCCACTTGGGGTCCCACCATTGTCTTTTTTAGTTTTTCATTTTTGGCAAAAATTACTATTTTTAGCAGTTTTTTGGGTCTTGAACTTCCAGAGCCATTTTGAGGCCCTAAACAACGTTTTTTGGGAAAATTGGGAGCAACATGGGTTCCATGGATTGATGTCGCTCACTCAAAATCTGTAGTCCTCAGATATATATTTCTAATGAGGTATGGTTCGCGTCAAACAAAGATCATATGCCAAAGTTACGTCCCCGGGAAGTTGAAACACCAATTTACCCAAACAGGGCCCATAGTTTTGACACTTCATCTCCTAGGGTTAGGGTTTTGGATGTTTATGGTTTTCTATTGTCTCTAAATAATAAATAAGCCCTCGAGCCTCATTGTAACTCAGTTTAGAGGCCTGTAGCCACCACATCTCTTCTCAGAGATAGCTACCAACGCCCTAGCTAGTTTATTTCCATTATGTCTGTAAGCAAATTTAGTTCTTTGATATTAATGAAATGAAGTGATTTTTCCGCTGCATCTTTGTATTTGTGGTTATATGTTTATTCTGTTGCGTTCCTACATAAATCCGGATCAGTGGTATCAGAGCGGTCTACTTTTTCTCAATCCTTCTTTGCATGTCCCCAACGAGGTCGGGGTATAATGAGTTATGGCTCGATCTGGTGGAACCTTTGCAAGATCAGCCTCGTAAACCCTGATGGACACCCATGGGGGATGAAAAGAAAGATGTGGGAGTAGGAGATCCTATCAAAATATTGCTTAAGGAGGCCCTCAAAAAACAAAGGAACGCGATGATGGATTACTTTGCCCAGATCCTTTAACGGCCGCCCATCGGCGGCACATCTTCATCCAGCAGCCACTCTAGAGGTGCGACTCCTTTTAAGGTACAAGTATATTTTGACATTCCCATATTTTAGGGTCAAATAGATACAGATGTCGTAGATAGATGGTTGAATCTATTAGAAGGATATTTCTTGATTCATGACTTTTCCGACTGAGAGAAGATTATTTTTGCACTCCTCAAAGCTACCCCCCATGTCAAGGACTGGTGGGAAACCTACTGTGAGAAGAAGGACTAGACATAACCCTCTCTATTCTTGGGTGTACCAACTTGGAATTCTTTCTGAGATGCCATCAAGGAACAGTACTATCCCGTGGGGAGCTATGAGGACAAGTACATACAATGGACCATGCTGTGACAACAAAGGGATCAAGATGTGCATAAGATGACGAATCTGTTCCATACCATGTGCACAAAGTTGGGTATGAAAGATTTAGAGAAACATCTGGTGCTAAATTATCGTAGTTGTCTGCACATATACATTCAAGAGGAAATGGAGTTCCTCAACATCTCCTCGCTTGGTACGACATACCGGTATGCTACCAAGATTGAGCAGAGATTCAAACAAAAGAAGCGAGACTTTGGATATGCGAATCAAAAGAAAGGGAAAGGTGCTCCAAAACTGTAGAACAAAGGATAGACCCAAGGCATGGTAGCTCAAGACAACCTGTCGAAGCCACAAGCAAATAACAACACCGCAAAGCCAAAGGAGGACACGGGAAAGTTGTGTGAGTTCCATATGAGCTCCACTCACAACACAAGTGAGTGCTGGGCCAAGCAGTCGCTAGTGGCCGAGATGAGGGCTTCTGAGTCAGATGCATGCTCCGACTCTGAATCACAACCTGACAAGGGGAATGAAAAAGGGAAACATATTATTGATACGGAGCCCAACGCCACTGTGCCACTATGAAGATCCAGAAGGAGGAACCGGAAGATTCGGAGGAGGAGGAACGTCTCTTCCACTCCCAGATGTGGGTAAAGGGCTCCCCGGTACAGTTCATTATCGAAAATGGGAGCCAAAAGAACCTCATTTTAACATACGTCGTGAAGCGGTTGGGCTTGCCGACCACAGCTCAACCACATCCATACACCATCGGGTGGCTTCACCAAGAACGAGATCTCTGCATCAGCCAGCAGTGCTGCCTTCCCTATAACATCAGGCCCTTCACGTATGAGGTATTATGTGACGTTTCTCCTATTGATGTTTCTGATTTATTATTATGACAACCATACTTGTGGAAGTGTCATGATGTGTATGAGTCTCGGCCTCGCGCTGTTATTGTTACTTTGGGAAATAAGTTGTACAGGATACTAGAGGTACCACCTCCTACCGCTCTCTCTTTGGTTACTGCAAAACAATGCAGTAAGCTCATTTCCCAAACCAGGAAATTCATTGCGATGATCACACAGGGCAAGAAGAAGACTATGGCCACGACCTCCAGACAGGGCTCCTCTACACGACAACAACAAATGGACAAGGTTGTGGAGGAGTACGAGGACATCTTCACCTCACCCACAGGGGTTCCTCTGCACTGTCAGGTCAAGCACCCGATTGATCTGACCCCAAATGCGCCACTACCCAATGGACCGATCTATCGGTGCTCTGTTCTGGAGAACGATGAAATCAAGAGGTAGATTCAGGAGCTACTACAGAAAAGTCACATCCGACCAAGTTCATCGCCCTGTGGGAGCCCAATTGTGTTGGTACAGAAGAAGGATGGGACATGGAGTCTCTGTATTGACTATCGGGCGCTGAACAAGATCACTGTCCGGAATAGGTACCCGATCCCAGGGATTGATGACCTTCTGGACCAACTCAAAGGGGCGAAATATTTCAGAAAGATCGACTTGAAGTCTGGGTATCACCAAATACCAATTGAACCCTCCGATATGTGGAAGACTGCCTTCAAAGCCAAGGAAGGCCTTTTGGAATGGCTGGTCATGCCTTTCAGGTTGACGATTGCTCCCGCAACCTTCATGAGGTTGATGGACGACATCTTGCAGCCATTTACCAACTCATTTGTAGTGGTGTACTTGGATGACATTCTCATCTTCAACCAGACTTGGGAAGAGCACCTCCACCACATCCGACAAGTCCTCCAAACACTGTGGCAACACAAGTTGTGTGCCAATTTGGAGAAGTGCACTTTTGGCATGACCCAGGTTCAATATCTGGGATACATTATCAATGAAAGGGGGGTGCATGTGGATCCAACCAAGATCCAAGTCATTCGGGATTGGCTAGCCCCAACCACTATAATAGATCTTCATAGCTTTCTCGGTCTTGTAATTTCTACCGTAGGTTCATGTTGGGATTCTCTCATATCACTTGGCCCTTGAGTCAAGTCAGCAAGGGAGGAGCAACAGAAAAATTCTTTTGGTCGGAATCTCAACAGAAGGCATTTATAGAATTGAAAAATCACCTTTGTTCTGCCCTAGTGCTCACATTACCAGACTTGCAACAACCATTTGAGATCGAGACAGATGCCTCTGACTATGCTATTAGGGAGGTTCTTACTCAACAGGGACATCCAGTGGCATATCATAGTGAGACATTTTCTGACACAGTTCACAAGTATCCCACTTATGACAAAGAAATGTATTCCATTGTGCAAGCTTGTTGATAATGGAAGCATTACATTTTGGGGAAGGAGACAATCATCCACATAGACCACCGACTCCTGCAGTTCATACAGACACAAGGGAAGTTGCAGAATGATCACCATCAAAAGTGGTCCACATATCTGCAACAGTTTCATTTGAACATCAAGTACAAGAAGGGTAGCACCAATAATGTTGCAGATTGTCTCAGCCGACCACCGATCGTGGCGCTCACCACCGCTATCAACTCTTGTGGGCACGAGACTTCTGATTGGCCGCTTCTCTAAGAGAGCAACCCAGAATTTAGCCACACACACAAGGCACTCTTGGGGGATATGCAAGTTCCAAATTTTCACCTCCAAGATGCACTTTAATGTCACCTGGAACACCTTTGTGTTCCTTCAAGCGAACGCGCCAAGATGATATGGGAAGCACACTACAGTTGATTCTTTGGGCATTTTGAGGTTGAGAAAAAAGTAGCAGTACTACATAAGTATTTCTATTGGTCGAACCTGCGAAAGGATGTCGGGAGGCACATCAGGTCCTTCACTTCTTATGCCATTGCCAAATCGACCATCAAGAAGCAAGGCCTATATACTCCGCTACCTACCCCTAGTCAACCTTGGGAATCCATCTCCATGGATTACATGCCGAGCCTGCCTTCTACTAAGCATGGAAATGACTGTGTTTTCGTGGTCGTCGACATATTCTCAATGATGGTCATTATGGTGGCCTGCAAGAAGAATATCACAGCAGAAGCCATTGCTAAAATCTTCTTTGAATGAGTGTGGGTGCACTTTGGGATCCCACAGCATATCATATCAGATCGGGATAGCAGGTTCCTTAGCACATTTTGGTCTAGCCTTTGGTCAATGCTGGACACCAAGCTCACCAAGTCCACAGCTTTCCATCCCCAAATAGATGGCTAGACAGCAATCATCAACATAATGATTGTACACATTCTACGCATATACAATTCCAAGCATCCACGCACATGGGACGAGAGCCTTTCCTATATACAACACAGTTATAACCGGGCTCTCCACAGCTCAATCGGCCACAGCCCATTTCAGGTGGGCTTGTGATTCAAGCCAATATGTCCCATTGACGTAGCCATGCCATTTGCGGCTACTCAGGCCGATTCAGTTCATGTCCAGTCGGAAGTTGACAAAGCAAATAGCTTCGTCGAGCGCATTCAACACATCTGCCAATAGGTTCATGACATATTGGACAGAGCTAATGCTAATTACAAGAAACATCATGATCAACATCGGGTGCCACACAACTTCTAGGTGGGCGACAAAGTGTGGCTACATTTGCAGAAGGAGCGCCTCACTTGACCCCACCGCAAGCTTCGCTCACTCCGATAGGGGATGTGCACCATCACCAAGGCTGTAGGGAACAATGCCTCTGAGCTCAGTATTCCACCATTCATTGGTCTGCACCCAGTATTCAATGTGGACCACCTTCGTCCTTACTTCCCACCTCTACTGGACACCTCTGACATTGCAGAACAACTCACACCAATAGAACTAAACCTAGACTGCATGGAATAGGCCACCACAGATTGTATCATGGACATGCAAATCAAGAACACTAGCCACTAGAAGATCCAACTGTATCGGGTTGTCAAAGCTGGCCAAATCCTGCACCAAGGAAAGTGGTTCTCTAGGGACCAAGTTCAGCATAAGTTTCCTCATCTCATGGAGGAACTTAACACAATGGGGACCATTGCTTCCTAAGGG
Source organism: Pinus albicaulis (assembly GCA_034641835.2). NCBI lineage: Eukaryota > Viridiplantae > Streptophyta > Pinopsida > Pinales > Pinaceae > Pinus > Pinus albicaulis. Next base: position 905,035,760 of record CM076570.1, read on the forward strand.
GGTGGGGGGGGGAATGATCTAGGTGGATATTGGTGGTCACCTACCTATTCCACTTGGGGCCCCACCATTGTCTCTTTTATTTTTTTAGTTTCAGCACAACTTACTATTTTTAGCAGTTTTTCGGGTCCTCAACTTCTAGAGCCGTTTTGAGGCCCTAAATGACGTTTTTTGGGAAAACCAGGAGAAACATGGGTCTAGAGACTAATGTTCCTCACTAAAAATTTGTAGTCCTCGGATATATCTTTCTAACAAGGTATGGTTCACATCAAACGGAGATCAGATGCCAAAGTTACGTCCCCGAGAAGTTGAAACACCAATTTACCACCCATAGTTTTGGCACTTCATCTCCTAGGGTTAGGGTTTTAGATGTTTAGGGTTTCCCATTGTTTCTAAATAATAAATAGGCCCTCGAACCTCATTGTAACTCAGTTCAGAGGCCTGTAGCTTCCACATCTCTTCTCAAAGATAGCTACCAGCGCCCTAGCTATTTTATTTCCATTTTGTCTGTAAGCAAATTTCAGTTCTTTGATATTAATGAAATGAAGTGATTTTTCCACTACATATTTGTATTTATGGTTATATGTTTATTCTGTTGCATTCCTGCATAAATCCATGTCATTGTCACTAATAAACGTCTTTAAGCATTAAACATGGAAAAATGGGTGTACTTGGGAATATACATGCAAATCCAATTTATATGCCATAATACCAATCTTTTGCAACACCTTGTAAGGACCATAGTACTTGGGTGATAACTTATTATCCTTCTTAGCTTGCTTGAGGGACAATTTTTTGTATGGTTGTAACAGTAAAAATTCCCATTCACCTACATCAAAACTTCTTTCACATCAATGTTGATCTTCCTGTTGTTTCATTCGGTCATACACTAAAGTGAGGTTATCCATTAAGAGTTGGAGAACTTGTTGTTGATGCTCGATTTGATAGTCCACTAATTGAATCTTAGATTTTTCTCTTAAATATAATGTGATGGATGGTGGATGATATCAATAAATTTCAATAAATGGGGGCATTGTTAATGCAGTATGAAAGGAAGTGTTATACCACCATTCAACTAGAGGTAAACAATTAACCCATTATGTTTGTTTATCATATACAAATCAACAAAGATATCCTTCCAAAAAAATTTCACTGTCTTATTTTTCCTGTCCGATTGAGGATGATAAGATGAGTTATGAGCTAATTGAGTACCAAGACAAGAAAATAATTTCATCTAAAAATTTCCAGTGAAAATGGGATCTCTTTCACTTACAATAATCTTTGGGTTTCCATGTAGCTTTTGAATTGCTTCCATAAATGTAGTAGAAATTGTATTGACTTTAAAATGATGAGATAATGCACAAAAGTGTGCATACTTGGTAAGTCTACCAACTACCACCATGATGACACTCTTTCCTTCAGACTTGGGTAAACTTGTGATAAAATCCATTCAGACCTCCTCCCAATGCTAACTTGGAATGACTTAACACACCTCAGGTCTTAATTGTCTCAACTTCATTTTGTTGGAAAACCAAACATTCTACCACAAAATTTTTAATATCATATTTAAGGCCATCCTAAAAAAATTCCTTCTTGACCTCGTGGTAAGTTTTTAAAAATCCTGAGTACCCTCCTAAGGGGGAGGTGTGCAATTCCAAAAGAATATTTTTCTTGAGTTGGGAATTCTTACAAAGATATGAGCGATCTTTGTACCATAATGAATCATTTTTCCAGCTAAATGTATCATATGTATTGGGATGTTGTTGTAAATTTTTAATGAGTGTCGACATATCTTCGCCATTCTTCCATTCATCCCTTGCTTCAGTTATCCAATCAGGTTGGATAATAGAAATGACACAAATTAATTATTCCACATCCTCATCCTTTCTTGAGAGTGCATTTGCAACAACAATTTTCTTCCTTTTTTTGTAGATGATTTCAAAGTCATAACCCAACATATTTTTGACCCATTTTTGTTGCACTTATGAAGATAATTTTTTTCCAAATAGTATTTATGACTATCATGATATGTTTTTACCTTGAATTTTCTTCTAATTAGGTAATTTTTCCATTGCTTTAGTGCTTGTATTATTGCCAACATTTACTTGTCATAAATAGGTTTGTGTAAATACTTTTCTTTGATTGGATGACTTTCAAAAGCAACGGGTCTTCCTTCTTGCATTAAAATAGCACCAATTGCATTTCTTGAGGCATCACATTCTATAATAAAGGATTTTGTGAAGTCTGGCATAGCTAAGACTGGTACTTAGAACATTTCCTCTTTAATATGTTAAAAGGACTTATATTCTTTTGGAGTCCAAGAAAATGCATCTTTCTTCAGTAATATTGTTAGAGGAGTTGTTATTCTCCCATAATTCTTAAAAAACTTTTGTTAATACCATGCCAACTTGAGAAATCCTTGAATATGCTTTATGGTTGTGGGGATTTTCCATTCTTTAATTGCTTTAATTTTGTTAGGGTCTACCTTAACACCCTAATTAGATACAATATGACCCAAATATTCCACCTCCTATACTCCAAAGAAACATTTGGAGGTTTTTGCATATAATTGTTTCTCCTCCAATAGTTTGAGTACCCAGTCAACTTGTTGAACATGATCCTGTCAAGACTTCTATATTAGTATATCATCAAAAAATACTAACACAAATTTTCTAAGGAAAGTTTTGAAAATGGAATTCATCAAACCTTGAAATGTGGAAGGTGCATTAGTAAGGCCAAAAGTCATGACCAAAAATTTATAATGACCCCCATGATTTCTAAATATTTTTTTGGAAAGTATTCATTCTTCATTCTAATTTTATGATATATTGGACAAAGATCCAACTTGGTGAATTAAATTTCTCCATGTAATTCATCCAATAGATCATCAATAACAGGAATGGGAAATTTATCTTTAATATTGAGCTTGTTGAGCTCCCTATAATCCAAACACATATGTCATGATCCATCATCCTTTTTCACCTATACTACTAGAGGAAGGAAATAACTTTAACTAGGTTTAATTATACATACCTCTAGCATTTCTGCAACCATACGTTCAATTTCACTCTTTTGGGAATAGGGATATCTATAAGGTTTGATGTTTGAAGGAACACTTCCTGGAATAAAATTAATATCGTTATCATGATCATGAATAGGTGGGAGGAATTTGGGAGTCTCAAATACATTGGAATGATTTTATAATACTTTTTGGAGATCTAGAGAAATAGATGATTTCAATGTTTAAACCTATAGTGAGAATAATTGTGCAATTATACCCCATTTTTCTTTCTTAGGAAACTTTGTCATGCTATTAGAGTTGATTACCTTTCCTAGTCTCCCTTGTGACACCCCTTAATTCAACTTCCTTTCATTCCCCCAAAAACAAAAAAATTTCTTGAAAATTAAAATTTATCGTCCCCAAAGATTGTAACCATTAGACTCTTAGTACAGCATCAACGCCACCCATTGGAATAGAAAGCATTGGTATATTCAATACATATTCACCCATGGTTACCTTCATATTATGGCACTATCCAAAGAAGTGTATAATTCCTCCATTTGCAACCATCACTTGACACTCTGGTGCTGGATATATGAAGCAATACAATTACTTGGATATCTTACAATGAATAAAATTATGGGTACTACCTAAAGCAATCACCACTATTTCCTTTTTCTTCTTGATATATCCTTCTATTTTGAGATTTTTAGTGGTAATTCCCACCAATGAATTACAAGATATCATCAAATTCATTTCTTCTTTCTTTTTGGTTGGTTCCTAGTGTATATCCTCCTCTCTTGACGATTCTTGTTCCTTTTCTCCCTCCTCTTCACAATATATGTAAAATAATTTATTCTCAGCACAATTATGACCTTTAGTGTATTTGATATCACAAATATAACAAACCACTTTTTTTCTTTTTTCCTCCAATTGTTGTGGTGTCAGCCTTGTAGGTCGTGGAAGGCTAGGAGCAAAAACACTTCCATTTATAGTTGTGAATGGTATACTTTCTCATTGCCATACTTCTTCTTCTAACTCATCTTGCCACACTAAATACCTTCTCCAATGAATCAGGTTCCGAAAGATGAACCTCATTTTGGAGTTGTTGTTACAACAATTCATTCGGTTAAGAGAAGCATGCTTATTCCTATTATATTTTCACATATTCAAATAAGTGAAAATATTTTCCCTATTTGAAATCTTTTAAATATTGTTTCTTTGGAAATAATATGGTTGTATGTACATGATGAAGAGATATATTTGAGTACAAAGTATGAAATTTATTAATGGTTTCCTATTGAGCAATTAAAGAATCTTGTTCTACCTAAGTATTCTAATTGGGTGGAAAAATATTCCTAGTTATACCACTAAGAAAAAGATGAGTGGAGTTAGCATCTTGACAGGCTAGTACCAAAATGATAACTTCAATGTGAACCCTCAATAAATGTAGTCTTGACTCCATATCAAAAAAACCTTTATAGGAGTAGATGCAGAAACTCATATTTTAGGATTCATACAACTAACTTCATGGGCATTGAGGGTTTTCTCATAGGTAGTGTAAGTCTAAGCTAGCTAAGGATTAGTGTGGAATATTAAGGGTTATAAATTCAAAAAAGTCAGATAAAAAGAAAAAAATACAAAAAATGGGCATACATGTTTATTAGTAATTTTCCATTATGAAGGTAAGAATTAGACACTTACTATATGGCAACAAAAATAAAAAAACAAAAAAAAACTATGCATATTAGAGTACACAATTACATATAACTTATGTAGAGAAAAGAATCAAAACCAGACAATATCTAAGCCTGAAATTATCACTCTTTCTTATGGAAAATGGAATTTGGTTGAATAAGCCTCATATAGTTGAAGGAAGTTTCCAACTCAAGAAATAAATTGAGGAATAGTAAATTTACACTATCTTTTCATAATTGAAAGGATATAATCTACAAATCTCATTAAACAGAATACTAAAAATATAAAATATTCTAATTCAAATATTTGTGTATTTGCATGCCTACATCCAAGTTATTAAAGGAAACAACACTTACAATATAATAAAGCACAAATAGTGTTCATTATAACATAAAAATATGAACTGTAAAAAAATACATATACATATGTTCGTTGTTCACAACTGGATCCTGAAAAGAATAAAAAACAGACAATATCTAAGCCTGAAATTATCACTCTTTCTTATGGAAAATGGACTTTGGTTTCACAACTGGATCCTGAAAAGAATCAAAACCAAACAATATATAAGCCTGAAATTATCACTCTTTCTTATGGAAAATGGACTTTGGTTGAATAAGCCTCATATAGTTGAAGGAAGTTTCCGACTCAAGAAATAAATTGAGGAATAGTAAATTTACACTATCTCTTCATAATCAAAAGGATATAGTCTCCAAATCTCACTAAACAGAATACTGAAAATAAAAAATATTCTAATTCAAATATTTATGTATTTGCATGCCTACATCCAAATTATTAAAGGAAACAACACTTATAATATAAAAAAGCACAAATAGTGTTCATTATAACATAAAAAATAGGAACTATAAAAAAATACATATACATATGCTCGTTGTTCACAACTGTATATTGAATATTACATCACACACTACTAAAAATGAGTAGCAAGAGACTCAGTATCATGATATATACATAGAATAAAAACTATGCCAAATATGGCTATGACCATATATAGTAGGCTAGAGAATGTCAGCAGGTCTTATTCGTCTTGCAATAGAGAGAATAAAGGAGGGAATTATTAGATGTTTTGCTAGGTAAAGTGAACCCGGAGTGTGAGAAATTAATAGGAAAAATCCACACTAATTTTGGGACAGTATTACAAATAAAAATAACGTGGAATACGAACAAGGGAGAAGCCTATGTTATCAAGTGAAAAAAAAATTAAAATTTCTTGTAAAATTATAAGATAAAGTAAAGGGTTTATTTCCATATATTATCTTGTGTGAATATTTTTTAATGTTGATACTCTCAGTTATTGTAAGAAGAAAAAATCGTTAGCTTTACAATATGGAAGGGTCTAGGTAGTTAACACTGCTCAAAATTAAACATTGAATATGAATATGAACAAAAAAAAATAATGTGTGTTTGGGGCTAAGGGTAAATGCGCCCTCGAAATTGGTAATGATGTAGGGGCATTAGGTTCAAGAATTACTTTGTACCTAAGTAGACATAGGGGGGTCTCATATTTCTAAATTCTCATTTAATTATTAGTGATTTTGAATAAAATAGTGAGGAGTTGTAAATGTTCTCTAATCATTAGAGAAAATGAGAGAATCGATCAGTTGGGAATGTGAAGAGATAGGTTGTTTCAGTTATTTTAGAGAATTAGGTTAAATTTAGGATTTCTGAGAATTTCAAGGGTTTGTTGAGCTGTAAAGGAACCTGAATTGATTCAGGTCATCACTGTGCATAAATGTAAGCTTGAAAGATAGTGTAGAGGTAGAGGGTGAGAGCGCTATTTTAGAAACAAAGTAGTGAGAAAAAGGCCATCGAATGGAAGATCTGGGAAACATGAAGTTGTAAGTGAATGCTTTGAAATTGTTCACATCTGTATATTGATGAAGAATTTTTTTTATAAGTCTGTGTGAAACTTAATTGTATTCCTGGTCGAATCTATAAGGAATAATTGAGTTCTGTGGGCAAGTTGTGAAATTATGCACTATTGGCTATATTGGTAGCTCCGTGTGAAATAGAGGGTTGACATACTTTTGTACTCATATCGTTTGGGAATGATCGATCACTGAATGGATCGATCCTATTAGAGAAAGTGGAACTGGAATATAACCCTTGAATATATCGTTTTGGTTGTAATTAACGTGGAAGTCTGCGCTTCTATGTTTTGATGGAAGGCGCTGTTGAGTCTGTTTATTTGAGCATGCTGAATCCTGTACAAAAGCCTGCTAGGATTCGAACCCGGCTCCTTTGTTGAAATCAGTAGAAGTGATTCATACTTAGTAGAAAGAAGGGTTGTGCTAGATGCACTTAGGGCAATTTGAACCATGTCAACTGTTGAAGGTCGATAACACAATGCGATGGCTTTGTTGAAAGGTTGAATTGGATCACAGTAGAGAGGAGTAGTGTTAATCCTGTCAAGGTTTGTGTTCAGATCGTAGCTGGAATGGGATAATAAAGGCGAAATGAGAAATAGAGTTGAACTGTGCATTGAATGAATGCTGGAGGGTTTAAAACCTAAACGAAGCACCATTCATGTTGAAGACCGAGCTATGTTATAATCCAAAGAAGCAGAAACTCGAATGAATAATAAAGCCGGAGTTGAAAACCAGTGGTCTCGTGCTTTGTAAAGGTGGTATAGATTTTTTTTCAAAAAAATGCGATAACAGTCATTGGCTGACACACGTCTATAAGTTGTATTGGAAAACCGTTCACATCGTGTTTTTTTGGAGCGTTAACGCTCGGAAGCCAGAAAAACACAATATCGTTTACACCCGTTCGATCAAAGGAGCTGGGAGATCGACGGTGGTCGTGACTGCGCGATGGACGAAAGTTAATGAGGTATGTATTATAAGCAGTGGGGCCTGAATGTCAATTACGCTGGTGTAGGGTTCTAACCAAAGTCTGAGTATTGTATGAAGTTGGGGTTGATATAAATTGTAATTTTAGTGCAAGGGTAAGATGTGGGCCCGAGGACGTTTATATATATTGGGAATTGTTGTAGGTCAACATTTCATATGTTGGTTTTAGCCCAAGGTCGAAGACAAAGATATGCGTTGGTACATATAGTTAAATTATGGCTATTACATATGAATGCTTATGGGAAATGTGATCATCAAAAGGTTCATTATAATGTCTTATAACATTTAATGTGAAGGCATAATATATTTATATATTATGTTGATGTGAGATGGTGCAAGAACCAAAGGCTTACATTGGGTTTTATTAAAAAGTAATGAATATTGATCCCATTAAATGGAACCGATTTGGACTATGATTTAACCATAGATAGTTGAGAAAAGTAAAGCTTCCGCCTACATTGCTTAAGTTGGGCCAGATTTAAAATTATTGGGCATAAACTGGAAGTGCCTTTTTATTAAAGAGTGATTGTGGGTTAAGCAGGTAGCCCGGGCATCAGGTAAGAATGAAGCCATAACACTAAAGCTGTTAAGGAGGGGTTTGGAGGCTCTATCAATAAAACCTATTCCAATACATCAGAGCATCAACCAAAGTAAACGTTCATCCAATAATGGTGCATAACTTTGAAGGAAATTACAGAGAGTATAAGCCTAATGATTACATGTAGGATAACAAAAACTCATATCTCAGAGACTGGTATCTGGTATAAATGTAGATAATGACTTAATAGCTCCACCTAGGTTTGTGAAAGTAGAGTGGGGAAAATTGTAAGAAAATTAAAACTCAACAAAAGACAAATCCTCTGGATAATCAAGGAAATTACAAAGAAATCAAATGGATGAATAACAGGTTTAGGTTATTTACCTAAGAATAACCCTCGTGGAGAAAACAATGTCAAACCCCAAAAGAAGAAACAAAGTTACTCTCCTTGGATTAAAATTGGTAGTAAAAGTTGAAGATTTCATTAAAAAAAAGTGGGAAAAACCCTGAAATATCAAAGGAAGGAATAAAACCCTTTCGATATTTTTAGACCTACATAGAGCATGTAAAATTCAATCAAATTTTAAACCCTCTTAAAATTCTAAGTAAGGAGTTAAAAGTAAAGAAATAAAAGAACCTTAATTGACAACCCAAGACATCTCAAATATTAGCCGATACCAATAGCATTAGACTACTAACTTCAACTTCGAAGTACCATTTTTTTCAAGCAAATAATCTACCTCAGAGAGGAGAAGAACAATGTTATAGTAGATCAATATGTGAATTTACTGAGGATTTAATAACCCAAAATTATGAAAAACCATCATAGATTTACAGAGCATCAAACTGCTAAACTTAGTAGTGTGAATGATGGAGGAGGCGTAGAGGAAGGAGGGGCAGTAACCCTAATTTTTTCCAAGGGATATCCCACCATGATATCTTCCCTTGTGAGTGCCATGTGATCTCCATAGTCCCTTATTGACACACCACATGTAACGAACAAGTTCTTGCAATTAAAATCATCCATGAAACCATAGATAACATGGGTGTTATGGTATAGCCAAAGTATATAAAACTCTCAACGTAAGGTTAAGGTAGTAGTGTAGCCATAAGGTGAGTATGCTATGAAATGCAAGGTCGTGATATCAAAGATATGATAACCCCCTTTTGGTGATTACTATATCAAAAGACAAATCATGGGAATCAATGGGACATGAACCCATTTTTTCTATCCAAGCACCCAATATCCAACATGATTTTAACCCCATCATAATTTACAATGAATTAATACATGGATAAAAAAATAATCTAGGATGGCTAAAGATAGTAGGTATCCTTATTACTGTAAATATCACCTCCTTTTCTTAATGGAATCATATCATCATTAACAAAATGAAATGAAAGGGGAAGTTAGGTTGAATTCTATTCATAACACAAATACAATGATCAAAAGGTAGCAATGATAAAGTCATAACAAGCTTGCATGTTATACATATATTTTCATATGTAGAAGAAAAATGTGAATGAATGTAAACAACATAAGAAATTTTATTTATAGTGTAAATTCGATAAGTATTACAGTTTTGAGGAATTTTATAGTGTAAATTTGAGATTATTACTTTTTTGAGGGGTAATTGCGTGGCCTACGATGAGAGAGAAGAGCATCAACAATTTTTGATATACGATTACATGCCCAACGGAAGTTTGGATGACCATATATTTGGAGAAAAGTCTAGGGCTTGACCTTTGAGCTATCAATAATGAAGGAAGAACATCATGGGGACTCCGAAGGGGCTGGCTTATCTACATGATGGCATAGAGTCCACAATCTATCACAGAGACATCAAAGCCACTGAGATTCTTATAGATGAGTAAATTAATTCCCATGTGGTTGATATTAATCTAGTGAGGATGGTAAATAAAGTAAGAGGCTTACATCACACGACTAGAGTAGTAGAAACAAATGGCTACATGGCCCCCGAATATGTTCTTTATGGTCAGTTGACAGAAAAAAAATGATGTCTATAGCTTTGGAGTTCTACTGATGGAGACACCAATATAGAGTCGGCCTCGAGTTATCTCATCATGGATTGGGCATGGTCGCTAGTGAAACAAGGCATTACGAATGAGATAATAGACGAGAGATTCTGACAGAGTTGGGGAGAGAGTGTGATGGAGAGACTTGTTTTGGTGGGTATTCTATGTGTGCATGATATGGCGACATTTAGACCTCAAATGGTTGAATCTGTGATGATGTTGGAGGGAGAGTTTGAGATTCCTAAAATCTAAAATAGGTATTTGTTTCTTTTTTTGCATGGCAAATCTCTTGCAGGAAAACCAAGCATTTCATTCATAATCTCTAAGCGTGTTTCTAGGCCTGGATTTAGCTGATGCAGATCACCACATTCCTTTTGTTAAAGCAGTAAAGGAGGTTCATAATTTATTTTCAATGTATCACATGCAATAAATACCTATGATTTAATTTGTATTAAACATAGTCTAAATGCATTTGTATTAAGCATAGTTTAGTATTAAAGGTAGTCTAAGTGCAAACTGTGTTTGAATTTTTTGACAATATTGTTTGGGTAAATTTTGTGAGGTAATTTGTGTGAGGTGAAGTCTACTATTAAACATATTATATCTGCAAGATGTTTTGGAAAAAACAAAAAATGGATAAACATGAACAAAACTTGGTTTTAAGAAAAGCTGCTCAAACAATGATTTTCTCATTAATTTGAAATTATATTTTCAAAAAGAAAAAAATGTAAGTGTATACATTTATAACTTACATGTTTTATTATTTTTTTTCTAAATGAATTCGCATTATCAAAATTGCGAAATAAATTTTGAGTCATTAACTTATCAAATATCAATTAGGAAAAAAACAATTAATCTATAGAACACTTATCCAAATTCTTTCTAAACTATTTCTTCCTACAATTTCATCTTATACATTATAAAGCTATGCAGTTATATGAAGTGATATCAATGTATTCAAATAATATCCGAAAGCATGTCTGCAATGTATTTCTCATTTTTTAGTCTATATAGTTGTACTAAAAGTGTTCTCACTAGGAATCCAAAGCATGTTCACATTCGCTTTCACTTTAAACAAATTCTTTTAAAATTTATTTTCGTATTTCAAATCATCTCTCTCTACTTTATTACTAGAATTTGCACCAAAACGATACAAAGACATGCCAATAGAATTTTAGATGAATGTAAAGTGATGTCGAGGTAGCACTGCAGGGAATTGATTGAGTCTTGATATTTGTGAATAACTAGAAAATGATGATAGATCAGAACAAAAGTATGGATATGTTCTAATTTAAAACTTGAATGCAACAAAATTCTTTAGAAACTTAAAGATCTTAAAAGTATGATAATGGAAAAATCAAGATGTAATTTTTTTTTTATTAACCAACTATCTGAAAAGGAGAGTAGTTCTAAAGAAGTGAGTGAAATAAGTACATTTAGAAATACATGGTGAACGCAAAATTGGTATGAATATGAACACAACATCTCCCAGGATTTTTTTGACAATAACCACTTGAGAAGGTGGACCAAAACTATAAAGTAGGTAGCTCGCATTAAGTCTAAACATCCAAAATACAAACCAACTGGTAAATAGTGTAAGATAATGAGTTGAAAGTTTGTCATATAACAATAAAAAGGAGTGTTAAATTCCAATAGAATAATGACCATACCATGTAGAATTCAAAATATGGAATGGGAAAAAAATAAAGTGGGCTTTTAAGACTTAGCTTTATAACTCCCACGAAAGGAAAACAAAGAGAAATTTGTAAATGTTTCTTCTTTTTTCCCAAAAATGTTTTTTTACATCTTCAACATATATTTTAGCACTAAGATATTTTTAGTGCTTCTAGCTAATAGGAATGTTTTTGAGAAAATCGTTTCACCCATATATTATAGCTTTACTCACAATAAATGCAAAAATGGATTTATTAGTTTATTAGTTGATGTGTATGACAAAATTATATACAATTTCAACAATGCTAAAATTGTGAAATTCCATGTAACAAAAAAACAATAATTAGATTCCCATAAAAAAAAACAAAAAAGCATACATAGTACCTCGTTCAAATTTTGTAGATATGAGACAACACTTTCATTGATTCTACTTAAAGCAAGGAGAATAATTTGTGTGGGGCTTCTTTGGTGAGTATATGATGTATTTAGAATTTGCATCTCTTCTCCATTCATTCCATTTCACATCTCATGACCTCATGAGTGTCAAGCAAGTGAAAATACAAATTTGGAAAGACACTGCAAAAAAAAAGGTCCATGAGGCAATTCTCATGCCACCATTGATGCCATGGATTGTTTAAAAATTCAATTAATCCAAATCATTAAACAAAAAAAGTGGTATTACATGAAAACACGTTAGCAATTTAAAAAAAATAAATGATTATTGATTATTTCTACTCATCATTTAACTTGTAAGCTAGACCATTAGATCCTTGATAGTGAGTGTATAAGTGTAGGAGGTACATTACACTCACTAACAACTGAGAACCATTGGCTTTGTATAATTATGACCATGGGAACCATCAAATTCATATGAAAAATTGCAATATTATGCAAGAAAATAATAATATAACAATCAACCATGGAAGATAGAACAAAAAATCTCCAAAGCCAAGCAAATTAGGTCAACCTTAAATCTAAAAACTAACACACACCTCAATTATGATAAAATTATTAAAACCTTATGACAAGAAAATCACTTCGTGAATAATCCACATCACCAAAGAAAATTCAAAGGCTAATATTGTATAAAAAAAAACCACGATCCAATACAAATCTGAACATTGTAATGCCTCTATTGTTGTGTTCTAAATATGTTACTGCACATGATACAAAAAGGTATAACTTGACTCATTTAGTAAAGGGACATATATAAACATTCATTTTTTTTATTAAAAGAAAAGCAGGTAGCTAGAGGAAAGCCTCTAAAGAAACAAAGCTTTGATTGTTCATTTTTCGAAGCAAAAGAAAGTTTTCATTCCTTAAAAAAGAATTATTTTTTCATCAATTATACTCTATCCAGACATATAATCATTTCTTTGTAGATACATCAACATATTGACCATTTTTCACAAGTTAGTAGCTTTCCACATAAGGTAACACTAAAATGACCATGAAGTAGGCTTAAGATACATTTTAAGTGAATTTAGATAGGTGAAAGAACTTTATAGTCCAGATCTGGTACATCTTATTGTTATATCACCTAATGTGAAAAAAGTCAAAATTTTCCCCAACTTCATATTTCAAAGTTTGAGGAAATGTAGAAAGTATATATCTCGAGAGAGAAAAAGAGAAAACAGATACGATGAAATTTGTCTCAGGTGGGTATCAAAGGAAATTTTCTTAATATGATCTAGAAACTCTCTTAGAATTTTCTTGAGATTGAAAAGGATATGCTTTAGAAAATTTTCTAATGCATTTCGTATAGATTTATGTACTAGAAACATATACAGAACCTGAAACAACGAATAAATCCCATGATTTGGTGATAGGGATCATTAGGTTAAAAGGTTTTGGTTAATTCACTTACAATTTTTCATAAAACCATTCGATCCATAACCAATAACTTGGAGCATCATATAAACTATTTTGAATGCATATGGTGAAAAAAACATTAATCAGAAGTGTTTGGTGAAATAGAAAGAAAAACAACGATCTTTTTCATCTCTGGTCTATAGGAAACTGAGCCAAGAATAAATTAGTTGAAAAAACTTATTGAAATCTTAACCAAAACCTGTTGTTGTTCTTTTGTTGTAAATGTACAAATTTCAGTATGTAAGGTTTTAGGAGTATGCCAAAAACAAGTATACTAGTAGTTCCCTTTTAGTTAAGTTCTGCTAATATTTTGAACCAACTTATCCCTTTCATGTACCATAGAAACATGAGAAGGTCCCTTTGAATGATAGTCAATAACACCACCCAACCCAACACCAGGAGATCTATCTCCTTACATTACTGAGGAATTATTTCGATAAAATATATCACTATGTAGAATGACAGACCACTAAGAAATATGAGCCACCAGTATAGTAGTAGAAACATTTTTTCAAGGGTTTCCAAAGACAATTAGATAAAGCTAATAGAATTTTTGACAACTAACACATTTCCCATATTATGCAGAGCACCACGACCAAAAAATAAAAAATAAAAATAGCCATTTAGACATGTATGTGATCAAACAAGATTAAGAAGTATTGAAAAAAAAAAAAACATGAGAATGGGTGTATTACTCACTTATATATTGGTAATTATCTATCAAGAGTCATTGTGCTACTAGTAGGAATGAGGATGCCTTGGAATTGGCTACTTTACTAAGATGGAGTACGGAGGGGCAACACCAAATATTTACACATCAATTTTTCTAATACATGGTCTATGGTGAGCATGCAGATTGGATGCCATGATATGTGATCTGCATTTTGTGCATTAATAATAAAAATATATGATGTAGATACCAGTTAGCAGGTAATAGAGTGTATTGAATAACCCAGTACAGATGGATGGGGGTGAATGCAAGTTGAAATGTGGCATAGTATCACTGAATCTACAAGTTTGTTTTGGTTTTTGATTTGTATTAGTGTGAATTTTCAACAAAGAAAATATGAGTGACAAGATAACTTACATATATATGATAAAATTGTATATATCCATGCCATGAATACTTCATGCTAAAACGAATTCACAGTACCCCAGCTGTTGCAAACTTAGAATTATTTCTGAACTTCAACATTGACAATATAGGCTTAGAGCTTTAACAAGTATGAAGCAAGATTCAGTTTGCTTCTTGAGTTGATAGGTTAGGGTCATTTCTCTATGTAGTGTTGACATTACTCGATGGTTCTACATTTTAATTATATCATTTGGCTTTGTGGTTTAGTTCTTGGAGGTTTCCATGTATTGAGTGCTGCCAATATAAATAATATAATATAATTTTATTTATGTCCAATGAAACCCTTCAAGCTACTTAGAATCCATCAGATCCACCATTCGACATTTGGAGAAAATGCGTGAGTTTCCAAATCATAAATTGGAGCTAAATTCTTTTATATTCTTGCAAGAAGCTTCTTAGACATTTAAATAAGATGAATTCATGGGACCATTTTGCTTGTTATGCATAGAAATTTGCAGGGATGGAGGGGCTTGATTACTACATTTTAGGTAATATTTGTGAAAATGGGCTTAGTTCCCTCCAACGACACGTGAAAATGACTCTAGGGTAAAGCAAGGGCTAAACTTTTTTAGGGTGATATTTATGTTGGTAATGTCAGCACCCTCTCCAAATTGCATGATATTATGAGTCCTTGAAATCATAGCTTCTTTAAAGACATTAAAGAGTTCTCCCATTCTAGATAGCAAAGACATGGAAAAGGGATATCATATTCATTGGTGTTCCTGTGAATGTGAAAAAACAAATAAAAATGAATAATTTTGATTTTTAGCAGCGTTGAGACATCTGCAAACAATCCAACTAATATTCAAATTTTGTTTTCAGATATATTTTGAAGAAAATTCGCCTAGCTCACTAGGGGGACAGGTCCAGGCACGCTGCTTAGTAAGAGGTATTTATGCAAATTTTCATCACCTTTTTCTTTTCCATTTTCAATGCTAAAATTGTATAATGCAACTGGTGAAGACATTGCAATTATTAAGGCCATGCCTCTTCTTTTTGGTTGCATATGGCTTTAATCGCACGCATTAAACATCCTTAAATTGTAGGATATTAGGAGGCTTGGGTTGAAAATGTATGGATTTTTCTTTGGTGTCTATAAATCAGAAAAAATATAATAGTGGGGCTTTGATTACTAGTTTCGACTTATCTTTCAATTATGGAAGCATACTTAGGTAACAACCAGAAACAACGTGCACTTTAATAAAATTTCAGTAATATAAATTAGAGTGATACAAAATAAGATGCAAGAAGCAAGGTAATATTTGTCCAATCAGTGGAAATAACCTCAAGATTTTCATAATCAAATTTCCTATAGGGAAAACTATGGTTGAAATTAACCAAGCTCCTGAAATGTAGGAATATTTTGTCAATACCTTCATCCCTTCACTTACAATTTGCACATAGAACTTTATAGTATGTGCTAAAGAAATGGCTCAATCAAATACACAAAAAAATGAAATCACAATATAATCATGATGCAAGAAGGAACAAAGATTAATGTTTTAGTTAAAACAAAGAGTATGTGAACCCTAAATATTAGAAAACAAAAAATTCAAATTTGGAAATGTAAACCATGGTCTTGGTAGCATATCACGACCTTAACCGGAGAGATGAGTACACTATCAAATAATACAAACCATTTGGTTTTAATATCTCATATATGTTTTTAATATCTCATTACATTTATTGACATAATGAATGTGTGTGTGCTTAACCCCATAAGCACTTTACGAACTCATGATCACTATCATCTGACTCCTAGAATGATAGAAAATGTTGTTCCACACCATGCAACGTCTGTAGCTTTCCACATGAGTTAACATAGAGACTTTGAAGTTTGGCAAGAGGACAAAACCCTACTATTCCTCTCAATTCGAAACACTCCACCAAGGATAGATATTTAGGGTTTGGGAAAACACCTTGCTTAAACAATACCTTAGAAATTTGTGTGTGTGCCAACAATAACAACTTGAGTTGAGGTATACATTTGTTGTCGTCAAAGAATTCCAATTATCCTTCAACCTTTTTAAATGGAATTTCCCGGGACAGAAAATATTTGATTGACAAAGGCTCGCACCATAATTCCATAAATTCTGATTTACATGCGTCTCCAAGATTGCTTGGTAACTTTTTTAATATGTTTTTACACACATCCAATGTTTGCAAACACTAGTGATGTGCGAATTGGGAGGAAATTCCAGCCTAAAAGATCTAGGCATTAGGAACCGACATCATTTTTTCAGTCTCTAACTTAAGGAATTTGAAGGTGTGTAGATCACATAATTCTTCTGACATAAATTTGAACAGTTAATGAAATATGACAATATTTAGAGAAGATAAAACTGGTAAAAACACAAGTGAAAATACATAATTCTTATATTTTATTTCCACTGATAAACAATAAGGGTCATTTCTTAAACCATGTAAATTATGGATAATTATCCAAGGGTTTCGGCCTCACGGGCGATAAAACCCTCGCAAACAAAAATATGACCCAAATAAGAATATGGACCAATGGTAGTGGAAAAGTACCCCCGAATATCTGTAAACCCTTGAATAGTTGCGGCTAGAGAGGGGAATGCAAATCTTCATCTGCAAAAAGTAAATTGGGAAAATCATGGTAAAATGAAAGAAAGAATGTAGGAAAAGAACAGTCGAAAAAGTGTGAAAATTTCAATTGAAAGAAGAAACCTTAACTTGTTGTAAAGAGGTGCTACTTTGGACTTGACCGAAGGGCCTATAAAATTTCCAAATTTTTCCTTGGCTCTAAGGATTGGAGTTCCAGCTGGAGGATGGAATCCAACTATGTGAAAAATCCCTCTTGCATAGACATACATCCTTTGGTTAGGTTCGTGATAACTATTAACTTGAATGCTTCGATCTATGCTGAAAACAGTTCCTTCGGTTCCATTTGAAGGGGTGAGTTCCCATGATTTTCACTTCCCTCTTGAACCCAAGTTCAATGGCCACTTTCAAGAGTAAATTCTCTTAGAGCATCAACAACTCGCCAATGAATTGCAGATCTCTTAGGGTGGAAAATAAATAAACGCTTCTACAATATGGGGATGCAACATTGAATAGAAAAAAGGGCAACTAGAACATCAAAGTCCATGTACATCTCGACTCTCCGTTTATAAATTACAATTTTATAACAATATATATCAAACCCATTGCACAGTGAAATAGGGTGACAGTTCTCGGTCGTACCAAATGAAAGAGCTAATGCTAACTCTATGTCATACCAAGTAACTAACCCATTATCGTCGTGCAACCCTCATGTTGGCTAGCCACATTGGAAATCACATCCTCTTTTAGGCATACGAATCTGCTACAGTATTATGAGGAAAAAACTCATAATAAAATTTCTATCGACATAATTAGTTGTGACATGTTTTAATATGTTAGCTTGTTCGATGCCGAAAATTGATTTTTATATCTGTATGTATGAAGTGACATATAAATCATCTATTTTTATTTAATCAAATATTTTTTTATTAATAAATATTTTTTATTTTTTTTATATTTAAAGAATTTTTGTAATTGTTTTATTCTATTTTTAGTATAAAAAGGTGATATAATTTTATTAAATATTTAACATGAAGTTGACATGCATTATTTGAAAAATAATTAATTAAAAAATAGTTGATCTCATCAATCATATAATTTAATATCCACATTAAGTAGAATATCTTAACATATTATATGTGTATGTGGGTCTAAATATTTTAATTTTTAGTGAGTGTTGTTTTTGTTATTTGAATGTGTTTTGAATGTATAAATAGATTCACTAGTTTGAAAACCCATAAAGCATTAAGATTATACAAATTTTATAGCTCATACTTGTGATTCTAACAAATACCTACTTGTTTTTGGCCAAAATTATTTGGAAAAAATATGAAAAAGAATGTAAAAACACAACATTTATACCTTGAATATATATATTAAAAGTTAATAAGAAGTGACTTTTTCACAGTTGGCTAAAGTTCAAGTCACATGAAGGTATATCTTGGAGGCATGAGGGCACCTTGAAGGTACTGATTGAATGTGTGGTTGGAGCTAGAGAGAATATATCAAATTGTCTCTTAACATATGCACACATAAGTGGACTCATGTACTCCTATTTTTAAGAGTGTCAATTGTGTTTATCTAAGATAGTTGAGAGGAATGATTAATTTATATACCTCCTCTTTTTTGAACAAATTCAAATGTGTTTATCTAAGATGGTTGAGAGGAGTGATTAATTTATCCACCTTAAGACTCTTTATAGCCTAGCTTTGGTCTTTGGCTAAGTTTATCCATTGAGTTCCTTCACTTATTATATATATATTTTTTTTGTTATAAGTTCAACTTGTTTATTTAAATAAGTTAAATTTTTATAATCTTTTATGAAAAGGGATTTACGATGAAAGTCATCTATAAAGATTAAAACTATGCTATGAGATGTTTAGGTTTGATCAACCTACTCATGAAGTTGATGAGAAAATTTCACAAATAGAATTTTTTTTTTTTAAATTAAATTGAGAATAAAAATCATTTCTGAAGCTAACATCGAAATTTAATTAATATTTTGTTAAATAAAACATGTCATAAATCAACAGATCATTCTTCATTTTTCTATCTACTTTTAAAATAAACTCATATACTTAATTAACAATATTAATTAGAAACTCTATTAATTATTACTAATGATTTATTTAAATATCTAGAGAGAATCCATATTAATTAGAAACGCTATTAATTATTACTAATGATTTATTTAAATATCTAGAGACTCTTTATAACCATGCTTAGGGAAGTTCATCCATTCAATGCTTTTCTTTTATTGTATAATTTTTTTGTGTTGTAAGTTGGATTTTTTTATTTGAATAATTTAGATTAATTATTTATTTAAATATCTAGAGACTTTTTATAACCTTGTTTGGGAAGTTTATCCATTCAATGCCTTTCTTTTATTGTAGTTTTTTTTTTTTTTTTTTTGTAAGTTGGATTTGTTTATTTGAATAATTTAGATTCGTATATATTAATAAGTTACATTGAGGATGGAAATATTTTGTGAAACTTAAAATTATTCAATAATACATTTAGATTTATCAACCTTTAATACGTTTAGATTTATCAACCTTTAATGTTAGATAAAAAAAATTCAAAAACAAATAAAATATTTAAAAAATTCAAAAATAAATAAAATATTTTTTTATGAAATAGGTAAAGGGAAAAAATCATCAATGAAGATTAAACTATTTATTGAGACATCCAAGTTTGATTGATTCTTTTGTTAAATAAAAAATTTCACAAATAAGCAAATCATTCTTCATTCTTTTATTTAATATTGAAGAAAACAAACTTAAAATAAATTCATATATTTAATTAATAATATTAATTAGATATCTTATTGTTTAACAATATTAATTAAATATCTTTTTTTTTTTTTGTTTGGCAGTGTGGGTCTTTACATGAATTCACACAAGACCTATGGTCTAAGAAACCGTGATCGAGGGGCATCTAAGTCATCAAAATCATTCGGGGATTGCACCCGGCCTCAACCACACCAACCCTTATCATGGCTAGATTTTTTTTTGCCTTTCGAAGGATTGAAACAGATGAAATTTTCATCACTAGTGTCTTAACAACAGACTCTTCACCCTGGAACCAAACCTCAGTTTGCTAATTAGATATCTTGTTAATTATCACTAATAAAAATTATAGGCAATATTTTTAATTTTATGTATAGTTAGATTATAAATTATATATATGTTTATTAGTAAAGATAATATATTATACTATTAGTTAATACTAATATTATATTATTATTGTTATGTATATAATATTTGTGTTATCATATATTATTAATTTTATATGCTGGATGTATATAATATCGATTATAAATCATGAGTATATTAATTTTATTTTTAATAGTGATTTGGTAAACGAATGTTAATCATCATTATTTTAACTATAAATTAGTTAACTAGTAATATTAAGGTTAATATCAAAATATATATAATTAATTATACTAAAGGTATTCCTTTTTGAAATTGGTCAAGCTAGACATTGTCTAACTTTTTCATCTCCATTTGACATTTGTGATTTGTTGTTTTGACATGGGTCAACTTTAATTTAAGAAAAAAAAAATGAATTACACCTAGTCGTAAATCTACCATTTTGCTAAATAATTTTTGCTTATATATATAAATGAATTTTATAAATAATAATGAGAAACTTATTATGGAGGAAATTATTAGAGTTGGAATAATCTCAAATCCATAATAAATTGGTGGGTGGGGAGCCACATGGCACAAATATAATTTTTTAAATTTATTAAAATTTATGTACCATTTTGCTAAGTAAAATTTTCTTATATATAAATAAAGGTGTTGAAATAATGAGGAAATTATCATAGAGGAACGTATTAGAATTGGAATAATCTCAAATCTATAGGAAATTAGTAGGTTGGAGCTACGTGGCATGAATCTAATTTTTACGTCGTAAGGCGTCACTATTTGAAAACAACTCTCCACTGTGCTTCGTGTCATAACATGAAACCGTTCAGTTATATGTTAGACGATTAAAACATATTCGGTCGTTGGATGAAAAAGAAAAGGTAGTTTGAAATATTTCATTTACAATGCAGTTATGAAAATGCCATACAAAGTTTTGCATCTAGTAGACTACATTCAATGAACCATGTTACTTCCACTCTTGTTCTTTTTCAACATCCAAAATAATTGTTTGAATGCATTGAGAATTTTTCTCTATGTCAAGCTCCTCCTCTTCGTCGATGTCCCCTACACATTCAAACAAATTGACAAGCGTTCAACTTATTCAAAAACTAAATCAGTGAGTTTCTTCTCAAAACCAATACAGACTACTTTAAAAGAGCTTGCTTTTATCTAAATCGTCATCGCTAGGCAGTTCCCCCTTGATGAAATCATCTCTAAGTGGTTCTTCATCAGAGGAATCATCAGCAGAGCCAACACGTGCATTTCCTCTTCGCTCGCCGAAGCTGAGGTGTCATCCTCGTCATCGAAAAGATCTTTGTTTTGGTTGTTCTGAACTTTAATTGAATCAATGTGAGGGTGTTCAATGTTTTTTTTCTTGTTCTTGGCCTTGGCTTTGGGCTGACCCTGCAAATATCCCTCCTCTCAGCCATGGCATGATTATTTCGCAACAAGAAATCACATATTTTTGAATCGGTAGGATCCAAGGAGAGGCTTGGTATATTTTGGGATTTTTGATATATATATATATATATACTTTTCTCTGGAAGTGAACTTCATGTAGCAGAAGATGGTAAGGAGATAATGGATCTTCATAATCCTTCTACACCATTGCCACCTTGGTTCACTAATGATTGCCTTTAGATGAAATGAAACATGTATGAGAAATCTGGATTTGTTTTCCATTTACAAGTTCCATACCTTTGCTGCAAAAGGTATATTTTTTCCTATGATTTTATTTTTTCTTTCTTTTTCAGTCCAAATCACCATGAGAAGCTTCTGATATGCAACCTAAAGATCTTTGTTCTGAACGTGTGATTTATAGGGATTGGGGTAGACTGGCCCATTTTAGAGACTGCAATGTTCATGCTAATCACAATTATGGGATTAATGTAAGCTCATGAAAGTTCAAAACAGTCAAAGAGGGTTGGATAACGATGGAGTGTTTGTCCACCATTTCAAAAACTCTCAATAGAGAGTATTTGGTGAAGGATAGAGAGATGAACACTATAAATTATTTGTTTTTACAGTTACACTACATGTGCATCCCACATTCGTGTTACTTTCACTTGCAATCACTTCCCCTCACTAGACCAACATACATGTCAGGATACCACATATATTTTTATTGAATTTAATCCAAATGGGTAGGGTTAATGGCAGGGTACAATTTTAATATTAGTGGATGAATGCAAGGTGTTTTATTCATAATTTATTCCTTAAAGTTTGAAATATCCCTGAATTGCTGAAAGTGTTGTGCTGGTTCATATCAAGTTTGGAATATCCCTGAATCACTCACACCTTCAAATATACTACATCTGCCTCACTCTCATAAGTCTAGTCTACATATTAACATCCATAGAGATAATGAGATAGGCTATGAGAGTATGTATTATTATTGTAATTTGGTAATCATTCGTTCTTAGGAATTAATGTGATTGAATTGGGTAAGATTTTTATTTTACATTGCCATATTCAAGTTGGCAAGGTTATGGTTTTTGCAGGGGGAGAATGAGAAGAATGAGGACTCCAAAATAGTAATATTGAATGTATATATGCCCTATCAAGCTTGTGCCATGAAGACCGAAAGAGCTTTAAAGGGATATGAAGGTGATTTCTTTTTTTCTTTTTTAGATCCTTCGAAATAAATCATAACTATGAGGATTTTGTTTTCTGTTTTGAAGAAATGGTATGAGATACTTGAAATTTTGCATTTGGAGCGAGGGTGGAAATAGTGATAGTTTATTTGAAGAACAATAATGTCACAATAAAGGGGAAGGTGGATCCTCAAAATCTTTGTGAATTAGTTGAGAAGAAACTAGGGAAAAAAAATAGAAATGGTGTACATTGGAGGCAAGAAGAAAGTATATCAGAAGAGCTCAGCTGAAAAGAAAATAGAGGACAACAATTGTTTCATTTTATAGATTACAGTCTTCTTACGAAAATGGATTAAGTAGCTAAGAAGTATGGATGACATAATTTTAGTGTTCTACTGCTACACATATCTTAAACCATGTTTAGTGTTTTATTAAAACATTCTGATAAACCAATCCTCATAAATTAAAACTTTAAATGGTCTGTTTTTTATCAACCAGTGCTCATAAATTAAAGCTTTAAATCGTTCATTGTCAATCAGGTGTAGTGATCATTGTGATGAAGGTTCAAATGCATTCTGAATCATGTGTTATACATCTTAGAAAAAACTATTCCGAAAATGAAAGGTATGGCATTTCGTTCATTTGTCAGTTTCTTTTCATGTAACTCATTCACTTTTTCCTATTCCAAATAATGATAGTGGTTAAATTGCTGCGGCATATATGATTTACAAGTGTGGAGAGCGGAGAGGCATATTTTCAGAACAAAAAATGTCTAGTAAGGGGGATGATGGATCCATAGGCCTTGGTGGATCATATTCACAAGAAGGCATGTAAATGCGCCCAAGTTATACCATAGAAGAAATTAGAAAAGGAAAATGATAGTATACATGAAAATAAGGGTGATGGCGATGGCGATGACAATAAGACTGATGGAGGCGCTTCCATTGTTCCTAGGTATGTCATCCAAAATTTCCATCCTCCCTAATTGTTCAGTGACGAGAACCCAAATACATATTCTATAATGTGATCACAAAATCATGTAAATTCATGGCAAGAAATCATGTTGGCTACTGTAGTAATGGAGAAAATGGGATGTTGGTTAACTTCTCCCCACAATGTAAAGAAAATGGTCAATGTACAATATGTTAAAGTGGTATATAGCTATCTATAAATCTGTTTCAGTGAATAAGTGTATTGTATTGTATTGTATAATAATAAAATGTATTGAATGTACCTATCTGTAAATGAGAATCCATTGACAATATACCCTTGAAGATGAGAACGCGGAAGAAAGTCTTCCAACATTTACCCACCATTAATGATTGATAATTGGATATTCATTGCTTAACATGGCATTAATTTTCTCCAAGTTTTCTTAAGACTTTGTTTTTATTTTTTTAAGCTTATGTTTTTTTAAAGCAATTTGTAGTGAATGAAGAGAATAAAATTCATGAAATGAATTTTTACATAATTAAATAAAAGTAGCAAAATAGTTATGATATATATATATTTTAAATTAATTTATAATTAATAAGAAAAAATTACTTTTAAAAATTAAATTTGAAATAACAAAATAATTATAACAATTAAGTGTATGTATAGTAATAAATTATTTAATTTTATGGGTATATATATTGTAATATTTTTACAATTTCTCACTTAGGAAATTTTACCTTAATTAAGGTTGAATCCTTACATCTCCAATAACATCATGCAAATTTACTTCCATATTTTTCTTTGTTAAATAATTTTATATTATCTCAAGTTTTAACATTGAGTATGTTTAGTTTAATGAAATCCATTACCTCTCTTATGTGTATTCTTTGTTCTTGAATACAACTCATGATATTTCCTAAAGCAGTGCATTATAATTGTCGCAACAAATAATCATAGGTCCATGTTCATGTCTAATGTTTTTGCATAGCTATTACAACGAAACAACATCCTTGGAAACATTTAAAGTTGCAATGTACTCTCTTTGAGACCTAGAATGCACAAACACTTCTTGTTTATTACTTTAACCATTGATAATTTCTTCAAACATCATAAATGTACATGGACTGTCCACATCCGTATCCTAGGGGATTCACTAAGTGAACCTTTGACATATCACGTGCTTTCGCGACATATTAAAGGATACCCTTGAATTGAATACATATTGGAAAATCCCTCTAAAAAAACTCATTATTTAACCCCATACCAATACAAACCCAATAAACCCTCCCATTTTATAAAATCCCTAATTTCACTAGATATTATAGGTATCCATTTTTTCATTAAATTTTTTTATATCCCTTTATATTTTTTCATTAACTTTGAGCTCCATATTTTATATTTTCCAATGTAACAACCCTTTACCCCCTATATATCCCCCAATATATTATTTCATTTTTTCCTCAATATATATCCCCCAAAATGAACCCATGTGGTATGGTATTGCTCCCATGGTGAAGCACCCATGATCCTAGTCAATGTCAACAAACCCATGAATATGAAGCTTATTGCTTCCATTTCCTTCATACTAAATGTTGTAGTTACTATTCCCAATAGGTACATAAATATCCACTTGGTATCTACCCATTGATCACTCCTTGCATTTTCCATGTCCCTACTTACAAATCACATTGCATATGAAATATTGGGTCTTGTGCACACCATTACATACATAAGACTACCAATGTAACAAGAGCATGGAACTTTTTCTATCCCTACTTCAAGTTCTTCACTCTTAGGAAATGTGTGGCTTATAGTTATCCATCCGAAAGAGATCGAGTATGTTTTCCACATACTTTCTTTAACTCATATACAATTTCTTATTTTAATAGTTTCTCTTAAACTCATTTTAAAATGAATAATGAAACTCATCTAAGTCCTTCTTTTCAATTAAATCATGTGAAAATTTGGATCTATTCTCCCTTGCTAATTGATTACACTCACTAATCAAAATAATATCATTAACATACAATACTAGAACAATGAAATTATTTATTTCTTTCTTGAAGTAAGCGCAATGGTTGGATCCCTCCTTTCATTCCCTTGCCCCATAACACATTTACCAAATCCTTGGAAACATTATTATGGGGATATTTTTAATCCACACAATCATCTCTTTAATCAACACACCATTCCTTCCTTCCTTTTTATGCCAAACTAGTTAACTATTTCAAGTATTTTTTTTCCTTTGAGCTCATTATCTTGGCCAATAGAGAGGAGGGATCCTAATAATTAACACCCTATATATGAGAGTATCCATTAACTAAAAAAGGATCCTTATACAACTGTACATAATTATTTTCATTATACTTCTCCTTGAACGCCAATTGCATTTGATTCTTCCCTTCCTTGAAGCAACTGTTTGAAATGAATGTTTGGTTTTGTTTCAAGGCTTTCATTTCTTCCCCCACTGATTTATTCTACTGAGAAGACACATATCCATTAAGAATATATTTGAAATTTATTTTCTCAAAACACGTGTAATATAAAGAAAATTTATTAAAATAGGTGGGCTCATAGGCATACCCATCAAGGCTTTTTTTTTCCCATAATTCATCTCAATTTTTTCTCTTCATCTCAATGATCAGTTTCAAGATTCCTATTTTCATTAAGCATTAATGGTATTTTTTTTTTTTGTTGATTTCAACCTTCCTCTTTTTAAATTTCTACATTTGGTCCATTTGAAAATTCCCAATGCACCTTCTCTAACAATGATAATTCTTCATGTTGATCTTCATAATATTTATCCTCCTTCAATATAATTTTTAAATTTTGGATAAGATAATGCTTGGATGGAATCCACAGTTTGTAACCATTTACTCTTTCTAAATTTCCCATAAATATGTAATTGACTAATTTGGACTTAAAAAAAATTCTCATTTAGCCTAGCTATGTGCATGTAAGCCTCATATACAAAAATATGGAGATGTGAAATAGAGGTATTCTCTCCACTCCAAGCCTTTTCATATGCCTTATCATACAAAAAGTGATCTATCAGTCAAATTATAATTTTCTCTAACAACCACTTCAAGACAAAATATTTTACTCAAACTAATAACTACTTTCACTCTACATGCTTTCTCCATCCAGGTTCGATTAAACCTCTTAGTGACACTATTTTTCTTAAGAGTATGTTGAGTTTTCCTCTACCTTGTAGAACCTCAAGGTTTGGAGAATAACTCTAAATCATATGAACAATACTCATCATCATTATCTATTCTCAAATCCTTCACCTTCTTGTAACTTCAACTTTCAACCAAGTACACAAATATCTCAAAATAATTAAGAACGTCATTTTTCTTATGCTATTTCCAAGAGCCTGACATCAAATGGAATTCCTATGAGACGTGAACAAATATGGGACATACCTTCCAACTTACAACTTGCAGCCATAGGTTTGATTGGACTAGATTTTTTTTTTTAATACATGTTTCATATCAGTGAATGTAAAATGCAAAAATAGAGTTAGGAAAAGTTGAATTTACAATTGAAAACCAAATTTTCATCCCTTGTACCTAATGAGCCTTCTTCATTGAATTTTTTCTTGAATGACATTTTGTTTACTAATTTTTATCATTCAATGATTTCTTATATTTCAGGATTCTTCTCTCTTTTATGTCTTACGACATTTCCTTTGCAACATCTGGCGCAATTTCTAGTTTAAATTTATTAAAAGTCAATGCAACCTAACAAACTCTGAAATACACTACAACCGTTGATAAACATTTCACCACATCACTGATGAAGGCATAAGTTTACATACATAAATAAGTGCATATTTATATATGCTTATGCAGAAAGAGGAATACATATATCCATTTGTATATATGAGCTAAATAATACATAAGATTTGAACACCAATCAACATACAAAGAGACACATGCCCAACTAAAAGTGAAAATAAACAAAAAAACATAAGAAGAAATCAACCCCAAGTTCATAATGTAATAGTTGGAAATTTCTTGGTTTTAATATTGTCTTGACCAAGATCAAGGAACCCATGTTATCACAATGAGTTGCTCGGAGGTCCACATTAACCAATTATGAATTCTTAGCAATAATTATTAGGTGGGTGGTAAGTATTTAAGCTCCATGATATATTCTATAATTTTCGTAGTAGTATACATGAATCAATGATTGAGATTTACCCCCAAAGTATTATGTCTTTTTTATCCTTTTAGTTAAATTAATTAATTAAAAAAAATGTTATATGAACAAGTATCATGTGAAATGATTTATGGTTTTTTGGGGAATATAGTATTGATAAGGCATAGTAATAGCCCATGATATTATAACAAATCATATTTGCAAATTAATAATCTCCACGATAAAGTAAGGATAAATATATTTAATTAATTTTTAATATCTAAATTAAAATTAAGTTTGTTATTTAATTATTTTTAATGTTTTTAAAAAATAATATTAAGAATAATAAGAATAATAATGATAATTTAATTTTAATATTATGGCTAAATTAGATATTAAATTTATATATGAGATCTTTTCATTTAAGGTTTATAAAGGTATATATATTTTAATCCTTTTTCAATTTGAACCTATGACATTTCACCAAAGAAACACATACTCTTACTCTTTGTTATATATATATATATATATATATATATATATATATATATATATATATATATATTAAATTTCACTCCTTTATATTTATACTTTGTCAATATGAAATTGGGATTTATATTTTCTCCATTCCACATATAAAACAAATATATACAAAATAAACAATTCAATAATGTGAAAATTTTCCAAACTAAAAATGCATATCATATACTTAGTAGGTACTCCTTCAAATCAAGAGTGAGGAGTGTTTAGTTATTGTTTCAAATTAAAAATGGGGAAAATGTTTATTCACTCATTATTAAAGAAAAGTAAAGCATAATAACAAAATTATTAACAATGTTAACATTCAAGCGATGGAAATTTTTTTACATTAATTAAATAACTCACTTTCATTTAAACTAGATATTTCCATTTAAAACACACACACACACACACACACACACACATATATTAAGTCGAAGTTTTTTCATTACTCAAAAATAATATACAAAGATGTCAAAATGCATGTGGTCTCACCTTGTCCATGTTTGTTGACCAATGTTATTACTATGCTACATATAAAAAGAAAAATCCCCAACGAAGAGAAACCTTATAGGCCTTATATAGCATAAAACAAAAAGAACTAGAGTGACATTTTTTACCATAATCAGACATCAAAATTGATTGTAGTAGGATTATCTGGCCCCGTTCCTGGAGGAGGAGGAGGATGATACAAGAAGTTGACATGTTGCTTAAAGTGAGCAATCCAAGTTCCATATTTTCGATCTTCTTAGTAAATAGATTCTTCCCACACCATACAACCACAATTCTTTCACAGACATGGCATTGAAAATAATGGATTTGCTCTAGCTTTGCCATAAATTCCTCGTATTCCTCACTCTAGACTCTATCATGAGATTACATCATGTCTACGATATATTGGATCATCGCATGGAGTGTCGCAGTTCTCCCACCACGCTTAGAATATGCGCGCCCAACTAACCCTACACCACCTGGATTGCTACTTTTCCCCCGTGTTGTTGAGACTTGGCCAATACCCATTCCGCTACACCCCCTGCCTACTCCACAACTACTCTGAGCTAGGATCCTTCTACCCTTGTCAATCACAGAAATCACTGAAGACCTTCTCCCACCACGTGCTCCATATCCCCAATACCAAAAGTAATTCACAAATATGGTACCATGGCTGATGCTATCCCCATCTACTCTCACACCACTACCCTAAACTCCATCCAACACAATTGACCACTCCCCAAGTTAGGGCACTTCTGAATTCGCTTGAACAGGGGTACACAAGGAATGTAGCCTTGGCTTCATGCTGGTGGTCGTTTCAAAACGTAGACCCCTTAGGCTAACCCCAATCCACTCCAAGGAACACCTAATCAAACCCAACACCACACACCAAAAATTAGGCACACTACCAATTGACCACCCTCCACCAAAACCCAAAATTCCACACAAAAAACAAAGAAGGCAAGATAACCCAATGTCGATGGTCACCTTGACCCAAAATTTTCGCGAAACAATAAAAAATACAGGCTAAAACTTGCAGACAACCCCTCTCCTAGAAAAGCTAGAAGGAGTCCTCCCAATTGCACATAAGAAGAACTAGGAGTTCAAGCTCCTATAAGCCTGAAAATTTTCAAAACCACTGGGCTTCACCGAACGTAATTATTCTATCAACGTACCTAGGAAGGAAAAGCTAGGAAATGCTTGTGCAAGAGAGCCAACACAACACCAACACTAAAACCCTCACCTAAGCAAAACTGCCACAACCAAAAGCTCGGGCGCCACTTATAAAAGAAATAGACATCTTACAAAGAAAAACAAAGAACTACCACCCCGAATTCCAAAGAAAGAATCCATGCAGGCCCAAAAAATAAATGCCCAGAACTAAATAGATCTTCAAATAACACACCCTCCAACCAAGGAATGAAAGGGAAATTTTCACCCTGAGAAATAGGGAAAGATTTGTTACCTTATTGAGGTCATAGGAGGAGAGATAAATATAAGACCACCACCACACCCACATGACCTTAAGAATGAGAACACAGGTAAATTTGTATCCATTAATGAGCCAAGAAACACCTAGACTACTCCATGCTCCATACTACTTAACCATTGTAACATCATCGCCACTGATCTTCGAGGCGGTACTATTCCTTTGCACGCAGGTGAAGGAAGATGTTTCACACATTCAATGCAGAGAAATTAACCACAACATGATGGAAGGGTTGGATGCTTGCCCTCCTCTGCTCATACCTAATGCCAAATTTCATTCTTCATGTGATGCATGGTTCGAAGTGTTTGACACCCCCATCGGGGATAATTATTTTAATTTTTTAAATATAGTAATTTTTATAGTTATTTATAAAAAATCGCGAGTTAATCAAATTCACTTTTAATTAGCTTTGTTTTTAAAAATGTCACATTTAAATGTTTATATTAATAGAAACTTGATAACCTTACTTTTTACAATTATATTACATATTCAAATTACTAAGAAATAAGAAATAAATATGCATCAATATAATATAAAACTGAAAATAAAATTTAAATAAGTAGGCTCATGCAACATATCAATTACTGAAATCATAAAAACTTTTACAAGAAAATAGTTCTTATTTTATTAAAATATAATGAATTATCTTCATCTTGGAACTAGGAAAGGTACATGGGTTTTAAGTCATAAAAACTTTTATAGGAAAAGAGTTCTTAATTTATTAAAATATAATAAATTATCTTCATCTTGGAACTAGGAAAGGTAAATGGGTTTTACATAGGTTGATTCTGATACATGTAATGTGCAGTCAAATATTTATTTATATATCATATATAAAAACTAAATATATTCATTTTTAGGATGTGGTTATGGGGCTTCATGTTCAAAATCCATGATACCTATGATATAGTGATGAATGGGCACATTAAATTAAATTTGATTTCAACAAGTCATTTTTGCCATGGTGTTTTACACTATTCTTGATTCAAGCTTATTAATAAATATGATAAGGTTTACACTCAATTATGTAATTTTAAGATTTCCTTTAGGTGTTTAAGGGATAACTTTAGGTATAATAACATAAAATTTGTAATTGAAAAAAAATTGGCTTAATTTTGGTTTTTTTCAACCAATTTACATCTCGATCATAACCTAAATTTTTTTTTATATAACAGAAAATATCTAAATTTTTGGTCAAGTTCGTATAGAAATTACTGCTTTAGGGATTCTTAAGATAACTCCCAAACAAAATTGCTTTAACTAATTATGATAAATTCCGACCTTAAATCATGTTCAACCTAAGATGTTATTGGGTATATTTTTTGTTTAGGAATGGCCAACCTTGACATAAATAATTCTTAGCTACGGTTAACTTATATGATCACTCTTTATTGTGGGACCGAAACGAGTTGTGCAAATGCAATCCTAATTGCTTCTGGAAAGATAAGAAAGAAAGAAATAAAATTTTAACGCTCATGAGGCTAAAGATAACCTATGGGACCTCTTTTAGAGTGAAAAACTTGAAGAAAAATTGTGCACCTCAAGAGATTTAATCCTCTTCAAAATGGATCTATATTGGTTCTATATATGCATATAGCATGTGTAACTTTTCATTTCTAAAACTTTATTTTTGAATGCATAAATGGATACAATTCCTTGAAAGTTTACTTCGACACTTGGATTGTGTAAAATACACCACATAAATTTTCAATTATAAAAAATATTTGCTAGACAAAAGTTAAATTTAAATTTAAAACTTGAATTAATGGCTCCAAATAAATTTAAAATTTTTAAAAGGAGATAGCTAAAATTCTAAAAAAAAACCCCTTCTTGTTAAAAGTAGAAGACATAAAATATATCCATTAAATTGAGCAGCTCATAGGTGAGGTACTTCACTTGGAGACTGTCTATAGCATAATGCTCTACGATTCATCATTAAACATCATGAATATATATAGTTTACAAGAAAATAGGAGAGTTAGAATAACCACCTAAAATGTAGGAACTAAATCCTAATCTAAGGCACACACATAACTAATGAATTGACTCTCTCCAAGAATACATTTCTCCATTAACTTCAACACTCCCCTTTAATGGACAAAGGGTTCACTAGTACTCCTAACATCTCCCTAAATAGCTCAAATTTAATTATTCTAAGATGCTTGGTAAAAATATCTACAACATTGCCGCAAGTGTTACAATAGTAAATATGTATTTCCTTTGATTGAACCTTCTCCCTAACTAACTGAAACTATGTATAAATATGCTTTGTTATTTTAAGAAACATTGGATTATTTTCAAGTTTGATTGAGATCTGGTTGTCACATTTGATAATTATTTCATCTTTTTGTTCTTCTCCGGCATCCTAGAGAAGTCTCCTCAACCAAATTGCCTCACACCTTGCTGCACACATTACTTGATGCTTTGCTTCTGTTGAAGACAAGGATACAATGTTTTTCTTCTTCCCGCTCTATGCAATGACCCCAGACCCAATGTTGAATGCATAACTTGTTATGGATTGATTTTCATCCACATTTCTAGCCCAATATGAGTCTAAAAAACCTATCAATATAACATCAAATGAATCAATATATTTAATACCAAAGTCTAAGGTTCCTTAAAGATACCTTAATACGCCTTTCATTGCAATCCAGTGATTCTCAAGAGGCTTTGACATGAATTGGCTCAATATAGTGACTACAAAAGCCAAATCCGACCTAGTTGTAGTCAAGTAAATTAGACTCCCAACCAAATTTCTACACAATGTTGCATCTACCTCCTTAGAACCATCATTATACTAAAGTTTGATATTTTGTTGTAAAGGCACTCTGACAAATTTTCAGTGATCCATTCAAAAAAATTTCAATAAGCTCCTGACATACTTTCCTTGAGACAGCAAATTCTGGCGAGAATCCCTCTAGACTTCAAGACCCAAATAATAGTGTAGCTCTCCAAGGTCTTTCATCTCAAAAGCATGTGACGTTTTCTCTTTGATTTCTTTAATGAGTTCATCAACATTTCCTGTAATGATAAGATCATATACATATAAAGAAATCAAAACAATTTTTCCCTCTTTATCGAACACGATATACAGATTATGGTCATTATTGCATTTTTTATAACCATGTTGTCGGAAAAGGGAACCAATTTTATCATACCACGACCTAGGTGCATTTTTTAGTCCATATGATGCTTTCCTCAATCTACAAACTAAATGTTCCTCCCCCTGTTTTACAAACCCTTCATGTTGCATTAAATGCACTTCTTCTTTTAATTCCCCATTTAAAAATGCCGATTTCACATCTAAATGGTGTATCATCCAATGATGTTTGGTAGCTAAAGCAATTAACATTCTAATTGTGTTTAATTTAGCTACAAGGGTGAAAGTTTCCTCATAGTCTATGCCATATTTCTGTGAGTACCTCTTTGCAACCAGCCTAGATTTATATTTGTCTATACTCCCATCTGATTTAAATTTAGACTTGTATAACCATTTGCAACATATGGGTTATTTTCCTTTAGCTAGTTCAACTAGATCCCAGGTTTTGTTTTTAATTATTGGATCATATTCCTCTTCCATGGCTACCCTCCATATTGACTAGCTTCTTTATAATTTGAGGGTTCAACAACATTTAACATAATAGTTATAAGAGCATGATCCCTATATCTTGCTAGAAATTAAATTTTCGAACCCGATTTCCTGAGAGGTGGAATGGCTTTGAATCTATTTTAATCATCCCTTGGTGGACTTGTCTTGATGAGCGCATATGTACCATCCACTTCTACCTTTTTCTACTGCAGTTTCTCATGGTTGTCCCTTGTTTCATCACTCCCTTCATCCATAAGCAAAGGTATGTGCCACTCTCTATTGGCACTGTCATGGTTTCTATCATCAACGTGCTCATGGAATACTACATCTTTGATTGCAAACACTTTATGAGTAGAGGGATTAAATAATTTATAAGCTTTAGGCTTTGTAGAATACCCAACAAAAATGCATTTAATGGCCTTTGACTCCAGTTTCTTCTTATCCTCTTTTGGAACATGAGCAAAAGATTTGGAGCCAAAAACACTTAAATGATTAACTGAAGGCTTAAAACCTAACAAAGCTTCGAATGGAGTTTCAAAATCAAGGCCTTTTTTTGTACTCATATTCTTCAAATATATTGTAGTATTTATTACTTCTGCCCAAAAACCATTAGACAGATTCCTATCTTTTAACATGCTACGAGCAAACTCCACAAGGGTTTTCTTCTTCCTATCTGCAACCCCATTTTGTTGAGGAGTGTGGGATACTGTGAAATGCTAAAATATCCCATGTTCCTTGCAATATTTGATGAAACCACCCATCTTCTATTCTCCCCCTTGGTCTAAGCGGAGAATTTTGATGAATTTCCATGTCTGTTTTTCAATCATGCTTCTAAACTTCTTAAAATATTCAAAATTATGATCCTTATTTCTGTGAAATTATACCCAATTTAATCTCATGTAATCATCAAAAATAATAATAAATAATAGGCACCTCCTAATGACCTCATCTGCATCAACCCACATAAATCAGTGTGTAGAATCTCCAGTATATCTCTATTCTTTCTATCTAAATTTGTAGGAAACTCATCTCTGTGCATCTTCCCAAGAGCACATGCTTCACAATCAACATGAACATTCTTTAAAACAGGGAGACCATTGACCATACCTTGTTTCTGAAGTAGTAGCAAGTCATTGAAATTGATATGACCGAATATTTGATGCCATAAGTCTTCTATAGTCATAACTCATGATGCCAAGGCTTCGTGTGGTGCACCTCTTACATTCAACTTGTACATACCTCCCACTCAAATCTCCTGATGAAATTGGCTTCATACGATCGAGCAGATATTTAATAACATAATAAGATTTAAAAAACTCTACCTTAAGATTCTGATATATTATCATAGGAACAAAGATCAGATTCTTTTTTATTCTCGATACATACATTACATTTTGAATATGCCTAATATTTCCATCAGGTAATACGACATGAAAATTACTATACCCTTTGATTGGTACCCTTTGTCATTCCCAAGGTATATTTTAGCACCATTGTCTATTTCTTTAAAATTTTCAAACCAATGATTGTTACCTGTCATGTGAGTGGAAGCTCCTGAATCCACAAACCAATTATCCACCTCATCGTTCTCAGTAGAGAAAATAGAATAAGACATAAAAAGTCTGAGCTCCTGATTTTGATCTTAATCAGCAAAGTGCCATGCATGCTTCTTATGTCTATGTAGAGTTTTATCAAGCCTCTTCTTATGGAAATACCTAGCAATATGACCAGATCTACTACATTAGAAACATTTGGTTCCTGAATCACTTTTTTTTGAAGACATACCTTGAGATGGCATACCTTGAGGTGGATTTATTTGCGGTGTACCTATTCCTTTCTATATTGCACTTGCCTTCCCTCTAAAGGGATTCTTCTTTGCCATTAAACCAAGATCTGAACTCTCGGGGTTTTAGAGCCATCCGCCTTTCTTCCTCTTACATTAGTATCCACATCAATTCTTCAAATTTAGGGTTTTCTATTTCATAGTCAAGCCAATGATAAACATCCGATAGTCATCAATCATACCACTCATGCTAATAGTGACAAGATCAATGTTTGACACTGTCTCTCCTATGTCGCCCAACTTATTTTTGAGCTCCTTAACTTGAGAGATGAACGCAACTATTGATTCATTCTCCTCCATTTTAATGGAGAGAATATTGCTCTTCAGGAACAATAGGCAATTTGTGTTTTTGATCTGGTACAACTCCTTAAGAGTTTTACATATCTCATTTGCTGATTTACGCTCTCTGATGTGAGGGACAATGCAGTCTTTCACTGAAAATTTCAACAACACTTTCACCTTGTTCTCTCTCTTCTCCCAATCCTGAATAGCTGTAGTTGTTCTGCCTCCTGCTGCTATCGGCTTCAATTCATCTCCATTTGGAATCGACAATGCACTTTTCCCCTCAAGCAGGGTTTGAAACTTGAATTTCTAATTAGAATAACTGGATTCATCGAGATTATTTCTCTCGTTCAAGTACACCTCTACCATCTGATTATTCATTGTGATAGGTCTACCTCAAAAAAAAATTCGACCTCCAGCAATTGAAAAAAAAACGAATCTATCTCCAGATTCAAAGGAGTGATATCATACAAAATAGGTTCTCTTTTAAAACACAACTCTTTAAAATGAATAATAAAAAAAAAAACAAATCTTTTTTTTTAAAGGATATAGAAACCCTCTTTTAAAAAACAGAGCCCCTTTCCAAATGCGCTCCAAGCACTTTTCCCTTTTAAAATATTATGACCCCTTAAAAAATATTCAAAAGAAAAAAAAAATGAATTCAAAGAGGGTAAATCAGAAATACTTACATCCGCTCAAAAGTAGATTTAGTGCATGAGGCCAAAGTAATGAGTTTCTCTGCTCTCTCGCACTTCGGATTCGATTCAATTTGATATGATCCAAGGCTTCTATATGAAACTATATCTGCGAAGCAATATGTTGGTTATCAACACCACCTCTGCCTTTTTATCTGGCAAGACGCTTAAAATTGGCAACAAATGCTGACATACGATGTTGCCGATGCAGCAGTACCACGTTCTTCGATGGAAGTGATCCACAGATCCACAAGTGTTGGAATTTCTGAAGTATTCCAAAACACACAAAGAGAATGAAATCTCTCCTTCTAACACAGAGAACTCATTTAAAAAATTTTGCTGGACAAAGATGAGACAAAATAACACTTCTATTTCATTACAAAAAAAACTCTGTTACAAACTGAAGTTCTTCCTCTTCTGAGGGATTACAAAAGAAAATTCTGTTTGACTACTTCTGAAATGTAATGCTGCACATTCCTCGAACTGCTCTCTATCTCATTAAAAAAAAATGCACACACAGTGCTCTGTTTTTTGTTTCTGCCTTCTGGCTTTTCCCAAAAAAGTTACATTACACAGTCACACTAAAAATTGTTTTTGTCTGCGGGCTTCTTTTCATTACAATGCACACTCCATTCTCTGTTTTTCTCATAGAGTCTATTTTCCTTTGGTATCTCCTCTCCCTTCTTATATGACACATAAGAAAATAAAATAAAAACAAACTATTAAATTTAAATATATACTATAAACTTTTCAAGTTCATAAAAATATGTGTTAAACGTACATATATATTAACCTGAAGTCAAAAGTCTTAATCAAAATATGTTGCAGCATTTCAAAGACACAAAAAATTAAACTCCATTTGATAATTTATCGCATCCACTCTATGCGATCGGCTCCATTTCATGCGAATGGCTTAACACTTTGCGTATTGTGATATGTGATATACGATATCGGCAATATCACATCGCAAATGAAACGTCGGGACTTATTATGGTGCGGAAAAAAAATTCAAAGTTGCGAAATTGTGAAATTGCGATGTTGTGAAGTTGCGATCTCCATTCTGTGGTTGGTGGTGTTTAATGGTGGTTGGTGATGCGACTTAAATAGAGGGATGGCGACACGGTTCTTCAATGCATGAGCTGGGCTATGGCCTTTGTCAAATAAAATGGATTTTCAGGTCTTTAAATGCGCAGTAGAGTGAAGATCAATCCAAGTTAAAACTTCTCTTGTCCTTTGAGTTTCAATCGAAACAAATTCGCTGTCCCTCAAACACTTCATATCAGAGTTGCTACCACTATCCTTTTCTGCTCTGTGGCAGTTGGATTTAATATTTCAACACTCCCCCTTAAATTTAACTGCTATATTTTCTTCCATACACAAACACTTTCTCAGATAATTAAAACTTTTTTGCCCCAATGGTTTTGTTAAAATGTCTGCAAACTACTCTTCAGTTCTGTAGTCTTTCAAAACAATTTCACCATTGTTCACTAGCTCCCTGACATAGTGATACTTGGCATCAATGTGTTTCATTCTCTTATGAAACACTGAATTCTTTGACAATGCTATTGCTGAGCTATTATCACAATAAATTGTTGTGCCTTTTACCTGTTCATGACATAAACTCCTCAACATTCTTCTCATCCAAACTGCTTGACATGCTGTCACTGTAGCTGCCACACACTCTGCCTCTGCTGTAGATAAAGCCACAATTGGTTATTTCTTAGAAGCCCATGAAATGGCTCCTGAACCCATATGAAAAACATAACCAGAGGTGTTTTTCTGGTCATCTATACTTCCAGCCCAATCATTGTCATTATATCCAATCAATTTAGAATTTTCTGAAGTGGTATATAAAATTCCATACCTCTTTGTTCCTTTCACATACCTCAGAATTCTTTTTACTGCTTGCCAATGCGCCTCCTTTGGAATTTCCATAAATCTGGAAATTAAACTTATAGCATGCATAATATCTAGCCTAGTTGCAGTCAAATACATGAGGCTGCCAACTATGCTCTTGTACAAACTTGGATCAAAATCCTTGCTGATGTCTTCCTTGCTCAATTTCAATCCTGTCATTGTAGGAATAATTGCTGCCTTGCAATCCTGCATATTAAATCTTTCCAAAACATCATTTGCATATTTAGCTTGAGTGATAAAAAAATTATTTTCATTTTTCTCTACTTCTATTCCTAAGAAGTATTTCAACAATCCCATATCAATCATCTCAAATTCATCTTTCATGACTGATTTAAAATTCTCAATGATGTAAGCATCATTACCTATGAATATAACATCATCCACATACGAAACAACAATCAACATCTTACCATCTTTCTCCTTGATGTATAATGTGGGTTATCCTTCACATTTTTCAAACCCATTTTCTAGTAGATAGGCATCTATCCTACTGTACCATGCTCTTGGTGCTTGTTTCATCCCATAAAGAGCTTTCTTCAATCTGCAAACTTTGTGCTCTTGGCCTTTCTTCTCATATCCCAGAGGTTGTTCAACATAAACATCTTCCATCAATACTCTACTTAGGAATGTTGATTTCACATCCATTTGGTAAACCTTCCACTTTTGTTGTGCTGCTATGGACAACACTGCTCTCACTGTTTCCATTCTTGCAACCAGTGCAAATGTTTCTTCATAATCTCTTCCTTGTTGCTGCTTATAGACTTTGACAACAAGTCTAGCCTTGTGCATTTCAATCTTACCTTCAACATTGCTCTTGGTTTTATAAACCCATTTCACTCCAATCACTTCTTTTCCTTTTGGGATATTAACTAATTCCCATGTCTTATTTTTCTCTATGGCATTCATTTCTTCATCCATTCCATCTATCCATTTCTTATCTTTTATAGCTTCTTCAAAATGAATAAGATCCTCTACATGAAAATACAATGCAAATAAAGAGTTCATACCTTCATTTGCTGCTTCTTGCTCATAAATATCATTCAAACTTCTAAATCTGGTTCCTCTTTCACTTGGTGTACTTGTGCTTGTAGAAGCACTCAAATCTGCTCCTTGTGGTATGCTTGGAGAAGCACTGCTATCACTTCTCAAAGGTGTTCTTATACCTGCTTATGGTGTCCCTTGATGTCCTTGTGTTGGTGGAGGTGGTGCTACTAATGAGAGATGTATTTCAGCCATCTCTTCCTCATTATCATCATGAGACAAACAAATTTTAACATTCACTGTTTTCTCAATGCTTCAATCCCAAGCTTCTTCCTCAATGAATTGTACATCTCTGCTTATAACAAACTTCTTGGTGGATGGGTTATACAACCTATATACCTTGGATTTTTCAGTGTATCCAATAAATATGCACTTCTCCCCCTAACTGTCCAACTTCTTCCTCAGTTGATCCGGAAGGTGTGCATAAGCCACACAACCAAAAACTCTCATGTGGGTGACACCTTATTTTATGCCACTCCATGCTTCTTTCGGAACTTTGTTCATTACAGCTTTGGTTGGGCATCTATTCAAGATATATGATGCACAATGTACAGCTTCAGCCCAATACTCATTTGGAAAATGTTTTGCCTTCAACATACTTCTTACCATGTCCATGATGGTTCTATTTTTCCTTTCAGCAACTCCATTTTGCTGTAGTGTATACCTTGCTGTAAATTGCTTGCGTATGTCATTTTCTCTACAAAAACGCAGAAATTATTTTGAGATACACTCACTTCCTCTATCAGTTCTTAATACCTTAATATGCTACCCACTTTGTTTCTCAACAAGTGCCTTAAAGTGGCAGAATTTCTCAAACACTTCACTCTTATATTTTAAGAAATAAACCCAAGTTTTTCTTATGTAATCATCAATAAAAGTTAGCATGTAATGACTTCTTGCTAGTGATGGTGTTTGCATTGGTCTACAAAAATCTGAATGGAAAATTTCTAAGGGTGCCTTTGTCCTTATGCTCTTTCTTGATGGAAAGTTTTCTTTGTGTTGTTTGCCCAAGATGCAGCATTCAAAAAGGACGTCCAGTTTCTCAATCAATGGTAATCCCTTTACCATTCCTTTCCTATGCAACAAATTCAGACCTTCAAAGTTGAGATGTCCAAATCTCAAGTGCCATAACTAGTTTTCATCCTTTGCTTCTCTTTGGTAAGTCTCTTGTGTCACTGCTGCCATTTCAACTCTTTTCTTCAAATCTGCTCTCATTCTGAGATGGAACATTCTATTCCTTGTCATCTTCACTTGTGCAATGCATTTCTTTCTTGGTGGTTTATCCATGGTGGTACATACATCATTTTCAAAGAAAACATTGTACCCCTTTTGAATGAGTTGTCTAATGCTCAAGAAGTTACAATTCATACCAGGCACATAGTAAACAACTGATATGGATCTCCCTTCTCCTTTCTTTGTCAAAACATTTACTCTGCCTTTTCCCATGACAGAGACCTTACTGTCTGTCCCCAATGTTACTTGAGACTTTACATTTTCATTTAACATGGAAAACATGGAAATGTTTTCCAGTCATATTGTTGCTACATCCTGAATCTAGAAACCATATATGTTCATTCTTTTCCTCAGCCATATTACATGGTAAAAACAACTTCTCTTGACTGATATTTTCCTTAGTAAAATTAGCACTGGATCTATTACCCATGTCACTCTGTTTCTTCCTACATT
This sequence comes from Pinus albicaulis, assembly GCA_034641835.2. Lineage (NCBI taxonomy): Eukaryota > Viridiplantae > Streptophyta > Pinopsida > Pinales > Pinaceae > Pinus > Pinus albicaulis. The sequence goes on from CM076570.1 coordinate 905,077,528, forward strand.
CATTGACATAGTTCCCATAATTCTTACAGTAATGACATTGGACTTGGGATTTATCATACCTTTGTCCATGTACTTGATTTTTTCCGCCTTGCTGGCTGCTGCCTTGGCCTTGGTTCTGATTTTGATTGCTGCCCCTTCCATTTTCATTTGCAAGGCTATTTCTTCCTCCTCTGTTTTGGCTTCTAGCTCTTCCTTTTCCTCTGTAGCTTCCTCTGCGTTGACCTCTTCCTCTTCCAAAGGACATTTGGGTCTTGAAGGCATACTCCAAAGATGAGTTTGTTGTTCTTCCCAATCTTTGTTCATTTTTTATCAACGATGCATAAAGCTCATCAACAGTAAACTTTGAGAGATCTTTTGTCTCTTTGATGGTTGTGACTATCACATCAAACATTGAGGGTAAGCTCCTCAACACTTTCTCTATCCTTCCTTCTTCAAGTGTATCTCCATGAGACCTTATCCGGGTAACCAAACGAATCACATGTGTGAAGAATGAGTCTATGATATCAGACTCTTTCATACAAGGAGTTTCAAAGTCTCTCCTCAGCAATTGTAGTTTTGTTGTCTTCACCTTCTCCATACCTTGATAGGCAGTCTAGAGGGTATCCCATGCATCCTTGGACCTCTTAGCTTCTGTTATCCTTGGAAACACACTTTCATGCACTGCTTGATAGAGATAGAAGAGGGCTTTTGAATCCTTCTTCCTATTACACTTCAACAAATCCTTCTCTGTCTGTTTTAAGGCATTAAAAGAATTTTCATCTGCTGGTTATTCAAAACCATCTTCAACAAACTCCCACAAGTCTTGAGAGGCAAACAGGGCTCTCATGGTGGTTGCCCAATAGTCATAGTTCTTCCCATTAAACTGTGGGAGTTGAGTATTTCCAATACTCGTGCTTGTGCTAGCTCCTGCCATGGCTAGCACACTGAATTATGCTTTTAAACTTGACTGTGTTTATAAACAAACGGTCTCTCTTCTTAGAGACAAACTTTGTCTTCAAAAAGACTTCTCTGGACTGCACTTTTTATACACAAAACAAAAACTCTGTTTTTGAGAAATACTTTGCTTTTTCTGAGCCTTCACTCTGCTGATCAAAAGCTGCAACAAGTTCCTTTCTTCAGCTTCTTTGAATATCCTTCAAAGAGCCTGGACTAGCTCCGATACCATGTTGGAATTTCTGAATTATTCCAAAATACACAGAGAAAGCAAAATATCTCCTAACACAGAGAACTCATTTAAAAAATTTTGCTGGACAGAGATGAGACAAAATAACACTTCTATTTCATTAAAAAAAAAACTCTGTTACAAACTAAAGTTCTTCCTCTTCAGAGAGATTACAAAAAAAAATTCTTTTTGACTGCTTCTGAAACGCAGTGCTACACATTCCTTGAACTACTATCTGTCTCATTAAAAAAAATGCACACACAGTGCTTTGTTTTTTTATTTCTGCCTTCTGCCTTTTTCCAAAAAAATTACATTACACAGTCACACTAAAAACTATTTTTTCCAGCAGGCTTCTTTTCATTACAATGCATAGTCCATTCTTTGTTTTTCTGAGAGAGTATATTTGCCTTCGGACTCTCCTCTCCCTTTTTATATGACACATAAAAAAAGAAACAAAAACAAACTATTGAATTTTAATATATATTATAAAATTTGCAAGTTTATAATATATATGTCTTAAACGTACATATATATTAACCCGAAGTAAGTTTATAATATATATGTCTTAAACATACATATATATTAACCTAAAGTCAAAATATGTTGTGGCATTTCAAACACACAAAAAATTCAATTCAATTTGATAATTTATGGCATCCACTCTATGTGATCGGCTCCATTTCATGCGAACTCCTTAACACTTTGTGCATTGCGATATGCGATATCTTCAGTATGCATCACAAATGAAACGTCAGGACTTATGATAGTGTGGAAAAATAATGCGAAGTTGCGAAATTGCGATGTTGCCATCTCCATTATGTGGTTGGTGGTGTTTAATGGCGATTGGTGCTGTGACTTAAATAAAGGGATGGCAGCACAATTCTTCAATGCATGAGCTGGGCTACGGTCTTTGTCGAATAAAATGGATTTGCAAGTCTTTAAATGTGGAGTAGAGTGAAGATCAATCCAAGTTAAAACTGCTGCTGTCCTTTGAGTTTCAATGGAAACAAATTCGTGGTCCCTCAGAGACTTCATATCAGAGTTGTCGCCACTGTCCTTTTCCGCTGTGCGGCAATTGGATTTAATATTTCAAGAAGAAGCTGGATTTCAATCACAGATTCACGATCTGGAAACCTCACCACAATCACCATGTGGATCACAAGCACGATGCACACAACAATATGACGACTGCTCCACGATGTTATCGATCTCAACCACCACGCTTCCGCTCGCATATCTTCAATAACTGGCAACCACTACACTGGTCGCATGCTCCTTCACAGCAGTAGCACCTATACGCTTACCAGATCCTCTGCGTTTTTATCTGGTGCGCCAACGCAGTCAGCATATTCAACGTCTTCTGACTCCAGAACCTTGACCTCGATGCCCTTTGAGCAGGTTCATGATCAATCTGCTGCGAGCACATTCTAGCAGACACACCACCACAGATCACACTTCGACGCTGCATGAAGGAAGCTCACCGTCCACACTAACCACACTGTTAGCAAATCTCTCAAATCCGGTTAACCTCCACAGGTCAACCTTCACGTGGAACAACGCCTCTCTGACCGGCAAATCAACGCTGACATCCCGCTCTGGTGAAAATCGTTGTAAGAGGACGGAGAACAGCGCGGTTCCTGGGGTCATCGGTGTGCTGGCTACACTTCTGACCAAGGTTGACCAGTGTGGATTTTCAACCAAAATGGTTCTGCCACGAAGTACATACCTGCCACTAAGGGCCACAATTCCATTGCTTAGGCACTCACCCAATTACCAAGCACATTGATTTGACTTATTCAATCCTCACAATCCTGACACTTTGATACCATCTTAAAAATAGAAGACATAAAATATATTCATTAACTTGAATGACTCGCGGGTGAGCTGCTTTATTGGAGACATTATACATCTGAATATATATATATATATATATATATAGTTTACAAGCAAATAGGAGAGTTAGAATAACCACTTAAAATGTAGAAACTAAATCTTAATCTAAGGCTCACACATAACTAATGCACTGACTCCATTAACTTTAACATTTCTTTATGTTGATTGCAGAATATCTTAGAATCTAAAGGTCATTCGAGTAAAAGATGTTCTTTATTTAATCGCATTATCAACACACACTCACTTTAGTCGTTTCCTCTATGCAATTACATTTTTTGTGCACTAGTTCCCACAAGGACATATGGTAATGTTTCTCCTCATTACCTTGCATGTTATAATTTGGATATAATATGTATATAAAATTTTGACATAGTGGTATGATTGGAAAAAAATGATTTAGCTAGGTGGTTCTAGCAACATCTTTCAGACACGCATGTCACAAGTGTCAGACTATTGCAATCCTGAACACATTTCCTCCCCTCCATCCTCCACCCTTTAGGTTGTTATCTTTCCTTAGCTGCAACATTTTTGCAATTACATCATAGGCATGTTCAATTCCTTAGGTGTATCTTTACACCTTTAAGGGCAATTTCGAGTTAATAATTTATACACACAAAGAATTCTTATAAATATATATTACCAATCTAACTTAATTATACTAAACTATATTTAACATCAATGTGATTGAAAAGATGTTCTTATGGCATTAAAAATTAGTGGACAAAAAAAAACTCAACAAAATTTAGAGTTTTTGTGTTAAGTATTAGTTAATCCTCCTTTATAGAGTCACAAAGTTAGAAAAGGTAGGAAAATCAACAAAAACTCAGCCAAAGATTAAAAAATGAGAAGTCTAACATGTACTTGCATTACAACACTTCAAATGTATAAACCAATAGCATAGAAAATAAATGATATTTAATAATTTATAAATTTAAATAATATATTTTGTTAATAAAACAATATAATAAATGCGAAAAATTACCCAAAAAAAAGTTAATACAAAGTTAAAATCATTCACACAGATTTTCAAAGTAGAAATTCCAATTTTTCAAAGCAGGTATATCATTTTCTTTAGTTTACTAATTAATTTTTTTTCCATAAATTTTTAGGAATTTTTAAGATTTAGTCTAGGTAGGTTTAAACTTCACTCTTTTTTTCTTCTATTTATATTCTATTTATACTCTATTTATAAAGTATGTTTTTTTTTAAGAAAAAAAAATTCATATATTTATCTTAAATAAGTTTAATAAATTTATTAAAAACATTATTTTTTAATAATTTTACTTTCATCATGTAAAAGACTCTATTTTAATACTAAATATATCAATAAAAATAAAAATAAAATGTAATAAAAATAATCCTTCTTTCACATATATTAGAATTTTCATTATATTTTTGCATGTCTCGGAATAAAAACCACTTTACATATATCATATTACGTATAACATTTTAATGATATATTTTTATAATAAATATTGCAAATATATTATTCATTCTTAATTTAAGTTATAATTTAAAAAATAATAACTTTAATATATAAAATAATTAAATATATAAAACAATTATGTGAAATAATTAAATTATTTTATCATTTTTTAATTAAATTAATGTAAATGTTATGAAGTAAAAATATGATAATGGTTTGGAAAAAACTTAGGAATAAAATAGGGGAATATTACGAAATTTTGATCAATTTCAACATCAAATCCTTTTATTTTTCTTTCAAAATCACCATACCAACTAATTATAATATAAACTGCTAATTATACTATAAACAAAGTGAAAAGAAAAGCCAAAATATTAAATAAATATTTACATAGTAACTTTGACAATTCCCATCTTGATAAGGTCTTCAGCGAACAAGAAACTTAAACATGAGCATGGTCTTTTAAAAGTAGGAAAAAAATAGAAGTCAATCAACTACATGAGAAACGGAGGTAACGAGAATATAGTATATAAAACATAAACGTTGGGGTTAATATATTAATATTGTGAAATTATGCAAAAATTCCAACGTGAATGGATACATCATAAAATAAAGTGTGATAAAGATTTTAAATATCTATAAAACATAAATGTTGAGGTTAATATGGTAATATTGTGAAACTATGCAAAAATTGCAACGTGAATGTATACAGCATAAATTAAACTGTGATAAAGATCTTAAATATCTTTTTGATTGGTCTAAAAATAAAAATGTTTATATATGTTATTAGTAAAAATATATAAATTAATTAATAGCTTTAATTTATAAATGGCGTACCATGATATTTTGTAAAGAAAAAATAAAAATAAAACTGTTTCCATCATTCGTATTATAAAATTTAAAATATAAAATTATATATATATATATATATATATTAATAATGATAAAGGTTGAATATTAATCATTAATTTTAAATTTCTCTGTTAAATATATAATTAATTTGTGAATAATAAACAATTTTATTAAATATTTTCAAATAATTATTAATAATTTATAAATTAGTTACAGCTTTATTAAAAAAAAGATTCTTTTAAATTTTCACCTACTGCCTGAATTGTATCCTTAAACATTTAGTAATGACTTTAAAACCTCAAAAAAATGAAAAAAAAAAAAAAAAAACTATAATCTATAAATAAGTTGCATCTTTATTAAAACAATAATTCTTCTGAATCATTACTGCCTGAATTGTATCCTTGAAGATTTCGTAATGACTTAAACTTAAGAAAGTGTCATTTGTTAGCGGTTTTTATTTCAGGTTTAACATTAAAAACAGTGTAATAATTCACATCAACAAATTCAGTTTCCTTTCAGCGATTTTTAAGGATTTATTAAGAAGACTTTTAGTAATAAAAATATAAAGGAAGTGTGATTTGTTTATTTAAATTATTTATTATTATTTTTTTAATAATATAATAAGGAATTAGTGTATATTTAGAAAAAATAATTTATGAAAGTATAATTAATTTTAAATAAATTATAAAAGATCACCAGCTAATTATTAGAAATGGACTAATTTTCTTTGAATAATAGTGATAAATCAACCTACATTCCAAAAAAAATCAGAAATAGTTATCTCACTGCTAGTTTCACAATATATTTTCTTATATTGTAAAAATAATAAGAAAACAACTATTATCATCTCCTCTTTTTTTTTCTTTTCTTTTTTCACTTTATAATAAAAGATGGTGAAAAAATACCTCTGTTTTCGCTTTAAATTTCTGCCTTTACCTTTTATTTTGGAAGAAAGAGTGATAGACCGAAACAACTCCAGTCTTTCCTTTGATCTTCGAAGAAGTGGAGGCGCAAGAGACTAAGTGACCAACTTTAGAAGCTTTGTGATTTCACACTCTACCTAGTATCCATTAACATTTCAGAAGAAGTTGCAGAATTAAAAACATTAATTTTGAGAAAAATACTCTGCTTGTTAGGTGGTTCGTTGGTAATTTCAGGAATATATCTTTACAGGGACAGTGCCCCTTCATGCATTGGCGTTATTTATCTATGTCTGCGATTTGTAAACTTACCGGAGTTACCAAAAGAAAAATAAAAATGAAGACTATGTTGTTGCTTTTGTGGGTGTTGAATTGGGCATATGTTGAAGTAGATGTAGAGTGTCCGATGAACCTTGATTATGTCTACCAGTTGCCATGGGACAAGTCTTCCTGTCAATCCGCCATCATTAATATGACTGCTGCCAGAAATTGCGGGGCTTCCTTGGCATATGATTAGCTCAGTATCTAAGAGATTCATCCATGTTCGAGCTTCCCAACATTGCCTCCACAGTTTCCTATCTTGGGCTCTATCAACAGCAGCTTCATTCTCTGGCTCTCTTGCTAGACTTGGTTGCAATCTGTTTCAATAATATAATGTTAGTATCAAGTCCCGTTCTGTGCTCTGACATACAAAGCAAGGAGGACTGGATTTGCAAACTGGAGATTGCTCCAATGGACTCAGCCTGCAGAGGCGACCTCTCAAATCTGGAGGCCTGTTATGAATGCAACGACAATTTAAAGCTTGTTCACAAGATGTTGGTAAACTGCTGCAGAAACCTGACAGAAGCGACCAGTTTGAAATGCTACTACTTCATGCTTATTTACACCGCAGGAGTAGTTAATGAATTTGGTCCCAAGAGCAGGAGCACTGCACAGTGTATCTTTCGCTTGCCTTTTCTTCAAACTGCCTCGCATGGCCTAGTTTTGGCCTACCGTTTCATCGGCATTGCCATGGTCCTTCTCTTGATCTGTGATGTCGTGATTTTTTTACTATCTGTGGGAGACGAGGATTGATCGTAACACTGTACTCTGCAAGCAATTCGTGAGGGGGAGCGGAAATCTTATGAAATTTGCTGCGAGACCCAACAACGGAGCCGTGTGGTTCGGAATTGAAGAGATCAGAGACGCCAACGATAATTTCAGTGATGCCAACATCATTGGCCAAGGAGGTTTCGCAACGGTGTACAGGGGTACACTTATGGATTTTCAACCGATCGCTGTGAAGAGAATTATAAATTCCATAGTAGAAGGAGATTCTGAATTCCTGAATGAAGTGGAGATCATCAATAACATCAGGCATTAGAATCTGGTTGTTTTGAGGGGTTGCTGCATGGCGAGTGACGAGAGAGAAGAGTATCAATAGTTTCTAATATACGATTACATGCCTAATGGAAGTCTGGATGAGCATCTCTTCGGAGAAAATTCGAAGGCCCGACCTCTGGTTGCAGCGCAGGAACATCATCATGGGGACTGCAAAGGGGCTAGCTTATCTGCACGATGGCGTAGAGTCCGCAATTTATCACAGAGACATCAAAGCCACTAGCATTATGCTGGATGAGGAAATGAATGCCCATGTGAGCGATTTGGTCTGGCGAGGATGATGAGTATAGTAAGGGGCTTCCATTTCACAAATAGAGTAGTAGGGACGCATGGCTACATGGCCCCCGAATACGCTCTCTCTACAGATAGTTGACAGACAAGAACGATGTGTATAGCTTTAGGGTTCTGCTGCGGGATATCATGAGTGGCAAAAAAGCTCTGGACACCTTTGCGAAGTCGGCCTTCAGTTATCTCATCACAGATTGGGCATGTTGGAAATATTAAATCCAACTACGCAGAGGAAGGACAACAATAGTCCATTTTTGTTGGTTTTTGTTTGTAAGCTAATCATTGCATTTTCCGCCATTTTGTTTTGAGTTAAATTGGCCACATCAGCCGTGTGGAGTCCATATCGCACATCGCTCATCGCTCCTTCACTGCACAATCAAGTCTCGTCATCTCGCTTGAGAAGTGATATTGCACATCGCATATCACATTCGCCAAAGTCCAAGTCTCCACACCATCAGTCTGCCGATCGCTGATGCGTTGTGGTCCCATTGCCAACTCAGCCAGAATATGAGCCAATCACAGGTTTTCGCGCAGGTTTAAAGCCATGTCAGAAAACTCCAAAACTGGACCTGATTTATCTCCAGATTTATGGAAAGGCTGAAAGAGACTCATTGGGAGGCAGCTAAGAGAATTCTCAGGTATGTGAATGGAACAAAGGGGTACGGTATTTTCTACTCCTCATCTGAAAATTTTAAATTGACTGGTTACACTGATAGTGATTGGGCTGGAAGTGTAGATGGTAGAAATATCACATCTAGATATGTGTTCCATTTGGGATCGAGAGCCATTCATGGGCTTCCAAGAAGCAACCAGTAGTTTCTTTATCAATAGCAGAGGAAAAATATGTGGCAGCAACAGCAACAACATGCCAAGCAGTATGGCTGAGAAGAGTACTCAAAGATTTGTGTCATGAACAGGAAAGAGGTGCAACCATTTACTGTGATAACAGCTCGACGATAGCTTTATAAAAGAATTTTGTGTTTCATAAAATAACTAAACACATTGACACCAAGTTTCACTACGTCAAGGATATAGTGAACAATGGAGAAATAATTTTGAAACATTGTAGAACTGAAGAACAGTTTGCTGATATCCTCACAAAACTGTTAACACAGAAAAGTTTTAATTATTTCATAAAATTCATGGGTATGTAGGAAAAACCCAACATTTGTATTTAAGGGTGAGTGTTGGAAATATTAAATCCAACTGCGCGGAGGAAGGACAATAGAAGTCCATTTTTGTTGGTTTTTGTTTGTAAGCCAATCGTTGCATTTTCCGCCATTTTGTTTTGAGTTAAATCGGCCATGTTAGCCGTCTGGAGTCCATATCGCACTTCGCTCATCGCTCCTTCACTGCACAATCAAGTCCCGCTGTCTTACTTGCGATGCGATATCGCACATCGCATATCGCATTCGCTAAAGTCCAAGTCGCCACACCATCTGTCCGCCGATCGCCGATGCGATGTGGTCCCACTACCAACTCAACCAAAACGTGGGCCAATCACAGGTTTTGGCGTAGGTTTAAAGCTGTGTCAGTAAACTCAAAAACTGGACACGAAACTTTTATAAATCCGAGTTTATGAATTCTTCATGTACCATTTTTCCATGATGTCACATATCACTTTTGTGACTCGAATTTTGATTACAATCTGGCTTAATGATATTTGAATTCCGCAGCAGGTTAATGATCGTGCATGTTGGCAGCGCGACAAATGTCGATCTAAGATCAACGGTTTGCAGGAGCATGAGTTCGCAGAGTTTAACTGAAGAGGGTGCCTTCACAGTTGACTACCCCATCTCGCATTGACCAGAGATCAACGACTGTGGCTTACTGCGGTAGCACAGGCCAATCATCTTGAACCCGCGGAGGGGTGCCTTCGTAGCCACCAAAGGGGTGTCGCCGCCAATGAACCACCGAAGTTGTGCCGCTTGCCAAGCGGTGCTGCCAGCGAATAGTTTGACATCAATGTGATCTTAAAGCGATTTTTGTTGTTGTTGTGTCATTAAGTGGCATTCAATAGCATTAGGTTTGTAAAAAATTTTCTATAGTCGGTCAGTGAACATATAGAGGTTGAATTGCACTGTAGAGAGCGCTGGGTAATTGATTTTATGCCCGAAGGCTAAAGACAGAGAGATATTGTAGCGCTGTGTGTGTAACAGCCAAGAGAAATTTTTTCGTTGTGAATCAAGAACCTTGTTCTAAAGAATTTTATGTTGTAACAGAGTCAGTTTGTTTTAATTGAAATAGAGTTTTCATATTTCATCTCTGTGACTGAAATTTAAATTTTAGTTTTTACCTCTGTGTGTGTTGTTGTTCGGAATTACTCAGAAAATTCCAACATGGTATCAGAGCTAGTCTAGGTGCTCAGTGAACGCAACAGAGTTTTCTCTTCACTACAGAAGATGTAAGAAGCTAGTTGAAGCAGATTTCTCCAACAGAAAAGGCTACTATTTGTTTTTCTTGCACAGTCACGATGTCTACAGCAGGAACCAATTTGACGAATCCCCAACTTCCACAATTTAATGGGAAGAATCATGACTATTGGGCAATCACTATGAGAGCCCTGTTTGCTTCACAGGACATGTGGGAGCTAGTTGAGAATGGCTACCCAGAACCAGCAGATGCAGCAGCGTTGGCTGCTTTGACAGTAGTAGAAAGAGACCTGTTAAGAGATAACAGGAAGAAGGACTCCAAAGCCCTCTTCTATCTTTTCAATCTGTACATGAGAGTATTTTCCCAAGGATTGCAGTAGAAACAAAGTCTAAAGAGGCATGGGATATTCTCAAAACTTCCTATCAAGGCATGGAGAAGGTAAATACAACAAAGTTGCAGGTGTTGAGAAGAGATTTTGAAACTCTCTGTATGAAAGAGTCTGACACTATAGACTCATTTTTCACTCATGTTACTGGGTTGGTTACCCAAATGAGATCACATGGAGAAACAATTGAAGAAAGAAGGATAGTGGAGAAAATATTGAGAAGTTTACCCTCAAGATTTGATGCCATAGTAGTGGAAATAGAAGAGACAAAGGATCTCTCACAATTTACAGTGGATGAGCTGAGTGCATCTATGATGTCTCATGAACAAAGACTGAACAGAGGATCAGATTCCTAATCGGAACAAGCTTTCAAGACTGAAATGTGTTTTGGCCGAAGTAGAGGTCAAGGCAGAGCGAACAATAGAGGAAGAGGAAAAAGCCAAAATAGAGGGAGAAACAACCCTGCAAGTTCGAGTGGAAGGAGCAGCAATCAGAACCAAAATGAAGGTTCAAGACAACAACAAGCTCATGGAAAAAGGTATGATAAATCCCAAGTCCAGTGTCATTATTGCAAGAAATATGGGAATTATGCCAATGAATGTAAGAAAAATCAAAATGACATGAATAATAGGTAGAATGCTAATTTTGCAAAAGAAGAAAATAAGAATCAGAAGAATGTGCTGTTAACATGTAATATAGCACAAGATAAACAAGATGATGTATGGTTCTTAGACTTAGGTTGTAGTAACCACATGACTGGAAACATAGAAATGTTTTCCAATCTTGATGAATATGTTAAATCTAAAGTAACAACAGGAACTGATAGTAATATCTATGTCAAGGGAAAAGGAAGATTCAGTATCCTGGCAAGAAATGGAGAACAAAAATTTGTGCCGGATGTATATTATGTACCTAGCTTGAAATATAATCTTTTGAGCATTGGACAGCTCATTCACAAGGGCTACAATGTATTTTTCAAAGATGAAGTGTGCACAATCATGGACATACCTCCAAGCAAGAAAGTCATTGCAGAGGTGCAGATGACAAGCAATAGGATGTTTCCTCTCAAGCTCAGAGCGGACTTGAAAGAAGGAAGAAATGTAGCAGCTGTAACACAAGAGCTCTTTCAAAAGGAAGTGAAAGATGAAAACTGGTTATGGCACTTGAGATTTGGACATCTCAATTTTGGAGGCCTGAATTTGTTGCACAGAAAGAGAATGGTAAAAGGATTACCATTGGTTGAGAAACCGAACAGCCTTTGTGAAGGCTGCATCTTGGGAAAACAACACAGAGAAAGCTTTCCAGCAGGGAAGAGTATAAGGGGAAAAGCACCCTTAGAGATTGTCCACTCTGATTTGTGTGGACCAATGCAAATGCCATCTTTAGCTGGCAACAAATATGTTTTGACATTCATAGATGATTACACCAGAAATACATGGGTGTATTTATTGAAACAGAAGAGTGAAGTGTTTGAACAGTTCTGTCACTTCAAAGTTCATGTTGAGAAGTGAAGCGGGCACTACATCAAAGTGCTAAGAACTGACAGAGGTGGAGAATACATCTCCAAAGAGTTCCTACGTTTTTGTAGGGAGAACAACGTACATAAAAAATTTACCACGAGGTACACACCTTAGCAAAACAGTGTTGCAGAAAGGAAGAATAGGATCATCATGGACATGGTCAGAAATATGTTGAAGGTAAAACATTTGCGAATGAATATTGGGCTGAAGCTATATATTGCGCAACATATATCTTGAATAGAAGCCCAACCAAATCTGTCATGAACAAAATTCTTAAAGAAGCGTGGAGCAGCAAAAAACAGTTTGTCACCCACATGAAAGTATTCAGCTATGTGGCATATGCACATGTTCTGGATCAGCTGAGAAAGAAGCTTGACAGTAAGGGGGAGAAATGTATCTTTTTTGGATACAGTGATGAGTCCAAAGCATACAAACTCTATAATCCATCCACCAAGAAAGCAGTAATAAGCAGAGATGTGAAGTTTATAGAAGAAGAAGCTTGGGATGGAAGTTTAGAGAAAATAGTGAACGTGAAGACTAGAGTGTCTCATGAAGAAGAAGAGGAAGGGACAACAACAAATAATCCTTCCTTGGTGGCTCCTCCTCCACCACCACAAGCTGGAAATAGAACAGCCTTGAGAAATCAAGGAAGTGCTTCTTCAAGCACACCACAAGGAACAGAAACACCCTTGAGTTCAAGTGGAACTCCAAGTACACTAAGAAGACCAAGATTCAAAAATCTCAGTGACATTTATGAACAAAGAGAGGTAAATGATAATTTCGGTCTGAATTCTTTATTTTCTTTGTATTGTCATGTTGATGACCCAATTCATTTTGAAGATGCCGTAAAGGAAGAAAATTGGATTGAAGCAATGGATGAGGAAATTGGTGCAATAGAAAAGAGTAATACATGGGATTTAGTGGACCTCCCTAAAGGTAAAGAAGTGATTGGAGTAAAATGGGCCTATAAGACCAAGAGCAATGCTAAAGGCAAGATTGAAAGGCACAAAGCAAGAATTGTTGTCAAAGGCTACAAGCAGTAGCAAGGAAGAGATTATGAAGAAACTTTTGCACCAATTACAAGGATGGAAACAGTGAGAACAATGTTGTCCATAGTAGCACAACAAAAATGGAAGGTTTACCAAATGGATGTGAAATATGCATTCCTAAATGGAGTATTGAAAGAGGAGGTATATGTTGAACAACCTCCAGGCTATGGGATTGAAGGCCAAGAGCGCAAATTATGCAAACTGAAGAAAGATCTTTATGGGCTAAAGAAAGCACCGAGAGCATGGTACAATAGAATAGATGCTTACTTGATTGAAAATGGATTTGAGAAATGTGATGGAGAACCCACATTCTACATAAAGGAAAATGATGGTAAGATTATTATTATTGTTTTATATGTAGATGATTTAATTTTTACTGGCAATGAAGATTCTCTCATTGCCGATTTTAAAGCAGTCATGAAGAGTGAATTTGAAATGACTGATTTGGGTTTCTTGAGATATTTTCTTGGAATTGAAGTAGAGAAAAATTAAAATGGTATTTTCATTTCCCAAGTAAAATATGTTGAAAAAGTGTTGAAAAGGTTCAACATGCAGAACAACAAGGCAGCTGTAACTCCAACTATCACGGGGTTGAAATTGAGCAAAGAAGACAACAATAATGATTTTGATCCAAAATTGTATAAAAGCATAGTTGGCAGCCTCATGTATTTGACTGCAACTAGGCCAGATATTATGCATGCTCAAAGCTTAATCTCGAGATTTATGGAAAGGTCGAAAGAGACTCATTGACAGGCAGCCAAGAGAATTCTCAAGTATGTGAATGGAACAAAGGGGTACGGTATTTTCTACTTCTCATCTGAAAATTTTAAATTGACTGGTTACACTGAGAGTGATTGGGCTGGAAGTGTAGATGGCAGGAAGAGCACATCTGGATATGTGTTCCATTTGGGATCGGGAGCCATTTCATGGGCTTCCAAGATGCAACCAGTAGTTGCTTTATCAACAGCAGAGGCATAATATGTGGCAGCAACAGCAGCAACATGCCAAGAAGTATGGCTGAGAAGAGTACTCAGAGATTTGTGTCATGAATAGGAAAGAGGCACAACCATTTACTGTGATAACAACTCAACGATAACTTTATCAAAGAATTTTGTGTTTCATAAAAGAACGAAACACATTGACACCAAGTTTCACTACATCAGGGAGCTAGTGAACAATGGAGAAATAATTTTGAAACATTGCAGAACTGAAGAACAGTTTGTTGATATCCTCACAAAACTGTTAACACAGAAAAGTTTTAATTATTTAAGAAAATGCTTGGGTATGTAGGAAAAACCCAGCAGTTTTATTTAAGGGGGAGTGTTAGAAATATTAAATCCAACTGCACAGAGGAAGGACAGTAGAAGTCCATTTTTGTTGGTTTTTGTTTGTAAGGAAACCGTTGCATTTTCTACCATTTTGTTTTGAGTTAAATTGGCCACGTCAGCTGTGTGGAGTCCATATCGCACATTGCTCATCGCTCCTTCACCGCACAATCAAGTCCCGCTGTCTCGCTTGCGATGCGATATCACACATCACATATCGCATTCGACAAAGTCCAAGTTACCACACCATCCATCCACCGATTGCCGATGCGATGTGGTCCCACTTCCAACTCAGACAGAACGTGGGCCAATCACATGTTTTCGCACAGGTTTAAAGCTGTGTCAGCAAAATCCAAAACCAGACCCGAAAATTTTATCAATTCGAGTTTATGAATTCTTTGCGTACCATTTTTCCATGACGTCACATATCACTTTTTTGACGCGAATTTTGATTACAATCTGGGTTAATGATATTTTAATTCCGAAACAGGTTAACGATTGTGCATGTTGGCAGTGCGACAAACGTCAATCTGAGATCAACAATTTGCAAGAGCACAAGTTGCGCAGAGTTTAATCGGAGGGGTTGCCTCCGCAGTTGACTACCCCATTTCGAGTTGACCAGAGATCAACGCTTGTGGCTTACTGCGGTAGCACAGGTTGATCATCTTGAACTCGCGGAGGGGTGCCTTCGCAGCCACCAAAGGGGTGTCGTCGCCAATGAACCACTGAAGTTGCGTCGCCTGCCAAGATGTGCTGCCAGCGAACAGTTCGACATCAATGTGATCTTCAAGTGGTGTTTTTTGTTGCTGTGCCACTAAGTGGCATTCAATAGCATTAGGTTTGTAATAAATTTCTATAGTAGGTCAGTGAACATATAGAGGTTGAATTGCATTGTAGAGAGTGTTGGGTAATTGATTTTATGTTTGAAGGCTGAAGACAGAGAGACAAAGAGATATTGTAGCGTTGTGTGTGTAACAACCAAGAGAAATTTTTCCGCTGTGAATCCAGAACCTTGTTCTGAAGAATTATATGTTGTAATAGAGTCAGTTTGCTTTAATTGAAATAGATTTTTCATATTTCATCTCTATGACTGAAATTTAAATTTTAGTTTTTATCTCCGTGTGTGTTGTTGTTTGGAATTACTCAAAAAATTCCAACAGGCATGGACGCTGGTGAAACATGGGAGGACCAGCAAGATAATAGACGAGAGAGTCTGAGAGAGTAGGGGAGAAAGTTTGATGGAGAGATTTATTTTGGTGGGTACTCTATGCGCACATGGTATGGTGGCATTTAGGCCTAGAATGGCTGAAGCCGTGAAGATGCTGGAGGGTGAGATCGAGATTCTTGAAATCCCAGACAGATCTTTGCCGCTTTTGCTGCATGCTCCGTTCCTTTGTAATATCTGATCGCATTTCCGGGCCTGGCTTTAGCTGATGTAAGTCACCACATTCCTTTTTGCTAAAGCTGCAAAGGAGGTTCATAATTTATTTTTAGTGGATCGCAGGAATCAAAGAGTTCTAAAGCAATTTGTATCTAGCGTAGTGTTTAATTGTAGAATGTTTTTTTTAACTTTATCGTTTACATTTTTTTTTAAAGCTTTGTGAGGTTTAATTTTCAAGGATGTAGGTGTTTATTAATAGATAAGAATTATTTATACGCTATTACACAATTTTTCTAAAAAAAATTACGAATTGACAATATACAAATTAAGTAACTTTCATACTTGGAGTCACACTCGTATGATAACTAAGATTATTTATAATATAGCTATGAGCATTCTAATAATTCCCAAAAGAAAATATTGTTTTTATGATGGTAGCTGTGGCCAACTATAAATATTTGGTTTTTTGAGATGGGAGCCCACTATTTCAGCGGATCTGTCAAAGGTAGTGCATTTTGATTCAATCAAAGTCCATATATAATATATATGGAATCATGTTATTTTTTGTTTTTCACCCTG
This sequence comes from Pinus albicaulis, assembly GCA_034641835.2. Classification (NCBI taxonomy): domain Eukaryota; kingdom Viridiplantae; phylum Streptophyta; class Pinopsida; order Pinales; family Pinaceae; genus Pinus; species Pinus albicaulis. The sequence goes on from CM076570.1 coordinate 905,094,061, forward strand.
GTTGGTTGGTTATCAGATTATTCATTATTACCCTGCCGCAAGGAGCTATAACGTAATACATTTGATTTTGCGTTGAATTTCAATTAGTTTAGTAGCTGACCAAAAGTTAAACGAGAGGTCACAAAGTTAACAATCTAGTATTTGATTTGATTTTTGTTTTTTTTTTTAATTTAATTAATTTATTTTTATTGATTAAAAGCAATCAAGTTTTAATATCGTAATCATTATACTTTTCCCTATATCGTAATCAGTTGTTAGAAAATATAATTATTAGCAGTTGCATCACATATTGCAAAAGAAACGTAAGCAGTAGTAAAGGAAAATGTAGTGTAGAAGAAAGAAAATGTTGTAGAGAATGATAGAAAAATTCTTAGGATTTCTTGCAAGCAAAAGATAAATTAATGGATTAGGATACTTGGGTCTTGCAATTATAATTTGAAAATATATCACTTTGGGCTGAGATCTAAAAATCAATAAACACAACTTCATGTTCACTCAAACTATAACAGTGAGTTGAATCTAACTTAAGTAGACATAAAAAGAAATAAAAATGTTACACTTACAAAAAGTTTTACATTTTCACAACATGACAAGTGGAATTGTTGTTGAAGGTGAAATCACGCTTGAAAGCAAGATTCATATAAGTATAACTAAGTGTACTATCAATGGCTCGTTCGGTGCATGGATAAAAAAAACAGAAGTAAAAAATAATTGTTGTTATATTTATTTTGTTGCTCCATACAATAATCATGGAAACACAAGTTTGGTTTATTTCCCTGGTATTCCAATTGTTAGAAGTTGGATTTAAACATGAAAACATGAAATTACAGACCAATTTGTCTTTTTTCCGCTTTTATTTGGTATTATCTTTGATGTAAAGGCTGGAGTACTGTGGGTTTTTTAAAGAATTGAGTAGAGAAGACAAGTGCTCTAGAGGTAGGGGGAATAAAAACTCATGTGGTACCGCGTTGGTTATGCTGGTTATCCACCAATTTGTTTTCAATTACATTCTAGTTTGAATTCATGTAACATATACTTCCGAGCAACCTAAACTCGCCTGTGATAAGTGACTACTAGGATGTGAAAACAATCACTGATAGTGTAGATTTTCTCCATGAGTGTGATGATCTATTTCCTCATTGTTTCACTACAATTAAAGGAATGGTTGGTGAGTAGGTGAGAAGAAGATCAAGCTTTATTTTGGTGCCAATGGATAAAAAAAAAGGCCATATTATATGAACCCCATTACAAGGAACATGTGAAACAAGAGATTAATAAAATGTGGGATAAAACTTAGAGACAAATACTAAATTAGAGAGCTTTACTAAGACAAATATGCACATTAAAGATGATCATGAGAAACATATTGCTCTCTTGAACTCTTCTTTCCATCCGCCATATCTGCAAACATTAGCTTGTCCTTCTCTATGTTAGAACCTTTCTTTTCCACTAAGTATATCTCAAGTAGAGACCTCATTCAATATTCCTAAAAAGTAAATATGTTGTTGTCTTCTTTGAATTTTAGGTCCTTAAATGAATTTTTCCAAATGGAAATGTTCTATAGCAATGTTGGAAATAAATGTATTATCAATATTAGAACCAGAGTAAATATGTTATTGTCTTCTTTTAATTTTAGGTCCTTAATTGATTTTTTTCGAGATGGAAATGTTCTATAGCAATGTTGGAAATAAATGTGTTATCAATATTAGAACCAAGTGCAATTATTGTTCTTATGTTCGCTCATATTGGAAGACCAAACATGGAACATGAGTCATTAATGTTACTGATATGTTTATAAAAAAATAATATGTGCAATATATAATCAATTAGAGAAAAACATTACAGATTCCAGTGTGTAGAAAACTCAAATTAAAAAAATAAATGATATTATACATTTTCCAGAATCATAAACATCTCCTTCAAAGGATCTGGATGCGTTTCATATTGAGAATTCAAAGCCTTGAAATGACATGATAGATTTCATACCTATTTCATAAACATCACATATTTGCAAACCTTTTAAGATCAAAGAAATGCATGTCACTATTATAATTGCATAGGAACTAAAAAATACAAAATAAACATGACAAGGAAATTCAATTATGGCGTACTAACACCTAGATAAAAAACCAAAATTTTAATCATTCCAGCCAAACACCACCATCAAAAAGCCACTAGAAAAAAGCATGATATCTAAAAATTCAAAAACTTCTTTCCAATTTACCTCATAGAAAGGACAATCTATGCGAATGTTTTTTATCCTTGGTTGGACCCCGTGGGATCTTCTTTAAATTTTTGGCATCAATAACTTTGTCATGCTGGTTGGATTTCATAGATACTTTGTGCACAAAGGAATTAACACGATCTTGATATTTATCATACAAAACTGAAACAATATGTGCACCAACAAGCAATAAACAAAATATATCATAACATAATAAAATTAACTCAAAATATTTCTTATTTATGTTTCCAAGTGTTTGAATAAAAATGGTAACATAAAAGGAACCAACAACTTCACCAATGTAGGGAAGAGTCAGGAAATCACACCAACTTCCAATAAGAGAGAGAAGAGAGAGACCTCCAACTACCTATGGAGCAAAGGATTAAAACAACAATCCAAGTGGTTCAAAACTTCAAAATTGAAGAGCACAAAGGGTTTAAGCAAAATACCAATATATATTTCTTCAAGTCTTTACAAATTGCAACCTCATGTAAAACAACAAAAGCTTTGTTGAATTCAAAGCTAAGTTCAGAGGCAAAATTGTGAATTGCAACCTCTGGAACCATAATCTCTTGAATATGTGGTGGGAACTTATAACAAATAATACATTAGTTTTGTGCTAAATAAAATAATTAGAATAATACTTTCTGACCTTGTTCTTGGCATGAGCTTCTGATTTAGGTTTTTCGAAAAATCATGGTCCAAAACCCAAATTAAGATAAGACTTCATGAATAAGCCATAATGCTTTCAAATATCTAAAAAGATAAGATATAAGAATTTATGTACAAATATTTTATTTTATTGGGACCTTTCTTAAAATAACATTAATTTAATAATCAACTATATTTATACTAGAAATTGCACCATATGTTGCAAAAGAAACGTCGTAAGGAAATAACATAGGAAAGAGTAACCTAGAAGAGATAAAATGTTGCAGAGAAGGAGCCATTGTTGAGGAATGAAAATAAAAATTTTCTTGCATGGAAGGAGGTAGTGAAATGTTAATGCAATATTGTTTCCTTGAGCATTACAAATCATGAGGCCTATGTTGAAGTTAAGTTAAATACCTTGTATGATCATGCCAACATGAATGCCTCATGAATAACGAAATATATCGTGATTTTATACCTTCAAAATATAAGGTTGTTTTGGTGCAGGTCCTCCATATTTAATCTTGATCAATTCCTATTGAGTTGCCTATGTATTATTTCCTTCGTGATATTTGAAAATATTTAAAATATCACATTGTTATTTACCACTGATGTCCCTTGTGTCTGCCATGTTCTTGTTTTTTCAATATCGCTGATATGAAGTTGGTTTTTTTTGTTTTTGTTTGTGCAGGCAATTAAAAAATGTTTGGAGAGGTGCCTTTCATCACTTCAAGAGCAGTAAAAATAAGGCTATTGAGAAAACATCTCCAACATTGAGAGAGATTTGGTAGCATTTATGGAGTTGGCGAACATGCCTTGTTCTATGGTGTTGGCTACTAGGCATAGCATTCTTGATCTTGTGTAGAATTTTATTTATCTTATATTACATTAACCATGAAATTGTCAACATTCATGGCACACTTTCCATCACATTTGTAGAGAAAATTATAACAAAGTATCACACTTTTCTTATTAGAGCTAAATGGTCCTATATGCAACAACAATGAATTTCATCACTTAAGAGAAACTTAAAACTAAGTTTATTGAGAAAACAACTCCAACACATTTATAGATAAAATTATAACACCGTATCACATTTTTCTTATCAGAGATAAATTCTCCTATATGTAGCGACGATGGATTTCAACACTTAACAGCAGTAAAAACAAGTTTATTGAGAAAACAATTCCACCATATTTGTAGAAAAAAATATAACATTGTATCACACTTTTCTTATGAGATATAAATGCTCCTATATGCAACAACGAGTGCTTTCATCAGTTCAAGAGCAGTGAAAACAAGTTTATTGAGAAAACAACTCTAGCACTGAGAGAGATTTGGAAGCAACTGTTGAATTGGTGAACATTTCTTTCTCTATGGTGTTGTATATTGGGCATAGCTTTCTTGGTATTGTATACGAGACTGTAAATTTGCATGTAGCTTATACCACATTAACCATGAAATTGTCAACATTTAGGGCACATTTGTCATCACATTTGTGGAGAAAATTACAATAGAGTATCACATTTTTCTTATCATATCTAAATGCTCCTATATGCAACAACTACCTTATGCCTCATAGTTTAAATTTGTGCAAGGAGGAGGAGAGGATGAGTGTCAAGGTGCAAGCTAGAATATGAAGAGAAAGAAGAATCTTGTTTGTGACTTGACATAGAATCATTCTATGCACATCTAGAGTAAAGCTTAATAAAACAAACTCACCATACTTTGAATTTTTAAAATAAATATCTTAAAAATTAGAATATCAATTTAATACATTTTACTCAATTACACATTTAACAATATTCATTTTTAAATACAAATACAAATTACTATTTTAAATAAAAATAGTACAACACATTTAACAATATTCATTTAAAAAAATACAAATACAAATTACTATTTTAAATAAAAATAGTATAAAGAATCACATTAATTTCCATGGCCCTCATGTACCTTCCTCTTATTACAATTTAAATACCTGATGTTTGTAACTTATTATTAATCATATAGTGTCAATTTTGTAAAACTATAATCTACAAGTCTCACTTTTTATAGCTTTGGTGGAAGGGTAGAGTATCTAAATTCCCCTACCCCTTAAGAAGCATCCTCAATTATTGTACCACCCACCTCAACATCCAACATAGAAATCTTAGGTTATTCTAAATTTATCAACAGTATAGAATTTTTAGGGTGGTATTCTATGTGCACTAAAATTTCGATGAGGTTCATCACTATGTATGAGGTTCATTGCAACATTGGATATATTCTGTGAGTTGTTGTGATTTTTAACTTTTGGTTATAGCTTAGTTTTGGTTGTCTCTTACTTATCATGATTAAAAAAATTGTTATCATCTCACATCCTTATAGTATTAGATATATTATGTGAGCTAGTGTCATGTTTTGTTTGTCACAATGATTCAAAAATTAGTTATTATACCACAATATTGACTTTCTCATTTTTTTTTTTTTATGAACCCTTTAAAAAACCACAAGAAAATTAGTTATTATATATTATGTGATCTCCCCAGCATGGGTTGGGGTTTCAAAAACTGGAGAGTAATTGTTAGAAATCGTTGTATAAGATGGAAAATTTGGATGGTTTCTCGAAAATATGGGGTTTAAAAAATTGGAGAGTAAATTGAGCGGTTATCGTTAGAAATTATTGTATAAGACGGAAAATTTTGATGGTTTGTAGACAATATGGATGTCATAAGAGATATCTATTTTGATTTTTTTTAGTGTCTCTCACCACCATGCATATAATAGGATCCATTTCAATTGAGAACATCAATTAATCACTCTCCCAATGATAATTTCTGACATCTCTAGCCATTTTATTTGATTTTGGATCAAGTTGTAAACTAATAAATTGTGAAATCTGATCCATTTCAATTGAGAACATCAATAAATCAATCTCCCAATGATAACTTGTGACATCTCTAGCCATTTGATTTGATTTTGGATCAAGTTGTAAACTAATAACTTGTGAAATCCTTAGCAGTTTTCATTGATTGTGGATCAGGTTATAAACTAGAATATACTCTCTCTTCAAAAGACCGTACTATATATATTGGATGGAGGGAAAGGTTATGATAAAACTAGTATAAAAAAACCCCTTAGGGTTGTCTCAACTTACTCTATTGTTAATTACATAGTGTCAATTTTGTAAAAGTATAATCTACAATAAGGATTGAGTGGGTTTTTTCTTTTGTAACAAAACAAGAAAATCTCTCTTTTAGCACCATAAGTTAGCACCACTTATGTTATGTGGTGTAAATGTTTATGTATCATATAAAAAATGAAGTATATCACCATAAGTTAGCATCACTTAAGTTTTGTGGTGTTAATGTGGTGTAAATGTTTATGTATTATATTAAAAATGAAGTATATCACCATAAGTTATCACCACTTAAGTTATGTGGTGTAAATGTTTATGTATTATATTAAAAATGAATTATATCACCATCAGTTAGCACGACTTACGTTATGTGGTGTTAATGTGGTGTAAATGTTTATGTATCATATTAAAAATGAAGTATACAATCACCATATTTGATGGAAAAGTTAGCACCATTCTTACTATGTGGTGTCAAAGTGAAATAACTTTTTATTGATCTTATTGGAAGTGGAGTATATCACCATATATTTGAAGAAGTGGTGTATGCTAAATTGTCAAGTTCTATAAAGTAGGGTAGTTAACTTTGTGTTTGCCATGTTGACATGTACAAGTGGATTTATTAATGTGAATTGTCACTATAACTATAAAAAAATTACAAATATTTATATTATGAATATATAAATTAGAACTAAACTCACAAATATTTATTTTATAATATCTATATGATTGTCATGTTTACATGTAAAACTAAAATTCAAAGTAATTGTTTTCTAAATATTTTATTTCAATTATTTACTTTTTATATTGTTCTCATGAGAAAATAAATACACAAAACCATAATACATAATTATTTATTTTATGAATAAGCCAATCAAGATAAATGCTTTTATATTATTGTAATTTCAAAATAAAATAAGGGTGAATTCAATGGAGTTGGGTTATTCTTTTTTGGAATAACTTATGTTCCAAAGGTTGAAAATGTATCTTTGTGAGGGTATTTTTAAAGCTCTCCATCAAAGCTTTTAAAAGGTCCATCTAGGACTAAATAAAACCCTGAATTAAACTACATAGCTACGTAGAGCTATAATATGTACATGTGCCATTAAATTTTTCTTCAACTTAATGATAGTGTTTTATGGGCTCATGGCATTGAGAATCCAATAGTATTGCACATGGTATAGTATGGTTTGCATTTTTATATTATACTTAGTATATTTTTTATTATTTCATTACATATATGTATGTATGTAATTTTAGAATTTGTTTTTGTTATTAATTTTATCCATTTTATAGTGTTTTTTTGTAAGCTTGGTAGGACTCCTTTTTCATTCATTTTATAAACAACAAACAACTAGATTTACCAGTTTGGTGGTCTCAACCCGGCCTGAGCAGGGAACCGAGTCTGTTGGCCAACTGATGGTGTGGTATGCCATCCAAAAAAATAAGGTTTTGAGTTTGTCATACCAAAAAAACAAATCCTAGATACTCACACATACACAGTTTCTCACAGTTTGATTAAAATATTACTGGATCCTTGAAATTTAAATGTTAGCCGCATATAAATACTAAGCAAAAAGGCATATTAAAACAGTCATGAAATAATTAGCCTCGTTTGGAACCTAGGCTGACTCCACTGGTGTTGGATCCTGAACCGAGGTACCAGCCTGCTCAAAAGGCTTGGAAATACACGGGAGGTAGTATTCAATATGCTCGAGGTGCCCATCCTATTTCCTCAGCTGGAACTTGATCTTATCGAACTCACTCTTGTAGTCTGGGAAGTCTTGGGCTAATTTCACTAGGCTCATAGAGACCTACTCCAAGGCTTTGCCAAGGATTCCCTTCATATACCAATAAAGATACAGTGTCTGCTTGAATTATGTTAGTCTGCCCCTTGTTTGTCCCAAATCTGGTATTAAACCTCTCCATTCCTTATTATCCATCTTTGTCTCTGCATGTCTATTTATGTCAGCTTCCCATTTTTCAATGAGATTTTGAATTTCCTTTGATGTTTTCTCGTGGTATGATTTCACGGCCTCTTGGATCACATCGATTGCAGGCCTCCTTCCTCTGGGCTTGCTCGGGGGTGAGCTGGGTTGGGCTTCTATCACCTTCCATTTATCTTTTTGGCCACGGCCTCAAGCTGCAGGACTCTTGGAGCATGCCATTCCACAACCTTTGACTAGGTTTCCAGGTAGGTGACCTATCCACACAATCAAACAAAGTCATAATTCCATATAATGAAAACGATCAAAGGTACATGCATCCAAGTTATCATAAGAAAGGTGACCCGAGGGCCTCTTCCCAGGACTTCTCCCCTGCCTGTCCCTCTACGAACCCATCACCCTCATTCTCTGCTTAATTTCTACCACCCCCTGTCCCTGATGGTCGCATGCACCCCATAAATTATCGCCATAACCCAAAGAGCTCCTTCCTTCCTTCAATCTCCTGACCTCCCTTCTGATGTCCTCTCTCTCGTCATACCTCCCACCCTCGAAATTGACAAAGGAGGCGTTACTGCCCATTGCTCGGGCCTGGGTGGAATTCCATCTCCCATTCCTCATGTGCACTAAGCCCAAGTAGCTAAAGGTGGTATAAACCAGCAAATCCTCTGAACTAAACACAACCTATGACTGCTCCTTAACTCTATACCCTGGCAGGATTGCCAGAACCCTCACCATTCCATCTTGATGGCATCCCTTACCTGACAGACTCACACTCGGGTGTAAGTTGAGGCCATGCTCAATTCCTACTCTGAAATAGAGGCAGAGACCCAAAATAACCCCAACCTTCCCCCAACCAGAGTCGTAATGGTTCCGCACTCCCCTACCCAGTAGAAGACTATACCAGTCCAACTTAATCGCCATAGGCTCCCATAGAGACCGGCCCAAATCATAAAACATAAACATGGAATGAACAAGGGAGAGGAAACCAAGAACATACCTGAGTTTCATCGTGGTGGAAGTGCAATGGAGGTTTGTTATCCTGCTATCTCGCCTGCACCAAAGTCTTTTGTCATAACAAAACCCCAGGCCTTCCTCCACCCTGTTTTAAGCTACATGCGCAGGCCTCTGTCCCGATACCTCACCTCGTGCTGCATGTGACAGTACAGCCTGTTGCCCTTGCCACTCATGTGGAAGGTGGTTGGCTTCAACCCCAGGAACACTACCATTAACACTGATGGGAGTGTTGGTCTTCTTCGTTACACCCCGATCAGGGAGCTGAGTCCGAGAACTGTGGGTGAGCTCTGCCTTCTGACCTGTCTTTCTCTTTGATGCTCTGCAGTTTGATCCATCGTTCTTCCTTGAGATTAGGAGGCATGCTTAATTTAATAGGTTCATTCAGGTGAGCGCAACCACAATTTTCCAGGAGGTCAGCTGCTATGTTTCCATCCCTCCTTACATGGTTAATAATGATATCTTCAAATTTCTTATTTGTAACCTCCAATCCCTACACATGTGAAGAAGTATGCCATATTTGGCCTAGTTTTCCCCACTTCGTTCCTTGATTAAGTTTTTTGAGAGTGTTCATAACCAACTGAGAGTCTCCTTCGATTACTAGCTTTATGTATCCTAGCCTAATGGCCAAGAGGAGACCTTGGTGCACTCCTATGAATTATGCTTCATTGTTTCCGGAAAAGCCATAGGAGTCATCATATATGAATCTTGTTGTGCCATGATGATCTCTAAAAATCCCTCCAACCCCTGCTTGCCCCAGATTGCCTTTCGAGGCTCCATCAAAGCTAAGTTTTATGAATACTTCTAGAAGAGGTTTGAAGGTCCTGATGGTGTCCCCTATGTCAGGGATAGCTTTCCAAGAAGCTGGGGAGACCATGCTAGGCACTAGGTGGAGGCCCTGGAGAATTCTTTCTTCCTGAGGAGCCATTTGCCAATCATCTGGCATACATTTCTCTGAGAGGATGCACTAGTAGAAAATGATGAAATTAGTGATTAGGTGACTAAAAACGTTAGTCACCACAATTATTTCAAGTGAATTACTACTAAATTTGATCAATTTTAAGTGATCTAAATAAAAATGACTAATTTAGTCTAGGGTTAAAATATACGACTAGATGATATTATTGTACCAGCTAGTGCACGATCTGATAGGTCGAGAGTGAGCTGACCTACCTGCGACCTCCCAGCTACCATGGCATCAGGAGGGTGACCCGAGGCTCCCCTTTCTCCTCCTCTAGAAGTCCTTGCATTCAAGAAACTAATAGCAGCCAACAACAAGCACCCTCTGACTGAATCTCAGCAAATGTTCGTGAAGAAGATGGATAGCATCCCTTCGGTGGCCCTTCAAATCGAAGAAACTTGTCGATCTACATTGAACCTGGCTGAAAGAGGGCTCATTGGACAGTTTACTGGCCTCTGGCCCTCTTCCAAAGTTGTGGAAGACTTGGTGCAAAGGAACTGGATTCCTTTAGTCTCGGAAGGCATCAAAAGCCACTTCATAGGCAAAGGATACTTTGTTTTTGTTTTTTAGAATGTGGAAGACAGAAGCCTCATCTTCAGGAATGGCCCATATTTTATGGGTCCTAAGGGACTATACTTAAATAAATGGACCCCTAACTTAGATCATGCTCAATATGTGCCTTCAAATATTATATTGTGGGTAAGCCTCCCACATCTCCCACTACACTGTTGGAACCAGAAGTCTCTCCAAACCATTGACAATACCCTCAGAAAGTATATTGATCAAGCAGTGAGAAAATATCAATACTCATCCACACATATATGTGTTGAGGTGGATTTGGAATTTGGGCTACCTAAAGCTATCAAACTAACGGTTGCTAACTGGACCCATATCCAGGAGCTGGATTATGAGTAGCTTCTATTTAAATGCAGGCATTGTCATGACTAAGGCCATTTTGCAAGGCACACTAGTACATTTGGTCAAAATTCTGACAATTTAGTTCTGACACTTTTGACGTATTGTCGAAAATTTCCCCAATTTTTATCAATTTTTCAAATCCCGCTAACAACCGTTGCTCTAGCAACGTTTTTGGAGTATCGTCGGAACAACGAAGTTTAGGACAATTGTCAGAATACCGAAGCTACATGACAAACCGTTAGAATGTCGATATTATAGGACAAACCGTCGGTATTTTGACGTTTAGGAGACCATCGTCGGTCTTGTGACGTTTAAGGAAACCGTTGGTCTTGCAATGTTGAGGGAAAAACCGTCGAAATATCAACATTTAAAGGCATATGATAAAGTTTATATTACAAATCTCAAGCTAAATAATTTTATTTGTACTTTTTTCTTGGGGTAGCATTTAATTTACTACATATTGGAAAACACATGACATTCAATGATGTACTTAAGTAAAAAAAAAACAATTATAGACATTGTGACTATGCATTTCAAAAGCCTAGAGAGAATGTAGGTTTTAATATACCTAGAATGAATTTAAATTAATGCATCACTCAACAAATTTTTGTTTTATCTTAAAATTTTGTTTTACCATAGATAGGGGTTGTTTGATCTCACAGTTCACCATTATATGGTGGGATACATTAAGGGTTGACATGAAATGTTGTAGGTTGAGCTCTTAGTGTTGAGGAATATTATGGATGTTAAAAAGTAAAATATTTGGTTTAGTTTTTTTTTTTTTTAAATATCTTCAATTTTTTTTTATTTTTTTTAATTTCATTTGAGGAAGATCGTATCAAATTTGCTAAGTTGTGACCGCAGGGGTGCCTTTTGTTGGACCCTTGGTTAAACTGAGAGGGGGGAGGCGGGGGGAGGGGGGGTGGGGGGTGAATTAGTTTAATGTAGTCATGTTCTTATTAAACTTTATTTTATACTCATTCAAATCATCATTTTGTGATCAACTTAATATACAATGGAATAGCAATCTTAAAAAATGAGCAACAGGTATTAAGCAAAATAAATACAGAGTACCAACACATAATCATCATGCATATTGACAATAGATATAAGTGGAAATCCATAAGGGAGAAAACCACATCTTATTATTGTTGTGATGCAAAGGCAATATCCAAATCCCTCTCACCACTGAATTTCTGTAGGCACCAACCTAGAGGAGGCTCCTACCTCAATTCTGCAAGCTACAACTTGCAAGGAAGCTCCAAATCCCATCTATTTTCTGCAGGCTACAACCTACAGAAGGCTCCTACCTCAACTAGCTAGAACTGACATTTATCAAGCTACAACTTGATATGGAAGCACCAACTTCCTAACTCTTTCAAAAACCACATGCTGATTTACCTGGATATCAGCTCTGTTCTGTTCCTTTTTCACTGCTGTCCACTAACCTTCATATCTGCCTTATATCATCTCTAAGTCTTCACAGCTTCTCTATCTTCTCTTCCTTATTCTTACCCTCTCTCTCTCAATTCTCCATTCTCTAACTTCTCTATGCATATCTATGTGATATCATTTATAGAGTTCACCTCACGACTGTTTGTATTCCACAGGGAATTCGAAGTGAACAACCATGACTCTTTGACTTCCACCTTCTCATTTCTTTCCTAGCATATTCAGAAAATATATATATATATATATATATATATAACAATAGGTATACATTTCAATATTACAGTGGGATATTTCTTTGCCTCCAGAGACTTTCCATTGAATCACAAACAATATAAAATAAATAAAACTTTACATTTTCAGTTACAATAAGTATTTCTATTCAACCCATTTAGTTCTTGGCTCACTGTGTGTTTGTCTTTCTGGTGTTGTAGTGTAACAGTTCTGCATACTCCCCTGCCTAAAACCGCAATCTCCAATTTTTTTTTCATATGAGAATGAATTTCTAATTAATCATCCAAACTCAATTCTGGGCAGCCTTGAAAATTTTAATGTCGAAGTTTTTATATCTCAAATCCCAGATTTAAAAAAATTCTTATGGTTTAAAAAAATACCTCTCAATCCAACTCAAATTCCCAATCTCAAAAATTAAAATTATTGCTGAAGTTTTTCCATCAAAGGTTAAGATCTCTGTTATGACCCAATATTTCAATTGTGTATCTACTGCATAAATAACTTCTTTACAAGTTTAGCTCCAAATGAATTCACAATCTGGAAATTTTTTCATGTGGAAGTTTTTCTTATTTTCTGAACTGGGCAATTTAAGTAAATGTGGAAGCTTGCCTTTTCTTTCTATGGTTCAAACCATATTCCTCAGATTGCATTAATATGCAGAAACTCGATTTGTTTCAATGAATGTTTAAACCAAGATCTAAACCCACTTCTTGAATTAATATGCGGAGTTTCCTCTATATACCATACTTCAGAACTTGATTAATTAAATATCTACATATGTGCCAATGCTTTATCAATCCCAACTTTGGTTAAACCACAGACTTAAATATATATAAAAAAATTGTGGCCCACAGCACTTTGAATTTGATTTAAAAAAAAAACCCAACGTAATAATGGCCATGGCTTCCATATCTCACATTCAACTATGTTTATATTAATGTGAACCAAAGTTTGACATTGATTAAACATAATATATCACCATATGAGCTTTATTATTGGACCCATTAAATAATGGTCTAAAAAAATCAACTATCAAATATATGTTCATGACTTTCACATCAACCATAATATTTTGACATATATTGCGTCCTCCATTCAGTGTTGTGGAACCTTATAAAGGACCTTTTACCACATTTACCTTCCGCCTTTTCAAATAATATTCAAGCCCAATTATCAATGTAATTCCACAACCTAACTAACTTACTAAGCTTAGCCTTTGGCTTAGCCAACGTATCCACACATGAGCTTCTGATCATAGTCCTTCATACAACTCGGGCTATGGTTAAAATATCAACCACCGTTATATATTAAAGTCTGGGCCCCAGATTTCAATCACGTGGGTAATTCACCATTTAAAAGTTCGACCCTGATTTCACCTGAGGCATCAACATAATTTACTGTTATCGCCTTTACAAAGTTTTAACCCATTAAAAATTAAATTTCACATATAAACCTTCGATTTTAAATCAAACTCCAGCAGAATATGAATGTTCGGGTCCACAATCTTTATTAGCCTGCATATCAAACATTCACGCATATGAAACTATGTTATACATTGGTTCCGATATATATTGACCCAACAGCAAATGGCATTCACATCACCTAAGGTTCTTACCTTGGCTATAATTTCTGACATCACATTTCATTTATACATTTCAACCTTATTAAATCTCGACTTGATTTATAACAAAACCCAATAAACCTAAAGGTCCGCGCGGTCCCACAGTTCAGTTAACATACCTTGCACATCCGACGGCTGAGGAGTTGTCACATTGTTTTGGGATGATCCAACTATCATCGTGCAACTAGCATGCATGAGGTTTAATCCTCCAAATTTACGCGATATAAATGGTATTCCAAAACCACTCATTGATATGTGTCAATCCCGTTTTTTTTCACAATTCCACTTACCATTTTTAAAAAGTGCGAGACCGCTGGTTTTCTGTCTCTAAACCACCCTTTTGGCTTCTCATCATGGTTCTGCTTCCTCTTGATCAATGTTCTGTTCCTTTTTCCATTGCCCTATATTGCCTCGGTCTTTGTTCAACATAAGCGCTTATAAACCTACGCCATTCCTTTGTTGTGCCTTCACCCCATTACTTTTCTATTGAAGGTCCGCCCTTAAATATCCAACAATTGCATCGATTATTCACTTGAAGATATCCTTTCTCTCAGCATATGCTCCCCGCGTGACTTATTCACTTCGATTGCTGTCTTGTTCACTCCCCATTCTGTACCTTATGAAGCTCCATTGCTTCATATTCTATTGTGTATTCTGAGACCCCATGCTTCATTCCAGAAATGTTTGTGGGTGTATTCGACATGTCAATTAACTTTAAAGGGCCCTACACAGAGTTAAACCAAACAATACCATATAATCCTCAATCTCGTAAATTACCCTGCTGCAAAAATTATCTAGTTTCCTCAATTATGCACAGAACATCGTTAAAAAACCCGTGATTGATACTAACAGTGTCCATTAATCAACATCGATTTCCCAATTACATACAGAGGATCATTAAACCCCAAATTTCAGAGTTCTATTCACATGATTGATCACAGAGATTCAGTACATTCTCACATAGAAATGAAATCAACCAACCCTCATAAGTTCTAAATATTTAACTCGTTCTTCCAAAGATAATTTAAACACAAATAATCTAGTCAGACAATACACATGCATTTCTGAAACAGATCCTTCATATATGCAATTGAAATTACTTACAAAAACCTCTTGTTCTGGCTAGGTCTTTAATTCGATGGCCCCTCTCCTCCTACTCTGTCTCTCTAGATCTTTCTAGGTCTTTTGCTCTCTGCTTCATGTCTAATTTTCTCCTTGCCTTTCTTTTGCTATCTCTCTACTTCTTGTCTATATTCTTTTCCATCAATGACAATATTTCCAACATTCTCCCCCTTTGGCATTGATGGCAATACACTTCCTCTACTTGCCTTTTAGAAGACCCTTTCTTCTGTTGCTTTCTTTTCTTCCCCCTTTGACATCAATGGCAAAGGGTTGCACATTTCCTAGTGTGGTTTCCAAATCTTGTCCATAAAATTTTGATCTCGAGGACCTGTTCCATGCACTGCTTACTAGCTCTGGCTCTTTTGTAACAATATTTTTTGACTGATCTCCCCCTGGAATGATGCTTTCTTTTCCGATCTCCCTGTGGAATGATGCTTTCTTTTCATGTCAGAAAGTAACATCTGCAGACAGTACCCCTAGTTTGTATCTTAGATATTCAAATGGTTCTTTAGCAATGGGTTTTGTGAATATGTCTGCTATTTGTTCCTTTGTAGGTACGTATTCCAACTTCACTAATTTCTGTGCTACTTGTTCTCTGAGGAAGTGGTACTTTATTGGGATGTGCTTTGTTTTTTAATGAAGTACAGGATTTTTTGATATACTTATTGCACTTGTATTGTCACATTTGATAGAAATAGGTTAATCAATGCTTACCTTCATCTCTTGGAGAATTTGTTTCATCCACATTACTTGTGTGCAACATGCTGCTGCTGCTATGTATTTTGCTTCTACTATAGATAGAGAGATAGAAGTTTGCTTCTTGCTTAGCCATGCCACCATAATTTTTCCCAAATAAAATGCACCTCAACTTTTTCTTTTCCTGTCATCCACGCAGCTGGCCAAATCTGCATCTATATATGCTGTCAAAATGAAGCTTTTGCTTTTTGGATACCATAGCCCATAATGTGCAGTTCCTTGTAGATATCTTAATATTCTCTTGATTACTAGTAAGTGATTTTGTTTTGGTGCTGCTTGATATCTTGCCACAAGTCCTACTGCCAACACAATGTCTGTTCTAGAGGCAGTTAGGTACAACAAACCTCCTACCATGGATCTGTAAAGTCTTTGATCTATATCTGCAGATCCATCATTAGCACGTAGCTTGCATCCAGTGATCATGGGAGTTGACACAGGTTTGCAGTCTTCCATTTGGAACCTTTTCAACATCTCTCTTAAATATTTTTCTTGTGAGATGAATGTTCCTGTGTTCTTTTGTTGAATTTGAAGTCATAGATAGAAAGTGAGCTCTCCAATCATAGACATCTCAAAATCTGATTTCATTTCTTCAGCAAATTCTTTTGTTAACTTCTCTTTGTTGATAACAAACATGATGTCATCTACATATAATACTACAATCAGGAGTTCATTTTCATTAGCCTTTATGTACAAATTGTTGTCTACTCCTCCTTTCTTAAAACCTTGTTTTTGAAAGTATTTGTCCAGCCTTGAGTACCATGCACGAGGAGCTTGTTTCAACCCATATAAGGATTTCTTTAATCTGCACACATAGTCTTGTTTATCTGTTAATGAGAATCCTTCAGGTTGTTCCATGTAGACTTCTTCTTCTAGATCTCCATTCAGGAAGGCAGACTTCACATCCATTTGATATACATTGAAATCATGATAACATGCAAAGGCCAAAAACATTCTGATTGCTTCCCTTCTGGCTACAGGGGCAAATGTTTCATCATAGTCAAGACCTTAAATTTGTGAATATCCCTTGCATACAAGTCTGGATTTATTTCTGATTACCTGCCCTTGTTCATTCATCTTATTCTTGAATATCCATTTTGTGCCATTGACATTTTTCTCAGTGGGTCTTGGAATTAATTCCCAGGTATTGTTCTTCTCAATTTGGTCAAGTTCTTCATTCATAGCATTTACCCAGTTTTTGTCTTTTCTGGCCTCTTCGAAATTCTTTGGCTCTATTTGAGATAGGATGGCTAGATATACTTCTTATATCTATTTAGCTAGTTGTCTTCTTGTCTAGACTCCTACACTTTTGTCCCCAATAATTTGATCTTCTGGATGATTCTTTTGAGTGTGTCTTGAGGGACCTTTTCAGTTTAACTCACTATCTTCTGTTGTCTTTCTCAGTTCATCATTATCTTGGTTCTCTCCTTCATGATCTTCTAGAGGATTGCTGCATCTTGTACTTCTTTCTTTGTTTGGTAGATCTTCATCAATGCTTTCCAATATTTTGTGCAGTATTTTGTTGTAGCACCTGTAACCCTTACTCTTGGATGCATATCCTAAAAATATTCCTTCATCATCTCTTACATCAAACTTCCCAATTTTTTCATCATTATTTTTTATGAAACACCTGCTTCCAAAGACTCTAAAGTGCTTGACTGATGATGGTTTACCATGCCATAATTTTGTAAGGAGTCTTGTCACTGTTTGGTCTTAAATGGGCTTTGTTAAGAATGTGCACATCTATCTGTATTGCTTCTGCCCAGAAGGTCTGGGGAATGTTACATTCTTGCATCATGGCTCTGGCAATCTGTTGTACTAACCTATTTTGTCTCTTTTCCACTCCATTCTGTTGAGGTGTACCTGCAATTGTAAACTGTTATTTTATCCCATGCTCATTGCCTAGGTCTGCAAAATCATAGTCTGTGAATTCACCTCCTCTGTCTAATCTGATGCACTTTAGCTTGCATCCTGTTTGATTTTTTTCCAATGCCTTGAATATCTTGAATTTTTCAAGTGCTTCACATTTATATTTGAGAAATGCTACCCATGTCATTCTGGAAAAATCATCTATTATCATCATGAAATAAGATTCTCTACTAGGTGCTTTAGTTCTTGAAGGTCCACATAGGTCCATGTGTAGAAGCTGAAGTGGCCTACTTATTGATAGTTCATCTTTGGTCTTAAAATATGTGTGGGTATGTTTGCCCAATTGTCAAGATTTACATATGGAATTTGAAGGCTTCTTTATTGTTGGCATATCTATGACTTCTTTCTTCTTGCTCATACTGATGATGTGGTTAAATTTTAGGTGTCCCAATCTTCTATGCCATAACCATGATTCATCAAGTTTTCTTAGGTGGCATGCTTCATTCTCTTCTTTCACTATATATACATTACTTTCTGTTCGAATACCTTTGATCAAGGTCTTTCCTGTGGTGCTTGATCTTACTTCACAGTCTTGTGCTCTAAAAAGAACTTCACAACCTTTACCACACATTTGACCGACACTAAGCATATTTGCTTTCAACCCATCCACAAATAGTACATCTTGGGCCTTTCCTCTTCCATTATTTAGACTGACAGAGCCTTTTCCTTTGATTTTCCCCACTTTATCATTGCTGAAAGTTACATTTCCAGATTTCTTTTCATCAAAGGTTATAAACTTTCTTGTATCTCCCGTCATAGGCTTTGAGCATCCACTGTCCAAATAACATTGGCTTTTCTGATCTTGGGCTATTAGAGCTAGGTCACACTTATTCAAATTCTTTTTCCATTGCAGGCATCTATTTGTTTGGCACTTTTTCTGAGAAGATGGATCACATTCTTTGAGAGGACATTGGGAAGACATATGTCCGATTTTATGGCATACACAACATTTTATCATATTTTTAGCAGAATTATGAGTATGAGTGAAGTCTCTATAATTCATAAAACTGCTTGAGGTTTTGAACAACAGTCTTTGTCCATATGTTCTGCACTCCTTGGCTTTATGGCCGCATTACTTACAGTAAAAACAATATCCATAAAACCAATTAGCATACCTGATGAAGGGTTGTCTTCTCCATTTGTTTGCTTGAGGTAGTCTTTTCATTTTTTTCATCCTTTGCAGGTTGGAATCGATTCTCCTTTTATGATAGTATGCAACAATATGTCCCAGTTTGTGGCAAGCATAACAAGTGAAATTTTTCATGGGGGGAAGAATCTCCTTTGATAGCGTCCAAATTTTATATATTCAGGAGTATATGAGCCTTTTTCAGTTGACTATTTATTTATTTCGTTATTTGTCATTTGAGGTACCTTCATGTTCCTGTTTACTTCATTGCAGGCTTCTACTTTTGTAGGAACCTTCTGAGCTGCTTCATTATCCTTGACAGCTTTTACAAAAATGATATTCCTGTTATCTGTTTCTTTGACTTTACTTGTTTCTCCTTCATAGCCTATCCTAGTTTTTATCACAGGATATCTTTGAGCATCTAGTATGTTATTCAACTTATCAGATCTTTTCATTTGAGAAGTGTTTATTGAAAATTTTCTTTGGGTGTTTTCTAATTTCTTCCTCAAGCATACTACTTCTTCCTCCAATTTCTCTTGCTTCTGAATTTTATCCTCAATTTGATTAAGTAAAGTGTCTTCTACCTTCTTGGCTTCTTCAAGCTCTATTTTCAACTGAATGAGGTCTTCTGAATTTTGTTCTTCTCTTACATACTTGTGGAGAATGTCTTTCTGTTTTCTGCACTTTAGTTTAAGTCTGTCTATTTCCTCCAGGGCACTTCTTAGCTCCCCCTCAAGATCAATTTCACCTTCTTCCTCATCTTCTAGAAGGAATCCTTCAAGCTCTTCCTTGGCCATCAATACAAATTCAGAGGTTCCCTATTCATTGGAAGATTCATTTGAACTTTTAGATGCACTGTTGTCTTGCTGAGCATAAAATGATTTTCTCCTATATCTATTCCTTTTTTGCCAGTTCTTTGATATGGTTTTCTCTGACTCTTGAGTCTGTTTCTTTGTCTTCTTATGAGGACACTTAGAAGCATAGTGTCCAACTCTTCCATAGTTAAATCATTTAAATGGAATTTTACCTTTATACTTGCCTGAGCCTCTATCTAATCTTCTAATAAATTTGGCCTCTTTTTCATTAGAGAAGGAGCATGTATCTTATTTTTATTCTTTATTATTCTCTGTCTTAAAGGTTGCCTCCCTCACATTTGACTTCCTCTATGGCAGTCTCATCTCATAGGCTGTTAAGTTTCCAAGTAATTGGTTCATGGTCAAAGTTTCCCAATCAACTATTTCTTCTATGGTAGAAACCTTGGTGTTAAAGCTAGATGGTAAATATCTTAAAATATTTTGAAAAATTACACATTATTTTATGGTTTCTCCTAGAGATTTCATGTTATTCACAATTTCTGCAACCCTTAAAAAGAAGCTGACAATGTCTTCATCATCATTCATTTTTATATTTTCAAACTAAGCTCTATAGACTTGAAGTTTGGCTATCTTCACCTTTTTGTCTCCCTCATGGATGTTTTCTAGTGTATCCCATATTTCTTTGGCAGTCTTGTTGTCCATTACTTTGATAAATTCTGCCTCACACAGTCCATTTAAGAGTGCATTCATGGCTTTTGCATTAGCTACAAAATCTTGTTTGGCATCTTTCTCTGATTCAAACCCCTTTGGGGCATATCCCAATTCCACAACAACCCAAAATTCTGTGCCTAGAGACATTATGTATGTCCTCATTCTTATTTTCCAGAAGGCATAATTTGTACCGGTGAACAAAGGGGCTTTATTTGTTGAGCATCCTTCTAGACTAGCCATCCTGGGGACCTAGGATCTCCTTCCAATTGTTAAACTGATACAGAAGGAACCTGCTCCGATACCAATTGTTGGACCCTTGGTTAAACTGAGAGGGGGGCGGGGGGGGGGGGGTGAATCAGTTTAATGCAGTCATGTTCTTATTAAACTTTCTTTTATACTCATTCACATCATCATTTTGTGATCAACTTAATATACAATGGAACAATAATCTTAATAAATGAGTAGCAGGTATTAAGCAGAATAAATACAGAGTATCAACACATAATCATCATGCATATAGACAACAGATATAAGTGGAAAACCATAAGGTATAAAACCACATCTTATTATTGTTGTGATGCAAAGGCAATCTCCAACTCCCTCTCACCACTGACTTTCTGTAGGCACCAACCTACAGGAGGCTCCTACCTCAATTCTAGAAGCTACAACTTGCAAGGAAGCTCCAACTCCCATCTATTTTCTGCAGGCTACAACCTACAGGAGGCTCCTACCTCAGCTAGCTACAACTGACATTTATCAAGCTACAACTTGATATGGAAGCACCAACTTCCTCACTCTTTCAAAAACCACATGCTGATTTACCTGGATATTAGCTTTGTTCTGTTCCTTTTTCACTGCTGTCCACTAACCTTCATATATGCCTTATATCATCTGTGAGTCTTCATATATTCTCTATCTTCTCTTCCTTCTTCTTACCCTCTCTCTCTCAATTCTCCATTCTATAACTTCTCTATGGATATCTATGTGATATCATTTATATAGTTCACCTCATAACTGTTTGTATTCCACAGGGAATTCGAAGTGAACAACCATGACTGTTTGACTTCCACCTTCTCATTTCTTTCCTAGCATATTCAGAAAAAAATATAACAATAGGTATACATTTCAATATTACAGTGGGATATTTCTTTACCTCCAGAGACTTTCCATTGCGTCACAAACAATATAAAATAAATAAAATTTTACATTTTCAGTTACAATAAGTATTTCTATTCAACCCATTCAGTTCTTGGCTCACTGTGTGTTTGTCATTTCTACTGCTGTAGTGTAATAGTCCTGCATACTCCCCTGCCTAAAACCACAATCTCCAATTTTGTTTTGCATATGAAAACACATTTCTAATTAATCATCCAAACTCAATTTTGGGCAGCCTTGACAATACTAATGTCGAATTTTTTATATCTCAAATCCCAGATTTAAAAAAATTCTTATGGTTTAAAAAACCACCTCTCAATCCAGCTCAAATTCCCAATCTAGAATATTCAAATTACTGCTGAATTTTTTCCATCAAAGGTTAACATCTCTGTTATGACCCAATAATGCAATTGTGTATCTGCTGCATAAATAACTGCTTTACAAGTTTAGTCCCAAATGAATTCACAATCTGACAATTTTTTCATGCGGAAGCTTTTCTTATTTTTTGAACTGGGAAATTTAAGTAAATGCGGAAGCTTGCCTTTTCTTTCTATGGTTCAAACCATATTCCTCAGGTTGCATTAATATGCAGAAACACGATTTGTTTCAATAAATGTTTAAACCAAGGTCTAAATCCACTTCATGAATTCATATGCAGAGTTTCCTATATATACCATACTTCAGACCTTGATTAATTAAATATCTACATATTTGCCAATGCTTTATCAATCACAAATTTGGTTAAACCACAGACTTCAATATATATAAAAAATATCGGCCCACAACACTTCGAATTTGATTTAAAACAAAAACCCAATGCAATAATGGCCACGGGTTCCATATCTCACATTCAACTATGTTTATATTAATGTGAACCAAAGTTTGACTTTGATTAAACATAATATATCACCATATGAGCTTTATTATTGGACCCGTTACATAATGGTCTACAACAATCAACTATCAATATATGTTCACGGCTTTCACATCAACCATAATATTTTGACATATATTGCGTCCTCCATTCAGTGTTGTGGAACCTTATAACGGACCTTTTACCATGTTTACCTTCCGCCTTTTCAAATAATATTCAAGCCCAATTATCAATGTAATTCCACAACTTAACTAACTTACTAAGCTTAGCCTTTGGCTTAGCCAACATATCCACACATGAGCTTCTGACCATAGCGCTTCATACAACTCGGTCTATGGTTAAAATATCAACCACCATTATATATTAAAGTCTGGGCCCCAGATTTCAATCAAGTGGGTAATTCACCATTTAAAATTTCGACCCTGATTTCACCTGAGGCATCAAAATAATTTACCGTTCTCGCCTTTACAAAGTTTTAACCCATTAACAATTAAATGTCACATATAAACCTTTGATTTTAAACTAAACTCCAATAGAATATGAATGTTTGGGTCCACAATCTTTATTAACCCGCATATCAAACATTCACGCATATCAAACTATGTTATACATTGGTTCCGGCATATTGACCCAACAGCAAATGATATTCACATCGCCTAAGGTTCTTACCTTGTCTATAATTTCCTACATCACATTTGATTTATACATTTCAACCTTATTAAATCTCGACTTGATTTATAACAGAACCCAATAAACCTTAAGGTCCGCTTGGTCCCACAGTTCAGTTAACATACCTTGCACATCCGATGACTGAGGAGTTGTCGAGTTTTTTTGGGATGATCTAACGATCATCACGAAACTAGCATGCACGAGGTTTAATCCTCCAAATTTACGCGATATAAAAGGTATTCCAAAACCACTCATTGACATGCGTCAATCAACAAGTGATATCACGTTTTTTTTTCACAATTCCACTTACCATTTTAAAAAGTGCGAGACCGCTGGTTTTTTGTCTCTAAACCACCCTTTTGGCTTCTCCTCACGGTTCTGCTTCATCTTGATCAATGTTTTGTTCCTTCGTCCATTGCTTTATATTGCCTCCGTCTTTGTTCAACATAAGCGCTTATAAACCTGTGCCATTCCTTTGTTGTGCCTTCACCCCATTACTTTTCTATTGAAGGTTCGCCCTTAACTATCCAACAATTCCATTGATTCTTCACTTGAAGATCTCCTTTCTCTCAACATATGCTCCCGCATGAATTATTCACTTCGATTGTTGTCTTGTTCACTCCCCATTTTGTACCTTATGAAGCTCTGTTGCTTCATATTCTACTGTGTATTTTGAGACCCCATGCTTCATTCCAGAAATGTTTATGGGTGTATTCGACATGTAAATTAACTTTAAAGGCCCCTACATAGAGTTAAACCAAACAATACCATATAATCCTCAATCTCGTAAACTACCTTGTCGCAACAATTATCTGGTTTCTTCAATTATGCACAGAACATCATTAAAAAACCCATGATTTATACTAACATTGTCCATTAATCAACATCAATTTCCCAATTACATACAAAGGATCATTAAACCACAAATTTCAGAGATATATTCACACAATTGATCACAGAGATTCAGGACATTATCACACAGAAATGAAATCAACCAACCCTCATAAGTTTTGAATATTTAACTCGTGCTTCCACAGATAATTCAAACACACATAATCCAGTCAGACAATACACATGCATTTCTAAAACAGATCCTTCATATATGCAATTGAAATTACTTACAAAAACCTCTTGTACTGGCCAGGTCTTCAATTCGATGGCCCCTCTCCTGCTACTCTGTCTCTCAAGATCTCGCCAGGTCTTTTGCTCTCTGCTTCATGTCTAATGTTATCCTTGCTTTTCTTTTGCTATCTCTCTTCCTCTTGTCTGTCTTCTTTACCATCAATGACAATATTTCCAACAGTCTCCCCCTTTGGCATTGATGGAAATACAGTTCCTCTACGTGCCTTTTAGAAGACCCTTTCTTCTATTGCTTGCTTTTCTTCCCCCTTTGACATCAATGGCAAAGGGTTGCACATTTCCTAGTGTGGTTTCAAAATCTTGTCCATAAAATTCTGATCCTGAGGACTTGTTCCATGCACTGCTTACGAGCTCTGGCTCTTTTGTAACAATATTTGTTGACTGATCTCCCCCTAGAATGATGCTTTCTTTTCTGATATCCTCGTGGAATGATGCTTTGTTTTCATGTCAAAGAGTAACATCTGCGGATAGTACCCCTAGTTTGTCTCTTAGATATTCGAATGGTTCTTTAGCAAGGGGTTTTGTGAATATGTCTACTGTTTGTTCCTTTGTAGGTACATATTCCAATTTCACTACTTTCTGTGCTGCTTGTTCTCTGAGGAAGTGGTACTTTATTGGGATGTCCTTTGTTTTTGAATGAAGTACAAAATTTTTTGATATACTTATTGCACTTGTATTGTCATATTTGATAGAAATAGGTTCATCAATGCTTAACTTCATGTCTTGGAGAGTTTGTTTCATCCACATTACTTGTGCGCAACATGCTACTGTTGCTGCTATATATTCTACTTCTGCTGTAGATAGAGAGATATAAGTTTGTTTTTTTCTTAGCCATGCCACCAGAATTTTTCCCAAATAAAATGCACCTCAACTTTTGCTTTTCCTGTCATCCATGTAGCTGGCCCAATCTGCATCTGCATACATTGTCAAAATGAAGCTTTTTCTTTTTGGATACCATAGCCCATAATGTGCAGTTCCTTGTAGATATTTGAATATTCTCTTGATTGCGAGTAAGTGATTTTGTTTTGGTGCTACTTGATATCTTGCCACAAGTCCTACTGCCAACACAATGACTAGTCTAGAGGCAGTTAGGTACAAAAAAATTCCTACCATGGATCTGTAAAGTCTTTGATCTATATCTGCAGATCCATCATTAGCACATAGCTTGCATCTAGTGATCATGGGAGTTGACACAGGTTTGCAGTCTTCCATTTGGAACCTTTTCAACATCTCTCTTAAATATTTTTCTTGTGAGATGAATGTTCCTGTGTTATTTTGTTGAATTTGAGTGTGTCTTGAGGGAACTTTTGAGTTTAATTCAGTATCTTCTATTGTCTTGATCAGTTCATCATTATCTTGGTTCTCTCCTTCATGATCTTTTGGAGGATTGCTGCATCTTATACTTCTTGTTTTGTTTGGTAGATCTTCATCAAATTTTACATCAATGCTTTCCAAAATTTTGTGCAGTGTTTTGTTGTAGCACTTGTAACCCTTACTCTTGGATGCATATCCTAAAAATATTCCTTCATCATCTCTTGCATCAAAATTCCCATTAAAGTGCTTGATTGATGCTGGTTTACCATGCCATAATTCGTAAGGAGTCTTGTCACTATTTGGTCTTAAATGGGCTCTGTTAAGAATGTGCACAGCTATGTCTACTGCTTCTGCCCAGAAGGTTTGGGGAATGTTACTTTCTTGCATCATAGCTCTGGAAATCTATTGTACTGACCTATTTTGTCTCTCTACCACTCCATTCTGTTGAGGTGTACCTGCAATTGTAAACTGTTGTTTTATCCCATGCTCATTGCATAGGTTCGCAAAATCATAGTCTGTGAATTCATCTCCTTTATCTGATCTAATGCACTTTAGCTTGCATCTTGTTTGATTTTCTACCAATGCCTTGAATATCTTGAATTTTTCAAGTGTTTCAAATTTATATTTGAGAAATGCTACCCATGTCATTATGGAAAAATCATCTATTATCAGCATGAAATAAGATTCTCCACTTGGTGCTTTAGTTCTTGAAGGTCCACACAGATCCATGTGTACAAGCTGAAGTGGCCTACTTGTTGATAGTTAATCTTTCATCTTAAAATATTTGTGGGTCTGTTTTCCCAATTGGTAATATTTACATATGGTGTTTGAAGGCTTCTTTATTGCTGGCATATCTATGAATGCTTTCTTCTTGCTTAGACTGATGATGTGGTCAAAGTTTAGGTGTCCCAATCTTCTATGCCATAACCATGATTCATCAAGTTTTCTTAGGTGGCATGCTTCATTCTCTTCTTTCACTATATAGAAATTACTTTCTGTTCGAATACCTTTGATCAAGGTCTTTCCTGTGGTGCTTGATCTTACTTCACAGTCTTGTGCTCTAAAAAGAACTTCACAATCTTTATCACACATTTGACTTACACTAAGCAAATTTGCTTTCAGCCCATCCAAAAATAGTACATATTGGGCCTTTCCTCTTCCATTATCTAGACTAATTGAGCCTTTTCCTTTGATTTTCCCTATTTTATCATTGCCAAAAGTTACATTTCCAGATTTCTTTTCATCAAAGGTTATAAACTTGCTTGTATCTCTAGTCATATGCTTTGAGCATCTACTATCCAAATACCATTGGCTTTTATGATCTTGGGCTATTAGAGCTAGGTCACACTTATTCAACTTCTTTTTCCACTACAGACAGCTATTTGTTTGGCATCTTTTCTGAGAAGATGGACCGCATTATTTGAGAGGACATTGGGAAGACATATGTCCGATTTTATGGCATACAAAACATTTGATCATATTTTTAGCAGAATTATGACTATGAGTGAAATCTCCATCATTTATAAATCTGCTTGAGGTTTTGAACATCAATATTTTTCCATATGTTCTGCACTCTTTGGCTTTATGGACGAATACCTTACAATAAAAACAATATCCATAAAACCAATTAGCATACCTGATGAAGGGTTGTCTTCTCCATTTGTTTGCTTGAGGTAGTCTTTTCATTTTTTTCATCCTTTGCAGGTTGGAATCGATTCTTCTTTTATGATAGTATGCAACAATATGTCCCAGTTTTTGGCAGGCATAACAAGTGACATTTTTCATAGGAGGGAAGAATCTCCTTTGATAGCTTCCAAATTTTATATATTCAGTAGTATATGAGCTTTTTTCAGTTAACTGTTTATTTATTTCATTCTTTGTCATTTGAGGTACCTTCATGTTCCTGTTTACTTCATTGCAGGCTTCTACTTTTGTAGGAACCTTTTGAGCTGCTTCATTATCCTTGACAACTTTTACAAAAATGATATTCCTGTTATCTGTTTCTTTGACTTTGCTTATTTCTCCTTCATAGCCTATCCCAGTTTTTATCAGAGGAGATCCTTGAGCATCTAGTATGTTATTCAACTTATCAGAGCTTGTCATTTGAGAAGTGTTTATTGAAAATTTCCTTTGGGTGTTTTCTAATTTCTTCCTCAAGCATACTACTTCTTCCTCCAATTTCTCTTGCTTCTGAATTTTATCCTCAATTTTCTTAAGTAAAGTGTATTCTACCTTCTTGGCTTCTTCAAGCTCTATTTTCAATTGAATGAGGTCTTCTGAATTTTGTTCTTCTCTTACATATTTGAGGAGAATGTCTTTCTATTTTCTGCACTTTAGTTTAAGTCTATCTATTTCCTCCAAGGCACTTCTTAGCTCCCCCTCAAGATCAATTTCACCTTCTTCCTCATCTTCTAGAAGGAACCCTTTAAGATCTTCCTTGGCCATCAATACAAATTTAGAGGTTCCCTCTTCATTGGAAGATTCATCTGAGCTTTCAGATGCACTGCTGTCTTGCTGAGCATAAAATGATTTTCTCCTGTATCTATTCCCTTTCTTCCAGTTCTTTGATATGGCCATTTTCTTTGACTCTTGAGTCTGTTTCTTTGTCTTCTTATGAGGACACTTAGAAGCATAATTTCCAACTCTTCCACAGTTAAAGCATTAAAATGGAATTTTACCTTTATACTTGTGTGGGCCTCTATCTAATCTTCTGATAAATTTGGCCTCTTCTTCATCAAAGCAGGAGCATGTATCTTCTTTTTCTTCTTTGTTCTTCTCTGTATTGAAGGCTGACTCCCTCACATTTGACTTCCTCTGTGGCAGTCTCATCTCATAGGCTATTAAGTTTCCAAGTAATTGGTTCATGGTCAAAGTTTCCCAATCAGCTGTTTCTTCTATAGCAGAAACCTTGGTGTTAAAGTTAGATGGTAAAGATCTTAAAATATTTTGAAAAATTACACATTCTTTTATGGTTTCTCCTAGAGCTTTCATGTTATTCACAATTTCTGCAACCCTTAAAAATAAGCTGGCAATGTCTTCATCATCATTCATTTTTATATTTTCAAACTAAGCTCTATAGACTTGAAGTTTGGCTATCTTCACCTTTTTGTCTCCCACATGGATGTTTTCTAGTGTATCCCACATTCCTTTGGCAGTCTTGTTTTGCATTACTTTGATACATTCTGCCTCGCACAGTCCATTTAAGAGTGCATTCATGGCTTTTGCATTAGCTACAAAATCTTGTTTGGCATCTTTCTCTGAGTCAGACTCCTTTGGGGCATATCCCAATTCCACAACAGCGCAAACTTCTATTCCTAGAGACATTATGTATGTCCTAATTCTTATTTTCTAGAAGGCATAATTTGTACCGGTGAAAAAAGGGGATTTATTTGTTGAGACTCCTTCTAGAATAGCCATCCTGGGAACCTAGGATCTCCTTCCAGTTGTTAAACTGATACGAGAGGAACCTAATCCAATGGCAATTGTTGGACCCTTGGTTAAACTGAGGGGGGGGGGGGTGAATCAGTTTAATGCAGTCATGTTCTTATTAAACTTTCTTTTATACTCATTCACATCATCATTCTGTGATCAACTTAATATACAATGGAACAACAATCTTAATAAATGAGAAGCAGGTATTATGCAGAATAAATACAGAGTAGCAACACATAATCATCATGCATATAGACAACAGATATAAGTGGAAACCCATAAGGGAGAAAACCACATCTTATTATTATTGTGATGCAAAGGCAATCTCCAAATCCCTCTCACCACTGACTTTCTATAGACACCAACCTACAGGAGGCTCCTACCTCAATTTTGTAAGCTACAACTTGCAAGGAAGCTCCAACTCCCATCTATTTTCTGGAGGCTACAACCTATAGGAGGCTCCTACCTCAGCCAGCTACAACTGACATTTATCAAGCTACAACTTGATATGGAAGCACCAACTTCCTCACTCTTTCAAAAACCACATGCTGATTTACCTGGATATCAACTCTGTTCTGTTCCTTTTTCATTGTTGTCCACTAACCTTCATATCTGCCTTATATCATCTTTGAGTCTTCACAACTTCTCTATCTGCTCTTCCTTCTTCTTACCCTCTCTCTCTCAATTCTCCATTATATAACTTCTCTATGCATATCTATGTGATATCATTTATAGAGTTCACCTCATAACTATTTGTATTCCACAGGGAATTCGAAGTGAACAACCATGACTCTTTGACTTCCACCTTCTTATTTCTTTCCTAGAATATTCAGAAAAAAATATAACAATAGGTATACATTTCAATATTAGAGTGAGATATTTCTTTGCCTCCAGAGACTTGCCATTGCATCGCAAACAATATAAAATAAATAAAATTTTACATTTTTAGGTACAATAAGTATTTATATTCAACCCATTCAGTTCTTGGCTCACTGTGTGTTTGTCTTTTCTGCTGTTGTAGTGTGACAGTTCTGCATACTCCCCTACCTAAAACCACAATCTCCAATTTTGTTTTGCATATGAAAATGAATTTCTAATTAATCATGCAAACTCGATTCTGGGCAGCCTTGAAAATTTTAATACCAAAGTTTTTATATCTCAAATCCCAGATTTAAAAAAATTCTTATGGTTTAAAAAACCACCTCTCAATCCAACTCAAATTCCCAATCTGGAAAATTCAAATTATTGCTGAAGTTTTTCCATCAAAGGTTAAGATCTCTGTTATGACCCAATAATGCAATTGTGTATCTACTGCATAAATAACTGCTTTACAAGTTTAGCCCCAAATGAATTCACAATCTGGAAATTTTTTCATGCGAAAGCTTTTCTTATGTCCTGAACTGGGCAATTTAAGTAAATGCAGAAGCTTGCCTTTTGTTTCTATGGTTCAAACCATATTCCTCAGATTGCATTAATATGCAGAAACTTGATTTGTTTCAATAAATTTTTAAACCAAGGTCTAAACCCACTTCATGAATTCATATGCGGAGTTTCCTCTATATACCATACTTCAGACCTTGATTAATTAAATATCTACATATGTGCCAACGCTTTATCAATCCCAACTTTGGTTAAACCCCAGACTTCAATATATATATAAAATTAGGGCCCACAACACTTCGACTTTGATTTAAAACAAAAACCCAACGTAATAATGGCCATGGCTTTCTTATCTCACATTCAACTATATTTATATTAATGTGAACCAAAGTTTGACTTTGATTAAACATAATATATCACCATATGAGCTTTATTATTGGACCCATTACATAATGGTCTACAAAAATCAACTATCAAATATATGTTCACGGCTTTCACATCAACCATAATATTTTGACATATATTGTGTTCTCCATTCAGTGTTTTGGAACCTTATAATGTACCTTTTACCACGTTTACCTTCCGCTTTTTCAAATAATATTCAAGACCAATTATCAATGTAATTCCACAGCTTAACTAACTTACTAAGCTTAGCCTTTGTCTTAGCCAACGTATCCACACATGAGCTTCTGACCATAGCGCTTCATAAAACTTGGGCTATGGTTAAAATATCAACCACCGTTATATATTAAATTTTGGGCCCCACATTTTAATCATGTGGGTAATTCACCGTTTAAAAGTTCGACCCTGATTTCACCTGAGGCATCAACATAATTTACAGTTCTTGCCTTTACAAAGTTTTAACCCATTAACAATTAAATGTCACATATAAACCTTCGATTTGAAACAAAACTCCAACAGAATATGAATGTTCAGGTCCATAATCTTTATTAACCCACATATCAAACATTCACACATATCAAACTATGTTATACATTGGTTCTGGCATATATTGACCCAACAACAAATGACATTCACATCGCCTAAGGCTCTTACCTTGGCTATAATTTCCAAAATCACATTTCATTTATACATTTCAACCTTATTAAATCTCGACTTGATTTATAACAAAACCCAATAAACCTTAAGGTCCGCTCAGTCCCACAATTAAGTTAACATAACTTGCATATCCGACGACTGAGGAGTTGTCACGTTGTTTTGGGAAGATCCAACGATCATCGGGCAACTAGCATGCACGAGGTTTAATGTTCCAAATTTACGCGATATAAATGGTATTCCAAAACCACTCATTGACATGCGTCAATCAACAAGTGATATCACGTTTTTTTTTCACAATTCCACTTACCATATTTAAAAAGTGCGATACCGCTGGTTTTTGGTCTCTAAACTGCCCTTATGGCTTCTCCTCGTGGTTCCGCTTCCTCTTGATCAAGGTTCTATTCCTTCGTCCGTTGCTCTATATCGCCTCCGTGTTCAACATAAGTGCTTATAAACCTGTGCCATTCCTTTGCTGTGCCTTTGCCCCATTACTTTTCTATTGAAGGTCCATCCTTAACTATCCAACAATTCCATTGATTCTTCACTTGAAGATCTCCTTTCTTTCAGCATATGCTCCCCGCGTGACTTATTCACTTCGATTGATGTCTTGTTCACTCCCCATTCTGTACCTTATGAAGCTCCATTGCTTCATATTCTAATGTGTATTTTGAGACCCCATGCTTCATTCCAGAAATGTTTGTGGGTGTATTCGACATGCCAATTAAATTTAAAGGCCCTTATGCAGAGTTAAACCAAACAATACCATATAATCCTCAATCTCGTAAACTACCCTGTCGTAACAATTATCTGGTTTCCTCAATTATGCACAGAACATCGTTAAAAAACCCGTGATTGATACTAACAGTGTCCATTAATCAACATCGATTTCCCAATTACATACAGAGGATCATTAAACCCCAAATTTCAGAGTTCTATTCACACAATTGATCACAGAGATTCAAGACATTTTCACACAGAAATGAAATCAACCAACCCTCATAAATTCTGAATATTTAACTCGTGCTTCCATAGATAATTCAAACACGCATAATCCAGTCAAACAATACACATGTATTTCTAAAACATATCCTTCATATATGAAATTGAAATTACTTAAAAAAACCTCTTGTTCTGGCCAGGTCTTCAATTCAATGGCCCCTCTCCTCCTTCTCTGTCTCTCCAGATATCTCCACATCTTTTGCTCTCTGCTTCATGTCTAATGTTCTCCTTGCCTTTCTTTTGCTATCTCTCTGCTTCTTGTCTATCTTCTTTGCCATCAATGACAATATTTCCAACACCTTTTGCACGTTCGTACAGTCCTTTTTCCATTTTCTCCCTTATGCCTTCGTTTGGTCGGGTGCGCCATGTGAGGGCACCCGCCAAAACGCGTTTGGGTCGAGTCATTTCATTTGAGGGCGCCCGCCAAGATGCGTTCGGGTCGGGTCAGGTCGTTTTGTTTGAGGGTACCCACCCAAATGTGTTCTGGTCAGGTCGGCTCATTTTGTTTGAGGGCGCCCACACAAACGCGTTCAGGTCAGGTTGGGTTGTTTCATTTGAGAGCGCCTTCCCAAATGCGTTCAGGTCGAATCGGGTCGTTTCGTTTGAGGGCGCCTGCCCAAACGCGTTTGGGTCGGGTCGGGTCATTTCGTTTGAGGGCACTCACCTAAACACGTTCGGTTTGGGTCGGGTCGTTTCATTTGAGGGCACCCACCCAAACACACTTGGGTCAGGTCGGGTCATTTCGTTTGAGGGTGCCCACCTAAATGCGTTCAGGTTGGGTCATTTCGTTTGAGGGCGACCATATCAAATTTTCTAAGTTGTGACCGGATGGGTGCCTTGTGCGCATTCATGCAGCCCATTTTTCATTTTCTCCCTTGTGCCTTCGTTTGGTCGGGCGCGCCGTGTGAGGGCGCCCACCCAAACGCATTCAGATAGGGTTGGGTCATTTTGTTTGATGGTGGCGGTATCAATTTTTCTATTTTGTGACCACACGAGTGCCTTTTGCACATTTGTGTGGCCCGTTTTCCATTTTCTCCCATGTGCCTTCATTTGGACGTGCATGTCGTGTTGTGCCTTATGAGGACGCCCACCCAAACGCATTTGGGTTGGGTCGTTTCGTTTGAGGGCCACCATATCAAATTTGCTAAGTTTTGACTACACGGATGCCTTGTGAACATTCATGTGGCCCATTTTCCATTTGCTCCCTTGTGCCTTTGTTCGATCGGGAGCATCGTGTCGTTTCGTTTGAGGGCGCCCACCCAAACCTGTTCGGGTTGGGTCATTTCGGTTGAGGGTGCCCACCCAAACGCGTTCAGGTCGGCTCGTTTCTCTTGAGGGCACTAGCCCAAACGTGTTTGGGTCAGGTCTTTTCGGTTGAGGGCACCCATATCAAATTTCCTAAGTTATGACCACACGGGTGCCATGTGCATGTTCATACGGCCTGTTTGTCATTTGCTCCCTTGTGCTTTCATTCAGTCGTGCGCGCCATGTCACGCCATGTGACGGCACCCGCCCAAACACGTTCGGGTCGGGTCGTTTCGTTTGAGGGTGGTCGTATCAAATTTGCTAAGTTGCGACCACACTGGTGCCTTGTGCACCTTCGTGCAGCCCATTTTCCAT
Organism: Pinus albicaulis; assembly: GCA_034641835.2. Taxonomy (NCBI): domain Eukaryota; kingdom Viridiplantae; phylum Streptophyta; class Pinopsida; order Pinales; family Pinaceae; genus Pinus; species Pinus albicaulis. The sequence goes on from CM076570.1 coordinate 905,128,292, forward strand.
TTTCTCCCTTATGCCTTTGTTCAGTCAGGCACGCCGTGTTGTTTCATTTGAGGGTGCCCACCCAAAACCATTCGGGTTGGGTCATTTCGATTGAGGGCGCCCACCCAAACGCAATCAGGTTGAGTCGTTTAAGTTGAGGGCACCTGCCCAAATGCGTTTGGGTTGGGTCATTTCGGTTGAGGGCGCCCATATCAAATTTTCTAAGTTGTGACCACACGGGTGCCCTGTGCAGATTCGTGCGGCCCGTTTTCCGGTTGCTCCCTTATGCCTTCATTCAGTCGGGCACGCCATGTGAGGGTGCCTGCCCAAACACGTTCGGGTCAGGTCGGGTCATTTCGTTTGAGGGCGGTTGTATCAAATTTGCTAAGTTGTGACCGCACGGGTGCCTTTTGCACGTTCGTGCGCCTTGTTTGCCATTTGATTTCTTGTGCCTTCGTTCGGTCATGCACATCATGTCGTGCCGTGTGAGGGCACCTGCCCAAATGCGTTCGATTTGGGTTATTTTGTTTGAGGGTGGTCGTATCAAATTTTCTATTGTTCTGATCGCACGGGTGCCTTGTGCACATTAGTGCGACCCATTTTCGATTTTCTCCCTTGTGCCTTCATTTTGTCAAGCACATCGTGTCATTTCATTTTATGGCACCCACCCAAACCCATTTGGGTCGGGTCGTTTCAATTGAGTGCGCCTGCCCAAACACGTTCGGGTTAGGTTGTTTCGGTTGAGGGCACCCACCCAAACGCGTTTGGGTTGGGTCATTTCGAATGAGGGCGCACGTATCAAACTTGCTAAGTTGTGACCGCACAAGCGGCCTATGCACGTTTGTGAAACCCATTTGCTGGTTGCTCCCTTGTGCCTTCATTCAGTCATGCACGCTATGTCACATCGTGTTAGGGTGCCCACCCAAACGCGTTCAGGTCGGGTCGTTTCGTTTGAGGGCGGCCGTGTCAAATTTACTAAATTGTGACCGCAGGGGTGCCTTGTGCACATTCATGCAACCTGTTTTCTGTTTGCTCCCTTGTGCCTTCGTTCAATCGAGCGCGCCATCATTTCTTTTTAGGGCGCTCACCCAAACACATTCGGGTCGGGTCTTTTCGGTTGAGGGAACCCCACCCAAACGCATTCGGGTCAGTTAGTTTCGGTTGAGGGTGTCCGCCCAAACATATTTGGGTCGGTTCATTTCAGTTGAGAGTGTCCGTATCAAATTTTCTAAGTTATGACTGCATGGGGTCCTTCCGCAAGACGTGTGCAGAACAATGTTCAGGGCGGGCGCGTTCAAGTCGAGTCGGGGTTATGCAGTGCGTCCGTGTTCAGGACGTGCGAAACAATGTCTGAAGGTGCGAAGGTCGTTCATCAGGGTCGAGCCAGGTTGAATGCGTTCAAACATTTTTCCAACATAGTATTAGAGCTAAGGTGAAAGAAAGAGACTGAAGATCACATCCTAGTGAGTTGTGTCTTGTCACAGTCCTTTGTGCACAAAAAAACTATGAAACTTTGGGCCTTTTTCCTCCTTTATTGATTCGATCCATGCTAAAATTGGCAAGTTACAAATTTAGAACATGTGTTTTTATTGAATAGTTAACTGATTCTAACTGGATCTCTAACTCATCCTTGCTTCAATCAAGGATTGAAGCTCCCAACTCGTCCTCTTCTTAATTTATAATTGCCTCTCAAATTTGTAGTCAAACTGAAAAAGGTCCATGTAAATGATCCTCCCACACTACGCATGAATTCACCATCTCCACAAACTTGTCCATGGGAAAAGGAAGAAAAATCATGGTATTTTTGGCTAAGGAAAACACCAGAGAAGACCTTCTCTCACTACACTTTTCAACAATCCCATTTTCCATCTTGGTTACATATGACGTCATTGGGTTCATGGTCTTCATATCACACTTGACTAATTGTGGGTTTTGCTCCTAACACCTATCAATTAAGATTATTCATTACATCCCTAGGGTTGACAGGATCACAACTATGCCATCTCCATGAGATCAAGTTTAACGATCACTTTTTTGAGGGAGTTTTTGTTGTTTATTTTGGGACTCAAGAGGTTCTCTTGTGACTTTCTCTCATCGGTATGATTAGAGAGGCCTAGATTTATTTGTTCAAGAATTGATTCTCTCTATACAAGAGACCTTGGATGGCCTCTCCAGAATCAGTACCACTAAGAGCATTTATTGTTTGTTCCAGCCTATTTGGGTTCTTGGTGAGTGAATCCTAGGTGGTCTCCTTTTCCTTGGAGTTATATGGCATAGATTCGTGAGACAATGAAGTTTTCCCACATGGTTAGTAGGCACATCACCTCTGTGATTTTAGAGCTTGATTTTCCTAGTTCAAACTATGGTCTCCTCAGGTTGGCTTGAGTAAGCCAAATATCCATTGTGAAATTATTCTCATCAACCTCTATAAAGAAGAGAGGAATTACCACTCTCTATAAAGAAAGGAAGCCTTTCTTGGTTCCATCCCTTTTCCTATTCCTGGTTTTCTGCGCTATTACTTGTGTGTGGTTCAAAATTTCAACTAGTATCCCATAGTAGAAATTCAGTGAACACTAGCGTAGTTGGGATCCCTTGCAACAAATATGGTAAATGTGATGTAGTTATTTGTAATGCAATGGTGATAATTATGATTATTTCTAATACTAGCTGACAAACATTAGGCATGGGATGAGTGGGGCATGTTAGGTGATGGGATAAAAGTGAGTCAAATATATATATAAAACTTGGCCTTTAATTTTCTTAAGTCCCTTTTGATTATGCATCTAGTTCCCAATGTTACCTTGGGGTGATTCAAATGGTCATTAACACCTAGGGTCTAGGCCTTGGTTCCACATGAGACCTTTCTTTGAAGGGGCATGTTTAAAGTAACCTATGAGAGTATATATGCTTTCATTGTCCTTGGGATTTGGAGATCATGATATCAATAACAGAGTTATGTTTTTGGTTAGAGCTTGTTAGGTGTGCAGGGTTATGCTATTTGTTTGTTCTTTCATACTAGAGAGTTAGGGAAATGCTGCTAGCATTAGTTAATTTTTCTTGAGATATGATAATATAGATAACTTAATCTTAATAAATGTCTACAAATAACTAGAAAAGTAGGTCAATGGGATTAAAATATTTATATTTTATTGAATTTATTAAAATATTAATTATCAATATTTATAATTTATTTGTTTTAATTATATCATATAAAATTAAATTTTAAATATATTATGATTTTATATTTAATTAATAATTAAAATAATAAATATTAATATTTTAATTATTAAAAAAAAATTGTTTCAAGATTTGTAAAAGTTTGATGGCATGCCACATTCGAAAATTTGAAGTTGAACATTGGCATGGGTTGATTTCATTAAAAATACCAGTATGAAAGCCCAAAGTGTAAGAAAGCCCAAGAAAACTAGTTGTTAGATTGTTCAGGAAGATGGGGTTGAGGTTTTGAGGGCATGCCGAAGTCCCCAAAGTCAAACTTGACACCGTATGAAAGCCCAAAGTCGAACTTGACCTTGTAAGGAAGCCCAAGCCCAAGAAAAATCGTTTTTGACTATTCAGGAAGACGAGGTTGAGGTTTTGAGGGCATGCCTAAGTCCCCAAAGTCGAACTTGACACCGTATGAAAGCCTAAGAAAACTCGCTGGTAAGAGTCGAACTTGACATCGTAAGAAAGCCCAAGAAAACTCTTTTTTCAACGGGTTCAAGAAGATGAGATTGAGGTTTTGAGGGCATGTCGAATTACCCAAAGTCAAACTTGACACCGTATGAAAGCCCAAGCAAACTCATTATTCTTACCTGGACTGGTTCAGGAAGATGAGGTTTTGAGGGCATGCCAAAGTCTATCAAAAGTCAAAGTCGAGGAAAGACGAGGTTTTGAGGGAAAATTTTGTCAAAATTTGAAGTCTAGGAGAGGGCATGGTTTATTTCACCAATATGGAAGCCTAAGAACAGAGGAAAACTAATTGTTCTTACCCAAACTAGATGTGCTAGTTATTTAGCGCCAAATGTTTTGCTCTCGGGGCTCAGAATTTTTTCTATATAATTACATCTTTTATCATGGATAAAAACACATTAGAAAGAACTTGGAGGCTTTTGAAGAGGCGGGCAGTAGCAAATTCACAATTGAAGTTTGCATACCTAGAGTCACAGGTTAGTTGGATTTTATATTTTTCTATTTCTTGGCTTTGTATTTGCTCTGTTTGTTTTAAGAAATTGTTGATTCATACAAATTTTGTGCCTTTATAGTAATATCTATATTTCAACTATTCATTTAAACCACTTCTACATTCAGTAATTTCTTTTCCATAATGAATTCAAAGTTGAAGAAGGCTAGGCTTCCAACATTGCCAGGTTATCGTATGGCTATATTGCAACTCCCGAAATATGAAATGTATGGAGGTTTTTATTTTCTCTGTAAACATCTTGAAGTCGAACCTTTCCATTTTCAACAATTAGTACAAAATAACTTCAAGGTGATTTCTTAATAAAATGTTTAGCTAATGATGGTGAAGACCTTATGGTATCCTGCTTACTAGCTCCCGGAACCACCCTATACATTTTTGCTTCTTCTGCCTTCACCTTTTGCATAGATGATTCATGAGATATCTTGTGTTGTAGATCCACCTATTTCGGGTTGCAAGAACCTTCTTAGAAATCAACTGCTGAATTAAAAGTACTCATAAATTGGTGGTTTGTATTGCTTTGATCCTTGAACAACAGCTTGTGAATTTTTTTTGTCTTGGAGCTGTCTAGAAATTTGTAGCCACATGCTTCATAAACATATAGTCCCTCCTTGTGCACATCTGAATGCTTCATCAAAACATATGTAAAATTATTTCCACAACCTTTTTAGCTACAAAAGGAAATCCTTGGGGAAATCTTTGTAGCCTTTGTAGCTCCAAAACCATGGTCACCAAAATGATAGAGACTATGTTAGAAACACAATGCCCTTAATAAATACTATTTGTACTGTGTACGATTAACCAAGTGATTACACCAAAATATATTTGATCTTAACTATATTGTATGTTAGTATGGATGTGGCCTAAACTAGGCCTCAGGACAGACTTTTCCGAGGTGCTATAGAAGTAAATCCTTGTCTGTGGCCTAGAGCAGAAAGAGAATCTCCTTCTAGGATAAGTAACCACTCCGATTTCCTGCACTATCTTTTGATATCACTGTGGCTAGGGCAGGAGGTCCCTTATAGACCTCTCGGCCCTCTCAAATCCTCTTCCTCGTATTGTTGTAGCAGCACCTTCCAGCAGCCTTGTAAATACAAACCCTTCATAAGAAATCTTCAGAAACATTACACTGTTCCTATTACTTTCAAAATGAGGGCAGTGAGGTGGCTCTTCATGGCATTTTCCATGATTTTGTTAAGGAGGTGGAGAGCATATTTTACCATTTTATATGTCACATTGAATGGGGAAACAGATCTGTGGTTTTGAGATATTATGAGATCTAGTAACAACACATAAAATTATAAGAGTGTGCCTCTCTATTTTTGCCATGGAATGTGCCTCTCTAGTCACTAAGCTTAAGTAAGCCACAAGTAAGATACTCTATATCTGTAATTAATTATCACCTATCAAGGTTGTACTCATCTTCTACAATGGTAACAACTCATATCCAGTAAAGGTAACGGTTTGTATAAGCTTACCAGATCATGTAGAGTAACTGCTTAGTTAGAGTCATAGTGTTCATTGGTCACTACTTAGCTATAGTCCAAGCAATACAACATGGAAGCTCTTCTTTCTATAAAATTGAAACCTCTACTAGTCTGTAATGATAGTGATTTGATTAGGTAAAGTAAGTAACACTTGTTTCTCTATAACTACTTACTATTGGTTCCATTGATATGGCTTACATTAGACTCAATACTTGATCTCTATTATTCCCATGGTTAATAAGTATTAGCTATATTAGTGAACACTATTTAGAATAGATAAGCTTTTATTGCACGAATTAAACACATTGGACAATACATGATATGTTTCAATAAAGCTTACAAGGAGTAACAACTTTGAATAGACGAGATTAGTACTAAGTAGTTTAGATATGATGAAGATGGTAATCAAGCTATCAGTATAATGATATTGGTATAAGTATAGTTAATCCTAGTCATATATGTTACAATGCTTAGACTAATTACTACTCTTGCGTATAAGTAGACATAAGCTTATATCCATAATAAAGTAGAAGTAATCATAATAGAGTAGAATCCATAACAAGTTGTCACAGTGTTTATTACTGGCATACCATTAATTTGGTAATATTTGTCAAAATAAACAACTATACATCACATTAACTGGGCTTTTAGGAGAATGATTTATAGATTCCCTAGGTTATCTTGGGTGGCCTCTCATGTTGGCAGGTTTTGTCCTGGGCAACTACATGTAAAATGTTTGGAGGGATATTTAGAACTCCACTATGATACTCCTGCATTGTACATCATTATGACTCCACCTTCACCTCAATTATTCATGTTATTGTTGTAGCAAGGTTTTCATATACACCAAAATATATTTGATCTTAAATGTATTGTATGTTAGGATGGATGTGGTCTAAACTAGGCCTCAAGACAGACTTTTCCGAGTTCCTGTAGAAGTAAATCCTTCTCTGTGGCCTAGAGCCAAAAGAGAATCTCCTCTCTATTTTTGCCTCTCTTTTTTTGCCATGGAATGTGCCTCTCTATTTTTTCCATGGAATGTGACTCTCTGGTCATTAAGCTTAAGTAAGCCACAATTAAGATACTGTATATTTGTAATTTGACTTACTCCAAAATTCAAATAGTAATTTCGTACTAAGTATTTCACAAACATCATTTCAAACATTTTACATGTGACTTGATCAAATATGAGTCTCCACTAAACCTACACCTACAACAATTTCATACACTTATATATGTCTAATACAATAAGTACTGCACAATGTGTACAGTTTCTGTTGTCTCCTTTCTTTCGTGCATGTGAGTATATGCAATGGTATCTAACAATGCCCATATCAACAGAAAAGAAACTCACCAAGACTTATTTAGTTCATGCACCAAATCAAAGAATAACATGCTACAAGGAGAAGCATGCAAAATTTTAGAAATACTAATTGGGATAACAATTACCATCTTCAAGTAGGTACTGGTATGTGGATTAACAAGGAATCTAGTGGGATTGCTACAAAACTTGAATAAAAATCTAACCAATTACAACGGAATCAGTATTATTTCCATTTACTAATGGAAATTAACAAAGATCTGCCACATAACGTAACAATCCTAATCCCATCTTCCAGTATGTATTTGGATGTGGATTAACAAGGACGTTAGCGGGCTTGTTACAAAACCTGAATAAAAATTTAAGCAATCACTATTGAACCAGTATTATTTACCTTAATTGTTGGAAAATAACAAAGTTCTTCGCCATAATGTAACAATCCTAATCCCATAACAAGGAAGACTCATAACATGGCATTAGAAAGCGATAAAATTACATAAGGCATCAATGATAAATAAAGTATGTACAGATCAGCTATATTTAGTTGAGCAGTGATCTTAAACAAGTTGATAATCAGTAATTTACTAGTGAAGGCATTCAAAAAGATGCACTTAAAAGAAGGTAAGTTCCAACTATGGGATACTCACCGTGTGATATTTGGACCCAGAAGCTAATAGAATATGTCCAGAAAAAACAACAGTATCTAGACAAAGAACTATGTCTGTGTGTCTTGGAAACTCGTATACACATGTCATGGATGAAAGGTCATACATAAAGTAATTTTGGAGTGAGTCCAATAACTTGAGGTTGCTCTGTAGTGAGATGACTATTTGTAGGCCTATCTGGCTTGTTAGGGAGAGATCATGTAACCTTTCCATTGATGCATTCTACCTCCAATTGTTGTTCATGGACTGAATTATCTTATTGATCCATTAGAGTTTCAGTCTAACCATGGAATGTGCCTCTCTGTTTTTTGCAAACAAATGGGGTATGAAAGCACTCTTAAATCAACAATGCCTTATGGTGGGGGGATTTAATAGGACCAATGATAGCCAACATAAATGATAAGTGTAATAGGATGAACATTGGAACAGTTGGATATTGAAGAACATCTCAAGGAGGGAAAATTAGATTCAGGAAATGGACGAAACTGAGGCCTATAGAGTCCAGCCCTTGGAGATACGATTAGCTATCTGTGAAAAGAAAATTATGGTGGTATAATAGATGCAGAGTATAAACTGGTGATAGAGGCTATGGAGAGAAGAGAAGCAGAGAGTAGACAATGAGGTCAGAGAGATTGATGAAACATCTTTGTTTTGCAAACATTCTGTAGAACTTTCTGCAGTGTGAGTTAATATACTGATTGAATCCAGAGTTGAATACTATACATGTGAAGTTTATTGTATTCAGAAATCTTCTAAAATTAACACAAAGAAAAAAAATTTCTCCCAATTTGTGTATAGATGCATTCTTTGCACTTTTATTCTAATAAATTTTGAAGAAGGCTTTTGTTGTGTAACTCTGTATGGCTCGGTGACTGATACTTGGGACATGTGGAGTCTGGTTTCTCCCTCCTTTACCCCCAACAATTCTTAGCTATCCTGTATGAGGTATTTCCCTCTTGCAGTAGAAAAAAGGTATTCTTCGTAGAATCCTATTGCCTTATTCCATGAAGTCCTTCCCTCCTTGGCTTCTCTTCTTTCTTGAACTTCCAATATTGCCTCTACCATTCTCCTTTTATAAATTATGAGTGAATTCCGTTTATTCAATGTTTTTTCTGACCCAATCCTCCTTCTTTTAATAGAAATGTTCTTGTTATCACAAAAAATCGACCCCTATGGAGTCAAACCCCAGTGGGTTTGGAATCTTAGGTTGGATTTCACTAACCCCAGAAATGAAACTCTCACTTCTAGCCTCCAGATTAGTGCTTGCGAATTTGGGTTAGATGCGTGCTTGATGTAGTCTTTTTTATTCAAAATATGAAGAATTGCAACGAAATGCTTGAAATATTTAAAATCAAATGCAAATTCACAACTAAAGATTGTAGGTTACTAAGAAATTTCTTCAAAACTGTGAAATAGTATCTTAATTTCAGCACATAAATCATTAAAAATATTCTTAAAGCTCAGTACTGACTGGTGCCAATGGGTTATGGAGAATATGGAAAGAAGAAAAGAAACAAAGAAATTCAAAATCTGATCTAGCTGATTAAAGAATCCTATGTTTGAAACATTAAAGCAAAAAGGGAAATCATCTGTCAATTGAATTATCACAATAAAGCATCTTCTATAAACCAGAAAAATAAACTTATTTTACTCTTAGACCACAAGTGTACATGGTTCTAATCCTATTTCAGATACAAACTTTCCCTTAAGAAACCGAAGGAGATGTAGCTTTAATAGTCACTCATTAAGACACCGGTGAAATATGAAGGATAGACTGTAGCCTTTATAATCAGAACTTGGATGAGGAAAGATAGAAGAGAAATTTATGTAGGTGGACTTGATGCACTGGTAATTTTAAGTTCTTGCCCTTCCCTCTACCTATGTTTGATGCAAATTCTAATCTTAACTATCTGTGCTTAATTTTCAATACCTTTTCTTCTACAAGAAGAGCTACTGCTCAAGGTAAATCATATATATTGAATTAAAATATTTCTAAATTTGTGCTTGAAAGAGACTCAAGATTCATCTATATGAAGTTACTTTAGATAAATATGACTTTCTTTAAGACTTAATTTTGTCTCCAAAAGGCAGAGCTAGTCTCCTTGGAAATAACTCTGAACTTGAGTAAAATATGTGTTGTCTTTGGCATATATGCAAGCCTTAAAATCTCCCTTTGAAAATCTGCTACGCTGATTAAGAGCGCTGTTATTGGATAACTTCAATATTTATTTTCCTATTTTTATAGGGTTTATTTTATACATAAAATTAGCAATTAATTCATAAGAAGAATCATGCCATCTTGACTAGGTTCGGTCTTCATAAATGTATTTGAGTCTCTATGCAATGTAGTTGTCAAAAAAATAAAGAAAATAATTTTTATTATTCTTACAATGACTTATTCAGAACTCCAGAAAGAGAATCTCCTCTCTGTTTTTTCCATGGAATGTGCCTCCCAGTTTTTTCCATGGACTGTGCCTCTCTGGTCACTAAGCTTAAGTAAGCCACAAGTAAGATACTATATAACTGTAATTGGACTTACTCCAAGATTAAAATAGTAATTTCGTACTAAGTATTTCACAAACATCATTGCAAATATTTTACATGTGACTTGATCAAAGGTGAGTCTGCACTAACCCTCCACCTAAAACAATTTCGCACAGTTATATATGTCTAATACAATAAGTAGTGCACAATGTGTAGAGTTTCTATTGTCTCCTTTCTTTCGTGTGTGTGATTATCTATAATGGTATCTAACAATGCCCATATAAAAAAAAAGCAACTCACCAAGACTTATCTAGTTCATGCACCAAATCCAAGAACAACATGCTACAAGGAGGAGCATGCAAAAGTTTAGAAATACTAATTTGGATAACAATTACCATCTTCAAGTAGGTATTGGTATGTGGATTAACAAGGATGCCAATGGGATTGCTACAAAAATTGAATAACAATTTAACCAATTACAACGAAATCAATATTATTTCTATTTCCTATTGGAAATTAACAAAGATCTGCAACATAACGTAACAATCCTAATCCCATCTTCCAGTATGTATTGGGATGTGGATTAACAAGGACGTTAGCGGGCTTGCTACAAAACCTGAATAAAAATTTAAGAAATCATTATTAAACCAGTATTATTTACCTTAATTGTTGGAAAATAACAAAGTTCTTCCCCATAATGTAACAGTCCTAATCCCATAACAAGGAAGACTGATAGCATGGCATTAGAAAGCGAGAAAATTACATAAGGCACCAATGATAAAGAATGTATGTATAGATAAGCTATATTTAGTTGAGCAGTGATCTTAAAAAAGTTGATAATCAGTAATTTACTAGCGAAGACATTCAAACAGATGCACTTAAAAGAAGGTAAGTTCCAACTATGGTATACACACCGTGTGATATTTGGACCCAGAAGCTAATAGAATATGTCCAGAAAAAACAACACTATCTAGACAAAGAATTATGTCTGTGTGTCCTGGCAACTCGTATACACATGTCATGGATGAAAGGTCATACATAAAGTAATTTTGGAGTAAGTCCAATAACTTGAGGTTGGTCTGTAGTGAGACGACTATTTGTAGGCCTGTCTAGCCTATTAGGGAGGGATCCTGTAACCTTTCCATTGATGCATTCTGCCTCCAATTATTGTTCATGGACTGAATTATCATATTGATCCATTAGAGTTGCAGTCCAACCATGGAATGTGCCTCTCTGTTTTTTGTAAACAAATGGGGTATGAAAGCTTATGCTGGGGGTGGGAGGAGGGGGGGGGGGGGGATTTAATAGGAATGATAAGTGGAAGAGGATGAAAAGTGGAATAGTTGGAGATTGAAGAACATCTCAAGGAGGGAAAATCAGATTCAAGAAATGGCCGAAACTGAGGCCTATAGAGTCCAACCCTTGGAGATATGATTAGCTATCTAAGAAAAGAAAAGGATGGTGGTAGAATAGCTGCAGAGTATAAACTGGTGAGAGAGGATACGGAGAGCATAGATACATAGAGTAGACAGTGAGGTCAGAGAGATTGATGAAACATATTTTTTTTGCAAATATTATGTAGAACTTTCTGCAGTGTGAGTTAATATATTGATTGAATCTAGAGTTGAATACTATACCTGCGAAGTTTATTGTATTCAGAAATCTTCTGAAATTAACACAAAGACATAATTTTGCTCCCAATTTGTGTATAGATGCATTCTTTGCACTTTTATTCTAATAAATTTTGAAGAAGGCTTTTGTTGTGAAACTCTGTATGGCTCAGTGACTAATATTTGGGGCATGTGGAGTCCGATTTCTCCCTCCTTCACCCCCAACAATTCTTAGGTATACTGTATGAGGTATTTCCCTCTTGCAGTAGAAAAAATGTATTCGTAGTAAAATCTCGTTGCCTTATTCCATGAAGTCTTCCCCCCCCCCTGGCTTCTCTTCGTTCTTGAACTTCTCATATTGCCTCTACCATTCTCCTTTGATAAGTTGTGAGTGACTTTCATTTCTTCAATGTTTCGTCTGACCCAATCCTACTTCTTTGAATAGAAATGTTCTTGTTATCACACAAAATCACCCCCTATGGAGTCAATCCCTAGTGGGTTTGGAATCTTAGGTTGGATTTCACTAACCCCAGAAATGAAACTCTCACTTCCAGCCTCCAGATTAGTGCTTGCGAATTTGCGGTGGGGGCGTGATTGACATAGTATTTTTTATTCAAAGTATAAAGAACTACAACGAAATGCCTGAAATCTTTAAAATAAAATGCAAATTCACAACTAAAGATTGCAGGTTACTATGAAATTTCTTCAAATCTGTGAAATAGTATCTCAATTTCAGCACATAAATCGTTAAAAATATTCCTAAAGCTCAGTACTGACTGGTGCCAGTGGGTTATGGAGAAGATGGAAAGAAGAAAAGAAACAAAGCAATTCCAAATATGATCTAGCTGATTAAAGAATCCTATGTCTGAAACATTAAAGAAAAGAGGGCAATAAACTAATTGAATTCTCATAGTAAAGCATATTCTATAAACCAGACAAATAAAAATTTTTTAATCGGAGACCACAAGGGTACATGGTTCTGATCCTATTTTAGATACAAACTTTCCCTTAAGAAACCGAAGGAGATGTGGCTTTAATAGTCACTCATTAAGACACCGGTGAACTGTGAAGGATATAATGTAGCCTTTATAATCAGAACTTGGATGAGGAAATATATAAGAGAACTTTATGTAGGTGGACTTGATGCACTGGTAATTTGAAGTGCTTTCCCTTCTCTCTACCTATGTTTGATGCAAATTCTAATCTTAACTGTCTGTGCTCAAGGTAAATCATATATATTGAATTAAAATTTTTCTAAATTTGTGCTTGAAAGAGACTCAAGATTCATCTATATGCAGTTACTTCAGATAAATATGACTTTCTTGAAGACTTAATTTTGCCTCCAAAAGGCAGAGCTAGTCTCCTTGGAAATAACTCTGAACTTGAGTAAAATATGTGTTGTATTTAGCATATGTGCAAGCCTTAAAATATCCCTTTGAAAATATTCTAGGCTGATTAAGAGCGTTGTTATTGGATAACTTCAAGATTTCTTTTCCTATTTTTATAAGGTTGCTTTTATACACAAAAGCAACAATTAATTCATAAGAAGAATCGTGCCATCTTGAGCCTAATCTCTTCTAGAAAGTGTTGAAAATTGTAACTAGGTTCAGTCTTCATAAATGTAATTGAGTCTCTATGCAATGTACTTGTCAAAAGAATAAAGAAAATAATTTTTATTATTATTACAATGAATTATTCATAACTCCAGTGTGATACTCCTGCATTGTACATTAGTATAACTCCAAAACCAACATATAATTAAACATCAAACTTGAGGTTGGTCTGTAGTGAGATGACTATTTGTAGGCATGTTTGTCCTGTTAGGGAGGGCTCTTGTAACCTTTCCATTGATGCATTCTACCTCCAATTGTAGTGCATGGACTGAATTATCTTATTTATTTCTGTGTTCTTATCTAATATTTTCCCCCTTTTGATAGCAGCTTCAAGGTATATTCTGGATGGTTCACATTCATGATTAGCCTCCATAATTTGTATGATGAGCTTTTAAGCTGCGGAACTGGAGAAGATAGACTGCCTAGATTTGAAGTCATTTTGTGTAGGGTCATGAAGCCAAATTGAAAATAAGCTGCGTGAGCAGGGGATGGGGGTTATTCCCTTCAAGAAAATCAGCAGCATGAATTGTACAATTCTAGGAAACATGAACTCGCTTCCAACAATAATAAAAATTTCATTGATTATTTGTGCTAGCCTTTCCTTCCTTGCCTGTTGAAAGTGTAGTGAAGAAGGTCTTCTCTGTGCGTGTGCCTTAGCCAGAGAAAAACCACGAGCAACTTCATAATAAGCCATGAATTTTCAAAGAAACTGACTTCAATCAATGATTCATCCATGGTGGATCTCAGAAGATGTGGCATCTAGGAGTTCTCTTACATACCGACATCCTTGCAACTTATTGTGATGAAGTATGGATCATTTTATTTTATTGGAATGTAAAAGACAACATCAATAGATGAATAATTCTTTTGAGAATTTAACCATCTGATATCAATCCAGGGATTTCATAACTCCCTCTTAAGGTAATGATGTGATCATCTAAAATTCAAAAGTCAACTCCCTCTTGTCATCAATAAGAAATAGGTCACTGACTTTGTGTATGGTGTAGCACTAGAAAATCCTCACTACATGTTTGAAACTAGCTAAAAGGAATAAAAAAAAAAGCTACTCCTATGGCAATGAAAGAGATAAGCAAAAAATCTATTACAAGCAAGATCTTTATGGTAACAAGTGCATCACACTACAGGATGTCTTGATCATATAATTATTATATGGAATATGGGATAAAAAAATTTGTATGGATTACTCATCTTAAATGCCACTAAAAAATTTACCCACCAACAATGCAATAAGGAAAAAATTATTAAAAATATTTTATTTATGTTGCAAAGTCAAGTTAAATGGGCACTAACTTTTAAGTTTACAAAGTGCATACATATTGATTGTAGTTTTAGACATCCTTGTGATTAGATCCACCTTTACTATTACGACCGATACCATTAGGATTAGGCTTGTGAATTTACCCTTCACTTCTGGAAGGAAGACGTCATGGGAGAAATCAACAACGCTCTGTGCAGATATCTAGGCTCATATAGCATAAACAAGGGAGGTTTATTCACGTGTGCTATATTGTGTTGGACTAAGCTCAAATAAAAATTTGTTGGACACAATCATTTGTATCTCGAGGGCTTCCCATGGACTCAAAAGATGGACTATTAAAACATCCCTTTCAAGAGCAATATCTGTAATGGCTTAGGCCATTTTATGGAAACTTGCCCCAAAAGAATCCCTAAAATTGAAGTACAAAATATGTTCCTCCAACTGTTGGATGCACTTCTATAAGGGGATTATATCTTTCTACAAGAAGATCCGCTGATTAAAGTTTAGAAGTATAGGTCTTATCAAGCTTGGCAGATAATTCATCTCTTTTCACTGTCTCAAATTCTATGATAATTTTAGTTCCTTTTATAGATGTAGTTCCTCCAACTTCACATAAACAGTCTTGAATATTCTCTCCTCTTTGATGGCTGATTCCATTAGATGTTGAAGGAGGATTCTGCAATAATGGTTTGCAGATTTGATTTGAAGCCACTATGAGTTATCGAGCCCAACTCTGACATATTCCCAAACTGGAATTCTAACAGTCCCTTGCTTGATGGAAACTTGGATACATTCCTTGTGATTTAATTCCTTCTCTTGGAAATTCTACCTAGAAAACCCCAGAACTGGTCTGCTTGGTTGGTTTAGCCAACTTTGTTCTTGTTTTGATAACCCTGCCACCATTAGAAACACAAATAACATATTTATAGGTATTGATTTGTTATTAATGCAAGAAATTTTTTTATCTATCAATTTCTGCATTTATTGGGGAAGTTTGCTATTTTATTGAGCAGAGTTTCGAGTCTAGATTGTCTCTAAAGTCATGTTTTTCTCATCAGCAAATATCTTATCCTTATCCTTGCAAAAACAAACTAAGTAATGGATTTCAACAATAGAATATTGTGAATTATTTGTTCTTAAAATAGTAGCCCAGCTGTACTGTAAAATGCTTGCTTCATTTCTCTAATGATACGGTTGATGACTTTACTACGATATTGCAGATTTCAAGGTTTTTTTTTTTTTAAGTGTTCTACCATTCTAACCACATTTTCATTTTTGTTTGAATGGGCTGATGATTTCTCTATCATTTTTCTTCTTCTCTGTAAAAGAATGACCTTTATCCATAACAACTAATTACTTTGAGATGAGCTATTTTACCATGCAATCTTCTTTGTTTTGTTTGATAATTTTGTGGAACTTAATCAGTAAATGCAAAGATTCAGTATAGTTTTGAACCAAGACTCGGAAGGTTGGTTGGCTCATTAGACTATAGCTTCATCACTCCAATTTATATTTTTTAATAACCATGTACGCAATTTCAGGGTAGGTTCATTTCTGTTTGGGAAAGACACATGAGATGGACAAGATTGTATGCATGGGAATATCATACATTTTTCTCATGGAAGGCTACAAAGCCAAAAAAATGCCATAGTGGCTTGTCTTTTACCAAAAACAAGATCAATGTAATGGCATTGATACACAACTAATTTGCAAATGTCCAATACACCAAGTTGGATATCATGGGAATTAAACCATTTCTTGTGTTCAACATCCCTTTTAAGTTTTTAGCCTATTGTTTTGAATACACTTTCAGAAAAGTTGCAGATATTACAAAGTGGAAGTTCAGAAGAGATAGCCATCAGGGTATACTCTATCTTTGGAATAGCTCAGGGAATCCATAAGGACATACTGTTAAACCAATCCTAAGAAAAACTCCAACATATGATTAAATTCACAACCCTCGAAGAAAATTTCAGAGGCACTATCCTCAACCCTCATTGTTTTTGGATAGAAAAATCCACAACTCTCACAACATTTTTAGCAATTTAGAGTTTAACATTTTGGTATATTGGGAAAAATTATAATATTTCATCGTTTCCCATCATAGGATAATTGAAAAAATGTTTGGAATCTCACCAAATGCATAATGTGCATGAGAGGAAACCCTGAATTTGCTGATTTGATATTGAGTTGGTTTGACTCAGGAGTTCAATTATGATAGACCAAGCACTCCACCTCTGGAACTGCTCGAGGAGAAGAAGAGGTCATGTTACAAGTGTTGTTCATACCTCATGACAGAAATGTTTTACCTACCTAATCTAGTTCTGCTTTAACAGTTCCTCAGGGTACTAAACTCATTTTAGCTTCCCAGATTCAGCCAAACAGTCAAGGTTCTCTACAAAATTTTTGTCCTTCAACCTTGGATGGTAAGAAAGTGTGGCAACCTTGGATGGAAAAAATGTGGGGCTGCTTTGCTCCCACACATCCCCAGTATCAACAGATAGGCCCCCTCAGCCCTAGTTAGCCACTAGATGACATCATCAACCATTTTACAAGGGTCAACACCCTTGCCTCCGCTATCAAGACTAGCAACCATTGCATCCAACTTGAACTGCCCCAAGTGTCTTTCCATCAATTCTACCACAATAGTAAACATGTACTGCAAGATATTAGCAGCTATAATGGGAGCTGCCAGCTTCCATTGGGCCTTGCACTAGGACTAGGTTGTCTTGCTCAATTCTTTATGCCCGTGACTGATATCTGAGGTGGGCATTAAACTATCAAGCTGCACGTACTCGTGAAATCCAAACTCATTGTTGTGTTCATTGGAAGGATTCTGAACATTTGGGTACCTACCTTAACATCATCATGATTTTATGTACAAAACGTTAGTCACAGCTGGTGCACTTTATTGGACGCCTTTGAAACTCTTTTCATGGGCTATTTCAATGGTGTAGATGATGATCTAGGGTGCAACTTTGATTGTTTTTATAGATCATATTTTGGCACTCTCTTTGAATTCTCTTCTGATATATATCTTATGTTCATCCTTGCTTGAAGAGGGCGCTGCCACAGGTGTTATTTTAGCCTATTTCTATACCGAAAAAACCACCATGATTTCACGAAATCATTAAGAGCAACTGAGATAGGTTCAAGAGGCATTGTTGTTTAATCATCAGAGGAGAAGAAACAATAATGTATTTATCCTATTGGTTTTAAATATGCCG
The DNA here is from genome assembly GCA_034641835.2 of Pinus albicaulis. Taxonomy (NCBI): domain Eukaryota; kingdom Viridiplantae; phylum Streptophyta; class Pinopsida; order Pinales; family Pinaceae; genus Pinus; species Pinus albicaulis. The sequence goes on from CM076570.1 coordinate 905,146,155, forward strand.
AGTAGAAATCATGGGTGTATCATATTTGAATTGAATAATGTGTATTGATGAATTTAAATCATTGATTTTAGATTGATGGATTATCTCATAACTCTTGATGGATTGCTTTTAACTCTTAAATGTATCTTAGGAGAGAGGAAATAGTTTGAGATTCTATGCAGTCTATTTTTCTCTAAGAAATATTAGTTTTAGTTATTTATTACACTATTTTATTTAATGGAAAACCTTTAAGACCACATATTTATATATTATGAGACTAATATGAGTAAGCTTCTTTGTTGAAATTTTTTAGGTTTCAGTGTAAAACATGAACAACCCTAAATATGGCACATATGAATGGTGAAAAATGGATGTCTACTGCTCATGCAATCACTACTATGGTATAAGACGCCAAAATGACATGTTGAGAGGGACCATTTATCATTAAATGGTCCCATGCAAGGTTTTTTGGAGAATGACGAAGAAATGAATATGGAAATGTCCGCAAGAATTCAAAATAATGATTTAAAAATTGGAAGTGGTAATGGTTTACCCAACATCATTGGTGAAGATAATTTTAATCATAGCCCCAGTAATGATAGTATACATAACGATTACATGGATGGTTCTAATGAAGACCATGCACATGTAGAAGAACAAATAACTATTGAATCCAATGCAAGAGAAATTCTAGATTCAATTAATATACACGTTGATGGACAACCTCATGATAATGATATTATACATATGTCAAGGACACCACTATACCCTGGTGCATAATGCTCCATATTTCAAGTTGTGTTACCCCTTTTTAACTTAAAATTTGTGCATGGATGGAAAAACAATAGTTTCACTGATCTTCTACAGTAAGTGTTTTTATACAAAATGGAAATTTCAAGATTTTTTTAATAGATGTTTCCAAAAATATAATTCCACTCTAAGCTATATATTATCATTTTTGATGGTACTGTCACAGGTTGTTATCACGTCTACTCCTTCCAATTAATAAAAAATTTCCTAAATAAAAAAAAATGAGATCATGTCATTGACAAAAGAATTAGGTATGGATTCTTCCAAGATGTATGATGCATGTCCCAATGATTGCATCCTACATTATGGATATGGTAAGGAATCCTTAGATGAATATCTGGAATGTGATGAGAAAAGGTACCATATAAGTACATCATCAAAAAAGGTAGGAAGAAAGGTACTACGTCACATACCTTTAGCCCCGCAATTTGAGAGGTTATTTGGATGTAAGGAAATGTCACAGCTCATGGATTATCATGTGAGGGGAAGGAGCATAGATGGTGTTATGAGGATGCCGGCTGATGGAGTGGTGTGGCATAAGATCAAGGAGAAGTGGCCAATTTTCAAAGATGAGCCACGAAATGCAAGAATATCATTAACATTAGATGGTGTGAATCCTTACGGAAATAAATCAACACAATGGTCTACATGTCCATTAATTGCTATCAACAACAACCTACCCCCATGGTTATCAACCAGAAAGGAACATGCTATGTTGACACTTATCATACTAGGTTGTACTTTATGGAAATTCTTAATATTGAGTCTACATGGTATTAGTAACAAATTTCATGGTGCAAATGACAAATTGAAGTTGATGTCTTTATAGGTCCAAATCAACCGAAACATATGGACACATACTTGGAGCCTTTAATAAACGAGTTATTAATGCTTTGGCAAGGAATGAATATGAAGGATGTGTCTCGTCCTATTTCTTCAAGGATCTTTCAATTTCATGCAATGCTTCTTTTCACAATTCATGATGCTCCAGGGCTATCAATGTGTTGTGGTGAGTTATAGTTGGTGTTAATAACCTCATATTGTATTTATTGATTTCATTTATTTCATATTAAAATCCCAAATTATTACTTGATCTTGCATATAAAAATGAATGGCCTTTAGACTAAGGGATCTTATGGATGCCCAACATGTGGGCCTGGTGCCTCATCAAGAAGATCGAGTCATTTGGGAAAGATTGTATACGATGAATATATAATGTTTATAAAGCCTGATCATCCATATCTCGTACAAGATAAGGATGATTTTGGTGGAAAGGAGTGCCTTCTTAGAGAACCTTCAAAGATGAATCCTGGGAGATGGATGCATGCATATATAAGCACAAATGGTAATTTTCATTCTCACCTTTTAAATGATATACGATTACATTCCTAAGACATTGATTTGTTAAATTTATTATGATTTTTCTTTTTGGTAGGATCCCTTCCTTTAGGAATGACTCGAAAGACAATATTTTCAGAGTTTCAATATTATGAAGACCTACCTATTGTTCACTTGTTTGATAAAATGCACATAGGGAAGAATGTATCTGTTTGTTTATATAATATTCTATTTGAGAAGAGTTCAATACATGGGAGGGAGCTAAATAAGCTACAAGTGAGGATGGACCTCAAAGAAGTAGGAAGAATGCCTCATATTTGGCCAAATTATGATGGTAACTTTGCAGCGAATCCATGGTCTCTCACAAAGGAGGGGAAAGAGCAAATGATTAAATCCATAAAATCAATAAGATTCCCAATAGGTTTTGGAGTAAATTTTAAGAATGCATTCTCAAAAGGAAATGAACTTGTTGGAATGAAGACCCATGATTGGCATAATTTCCTTAGGGTATGTGCACATTGATCGACGTTAACTATATTATCTATTACGTGATTTTAAAATTCTCTTATTTAAAAAATAATTATATAGCATGAGTAATTGATTAATTTTAACATTATAATTGCAGTATCTATTACTTGCCAGCCTTCCAAATAATCTCGATGAAAACATTAGGAGGACAATCTACAATCTAAGTAGATTTTTTAGGTATGATGCATGGCCTGTATAAGGAAAAAGGTCTCTTCAAGTACATTGTGATATACTAGAAATTTTTTCATCTATAATATTTTTTTTTTTTTTACACAAATCGTGGGCTTAAATTAATTAATTCTATTCTAGGTGGGTCACTTCAACAAAGATACACAATAAAAACTTAAAGATGTGGAAGAAAGAACTCCCCATTTTGATGTGTGACATGCAAAAATACTTCCCAATAAGTTTCTTCAATGCAAAGGAACATTACATTGTGCACCTCTTACATGAAATAGAGTTGTGTGGACTAGTTCAAACAAGGAAAATGTTTCCTATTGAGCTATTTAAAGGTTTTGAAAAAGTTTGTAAAGCAAAAGGCTCGTCCTGAAGGTTCCATGCTTCAAGGGTACATGTTGTTCAAATCCACAGTTTATCTCACTGAATCGTGCAAAGAATTAAATATTTAAGGGCCACGACTATGGGACTCAAAATAAAATGAAAAATTTGAAGGACATGTATTCATAGGATGAGCAAAAACTAGGGAAATTAAAGGTGATTAACTTATATCTACATATGGTTCACGATTTTGATTTGTGACTATGATGGTATAATGTATTTTATGTTTATGATCGCAGATGTTGTTGAAATGGAGGCTTTATTATTATATGTTGCAACAAACAGTGAACACACAAAAATATGGAGGGAGGAATATCAAAGGCATCATGATGCCCAAAAAAGGCATTGTTTGTCATATGTATCTTGAGGTGGTCATAATTCATCTTCACATTCAAAAATAATGAGAAAATTTGAAAAGTATTGGCCTCCAGCTATGAGTTTAAAACATTTGAGGGATAGAGTAGGAAGGGCTTGTAGAAATAATGATGAAATAGTTACAACACATGTATTGGACATTATAAAATACTAGAAGAGAATAAGGTGACTCATTATAAGGGGTTGTGGTGCAAGGGTCGTCATTACCGTGTTCGGAAGCTAAATGAAAATAGACAAACATTTGGCTGTGGAATTGCTACATATTTTACAGTAGATTTTCAGTCACATGTTCATGATGGAAACATAAAAACTGACACCTTGAGATATTATGGATTAATCGAATATATCTTAGAGCTTAACTTCAGATCTTTCAAGGTGGTATTATTTGAAGCTAAGTGGTTTAGAAATATTGTAGTTGGAAATCATCCAACAACATATATTCATGAGAATGGTTTTTGCATTATCAATCATACTAGGTTTGAGCAAACAGATGAACCATATGTTTTTCCTGACCAATGTGAGCAAATAATTTTATGTTGTCATCCTACAGAACGATCAAAGTCATTTGTCATTGAGTATAATCCTAGATCAATAAGAGTCTTCTAACCTTCACATGAAGAACAACCTATCTCAGTAGAAATTTCATCTAATGGTAACTCAGATGATGAATTTAATGGTCTAGAAGACATGCTTGAAATGTACAATGGCTATTCAAATTATTTTGACGATTAATGACAAATTCTATGAATAGTTATACTCAAGAAAATGTAAATGTCTAGTAGTTATATATTAGAGTTGTATTTTCATTTAAATCTATTATATGGATTTGTTTAGAAGAATCAAACCTATCATAATCTAAAAAATAATAATATTTCAATGTTAATCATATCAGATAACTATAACATGATAACAATGTTAGATATATTATAATTATGTACATTTAGATTTTTTTTCTCATTATTTTTTTAGAAAACTTAATAATTAATGAATTTCTATCTTATAGAATTGAAAACTTACTTTTTACAAGGGAAAGTTAGATATTAAAGGATTTGTTAATAGTATTTCATTGTTAAAAATATCAGAGAACTATAACATGATAACAATGTTATATATATTATCATTATGTACATTTAGATTTTTTTTTTCTCATTATTTTTTTTAGAAAACTTAATAATTAATGAATTTCTATCTTATAGAATTGAAAACTTATTCTTTACAAGGGAAAATTAGATGTTAGAGGATTCGTTAAGATTTTTTTACCCTCCAAAATGATATTTTATGATTAAAATATTTTCAAAATGTTTCATTTGATTATGAGTTACTATTTTTTGTTGTTTCTTGTATGTTTTTAATTCATTTACATACTTTTCATTTTATAATATTCTCATTATTTCACTTCATATAATCAAATTGTTTCATGATTGGATTAATGCAATGAAGTATATAAACTCGTTCTAACTTGGGGAATATGTAATATTGAATTAGGTCTATTAATTCAATATGTGAACAAGAAAAGGAGAAAAGTCTATTCGGACAAAGAGTTTAAATGAATTTATGAGGAACACACCTTCTGGAGTCATAGGTATTAATGAGATACCTTCCAAAGGAAGTAATTTATATACAATTCCATCCTCCTATTTAGATTTTACGGATGATGTATATGTCCCAGTAGTAACTGATACTTGCCATAATGTGGAGCCTACACTTGAAACTGGATTTGAAATTGATAGATTGCAATCATATAGAGAGTGGTTGATGAAGGCTGATGTTGATCCATTCATAAGAGATGCAATTCATGCAGCATACAAAACAACTATCTCTGAGTTGATGATCTACTAAGGTAAACAATCATTTATATTTTACTTATAAACTTTAGGGTTGTAATTAAATAACATATGATTATTAATAATATATTATATCGCAATGTTCAGGATTAATATCAATGTTATCAAACAAGACAATAACACCAATGGACAACAAAATCAATCTCCTCCATCAGACGAACAAACTATACCATCTATTGGTGCATCTTTTCAACCTCTCTTAAAACATCGAAATGAATATGTTAAAGGAGAGGCAACTAATGGTATGCCATTCACAATCACATTAAATGAAAAAGGGCAAGTGTTAAATGATGAAGGCGGGAGAACATGGAGAGACATACTTCACCGTGAAGCATTGAGATTATTTGGTCCTACAATTACTAAAGATTTTCGTCATCAAGGTAAAACACATATATTATGTTTTTTCATAAAATGCATACTTAATTTATGTAGTATAACCTATATACTTAACATTTCATGTTTAATATTAAATAAAAATTATATATTCTACTCAGTGTTACATTCCCTAAATTTCATTACTATGATACTAGAAACCTTAAGATTTTTATATGGATTATTTACTTTCTACGTGTATTTCATAGATAAATCTAAGAAGGATGAGTTATTATCTCTTATGCATAAAGTATCGACAATTGTACCTCCGAAACAAATTCTTCGTAGTGTTATTGAATATATTAAAAATACCAAGAATGCTTTGAGAGAAGAATTGGTAAGAAACAAAAATGTAGTCAAGCCGCACTTCATAGGAGAAGGAGAGTGGAAGAGGTTATTAGATGAGATTGCTATTAAGAAAAAAAGGAAAAATGGAACCTTGGTTTGAAAAGACAAATATGCACATACTGTACGAGCCTCTAGGTTGTCCACACACCTTGGGGAAAGGTGGCATGTTATCTGCAGAGGCAAAAATTGTAAGCTTAATACACTACTTGCTTCTCAAGGAAAATTTATTTTTTTATATAATCAAATTTCTAACTATTTCATTGTTATTTGAAATATAGTTGCAGATGTTCAATACTAAAATGTTTGAAGATGACAAAGATTTTTCTTCATGCTATGGTGTATCTTCTCTTATTCATCAAAATATTAAAGATGGATTTAATCCTATTACAGATTATGAGGTATTTTTTGACCTATAATTTTTTTGTTCTCGATAATTTTTTATAATATGAAAGAAGTATATGCAAATGAAAGTTTCAATTAATACAATTTGTAGTTTTGTTGATCTTATCTTATATGTGTCTTAGGTAACTGATCAACATGATGAAAGAAAAGATGAAGCTAAACTTTGAATCATGCTTCAACCTTACCATATGTTTGGTTAGTTCACCTCAGTTATTTTTTAAATCAATAGGATACTTTAGTTATGAAATACCATTAAATGCACACACTTTTTATGGTTTATTTCAATTCAATTGAAGTCATTGTTTGTGTTTTTATCCATTTATTTCATTTATGTATTTTTATTCACAAACTTATGTTTATAATTTTATTTTTATGATTTTTCCATGCAGGCGGCAACAAAATTTCTTTTAAGGATGAGAAATACAAATGATTTCAAATGAATTATCAGTTTCGTTTTTTTCATATCTCATAATAAACAAATTTCAAGACCTAAGACAATTCACTATATTAATAAATGAAAAGTGATTTTTTGATAATCAATGTTGGAACATATGTATAAATTTTATTTTCTTTAATTAAATTATCTCTTTTTATATACTCATCGTTTTGGTTGTTGTATAATATACTTAAAATTTTAACATATGTAGATATTGTTATTACTTTGTAATTATTCATTTAATGTGAAAGATATTCATTTAATATATTTTTTCATAACTCTAAAGATATGTAATAGATTAGAAAAACAAAAGTTTTTGAAATATCATGCCATCTTGAAGTTTTCACTCAAACAAAATTCTGTGAGGCTTGGAATTGAAATGACACTGCTTAGAACTTTTATTTATTTATTTATTTTAATTTTCAAAGATTTAAATGATTCATCTACATGATCAATACCATGTTAACCAAAATGATCAGTAGTGATATTATGTATGTAAATTTATTATTCCCATCAACTTGGAATCATGTGAATGTTTCAATGGTGAGACTCTTACATTACTTGTAATTGATACTTGCCATAATGTAGCCAAGCACAGAAAAAAGCTACCATAGTCTTATTGTACACAATGAATTAAAATTTTTGGATGTAACTATGAGATACTTCAATTGTGTTAATACATTTGATATTAATTAAATATATTTATGGTAATTGGATTTAAGCATAAGAAAATGGTCAAATGTTCTCTTTGGTAATAAAATGCAATTCTTCCCAGGATACTCACCACATGCAATATATAACCTTTCTAAATAAAGGAGGTTAATTTTTTTTACACCATTTCATATTTTATGGTGCTTTGCACCATATACAATTTTCTTATAATAATAATAATAAAATGTATTCTTTTGCGCCATTTTTTACTTTGTGGTTCTTTGCACCATATACAATTTATTATTATTATTATTATAATTTTGATATTTTTATGATAAATTTTTAATTTTTGTAAAATTGGTTTTGGTGCTTGTCTTGATCCACGTGAGATTAGTTTTTGATGGTTTGCACCATACACCATGGAATGCCACATATGCATTTAACACCAAATTTAACATTTTCTATTAACTCCATTTTTGCCCCAGAAAACATAGCACGACTTGCGTATCTCCACATTATCACCACTTTTGCACCACTATTTGAAAATTAAAGATTTCTCAAATCCTTTACAAACTGTGGTGCTAATGTGTGGCTAAATGACCCTTCTTCTTGGAATTGAAAATAAAAAAATTATAAAAGCTAAAATTATAGTGAAAAACTTTGTTAACTAAAATTTTAGAATAAATAGTTGAGTAAGTTTGACATCATATAATATGAAAATTATTTATGATTATAAAGTAAAAAACATCCAAGATTTTCTTAGCTACAATTAGGTAATTGAAGATATGTATATAGTTTTTTTAAGGGAAGAAATTTGATATTCATTAACAAAAAAAAAATGGGAAAGAGTATGTATGTAGTTACAAATTGTTATGTAGTTAGAAACTATTACAATTAAGTAATTAAGGGTAAATTTAGTGTTATTTAAGAAATGAGAATTATGAACATTGATCATTATTTCTCAAGATAAATCATGTCCTATGAAATAATTTGGAAATTTAAGAAAGATCACATATTTTAAATTTTTTTATTATTAATTTAATTTTCTAGATATTAAGAAATACCGCTCATCACTAATAAAACAGTTGTAACATAAATAATATATAACAAAAAAAACCTTGTATTTTTGGAATAATAGAATAGTTGTAACAAAAAATAATATAGAAGAAGAAAAACTATGTATATTTGGATGTATTAAAATTTAGATACATTTTATTAAGTAAAATTTTAAAAGAATAATGGTTATAAACATTTAAAAATATTTTTATTAAATAAGTAGTTTAAATCTATATTATAGAAATTCTCCTTTTACTTTAAAAGAGGTTTTCATATCAAGACATATGATCCCTCTTGACTCTTGGTAGATGCAGAGTAAAGATTGATATAGGCCATCTTAATTTCCCTCTTTAAATAAACTACATTCCACATGAATACCGTGGGTTAATACCATGGGTTGTTTTTATAGTTTATTATTATTTTATTTTATTAATTTTATTTTTTATTGTATTTTGACATAGTTAAAATGTTATTTTTACTCTAAAAGAGGTTTACATATCAATACATATGATCCCTCTTGGCTCTTGGTAGATGCAGAGTTAAGATTGATCTAGGCCATCTTAATTTCTCTCTTTAAATATACTACATTCCACATGAATACCATGGGCTGTTTTTATAGTTTATTATTATTTTATTTTATTATTATTATTTTTAATTGTATTTTGACCCAGTTAAAACCTTCATTACATTATGTCAATATTTTTATTTAATTTACTTTTATTTTTATTTTTGTGTAATTTGGCATAGTCAAAATGTTAAACTGAGGTTAAAATCTAACAAATTTTTAATAACAACATTTTAACTTAAAAGTCACCAAAAAATAAATTCAATATAATTTATTAAAAAGAAAAAAAACTAGCACTATAAAAAAACATATAAAAAACTATTTACTTGTGAATCTAATGGCCTAAAACATTTCAATCATTTGATCCAATGACTCAAACATTGACACAGTGGCAACTAGGGGAGTTGTTTTCAAATAAGCGCGCCTTACAACGTAAATATGATATTATGGTTCTTAAACTCTCATGGTTATCAGTTATTGAAGAGCTTCCCAAATTATCTTAAGGATATTTGAATGAAGGATTGAAAGAAAAGATTTTAAACCATTAATAGTGAAGAAAAATATAAAAATAGGCGACCAAGGTTATTAATTTTTATTATATATATATATATATATATCCAAAAAACAATAAGAAATAATTTTATTTCTAGTTTAATAATTTTATTTTAATTTTATAATAATTTATTTTAATAAGATGAATTAATTTTAATTTAATTAAATATTATGTGATAATATCTATTTTTATATATAATCTAACTAATTTAAAATCCTAAAAATATTTAATATGAGATTTGAGATAGTAATAATTATAGTTAGTAATCAAAATTAATATATATTATTGTTATAATTAATTAATATGTAATAAAATAAACTAACTATTTACTAATTAATATTAATATTTATTTAATAAATAATTATTAATCAAGAAAATAATTATTTATTTTATTATATAGTTACTAATTTAGTTAATTTAATTAAATTAATTTATTTAATTTATTATTTAATTTAGGATTTATAATAGGGTTAAAATATTTATTTTTAAATAATTTAACTAACTAAAAACCCTAAATTTTTAGAGAAGGTTATTATTATCAAAAAATGTTATAGTTAATCAAGTAAAATAAAAACTTTAATTAATTAATATAATAAAATTATTAAAAATAAACCAATTATTTACTAATTAATATTAACATTTTTTTAAAGAAATAAATAAATATTAATAAAGTAAATAGTTATTTATTTTTATTAAAATAATAATAACTAATTTAATTCATTAGGTTTATTTAATTTAATTAATGTTAGGATATAAATTAGGGTTATTTCTATTTTCATTCAAATAGTAGATATTAATAATAACTACTCATTAATTAAGTTTTATTTTTTAGACAAATAAAAATTAATTAATAATTATTAAAACGATTTTCGAATTTAAAAGAAGAGAAATGAAGTTGAGATCTTATACCTGAAAAATTATATCTAGGGGATGACGCTTTTGAGGAACAAATTTGTCGAAGAATAGGTCATTGTCATTGATTTCACATCCCCATATCTATTTAGGTTATCTGGATGTTTTATAATCTCAAGGGTCTCTCACTTTCCTTCTTTGATAGTGGTCCTCTCTCACAATGATCATTGCATCTTCAAGATGCACTTGATATTTAGTTTTAGAGGAATGCTCTGCAAAGGAAATAAATATTTTTCATTTATAATTTTATTTTTAAATAAATTTTATTACCACATGGTCAAAAAAATCATGCCTCATATTCATGTAATATTTTTTAATTAAAAATAATAATCTCTAACTACTAATAAAAATATTTTAGTAATTTATAATTACTCATAAAAATATTAATCTAAAATAATATTAAATTAAATTCATGAAGATTTTTCATTTATAATTTAATTTGTAAATGAATTTTGTTACCACGTGCTCAAAAAGCATACTAGTATTCATATAATATTTTTTAATTAAAAACAATAATCTCTAATTACTAATAAAAATTACTAATAAAAATAATAAAAATATTTTAGTAATCTATAATTATTTATGGAAATATTAATCTAAAATAATATATAACTACTAATAATCTAAAATATGTTATAACTATTAATTAAAATAAAAGTATTCTATAAACTCTAACAAAAATATTATAAGATAATTAATAATCTAAAATAAATAATAAATAAAAATAATTAGTAAAAATATTCAAAATTAAATAGTAATTTATAACTACTTTTAAAAATATCCTAACTTTTTTTTAAGTTATTCACTTCATAATTATCAATAAATAAATTAAAATTTTTAAAATTAAAATAAACACTAGCACAATTTTTTTAATAAAAAAGGAAAACAAGCCTAGTAGCTTTGTTTGGTTGTTGGTCGGAGGAGGAGCTTAAGCTGGAGATTAAACCTTCCAAGCGGAGGAAAGCCTCAAAAGGGTTTTTAGTTCGTGGGTTAGATTCCTCTGAGATTGTGGACTCTTCATGAGATTTGTTTGGCAGATAAAATATATGTGAAAAATTGTTGAGTTCAAATATATATATAGATTATAAAAATTGAGTTATAGAGTTTAACCTAATAATTTAATATCAATATTCCCGAGCGGGGTGTCAAGAGGTAAGTTGTGATGGGAAGAGGTAAGTTGTGATGGGAAGAAGATAGGGTGGCAAAATTAGAATGTAGCGTGGAGAGGCGGGACTGCAACGTGGCCACCGTACGCGAGGAGAGTTGGCCGATGAGGTAATAGAGGGGACATCTCCCATGTTATAACATTATGACGACAATAACTCCGCATGAGAAGCATCTTGAAAGGCCAGATGTGATGTGAGAGTTTAGCTGGGATAAGTGCCGGCGGAATGTTTTGAGGCAGGTTAAGAAGTTTGGCATGCAAACCATTTTCATAATCTTTCTCTGTTGTGAATAAGCATGTTCCTACTGCGTGCAATCTGGAAGCAACAGAAGACAGCGCTGGTGGTCTGTGTGGGTGACTTGGGGTTATCGTCTCTCTCTTAGTGCCTCATTTGTATATGGTGAAGAAAAACAGAGGTAGAAAGGTCAATTTCGACAAAGGAAAATAAAAAATCTCAGGCTTGCCAGCCAAGAGAGGTAGGAAATGCAATAAAGAGCTCATGGAGCACTTATTTCAAGTCTACGCAGAAGAAACACCCTGTTTTATAAAATCTCTTATTCATGGATGGGAGACAGAAGCTCGAACCAAACTGGAAGAAGAGGATGATCTCGCAGTGGAAGAATTACAACATGTGATTATTGACCTAGGGCATACTCGAGGAAGAATCTCACTGTTTCATCAATCAATTAGAACCTATTGGTTAGTAAAATTCCTGTTGGTTAAGGCCATTACTTCAATTCAGGAAGCAGGAGGGGAGCCCAAGGCAGTCTCCACCCTGGCAAAGATTAATAGAAGCATCCAGGAAATCAACCTGCATCAGCTACATCAGTATGTCAGAATGGAGAAGGACATTAAGGCTATGCAACAAGTTGATATGACAGGTTCTAGTGTTAAAGATCCGACCCCAGTGGAGTCAGATGATGACTAGAGCAGCCAGTTCTACTTTTTAGTGGTTAGCTTTATTCATGCATTATGTAAATATTAGTATTAGTAAACTCTAATATTAGTTACCTAAAGACTCTTTATAGGAATATAAGGAAGTTCATGTTTTGGATGGCGTACAATGCACTCAATGGCCAACAAACTTGGTTTTCTTCGAACACATTGAGGTCTAATTTTTGTATTTACTATGCCAGCTTTTTATATTAATAGAAAATAGTAAATGCCTAGTAAACTTATTTAAAAAAACAAAAAAAAAATTAATATCAATAAAAAATATTTATATTAAAAAAATAAAACAATTGCAAAATAAAATTAAAAAACAAATTATAAGAATGAATGTAATTATAGTCCATTAGAACTCCACAACTTTACACATTAATTTGATTATAAATGAATTATGAGAACCAAAAAAAAGTCCTAAGAGAGAAACCTAATGCTATGTAAATAGGTATTTAATTAAAGAGAAGCCATGTAAATATGCAACATGTGGTAATTACAAAAAAGCCTAATGCGATATATCATTAAGCCTGAAATAAACGGAAGTACATCTTTGGAAATTATCAGAACAAATAAATAAATATTAGATTTTGGAAATTATGAGAACTCATAAAGAAAGAAAAATATGTATCATTAAATCTGAAATAAACAAGTACCTTTTTGAAAATTATCACAACGCAAAAATAAAGATTTTGAAATTATCACAACTGATAAAAAAAAAAATTGACCATACAATTTGATATCATTACGTATGATCGACCTGTCGTTTCACCCAGACGATGATAGACTTGTCGTATGATCGATTTGTCGTTTGGTAAAGCTTATTTCTAAGTCTGTTCACTCATAAATGCACTTGAGAAATCCCCGATCGGAGTGATCATTGATTGAGACTGCCAGTGAAGAAGTCAGCCAGGTGGAGGCTTCCATTTATACATCATTAATTGACCATGCATAAGTCGTCCTTACCAAGGTCATGGAAGCATGCAGAGGATAGAGGTATAATGACGCGTTTGGTAAGACAACACTGTGCTGTCAGAGCCGAAAAGAAAAATCATGGTGAGGGCATGGCATATGCATTGGAAGTTTGATTATGAACCAAACCATTCCATTGTGGTAGCAATCATGAAGAAGCACAGGTGGACGAAGGCGACCATACCCTGCACCAGACTTGTAGCACTACTGGGGTACCTAATGCTCCATCTTCTGTCTATGCTTGTTACCGAAACCTAGACTCTATATCAGATTAGGATAGGTTCTATTTATTATTTTAATTAGGGTGTAGAATGGTCTGCCTTTGTCCCAATAAACCCAGTCGAACCCTGCTTCAGGGACCCCTATCACTTTCAGAGTAATCCTCATGTGTTGGTTAAGAAAAAGTCCAGACCCTGCCTAGTTAGAAATTTATGTGTTGGGTCGGCTGCAATTCCAATTTCGAATCGGAATGGGGTGAATACTTGTAGTGGCATTCAAATAGTAAGTAGAAATATTTTCCCTTGTTGGGATATTCTGTTTACAACTTATTTTTATAGGCAGACAACAAATCTTAATTCTGATACTGTTATGCAACTCTGGTTCTCTTGTTTCTATCCTACTGTAACCCGTAGCAGGTGGAAGGTCGTGAAGGTCTTTTATGGCCCCGGTTATAATCTGTCTGAGTTTCTCTCTTATGTCTATTTTGTTTTTACTCTGACTCGTTGTCCCTGTCAACGCCTGCTTGCTAATCTGAATCATAACCTCTGGCTACTCCCGACTACTTGCTGGTTTTCTTCATATAACAAGACCCTCTGTTATTTCTAGGTGTGGGATCATTGTTTTATATTTGCTAATATTGGTGGGATAAACATGTCTTATGCAATCGAGGGAAATCAGATTTATCAAAATGGTTTTCTTGATGACAAAGTTCAAAATTTAATTGTTATCTATTTCTTGTATTTTCTTATTCTTATGCCAGAGCTCACTAATATAATTCAGCTCACCACCATGGTTAAGAGGCAAACAAGAAATTCCTTAACCCATAATTCAGAGAAAGGGAAATAGAAGATGTTATAGCCTGAAGATAAGCACAGGAAGAGAGGAAGGAAGACAAGAAAAGAGGTTTTAAGGAACCTCTCGGACACTTACTCCCTTGGAAACTCATCACAGGTCAGACAGGAAATTCAAGGTTGAGAACAAAAAATTCAGAACAATGAGGAAGACAATGAAGCAGAAGCATAAATTATGGATTTCATTACAGATCCTGGCAATACTCGAGGTCGCCTATCACTGTTTAATCAAATAGTTCACACTTACTGGATTCTGAAATGCCTATTGGCTAAGGCTATGCAGAGTTTTCACCCTAACAGAGAGAAGACAGAACAAAAAATAGTAGATTTCTTACAAGACATCGACAATCAGCTGAAACATATCAAAGTCACACAGTACTAGGCCATTGATCGTATCAGTAGACTTGATGATCATATTGGCAGAATTGAGAAACAAATCCAATAGATGCAACAAGTGGATATGCCAGGATCTACATCAAAGGATCGAACCCCAATTGATTCCTCAGATGGATAGAAGCCTTGACATGTATATAATATGTACTTTTGTTTTCTACAAAGACATATATCACTCAATAGATATGTAGGGAATAGATTAAATAGTCAGTTAGATAATGAAGCAAATGGTAGAATGAAACATTTTCAATTTTGGATAGATTTTAATGCTCTAACGTTGCCAACAGACCTGGTTTCCTCTAGGAAACTTGAGGCCACAAAATTAATATTATTTTTGTAACTTGCTTTCAAAACATAAATAGAAAATAGCAAGGCACTACTAAATTGACAAAAAAATAAAATAAATGCACTTGAGAAATAAATGTTCACCGTTAGATAGTGTACTTGCTTTAATTTTACGGTGGGCATTTATTTCCCAGGTGCATTTATGGGTGGATAGACTTAGAAATAAGCTTTTCCTTGCCGTTTCACCCATGACACATGAGAGGAATGCCATAATTAAATATTTCTTTATTATATTATAGATAAAAAATTAATTTTTTTTTTAGTTTTTTTTTAAGAATTTTTGTAATTTTTGTAATTTTTAGTATAAAAAGATATACACAATTTATTTAATATTATTTAACATGAAGTTGACCTGTATTATTTCAAAAATAGTAATTAAAAAATATTTAATCTCATCGATTATATATTTTAATATTCACATTAAGTAAAATATTTTAACATATTATATATACATTTTAAATATTTTAATTTTGAGAGTTTTTTTTTGTTATTTAAATGTGTTTTGAATGTATAAATAGATTTACTAGTGTGAAAAACCATAGTGTGTTAAGATTATACAAATTTTATAATTCAAACATGTGAATACCTACTCGTTTTTGGCCAAAACTATTTAGAAAAAAATATCAAAAAGAATGTAAAAACATAAAATTTATACCTTGGCTATATATAAGAAAATTTTTATAAGAAGTGAATTTTCCACAATTGGTTAAAGTTCAAGTCACATGAAGGTATTGCCTCATGCCATGCTTAACCAAGTCACATGAAGGTATTGCCTCATGCCATGAGGGCACCTTGAGAGTACTGTTTGAATGTGTGGCTGAAGCTAGAAATAATATATCAAATGGTCTCTTAACATATACACACATAACTGGACGAGTATACTCCTTTTTTGAAGAGCGTCAACTCTGTTTATCTAAGATAGTTGAGAGAAATTATTAATATATATATCTCCACCTTCTTTGAACAGAGTCAATCGTGTTTATCTAAGATGATTAAGAGGAATGCTTAATTTATATATCTCAAGACTCTTTATGACCTAGTTTTGGTCAAGTTTACAGTGAAACTCATCTATAAAAATTAAAACTATGCTATGAGATGTAAGTTTGATCAACCTACCTATGAAGTTGATGAGAAAATCTCACAAATAGAACTTTTTTAAACTTTTCATAAGTTAAATTGGGAATAAAAATAATTAAACTAACATCCCAATTATATTAATATTTTGTTAAGAAAACATTTTATAACTAAACAAATCATTCTTCATTTTCCTATCCACTTTTAAAATAAACTCGTATACTTAATTAACCACCTTAATTAGAAACTCTATTAATTATTACTAATGATTTATTTAAATATCTAGAGACTCTTTATAATCTTGCTTCGGTCAAGTTTATCCATTCAATGCCTTTTTTTTTTTTATATTACTGATGATTTATTTAAATACCTAGAGACTCTTTATAACCTTGCTTGGGTTAAGTTTATCCATTCAGTGCCTTTCTTTCATTGTATTTTTTTTTTTAAAGTTGGATTTGTTTATTTGAATAATTTAGATTTGTATATAATAATAAGTTAGATTGAGGATGAAAATATTTGTGAAATTTAAAATAATATACCGAGACATTTAGGTTTGATAAACTTTTTCAAATGTTCATAATTTTTTTCACAAATAGATAAAATATTATTTTTTATGTAATAGGTAAAGGGAAAAAATCGTCTACGAAGCTTAAAACTATTTATAGAGACATCCAAGTTTGATTGATTTAAAAGAAAAACATCTTACAAATAAACAAATCATTATTCTATCTAATATTGAAAAGACAAACTTAAAATAAATTCATATACTTATTTAATATTAACAATATTAATTATATATCTTATTAATTATTACTAATAAAAATTATAAGTAATATTTTTAATTATATATAATTAGATTGTAAGTTTTATATATGTTTATGAGTAAAGATAATATATTAGTTTATATTAATATTATATTATTATTGTTATGTATATAATATTTGTGTTATTACATTTTATTAATTTTATATGATAGATGTATATAATATGAATTATAAATTATTAGTATATTAATTTTATTTTTAATTACAAATTAATTAATTAATTAATAATATTAAGGTTAATATTAAAATATATAATTAATTATACTGAAGGTATTTTTTTTTTAAATTGGTGAAGATAGGTATTGTCTGCTTTTCATCTCTATTTGACATTTGTTCATATGTTGTTTTGATATGGGTCAATTTTAACTCAAGAAAAAAATCAATTACACCTTGTTGTAAAATTGACTATTTTGATAAATAAACTTCGCTTATATATAAATCAATTTTATAAATAATAAGGAGGAAATTATCATGGAGGAACTTATTAGAGTTGGAATAATATCAAATCCTTAGGAAATTGGTTGGTGGGGAACCATGTGGCATGAATACTATTTTTTAAATTTATTAAAAGTTATAAACCGTTTTGCTAAATACAAATTTCTTATATAAAAATGAATTTTATAAATAATAATGAGAAACTTATCATGGAGGAACTTATTAGAACTGGAATAATCTCAAATCCATAGAAAATTGGTGGGTGGGGAGCCACTTGGGATGAATCTAATTTTTTAAATTGATTAAAACTCAATGCAACCTACCAACTCTGAAATACACTACAACAGTTGATAAACATTTAACAACATCATTCATGAAGGCATAAGTTTACATACATAAATAAGTGCTTATGTATATATTATTATGCATAAATAAAAATACATATATCCATTTGCATATATGAGCTAAATTACACATAAGATCGATTTGAACACCAATTAACATACAAAGATACACATGCTCAGCCAAAAGTGAAAAGAAACAAAAAAAACAAACATGAGAAGAAATCAACCCCAAGTTCATAAATGAAATAGTTGGACATTTCTTAGTTTTAATATTGTACTGACAAAGATCAAGACACCCATGTTCTCATAGTGGGTAGCTTGGAGGTCCACTTTAACCAATTATGAATTCTTATCAAGAATTATTAGGTGGATGGTAAGAATTTATCCTCTATGAAATTGATGCTGCCACAACAGAAAAAAACCACATTCTTCATTTAAAAAATGCATGTCACATTCATTCCCATAATTTTCCATCTCATACTCAAAAATTTATTCTGTTCGTAAAGGTTTCAAACGCTTTTAAACAATCCCAAGTTAATCTTATAAGCGGAAGCTTTCTATTCCTTAGTTATGGTTCTAAAACTCAAACAATAAAACTTTATCGGCGGAAGTTGTTTCCCTTTTATACCCTATGGTTTTAAACCATAATTAAAAAACCCATTCATTTAAACTTCCAAATATATGAAACCAACTTTGGATAAATATATCAAAGCCCCAACATGTATTAACCTTCGTCCACATAATTCGCATATCCTTGCGAAATTTCATTAACCTCAACATAAGCCTTAAAATACTTGTCATTCCACTAATTCAAGGCATTGCACATCTGTCGAGGCTCACTTGCAAGCCAAATCACATATGGCCCACACTTTATCTCCACGTTGAATCTCTAACACCAAATAATAACCCCTAGTTTCTATGTATTTGACTTTAGATACAAACCCAAAACATCAACATAATATTATATCCGGTCCCAAAGCATTTAAAACTTACCCATCCATTTCTGCAATCTAATTTGACGGCTGGCACCTCTTCGCACTCCAACTCAACAATCCAACGGTTATCACATAACAAATCAACCCAATATTTAATGATGTTATTTCACGTGAAATGGGCGGTATTGAATTACCGTCAATGCTATCTGTCACATGCTGAGAGGTATCGCGTTCAATCAAGGATTTACCACTTACCATCCTTTTTCTACGTGAAAACCATTAATGGTTTTAAAAACCATCCTCACTATTCCACTTCGCTGTTGACTCATGGTTCCATACTCCGTTGACTTTAATCTACGCGATTGAATCTTGTCCCTCCATTTTCTTTAATTTCGTCTGTTGATCTCATTTTCCAACGATTGTACTTACTTTCATTCCTTTTTTCTTATGATTCTAAAAATTCCTTTATCTGTGCCACCAACTAAAGTTTCTTCTTTAGACAGGTTCATTCAAATTCTCCACCTCTCATTTAAAAGCTATGCAAAACCCCTTTGGGGGTTTCCAAAACCACTCCTCTGTTCCTCTTTGTTCCATTCCTGAGCTGCATGCACTGTTCGATTAGTTGTCCTTCTTATATATATAGTCAAATGTATCTAAATGTTGAATTGGGAATTCAGTTTCTCTTCTGTGTCATCGATCCTTTCAGTGATCGACACCCCTCAAATCATATGTCTTGTCAGATATGTATACAAACCTTTTATGCACTTCTTCTCAATTCATAATTATAACCCTAACTCGGTGTTTCCATCAAAATTTTCAATGGTATGCAGAACCACCATTTCAAACCCTTATTGCAAATTTTTATCATATACATGTTCATAAAATATGAGCATTTCTCACACACAATCTATAATTCAATCAATAATACAATCAATGTAGACCACCCATATTCAATACTATGTTCATTCATAAACAATACTTACATAAATATAGAACACCTCATGTTATGTTTTCTCTTCTTTAGCCCCGATATTCTATTGAGTGGCCATTCCTCTAAATTTGCCCGTGGGCTTACAACAAACCCCTATTTGTCCAAGACCATACTTTCTATCTAAAAACTCTTCTACCTGCTACTGTCCTCTTTTTCCTTGAGGCTTTAAAATTTATACAAAAGATTATGAACCAATTTAGGTTCAGATCCTCCATTATCTCAACAAAATCCTCCAAATCCTCTAAGTCCTAAAATCTATCCTTTATCCCTAAAAATCCTTTCAAACTCATAAAATCATGGAACCAATTCTACTCTAGGAATTACAATTAAATTTCAAATCTCTCATTTCCAATGGAATCTCCACTATCCTACGTCCCTCATGTTCTCCAATCATTCAGGAACATTTACAAATTTCTCTCAATATATATTCTAAATGTCACTCAAAAACATTAATAATTACATAAGAAACCAATATTCTTTTGAAACACAAGACCCCTATGTCTATTAAAATACAAAGTTTTTTTGAGCCTAAAGCTTCTACATCAGACTCCCAAGGTTAAAAATAATCATGATCTCCTGATCATGTGATTTTAATCTGTCTCCCTGGATCCCATACTTTTTTTTGTAGTTTGTCATCTATTCTTGTTGTTTTTTGTTGATTTTCTCCAGGTCTCCACACTTTATGTTGCTTTACTCCAATGGTTGTACTTTCACAGTCTATTACTGTCTTCCTTTTGTTGTTGCTGCTTCTTTTCTTTCTTGCTGATTTCTTCCTCACTTTCATCATTATCCTTCTTATCATTTCAATTTCTCTATCCAATAAATCTTCTTATTGCTGATTTCTTTCATCTCTTGATTGTTGAACTTTTATTGTTACTGCCACCCTGTCATCCTTACTCTCTTGTTTTCTGCAATTACTAACTTCTTCCAGATTGTCACTTATGACAATTTGTTTGTCTTCTTTCTTTATCAATTCATTGGGATAATACATAGTATGTCATTTACTACCATATTCATCTCTTTGCTTTAGTTTGTTGCTGATGTCCTCTAATTATTTCACCTTCACATTCTGCACTTCTTCAAGCTCTTTCTCTTCTTGTATTGAATCCTGATTCTTCAACATAATTTCTAGTAATTCAATTTCTTTATTCCATGGATTAAAGACTTCCACATAATTTTCTTCCTTCTCCTTTACTTGACAACCCAACTGTGTCAAATTTTCTCTAGCATCTACAACAAAACCTACATTCACAAAACAATTATTAAAATAAAAACCATAAGGCCTCAGTGCCTTTCTTTACTCTGGCAACATTTCAATATGCTGCTTTGAAATTTCCTCCTTTATTAGCACATCAGTATGCTGATTCATTCTTCCTAAATAATTCTCTAAAGAAATCTCCAGACGATCAACATGTCTCTCTTCCACACCATCTGCTTTCATGATATTTCTTTGTTCTTGTTCACTGTAGTGAACTCTGCCTTCTGCAATCTCCTTGTCATACTCTGAGTTTTCCAAAAAATATTCCAGTAATGCAATTTCTCTTTGACATTCCGTAAGAACTTCATCATCACTTACAATCCCTGCATTTATACACAAATTGTCAGTTTGAAAATTATAAGTTTCAATAGCCTCAACTGTTGCTTCACACATCAATGTTTTAGACTGAATCTCTTCTCCTTCTTTCACAGGAAATTCTTCATGTGTTGTAACAATTTCAAATATAAATGCATCACTGCTTTCCTCATTCTAGAGACATATTCATCATTCTTTAATTAAGAGTATTTATCTGTTGAAAGATACTCTTTCATACTTTTGACAGTTTCAAAATATTTTTCATCCTCTTCTGCAAAACCTGTAATCACATCAAAACTATTAGACTAAAAAATACAAGGCTTTACATCCTCCTGCTGATCTAAACTTGCCCAACAGTTGAGGAAATCATCAATAATTCCCTCTTCAGCAAGGTAAACTTCTTGTTGTCTTGAACCTTCACAATAATTCATAAGATCTTTCACATATCTCTAGTCTTCAGCTTCACTCAGAATTTCTCCCTGTTCTGATTCATAAATGGAAACTTCCATTTTCAACTCAGCTTCTCTGAGTTCTTCACATCCCAATTGTACACTCATCATCTAATCAAGATTTCTTAGCTCTTCTGCTAACTGCATATTCACTTGTTGTTCTCTCTTCTATTGTAGCCTCTTCCACTTTACTTTCTTCTTCATGATCCAACCAATTCTCTGGTTTTCTTCTATCATCATTTTCAATTTATGAAATTGTTCTCTTATCTCAGCTAACTCTTTGTCATATTCTTCATCAGTCAACTACTTCCATATGCCATTTTCCTTGGCATCTTCTTTCTCCTTTCTTATGTTGTGGTCTCTCTCAGAACCCGTGCTATCTCTTCTATGACTATCAATAGTCATCTTATTCTCCATTTCTATCTTCATGAGTTCCTCACTCATTCTTAATGAGTTGTACTAAAGCCTCTGCAATAACAAGTCCTCCTCTTTACAACTTACCTCACCAATCCTTTTCTCTGGATTTGGTCTTTTAGCAAGAACTGGTTCTATATCTTATGGAACCTTTTGAGCATTCCTCTCTGATCCTTCTAGGCTTCAACTCATATTCACCTTTTAAGAACACAATTGTCCTTTTTATCCAAACTTTGTTGGAATTATTCAAGGTTCTGCCACATTCTTCTTCCACTTAGAATCCTTCACTAGATTCCTTCATCACTGCTCTTAAAGCTATGATCTTATTTTCCTGAGATTTTCTTCAACTGCCTGCAACCTAAATTCTGAAAACATAATATTCAGACCAGAGTTAAAATAACACTTATCAACTCACCTTCAAGATCTATGTGTGATCTTGTTTCACCTCTCACCTACACTGTATCTCTATGTGTTGCAATCCATCAGTTTCAAAATCTGATCTCTTTTTATTTTCTCCATCACACATGTATTCATTCTAATTCAATTTAATTAAAACAAGCTTGAACCTTCAAAAGAGTTGTTTCCTGCTCTGATACCAAAAATGATGCTACCACAGTAGCAAAAACCCACATTCTTCATGTAAAAAATGCATGTCACATTCATTCCCAGAATTTTCCATCTCATACTCATAAATTTATTCTGTTCATAAAGGTTTCATACCCTTTTTAAAAATACCAAGTTAATCTTATAAGCGAAAGCTTTCTATTCCTTAGTTATGGTTCTAAAACTCAAACAATAAAACTTTATCGGCAGAAGTTGTTTCCTTTTTATACCCTATGGTTTTAAACCATAATTAAAAAACCCATTCATTTAATCTTCTGACTATACGAAACCAACTTTGGATAAATATATCAAAGCCCCAACATGTATTAACCTTGGTCCACATAATTCGTATATCCTTGTGGAATTTCATTAACCTCAACATAAGCCTTAAAATACTTACCATTCCACTAATTCAAGGCATTGCACATCTGTCGAGGCTCACTTGCAAGTCAAATCACATAGGGCCCACACTTTATCTCTGTGTAGAATCTCTAACACCAAACAATAACCCCCAGTTTCTACGTATTTGATTTTAGATACAAACCCAAAACATCAACATAATATTATATCTGGTCGCATAGCATTTAAAACTTACTTTTCCATTTCTACAATCTAATCTGATGGCTGTCACCTCATCACGCTCCAACTCAACAATCCAATGGTTATCGCATAACAAATTAGCTCGATCTTTAATGATGTTATTTCACGCGAAATGGGTGGTATTGAATTACTGTCAACGCTACATGTCACACGCTAAGAGGTATCATGTTCGATCAAGGATTTACCACTTACCATCCTTTTGCTACAAGAAAACCATTAGTGGTTTTAAAAACCATCCTCATTGTTCCACTTCGTCGTTGACTCATGGTTCCATACTCCATTTACTTTAATCTACGCGACTGAATCTTGTCCATCCATTTTCTTTAATTTCGTCCGTTGATCACGTTGTCCAACAATTGTGCTTACTTTCATTCCTTTTCACTTATGATTCTCAAACTTCCTTTATCTGTGCCACCAATTAAAGTTTCTTCTTTAGATAGGTTCATTCAGATTCACCACCTCTCATTTAAAAGCTATGTGAAACCCCTTTGGGGGTTTCCAAAACCACTCCTCTGTTCCTCTTTGTTCCAGTCCTGATCTGCATGCACTGTTCGATCAGATGTCCTTATGATATATGTAGTCTAATGTATCCAAATGTTGAATTGGGAATTCAGTTTCTCTCTTGTGTCATTGATCCTTTCAGTGATCGATACACCTCAACTCATATGTTTTCTTAGATATGTATACAAACCTTTTATTCACTTTGGCTCAATTCATAATTATAACCCTAACTCGGTGTTTCCATCAAACTTTTCAATGGTATTCAGAACCACCATTTCAAACCCTTATTGCAGATTTTTATCATATACTTGTTCATAAAATCTGAGCATTTCTCACACACAATCTATAATTAAATCAATCATGCAATCCATGCAGACCACCCATATTCAATACTTTTTTCATTCATAAACAATACTTACATAAATCTATAACACCTTATGTTCTGTTTTCTCTTCTTTAGGCCTGATATTCTATTCAGTGGAAATTCCTCTAAATTTTCCTGTAGGCTTACAACAAATCCCTATTTGTCCAAAACCCTACATTCTATCTAAAAACTCTTCTACCTGCTACTTCCCTCTTTTTCCTTGAGGCTTTACAATTTATACAAAATATTATTAACCAAATTAGGTTCAAATCCACCATTATCTCAACAAAATCCTCCAAATCCTCTAAGTCCTAAAATCTGTCCTTTATCCCTAAAAATCCTTTCAAACTCATAAAATCATGAAACCAATTCTAATTTAGGAATTACAATTAAATTTCAAATCTATCATTTCCTATGGAATCTCAACTATCCTACTTCCCTTATGTTCTCCAATCATTTGGGAATATTTACAAATTTCTCTCAATATCTATTCTAAATGTCACTCAAAAACATTAATAATTACATAAGAAACCAATATTATTTTGAAAACACAAGACCCCTATGTATATTAAAATACAAAGGATTTCTGAGCCTAATGCTCTTACATCAGAAATATTCTACAATTTTTGGTAGTAGTATACATGAATCGTTGATTGACATTTATGCTTCTCTTTTATCCTTTTAATTAAATTAATTAATTTAAAAAAATGTTATATGAACAAGTGTCATATGAAATGAGTTATGGTTGGGAATGTAGTATTGATAAGCCATAGTAATGGTCCATAATATTATGACAAATCCTATTTACAAATTAAGAATCTCCACTGTAAAGTAAGGATAAATATATTCAACTAATTTTTATTATCTAAATTAAAATTAAGTTATTTATTTATTTATTAGTAATGTTTTTAAGAAAAAATAATAATAATAATAATAATAATAATAATAATGATAATGATAATTTAATTTTAATATTATGGCTAAATTTGATATTAAATATAGATATGAGATTTTTTTTTCATTTAAGGTTTATAAAGGTATATCTATTTTAATCCTTTTTGAATTTGAACCTATAACACTTCACCAAAGAAACACATACTCTTAACCATTGTTATATATATATATAGAGAGAGAGAGAGAGAGAGAGAGAGATACAATTTCTCTCCTTTATATTTATACTTTGCCAATATGAAATTGAAATTTATTATAATTTATATACTTAGTAGGTACTCCTTCAAATCAAGAGTAAGGAGTGTTTAGTTATTGTTTCAAATAAAAAATGGGGAAAATATTTACTCATTCACTATTAAAGAAATGTAAATAATAATAACAAAATTATTAACGATGCTAACATTCAAGTGATGGAAAAATTATCACATCAGTTAAATAACTCACTTTCATTTAAACTAGATATTTCCATTTAAATGTGTGTGTGTGTCGAAGTTTTTTCATTAATAAAAAAGAATATAAAAATATGTCAAAATGCATGTGGTCTCACCCTGAGCAGGTTTGTTGACCAATGCTATTACGATGCTACAAATAAAAAGAAAAATTATCAATGAAGAGATCCACAGCCTTATAGCCCTTACATACCAGGAAACAAAAAGAACTAGAAATACATTGATTACCATAATGAATCATCAAAAGTGATTGAAGCGGGTTTATTTGGCCCCATTCCTAGAGGAGAAGGAGGACAATACAAGAAGTTGACATGTTGCTCAAAGTGAGCAAGCCAATATTCAATCTTTTCGATCTTCTTAGTCAATATATTCTTCCCACGCCATAAACCCACAATTATTTCATGGACATGGCATTGAAAATAATGGATTTTCTCTATCTTGGCCATAACTTCCTCATGTTCCTCCCTCTATACCCTATCATGAGATTCCATCATGTCTATGACAGATTGGACAATCGCTTGGAGCATTGTAGTGTTGGTCACTTTAATTGCTTATTAATTTAAACAATCAAGTGCTACATAAATTTTCAACCCAGGGAAGTCTTTTTATTTCAAAGGCAATCACACACTATATATGCTCAATCTCAAAAGAAATGAAAATTTGTAGTAAAAATCACACTAATCACACCCTGCTTCAAACAAACTGAAGTTCTACTTTGAGTTACAGCAAAAGCAATCTTTCTGTTGCAGACAATTATCAGAAGAACCCTCGATTACATTAAGAAAACAAAAATCTAGGAAAAGAAACCAATCTGCAGAAGAAAAGACCAATTATGCTATAACAGAGAACAAGACCCTATTCCCCAAGTAGAAATATTCAACACCTGTTTCTGACTAGCATGCTTTCACAAACTCATTCTGTAAACAAGATTTCTAATTGAAATAATCAACGATTACCTAGGAATGAATTATATGAGAACAATGCAATAATAAATGGAAACAGAGTTTCAGGAATAGGTAACAAAGTTCCAATAATGCATAAATAATTTCAACAAAAACAGTTTTAACAAGGCGTGAATGAAAATAACAATTAAAACACTACAGAACTTAATGGGTGAATCTTGTGAGGAAGGTGGGCCCTTTCCTTCTCACAAGATTCCCCAGAAAAAGGAATTAAGAGGAAATGCTCAAAACAAGCTTTTATTCATCCGTCAAATGTAACATATTACAACACGGTCCACATTCCTTCTCTGTAATTCCCTTTCGAACTAAACCTTATGTCCCCTCTAATGTTGATGTCTCCTCTATTTAAAGAGGATACATCTATTACACATTTTATTACATCATACAAATCATATTCTTAACATGATCTGATCTTCTATGCTGGAATAGGATATTCTATTCTTCCATAGCAAAAATGTTGTTACAATGGTTATGATAGTGCTGGCTTCGAGGTGCACTTTTTGTGGCCAGTGTAATGGCTCCATTAATTATCTTTTCTTGTTGCTTCCATACCTGAAATACTGTTTCAGCATCGCATATCATGGATTGTTTCAGCAATGGGATTTTCGTATTGTTTTGACTGTTTCAGCAATGCGGTCTTCAGACAACAACGATGAATTAACTACAGTCTTCAAATTGTTTTAGCAACTATATATTTCCGATTAATGGATAAATATGAAAGTAATGTAAAATTACATGTAAAACAAGTTAAACATATAGTAAAGAGAAGAAACATTATATACCTTTGGAAGAATAGATTAAAGTGATGATATAGGCTTTAAATATGGACAGGAAAAGGATGGGATGATAGAAAAATGTATGAGAAAAAAGGTACATTACAGGGTCCTAACATCCTCCCCAACTAAAAAGGTTTCATGTCCTCATGCAACTTCAATCTGAATCATAATTCGGATACTGGCTCTTGACATGCAAGTTACTTATGTAGTACCTATAGAAGGTACTGTCTGTTGAAGCTCTGAACCGTTGCACATTTTTTATCTTTTTCCAGGTTGTTGCTTCATCCTTCTTGGCCAACCTATGATGAGCATGATATTCCTCTGTTGGCATCCATAGAATAGGAAAATGAAAGTGATACCCTATCCACTTTTCAGTGCATTTCTAGACACATTTGATGTAGTGGGGTACCCTAGAGATTGTTGTTTCAAGATTAATATGACTGAAAGGATTTTGCTCCTACTTTTCCTTAGAGGATTGTTGCCAAAACATGTTATTTTCTTTTAAGACAATAGTTTATTTGGCCTTAATAAAGTGTTGATAGTCCTGGAGTATTGTTGCCTGTAGTTGCTGCATGTGTTGATTCATCCCTGGTTTCTTCAGAAATTGATAATATTCTGCAACAAAGGTGGCAGGGTTCTATGGTTCTGGCCGTATCTAGAGGAGACGGTTATCTTCATTATGCCTAGCCACTATAAAAGCAGTCTGCCACATAATCTAGTTGGCAAGGAAAGAGGAAAATGCCTGGATCTGGATGTCACCAACAAGAGGATTAAGATTAAGCTTTCTGTCCTCAAGAATGGCTTCATTATGAAGATATAATTCACACAGTAAATGTTGGTCACTAGTAGAGGCTTTTGCAAAATTTTGCACAAAATCTTCAGGTCTAAACACCTTATGGGGTCGTCCACCTTTGATTGCTTTTATCTGAAAGAATGCAAGGCATTCTGTAAGGAAAAGAGAGTAATTTAAAGATGGTTTTATGGCAGCCAATAGTTTTTGTACCAAATCAAACATCCAAAGAATTTTTTTTTTTAACTCTTTATTCTGCTTCTTATCAGCACGAGATTGTTGGAATACTTGCTCCAAAGCTTCCCAATTTGAATATATGTGGTTCTGCCAAAGTAATTTATGCTCCTGCAAGATTTTTTCTTGTGAAATGACATAATCTTTCTTCCACTTGTTCATTATTTCCTACTCATCCCATGGTTTAGTTTGATTTTCAGCATTGCAAGTGGTAGGCTGAGGTATAGTCTGAGTAGAAATAAGAATAGGAACTTTAGATTTAACAGTTACAGCAGGCCAGGGTACTTGTGAATTAGCTTTTTTTCTGGAATTTTTGAAGGCCCTACTGGTTCTTGTGTAAGAGTAGGGCATTCCTCTTTCACTACAGAAGACGTAGACGCTCCCAGCCTTGGGATTTGAACATATTTATATCCTGCTTGATGATAAATATTCCCACATTGGTTGCACATGTATTTTTTATACTGATCATTTTATGTGTTTTTCTCTACCATGGATGTTGCGTGAGCTAAGGTATAAAAATTAAGCTCCTTGTCATAGACTTTCCGTGCCATTACCAATTCTTGCTTGTAGGCTTCTAGTTATAATCATAGAAACTCATTCTCTTGTAAGAGGGAAGCTAGGATGACTGGGCTTTGTGTAACAGTCACAGTTTTAATAGCTGGTTCTTGTGTTTCAGCTATAGCTGGTTCTTGTGTAGCAACTAGAGCTGGTTCTTGTGTGGCAGCTACTAAATGAGTAGTTGGTTCTTGTGTAACAGCTACATGATGTGTAGCATCCTGGGCATCTAGTTCTTGTACATCAGTAGCTGATTCTTGTGTTTCAGCTATAGTTGGTTCTTGTGTAGCAGTTATAGCTGGTTCTTATGTGACAACTACTTTTTCTGAAGAAGAAAATAATGTCGCAGTACCCTGGGCATTTGGGTCTTGTGTTTCAGTGCCCCTGGGTGAGAAAGGTAAAGATTCTGGGATTTGGGGTTGTGGTGGTGTATGGGCTTTTAGAAGAATGGGCTGAGAGTCTAGGGTAGTGGCAATAGTGGCTGCTTCGGTTGATGCCCTCATTCATCTTCTAGGTAAAAAGGCAAGGAAAGCAGTAGTTTGCTTTTTTCTTTTATGAGTAGGTTTTTCCTAAGGGGGAGGTCTATCAGGAGTGGTAGCAGCTTTGGTTGAGGCCCTCATTCGTCTTTTTAGTAGAAATACGGTCGTGGTTTTCATTTTCCTTTTGCGAGTAGAAGAGGGAGGGTTATATGCTTGAGAATCATCACTAGGGATATGAACACTAGAATCAAATGATTCTGCTAAATTGTGGGATGGACTTGGTATGGTAGGAGGGTTAATTGGATCAATTGGTTCTGCGGGTGGAATTTATGGAGGGTCAGGGGTGTTTTTTGGTTGTTGTTCATGGGGATTTTCAACAATTTCCTGAGGATTTTTAGCAACTTGCTGAGGGTTTATAGGTGGATTGTTTAAGGGAGGTTTTTGTTGAGCAAAACCTTTTTGGATAAGTAACTGGACGAGACAGTGATGGGTGAGGGAAAGGAGGGGGAATTTTACATGTCTACAATAATACGACATATTTCTAAGACATCCAAGTAAATAATAAGGAATATTCACCAGTCTACCATGTCGTAAATGATTTAACAAGACAAAATCATATTGGTAAACTACTTGGTATCAGCCTTCACAGGTGAGGTAATGTTTGAAAAATTCTGCAACTTTTGGCCAACGAGGCAGCAACGAGTTGAGTCAGACACCCCAGCCTTTAGGCTCAAATTGTTCTCCTCGCATGAGAAAATCCTATTGTGCATTAAGAATGATATGTTTTTGGCTGAACCATCAAATGCCAGTGACAGGAAGGCCTGAAACCTGTGTTATGTCACCCTCTGAGACTGGAATCCGAACTCCTTGAACAATAGAATGATCTTCCTTAAGACTCCGTGCAAATTCAAGAACCTGTTGTGGATCAAATTCCTGAAGCCTCTGAAAATAACCTACCCAGCCCGCCCACTGAAAAATATGATATACCTCTGGGTATAATTCGAGCAGGGCTATCATGGCGAGTTCATGTCGAATAGTAGGTCCTCCCATAGCTAATCAGCTTTGGTAAAATGCACAGTCAAAGAGCCAAGTTACTGCACTCGAACAGAGTAAGCTTTGTGAATGAGAACATGGAATGATGGTGACGAGATGAGGTAATGGGTAAGAAAAATGACGGTAATCGACTTGTTGTGAAATGATGGCATAAAGTTTCGATATCCTCCCCATCTACGACTGAGAATATTACTTTAAGTGTGTGGGGATTGTGGTAATAATGAACGAAATCTTCTCATTTAAGCATAGTTTAACTGTACTTACATATAAAATTTACATACCTCATGTTTACCTTTAATTCGCACTTCGAAAAATATCGTGCTTGCTCATAATAGATCGGCAATAGTCATGGAAGAAAATTTGGAAGCTTTTTGAAACATGAGGGAGATTATATTAGAGGTTTGTTTAATGATAGGAGAAGGTAGTGAAACGACAGGATTAGCATGAGAAATAAGAGAAGTGAGAATGAAAGAACTGAAGAAGATGATTTCATGATGGGAAATGCTGCATGATCATGTATTTGAAAAAAATGGTGTTTCAGACACGGGAAAAGTGGGTAAAGTGTTGTTGAAGAGTGGTGTTTCAGCAATGGGAAAGATGGGGAAAATATTGCTGAAGAGTGTTGTTTCAGCAATGGGAAAGATGGGGAAAATATTGTTGAAGAGTGTTGTTTCAGCAATGGAAAAAATGGGGAAAATGACATGAATAGGAGAAAGAAATGAGGGGGGAATGAATGATGGAAATGTTGAAAGAGCACTGGAATATTGGGAATGAACTATGAATTGGTTGAAATAAGAGGAGCAATGCTTCAAAAAATGAAGCTTGGATCTGCTTGTAGTGAGATTGTCCTTTCTTGGTAAGCCTTTCCTGAATCGAGAATCTGCAAAATAACCAATTGTAACATGCCAGCCCTTGATAGGGATTATTAGTTAAGAAATATAATACTAATGCTAAAAGTACAATTCAGAAAAATTAAATGCAATGAGGGGCAGGAGGCTCCCCTAAAAATAGATAATGTGAATCTGCCATGCAAGTGGCCTTAAAATCTTCTTTGGAAATGGGGCGTTGGTACAGACGGAGCCGATGACCATTTACTAATAACGGTGTTTTAGAGTCATCAATTGTTAAGAGCCTTACTGTTCCATTAGGAAAAACAATATCTATTTCATAAGGTCCTAGCCATCTTGTACGCAGCTTCCCTTGAAAGTTTTCAAACTGAGAGTCATACAATAAAGTCCAATTAAATTTTTGGAATTGCTTATGCTTGATGATTTTATCATGCCATTTTGTTTTCTGTTGTTGGATCATAGTTGTCTAATGAATGGCATCTAATCTTTTTTCATCCAATTTGTGAATCTATTGCAACCTGGTTGTCTATGCATCAGTCAAATCAAGGTTAATAGCTAAAGCAATCCTTAAGGTTTTAATTTCAAATTCCACAGGGAAAACAACACTTTTACCATAAACCAATTCATAGGGATAAAATCTTGTAGCATTTCTCCAGGTAGTTCTGTAAGCCCATGGTGCTTCAGGGAGCCTTTGAGACCAATCCTTCTGGTTTTCCTTCACTTTTTTTGTTAGAATGGCTTCTATTACTTTGTTTGTACTTTCCACCTATCCATTGGCTTGGGGGTGGTATGGTATAGTCATTCTATGATGAATATGATATTTTTGAAGGGTGGCTTTAAAACCATGAGAAGTGAAAGGAGGTCCTCCATCTGTAACTAGCTCTCTAGGCACTCCAAATCTAACAAAGATCTCTTCAAAAAGAAAAGCTATGACAGCTTCTTCATATGCTCTAAGGAGTGCTTTAGCCTCCACCCATTTAGTCATATAATCTGTGCAGACCAATATATAAAATCTTTGGTTGGATGGAGGATTAATGGGTCCTACACAATCTAAGGCCCATCTTTCAAAAGGTTCAAGTATTACCTGTGGGTTTAATGGAATTTCATATCTATGATTAGGTTGACCCATTCTCTGATAGCTACCACAGGCCCGGACATATTTCTTTGCGTCTTTAAAGAGTGAGGGCCAATAAAAACCCATGCCAAGAATTATATGTGTCGTTCTCTTATCAGCAAAATTCCCTCCAAAAGGGAAATGATGACAAGCTCTTAGTACATCATAAACCTCATCTTCTCTAATGCATCTTCGGATTTCATGATCAAGTCCTGTGTAGAAAAGACACCCACTTATCCAGCTATACCGAGCACTTTGTTGAATGATTTTTCTTTTCTCTCGATGGGATAGGTGTGATGGTAACTTCCCTGCAACCAGATAATTGGCAATGTTTTCATACGATGGTGAGTGAGCAGATACTGCAAATAAATATTCATCAGAAATGGAATCATCCACTGGAGTATTATCATCAACTTTTAACCGAGAAAGGAAATCAGCAACTACATTTTATTTTCCTGGTCGATCTATAATTGTAATATCAAATTCTTGTAATAACAATAATCATCTGGTGACTCGAGCATTTGTGACATATTTGTTCATTAAATATTTAATAGCCGAGTGATCAGTATGGAAAAAAGTAGAGTAACCAGTAATGTAATGTCAATATTTATTAATAGCATAAATAACTTCTAAAAATTCCTTTTCGGTAACTATGTAATTAAGCTCAGCAGGAGTCATATTCTTACTAATGAAGTAGATAGCATAAGGAAGATGGTTTTCCTCTTGTCCCAAGATAGCTCCAATTGCAGTATCCAAAGCATCAGAGGATATATGAAAGGGAAGTGCCCAATAAAGTCCCCTTAAAATAGGAGTTGTAGATAATTGATGCTTGAGTTCAACAAATGCTTCCTGGCAAAGATTAGTCCACTTGAATTCAACATTTTTCATAAGTAACACAAACAGAGGAGAAGTTATTTTGGAATTTTTTTTAATAAATCTCCTATAATATCCTGCATGTCCTAAGAAACTTCTCACATCTGTTTGTGTTCTAGGAATAGGAAGGTTCTGAATGACTTGTATTTTGGATGGATCTACCTGAATTCCTTGAGATGAAATAAAATGTCCAAGTACTACTCCTTCACTCATCATTATATGACATTTTTCGGTACTTAAGGAGAGGTGAGCTTATACACATCGTTTATGTACTTTCTCAAGATTCTGTAATGCATCCTCAAAAGACACACCATAAGGGGTAAAGTCATCCATAAATATTTCAATAGATTCATTAAGCATATCAAAAAAGATTCCTATAACTGCTCTTTGAAAGGTTTCTGGTGCATTACATAGTCCAAATGGGAGAACTCTATAAGTAAAAGTTCCCCAAGGAATAGTAAAAGTGGTCTTATCTTGGTCTTGGGGTGAAATTTTGATTTGATTATAACCACTAAACCCATCTAAAAAGGAGAAGAATTTCTTCCCTGACAAGCTATTTAACACCTGATCAATGAATGGTAAAGGAAAGTGATCTTTTTGAGTGGCTTTATTTAGGGCTCTATAATCTACACACACTCTCCATTTCCCATTTTTCTTAGGAACTATTACCAATGGGGAAACCCATTGACTGTCAGATATAGGATATATAAGCCCTGCATTAAACAATTTTTGAAGTTCCTCTTTAAAAAATTCCCTTAAATTAGGGTTCATTCGTCGTTGAGGTTGACAGATTGGTCGAAAACCTTCCTTGATATAGATACGATGAGTACATAATTCAGGAGAGATTCCCTTCATATCTGTATAGTCCCATTCGAATGCTTCCTTATTTTCAAGAAGTAACTTCATTAATTGTTGTGTTTCAGCAACTGTCAAGTTGGGGTTTATGTTCAATGTTTTGCCAGGTTCGATTTCTATTGGTATACTTTTAGAAGAAATGGTGGTTAACGTTTGGGGTAGATCTTCAGATTTAAGCTTTTCCTGGGTATCTGATTTCAAAAGTGCAGACAGCTGATTATGTGTTTCTACAGTCATAGAGGAGGGTTCACAAATAAAATTATTAATTACCTCATCCTCAGTGGTATCTTTAAGGCTTAAAGTTTGTTCGATAGTCAAAATAGGTTGAGTAGCATGATCATCATAGTCCATCCATACAGAATTGTCATTATTAATCATGGGTGTAGTGTGAGGGTAGAGAGTAAGCTGCTTAGTTTCATATCCATTGGAAATTGTCATTGAACCAGATCTACAACTGATAAAGGCATCGACTGTGGCTAACCAGGGCCTTCCCAAAATTAGAGGATGTCCCCCCAACTTTGTTTTAGTCTATAACACCAAAAAGTTAGCTGGGTAATTCCAGGATTCAACTGAGATGATCAGGTCTTCAATAACTCCTTCTGGTTTGATTGTAGAACAGTCAGCTAACTCTAGAATGGTTGGTGTATCTCTGATTACGTTCTTTAGCTGTAACAGTTGTGAATTTTCAAGAGTCATAATATTTATAGCAGCACCTAAATCTACCAAAACTTGAGGAATTATTGTTTTTCCAATTTGCATTATGACAGTAGGATGGCCAGGATCACCATATTTAACTAGAGGAGCTTTACCGGACATTAATGCAGATAGATCACCCATAACATGAGCTGTAAGGGGATCTTTAGCTTTCCTACCGGGTTTCTTAACACAAATATCTCTCATGGTTCTGGCATAAATTGGTACATCTCTTAGTGCTTGTAAGAGTGGAATTTTAACATAAAGATTATGTAATTCCCCTAGAAGATTGAAAGCAGGTGGCTCAGGCATTTTAGTTAAAGATAAACGCTTAGGGAATGGTGGTTCTGTTGCTCCAGTACCCTTATTAGAGGGTGGTTTTACCTCTTCATGTGAGTCACATTTTCTGTCTCTTCTTTATCAGAATCAGAAGAGGTTACGTCATCAATAATGGGTTCAACTATCTTCCCAGATCATAAATGAATATCATTGCATTGTGCAGGGAAAACGGGAAGTATAGGCGGGTTCTAAATATTAATAACCTGCACAGCTTTATTATTGGGGTTAGGGTTTGGTTGTACAGGTAGCTGGGGTCTCATCATTTGATTATTCGGTGGAGCACCTGATGGTAGAGGGAGTGGTTTCTGAAATTGATGAAATTGATTTGGAAACAGGAGTTGTTGACCCCTCCAATTTGGATTCCATTGGTTAAAGTAAGACTGTTGTTGTGGAGGTTGAGTCCACATTGCTGTGTCTACAAAGGGAGGGTTTGTTTTTTGCATGGGTGGGTAGTTCATTTGATTGAAGGGCAGGTATTGCATTTGATTAAAGGGAGGGTAATTTTTTTGACTAAAAGAAGGATAATTGTTCCAATGATTAGAAGATGTAAATGACATATTATAGTTCATACCTTGTCCTCACGGTTTCCATTGTCTTCTCTATGTCAACAGATAGACCTCTTCAGCTTCTTCTTCGGTTGGTTGCAATGATGCTTTTATTTCTGGTAAAGAAGGGCATTGTTGTGTTTCATGATCCTTCTAAAAAAGGGTGCAAATTGGCACCTTTTCCAATGGGCATTCCCTTAGTGGGTGTTTATCTCTACATTTGGGGCAAAAGACAGACAAAGCTGCTTCTGCTTCAGCTTGTTTCTTCTTAACCTACAAGGTGTCAATCTGTGAAGAAAAAGAACTTAACATTTTAGTTTTAAATTCCTCAAGTAAATTACCTATTTCAGCTCTTGTTTCTCCTCCACTGGCTGATTTTTGGACTCTCGAATATGTGGTATCCATGTTGTTTGACCTATTCCTTGCAACTCCTCTTGAACATCTTTTACAGAGGTTAACAATTTCATCGTATGATTCTTTAGATATGTCCCCTTTACCAAGCATATTTAGCATATCTGGACAACCATCCCTCACTCCTTTCATTAATATTGTTTTAATAATATCCTTACTTACATCAGGATGATTGGATCTCTGCAAGTTATATTGTAGTCTTTCCACAAAGTCCTCCAAATTTTCGTCCTCCTTCTGTACCATCTTAAATAGTTCCTCTTTTTTTTCTCTCGTTCGGCAGTAGTCTTGATATTTGAGTAGAAATTTCTGTTTCATCTGATCCCATGTTGTGATTACATGGCCTCCAAGACTCATGAACCACCTTAAAGTTTTTCCCTTTAATGTTGCTGGAAATAGCTTCAATTTTTGGGCATTGCTAAGGGAATCGTAACTTCTGCATAATATATCAAACTCGAAAAGAAATTCATCAAGATCTTCAGAAGATAAGCCATGAAAGTTAGGTAAAGCTGAAAGTGGGATATTCTTTATGGGAGGTGCTCCTCTAGGGAGATCACCAATAGGAAACCCCAATGTAGAGAGAGAATTCTCATCTCTTCCCTCTCCTTCAGGATCTACTTGTCCTCCGCCGAAGAATTTTTGATTGTTCCCCTCCATTGCTTGTTCTCCTACTGCACTTGCTCGATCCTCAATGTTTTTTGCTGGCTCCTCAATGTTTTTTGATGGCTCCTCAACGTTTTCTGCTGGCTGCTCAACTGTTTTAGGGCTCACAATTTCTTTTGTTTCATAGTTTGGTTGAGGTAAATGTTGAGGCTTTGGCTTTTGAGAGCTTAGCCTCTAAGAAAATTCAGATTTTAATATGATCTCATCAATAAAGGTCTTTCTTCCTCCCCTTCCTCTGCCCTTGCCACCTGTAGGGTTGGTTTTCTTGTGGGCTCCGCGTCCTTTCATGCAATCTGCATATCTGAAAGAAAAACATCAATTCTTTTGAAACTTATAATTGCCTTCCCCAGCGACGGCGCCAAAATGTTGGTCACTTTAATTGCTTATTAATTTAAACAATCAAGTGCTACATAAATTGTCAACCCAGGGAAGTCTTTTTATTTCAAAGGCAATCACACACTATATATGCTCAATCTCAAAAGAAATGAAAATTTGTAGTAAAAATCACACTAATCACACCCTGCTTCAAACAAACTGAAGTTCTACTTTGAGTTACAGCAAAAGCAATCTTTCTGTTGCAGACAATTATCAGAAGAACCCTGGATTACATTAAGAAAACAAAAATCTAGGAAAAGAAACCAATCTGCAGAAGAAAAGACCAATTATGCTATAACAGAGAACAAGACCCTATTCCCCAAGTAGGAATCTTCAGCACCTATTTTTGACTACCACACTTTCACAAACTCATTCTATAAACAAGACTACTAATTTAAATAATCAATGATTACCTAGGAATGAGTTATATGAAAACAATGCAATAGTCAATGGAAACAGAGTTTCAGCAATAGATAACAGAGTCCCAATAATGCATAAATAATTTCAGCAAAACAGAGTTTTAACAAGGCGTGAATGAAAATAAATATTAACAGACTATGGAACTTAATGGGTGAATCTTGTGAGGAAGGTGGGCCCTTTCCTTCTCACAAGATTCCCCAGAAAAAGGAATTAAGAAGAAATGCTCAGAACAAGATTTTATTCATCTGTCAAATGTAACATATTATAGCACGGTCCACGTTCCTTCTCTGTAATTCCCTTTTGAACTAAACCTTCCGTCCCCTCTAATGTTGATGTATCCTCTATTTAAAGAGGAGACATCTATTACACATTTGATTACATCATACAAATCCTATTCTTAACCTGATCTGATCTTCTATGCTGGAATAGGATATTTTGTTCTTCCATAGCAAAAATGTTGTTACAATGGTTATGATAGTGTTGGCTTCGAGGTGCAGTGTTTGCAGCCAGTGTAACAGCTCACTTAATTATCTTTTCTTGTTGCTGCTGTACCTGAAATATTATTTCAGCATCATAAATGATAGACTGTTTTAGCAACAGGATTTGTGTACTGTTTTGACTGTTTCAGCAACGCGGTCTTCAAAAAACAATGATGAATTAACTGCAGTCTTCAAACTGTTTTAGAAACTATATATTTCCGATTAATGGCTAAATATGAAAGTAATGTAAAATTACATGTTAAACAAGTTAAACATATAGTAAAGAGAAGAAATGTTATATACCTTTGGAAGAATAGATTAGACTTTAAATATGGACTGGAAAAGGATGGAATGATAGAAAAATGTATGAGCAAAAAGGTACATTACAGGGTCCTAACATGTGGTTCTCCCAGCAGACCTAGCAGATGTGCGTCCAACTGACCCCACACCACCCGAATTGCTGCTCCGCCCTCGTGTTCTTGAGACTTGACCACAACCTGTTCCCCTATGCTCGTTTCCTTCTCTATGGCTACTCTGAGCCAGGATCCTGCTACCCTTCCCAATAATAGGACTAACTGAAGTCTTTTGCCCAGCACGTGCTCCACGACCCCCACACCCAAAGTCGCGTACAATTATGGTACTATGGTTGCTTCTATCGCCATCAGCTCTCACACCGCCACCCTAGACTCCATCCGACATGATTGACCACTCCCCAATACATGACACATCCACCTTCACTTGAACAAGGGCATGCAAGGAACACATACTTGGCCTCATGCTGGTGGTCGTTTTAAAACCTAGACCTTGAAGGCTAAACCCAATCCACACCAAGGGCCACCTAATCAAACCTAACACCACACACCTAGAAACGAAGCACACTACCAACCGGCCACCCTGCACCAAAAACCCAACATTCCACACAATAGAAAAAGAAGGCAATGTAACCAAACACCAATGGTCACCCTCACTCAAAATTTCTGGGAAACAATCACAAATCCAAGCTAGAACTCGCAGACAACCCCTTGCCTAGAAAAGCCAGAAGGAAACCTCCTAGTTGCGCACAAGAAGAACTAGAAGTTCAGTCTCCCAGAAAGTTGACCAATGCCAAATTTCATCTTGGAACTAGGAAAGGTACGATGGTTTTACATAGGTTGATTCTAATACATGTAATGTGTAGTCAAATATTTATTTATATACCATACATAAAAACTAAATATATTCACAATCCATGATACCTATGATGTAGTGGGGAACATACACCTTAAATTAAATTTGATTTCAACAAGCCATTTTGGCCATGGTGTTTTACACTATTCCTGATTCTAGAATATTAATAAATAAGATAAGATTTACATTAATTTATGTATTTTTAAAGATTTCCTTTAGGTGTTTAAGGGATACTTTTAGTTAGAATGATATAAAAAAATTTATTGAAAATATCAAATTGGCTCAATTTTGATTTTTTTTCAACCAATTTACAACTATATAACAATTATTTCTATGTAACAGAAAATATCTAAATTTTTGGTCAAGTTATAAAAATTCTTGCTTTGGGGATTCTTAAGATAACTCCCACACAGAATTTCTTTGACTAATTATGATAAATTCACACCTTAAATTGTGTTCAGCTTGAGATGTTATTGGGTATTTTTTTGTTTAGGAATGAGCATCCTTGATATAAAGAATTCTTATCTACAATTAACTTATATGATCAATATTTATTGTGTATTTTTTTTGGGACCCATACTAGCTATGGAAAGATGAGAAAGAAAGAAAGAAAATTTTAATGTCCACAAGGCTAAAGATAACCTATAGGACCTTTTCTAGAGTGAAAAACTTGAAAAAAATGTGCACCTCAAGAGAATCTTTAATCCTCTTCAAAATGGATCTATATTGGCTCTATATATACATATAGGATGTGTAACTTTTCATTTTAAAATTGTATTTTTGAATGCATAAGTCAATACAATGCCTTGAAATTTTACTTGGACACTTCGATTGTGTAAACTACACCACATAAATTTACAATTACAAAAAATCTTTGCTAGACAAAATTTAAATTTAAATTGAAAACTTGAATTAATGGCTCCAAAGTAATTTAAATTTTTTAAAAAGAGATAGCTAAATTCTAAAACAAAACCCCTTATTTATGTTGATTGCAGAATATCCTGGAATCTGAAGGTCACTCCAGTGAAATATGCTCCTTATTTTATTGCATTATCAACACACACTCACTTTAGTCATTTCCTCTGTACAATTACATTTTTTGTGTACCAGTGCCCACGAGGATCTACGGTAATGTTTCTCCTAATTACCTTTCATGTTATAACTTGGATATAATATGTATATAAGATTTTGACATAATGGTATGGTTGGAAAAAAATGATTTAGCCAAGTGGTTCGAGCAACATTTGTTAGACAAGCTACAAGTGTGAGTCTACTCCCCTAAATCCTCAACCCTTTAGGTTGTTATTTTTCCTTTGCTACAACATTTTTGCAGTTTCATCATAAACATGTTCAATTCCTTAGGAGTATCTTTGCACCTTTAGGAGCAATTGCTAGTTAATAATTTATAAATACAAAAAGTTATTATAAATATATTACCAATCTTACTTAATTATGCTAAACTATATTAAACATCAATTAATGAGATATTTTTATATTTTTTTGGCCTTAACAATTACAAATAACTCAAAAAAATTAGAGTTTTTTTGTGTTAAATATTAGTTAATCCTCCCTTATAGAGTCACAAAGTTCGGAAAATAGGAAACTCTAAAAAATCTCAACGAAAGATTAAAAAATCATGAGCCTAACATATATTTGCACTAGAACACTTCACATGTATGACCTAATAGCATAGTAGATAAATGACAATTAATAATTAAAAAAATAAATAATATATTTTGTTAATAAAAATATATAATAAATGCAAAGAACTATAGTAAAAAAATTAATTTATACAAAGTTAAAATCATTCACATAAATTTTCAAAATAGAAATTCCATTTTTAGGGAGTTATATTGTTTTTCAGTTTACTAATAATTCCATTTTTAGGGAGTTATATTGTTTGTCAGTTTACTAATTAGAATTTTCTTCATAATTTTTCAAGATCTAGTTTCTTTCATAATTTTGAAGATCTAGTTTGATAGGTTTAAAATGAGTTCTTTCTTTCTTGTGTATGTTTTTTTCTTCTTAATATAAGCTTTGCATATATTTATCTTAAATTTTTCAAAATATAATTTTTTCAAATAGTTATATTATTTTTTAATTTACTTAATTTTTTTTAAGATCTAATGTGATAGATTTAAAATTTGTTTTTTTTTCTATATGTGTATTTTCTTTTTTTATATAAGCTTTGCATATATTTATCTTAAATAATTTTAATAAATTTATTGAAAACATCAATTTTCATTAATAATTTTACATTCACTATCATGTAAAAAAACATATTTTAATATCAAATATATAAATAAGACTATATTATAGTCCCAAATATATAAATAAAAGTAAAACTAAATATAATAAAAATAATCATTCTTTCGCATATGTTATAATTTTCATATTTTTCATATCTTACAAAGTAATTCGTTAGTATAAAAAACCACTTTACATATTAGTATCTATATCATATTAACTTATAATATTTTAATGGTATGTTCTTATAATCAATAATGCAAATATATTATTTGTGATTAATTCAAGTTATAATTTAAAAAGAATAACTTAAATATAAAAAAAAATTTTAATTATAAAAAAATTATGTAAAATAATTAAATTATTTAATATTTTTTAATTAAATTAATGTAAATGTTACGAAGTAAAAATATGATAATGGCATGAAAAAAAGAACGAAATTTTGATCAATGCCTTTGGATGCTTCTTCCTCACAAATTCCTTACCACTTAAATGTATTGCTTTAATTAACATTAAATCCTTTTATTTCTCTTTCAAAATCACCATACCAACTAATTAGAATATAAACAACTACTTATACTATAAACAAAGTGAAGAGAAAAACCAAAATTTAAATAAACATTTACCTACTAACTTTAACAAT
This sequence comes from Pinus albicaulis, assembly GCA_034641835.2. Taxonomy (NCBI): domain Eukaryota; kingdom Viridiplantae; phylum Streptophyta; class Pinopsida; order Pinales; family Pinaceae; genus Pinus; species Pinus albicaulis. The sequence goes on from CM076570.1 coordinate 905,188,791, forward strand.
TCCCATCCTTATGAGGTCCACGGCCGACCAGAAACTTAAACATGAGCATGGTCTTTTATAAGTTGGAAAAACAACTACGAACAAAATAGAAGTCAATCAACTACCTGAGAAACGGAGATAACGACAATACATAGTTTATAAAACATATACGTTGAGGTTAATATAGTAATATTGTGAAATTAGGGAAAAATTGCAACGGCAATGTATAAAGCATAAAATAAAGTGTGATAAATATCTTAAATATCTACAAAAATAAACGTTGAGGTTAATATTGTAATATTGTGAAATTATGCAAAAATTGCAACGTCAATGTATAAAGCATAAAATAAAGTGGGATAAAGATCTTAAATATTTTTTTGATTAGTATAAAAATAAATTTTTATTTATGTTATTAGTAAAAATATATAACTCAATTAATATGCTTAATTTATAAATGGCGTACCATGATATTTTGTAAAGAAAAAATAAAAATAAAACTGTTTTCATCATTCTTATTATAAATCTAAGATATTAAATAATTAATATATATATAAACTAATGATGATAAAAGTTAAATATCAATCATTAATTTTAAATTTCTCTCTTAAATATATAATTAATTTATGAATAATAAACAATTTTATTAAATATTTTCAAATAATTATTAATAATTTATAAATTAGTTACAGCATCATTAAAAAATAATTTTCTTAAATGTTTATTTACTGCGTGAATCGTATCCTTAAACATTTAATAATGACTTTATAGCTTCGAAAAATGAAAAAAAAAAAATATATATATATATATAAAAGTTGCATATTTAAGTTGTAAGGTGTTATTATTTGAAAACAACTCCTCTAGCTGTCACTATGTCAAAATCTACACTATTAGATATAATGTTAGATGATTGAATAATTTTTGACCATTAGATTTCACCACATACTTTGTAACTGTCAACCACCTCAATTTATTTCATCTGATGTGAATTTGTTCATTTAGAAGTACCATTTTTCAGGGTTTCTACATAACGACTTGTCATTCTTTTCTGCCATTTTCATAATGGTTTCTACCATTTCTTTTCGGCCATTTTCATAAAGGTTTCTACACTACTTTTTAGAATGGCAGAAACAAATTTCCTTCTGAGCATAGATTTCGTTTTGAATATAGATGGAATGGCTGATGTTATTCTTATTTTAAGGGTTTATGTCTTATGCTGACGGCATGTGATAGTTTATATATTCATTTTTAGGATGTCTATATAGCTGAATGATGTTTCTATTATATGATCAATTTATGTATTGCATTATGTAAGTATGGATTTCTATGTGTGTAGGATTCTCTACAAGTTGATTTTTGTGTTTTTTTTGTTCTAATCTAATATTTTTTTTGTTGGTTATTGCAGATAACGGGATTTATGTTTGGAGCATTTTCCTCTGTTTGGAGCTTATTCCTCTGCCGCTGTCAGGACCAGAAGTCGACATATGGTCAGTTGGATTTATCTTTGCGGAGGTGTTTCTATCGGATCCCTCTTCTTGGAAACAGAGAGGTATTGAATTTTAATTAACATTTTTGTTTACAATTCAACATTATCTTTAGATTATAAATTTCTAAATATTTTTGAAATCTGATACCGAGTGAAGTGAAGGTAATTGTTTGATTTTGATTCTGTTCCAGTGGATCACATTTCAAAAACCCTTAATTTTGTTAGATTCAATTTTCATTGCCGATTTTTACATAAATCAAATACAAAGTTAAATCAATTATTTGAGTTTCATTTTATTTATGTTCATTAAATTTCCAAAATCTGGGCTCAACTCTCACTATGTGCATGAAATGAAACTTTGTATTCTGCTCAACAATTCACAGTTAAAACGTACATTTTCCCTCTAAAATTATCTTGAGAGTCTGTTTAAAAATGAAGTGATATATTAATTTGGCAGCAAAAGGATTTTTTTTAAATGAACAAATTTGAACTAAAATTTGACCCAAAAAAAATATTTTAAAAAATAGATTTCGTTGTATACTATGATCCAAATGATTTTGTTCTACATATTATAGAAATTTAAATTCATTGTACAGTATAATATATTTGATTCAATTCTCATTGCAGACATTTCCATAAATCAGATACAGAGTTAAATCTTTGAGTTCGATTTTATTTATGTTCATTAAATTTCCAAAATATGTAATTGAATTGGGCTCAACTCTCACTGTGTGCATGAAATGAAAGTTCGTATTCTGTTCAACAATTCACAGTTAAAAACATCATTTTTTTCTCTAAAATTATCTTGAGAATCCGTTTAAAAATGGAGTGATATATTAATTTGAAAATAAAAATATTTTTTTAGATACACAAATTTAATTTAAAATTTGAAATTAAAAAAAAAAAACCTTAAAAAGTAGATTTCATTGTATATTATGATCCAAATTATTTTGTTTAACATATAATAAAAATTCGAATTCATTGTACACTATAATCTAATTTTTTAGCTTGTTGAAACTTTGCACCTGAGCATGAACGTTTCCGTTCTCTTCACTGTTTCCATAAAAGTTTGAACTCTACTCATTTAAAAAAATTAGTACTTTAGAAACATTTTATCCGGAACATCCAATTCTAAGTCTATCCAAAACATCAGATTTCTTATTTTTTCCTGGCGTCACAATTTATGTTTTATGGCATCTGATGGTGCCCTGTTTCATCAGAAGATGCTGTTGAATTAAAATACATTTTGTTCACAATTTATGTTTTACGCCATTTCATGATTCCCTGTTACATCAGAAGATGCTGCTAAATTAAAATACATATTGTTGATGTTTGCAGAGAACAACTGCGAAAGAAAGAGACGCTGGATTCAGAATATTTCTAGACAGAGCCACTGCCCAGTGATCCTAGCAGGTTTAATATTATTTTCCCAATTCAATTCACTATTGAAATTCCCAAAATTGAAAGTAATTCTACTGAACATGTTAATTGTGTGTGTGGCATTGCAAAATACGAAGCCACAACTACAACTACAACTCAGTATCATGATGAAAAGTCCAGGTGGAAGATACAGGCGGTAGAGGAGCGTGCCCCAAAGAAACCAAAAATATGCCCGGTTTCATGAGAAGATGATGATAAATTAAAATACATTTTTTTGACCTTTGCAGAGAATAACTGCAAAAGAGGTGCTGGATTCAGAATATTTCTATGCAGACTCACCACTCTATCATCCTACAGGATTTTCCCAATTCAATTCAGTATTGAAATTCCCAGAGTCGAAAGTAATTCTATTGAACATGTTAATTGTGTGTGTGTGCGGCATTGCAAAATACGGGGCCACAACTACAACTCAGTGTCATGATGAAAATACCGGGAAGAAGATACATGCAGTAGAAGAGTGTGCCCCAAAGAAACCAAAAATATCACAGCCCAATCCCACCAATCCCAATTCCAATTTGCCATTAACCCAAGGACAATTTACTAGAGGACCACAGACGAATATCGATTCGGCAGAAGGAGAAGGTGGAGCTTCTACTGAAGTAATTCTATTGAACATGTTAATTGTGTGTGTGCGGCATTGCAAAATACGGGGCCACAACTACAACTGAGTATCTGTTGAGAATAATGCTTAAATTTCCATGTAATCGCTGACATTAGTCAGCAAATTTTTTTTATTCTATGTTATTAAAATTAGTGCAGCAAATTATTAGGATAGTCAGTGCTCAAAATCATTGGCAGTGGTCAGAATGAATAATTAGTAGTTGATAAATCATAGAATTGGTAATAGGTTTATTATATAAGAATGTATTTACATGCCAGATTCGATGTGAGATTTACAAGTTGAGTAGTGATCTCATTTGATCTGTGTTTTTTAGTTTTATTGTCCTTCCTTGTTTTTGTTTTTGTCATAATTATTCTAGTTTATTAGTTGGCTTAGAGAGCAGTGGCCATTCCAGATTTACAATTGGTATCAGAGCTGGTAAAATTGTTTTGGGTTAAATTTTTAATTGTTTGAATTTCGCCAAAATTAAAAATGTCGAATTCTAACATGCCTGTTCCAGAATTTGATGGGAACGATTATGATTATTGGTGCATTAAGATGCTAACTTTTTTTTATTGGAAAATATTTGTGGGAGATTGTTGAATCAGGTTATGATGAACCAGAGGATTGGAATGCCCTTACAGCCAATGAAAAAACAACAAGAAAGGAAGCAAGGAAGAAGAATGCTCAAGCTTTGTTTCACATTCATATAGCTCTTGATAAGAGCTTATTTCCATGAATATCAGGAGCTACAACTGCCAAAGATGCTTGGAAGACTCTTCAAAAAGCTTACCAAGGTAGTGATCAAGTTAAGGTGGTCAAGCTTCAGACATTGAAGAGAGAGTTCAAGAATCTGAAGATGCAAGAAGCTGAAAGTATAAGTGACTATTGTGTGAGAGTCAAAGATGTGGTCAATAAAATGGCTACACTTGGGGAAACGGTAAGTAATGAAGTTTTAATAAAAAAAATATTGAGATCTTTAACACCTAGATGGAATAATGTTGCCATAATATTAGAAGAAAGCAAGGATTTGACACAATTAAAGTTTGATCAATTGGTTGGATCTCTCATGTCTCATGAAAAAAAATTGAAAGAAACTTTTGAAGTTGTTGAGAAAGCTTTTTCCTCTAAATTACAAATTACACATAATGAAGATGCAAGTAGCAGTAGTGCCAAAACCAATCAAGATCAAGGTAAATGGCAAAGCCAAAAAATTTCTAGAGGTAGAGGCAGAGGTAGTTTCAGAGGAAGAGGTAGATTTGATAAGAGAAATGTTCAATGTTACTATTGTAATAGATATGGGCACTTTGAAAGAGAACGCAGATTGAAAGTAGGTAAAAATGCTAACTATGCTCAAGAAAGTAATGAGTATCCTCCAGATCACTTATTTTTATCTTATGCCAAAGGTGAAAATACTAGTAAAGATGTTTGGTACATAGATTTTGGATGCTCTAACCATATGACAGGGAATGAGAAATTGTTTTCAGCCAAGGATGGAAGTTTTAAATCTAAGGTCAAGCTTAGCGATGATAAATATTTGGAGGTTGTTTCCAAAGGAGCTATGGAGATCCAAACAAAACAAGGTATAAAGAGTATTCATGATATTTATTATACTCCACAATTGAAGCACAATTTGTTAAGTGTTGGGCAGCTATGTGAGAAAAATTATAAAGTAGTATTTGAAAATAAGACATGTACTATCTATGATAAGAATAAGGGAAATAGGGTGATCACTGTTGTGCCTATGACAAGAAATAGGATGTTTCCCTTAATTTTTGATGAACATAGCAAAACCCTTGCAAATATGGCTTATGAGGATTCAAGTTGGCTATGGCATCTCAGGCATGGGCATTTAAATTTTCACAGTTTGAAACTTCTAACCTCAAATGCATTAGTTTCTGGTTTGCCCAAGGTAGAGGGGCATAAGGACGTTTGTGAAGGATGTGTTAAAGGCAAGCATGCAAGGGAAAGGTTCCCAAAGGGAAGTGCATGGAGGGCTCATCATCCACTTCAGCTTGTTCATTCAAACATCTGTGGTCGTATGCAGACTAATAGTTTGGGTAAGTCATCATATTTCATCACTTTTATTGATGATTACTCATGAAATTGTTGGGTATATTTTTTGAAGGCCAAAAGTGAAGCCTTGGATACATTCAAAAAGTTCAAGGCACTTGTAGAAAATGAGAAAGGGTCCAAGATCAAATGTTTGCGGACTGGCCGTGGAGGAGAATTTTGCTCAAAAGATTTCCATAGTTATTGTGATATGAATGGCATCAGGAGGCAACATACTACAGCATACACACCCCAACAGAATGGCGTAGCTGAACGGAAGAATCTCACTGTGGTTGAAATGGCAAGGTGCATGTTACAAACTAAGGGATTGAGCAATTCTTATTGGGGAGATGCAGTTGCTACAACAATGTACATCCTCAATTGTAGCCCCACTAGCACACTAGAGAATATGACTCCTTATGAAGCTTGGTATGAAAAAAAGCCTAATGTTAATCATTTCAAAGTTTTTGGTTGTTTGAATTATGTGCATGTACCTGATCAAAATAAAAATAATTAGATGCAAAGAGTGAGTTATGCATTTTCATTGGGTATAGTGAGACAAGAAAGGCTTATAAATTTTATAATCCCCTCACTAACAAGATTATTATATCAAGAGATGTAATTTTTGAGGAAGGGGTAGTTTATGGTCATCAAAAAGATCATGTTGAGAAGACAAAATATGTTTTGAATGATGATATAATTGCTGATATTGAGCAGCCAAATAATGCTTCTGTATCTAGTGGTTTAACTCCACCAAACAGCCGTTCATCAATTTCTTCAACTTCAAGTTCAAGTCCAACTTCTTCTCCAAGCTCTACAAGGAAGGTAAGGAGATTGAGTGATATATATCAGAGGACTGCAAATCAAGCACATGAAGAAAACCCAATAGGTGAGAGAGTTAATTTTGCTTTATTATCCAAGGCTCATTTTGAACCATCATGTTTTGAAGATGCATGTACTAATGAGGTTTGGGTGCAAGCTATGCAAGAAGAGATGGATTCCATGAACAAGAATGACACTTGGGAATTGACAGAGCTTCCGCATGACAAAAAAAATATTGGCACCAAATGGGTCTACAAGACCAAATTTAACAGTGATGGGAGTGTTGAAAGACACGAGGCAAGATTAGTTGCCAAAGGATTCACACAAAAGTATGGAATTGATTATGAAGAGACATTTGCACCAGTAGCAAGATAGGAGACACTTAGAATGTTAATTTCATTAGCAACTCAAAAAAGGTGGAGCATACATCATGTGGACGTGAAAAGTTCCTTCTTGAATGGGTACTTAGAAGAGGAAGTATATGTGGAGCAGCCACAAGGTTTTGAAGTGGAAGGAAAAGAGAATAATGTCTACAAGTTGAAGAAGGCTTTGTATGGTCTCAAGCAAGCACCAAATGCGTGGTATGCTAGGATTGATGGATACTTTCAGGAAAAAGGCTTCGAGAGAAGTAAGAATGATCCTACCCTTTACTACAAAGAAGAGGGTATTGATATTTTGATCATATGTTTGTATGTTGATGATCTATTGTATATGGGTAGTAGTTCCAAAATGAATGATGAGTTCAAAGTTGCTATGATGAATGAATTTGAGATGAAATATCTAGATCTCATGAAATATTTTCTAGGAATGGAGGTTTATCAAACTAAGGATGAAATTTTCATTTGCGAGACAAAATATGCACATGATATTTTGAAGAAATTTGATATGCTTGATTGTAATGGATCCCCTACTCCAAGTGCTCATGGAGTTGTATTATGTAGAGATGATGGTGCCGATTTAGTTCATGAGACAACTTATAGAAGTATTGTGGGGAACTTGATGTTTCTAACCCACACAAGACCTGAGATTGCATTTTAAGTTTCATTTGTTTCAAGGTATATGACAAATCCATCTGAAATACATATGAAGGCAGCCAAGAGAATTTTAAGGTATGTGAAAGACACTTTAAATTTTGATATTCATTACTACTCTGCTGAAAAGTTCAATCTTGTTGGATTTAGTGATTGGGGAGGTAGTGTGGATGACCGTAAGTCCACATCTGGAAATTGTTTCTCTTTTGGTTCTGGTTTGATTACTTGGAGCTCAAGAAAACAAAGAATTGTTTCCCTCTCATCCACAGAAGCGGAGTATGTTGCAATTACTTCAGCAGGTACACAAGCTCTTTGGCTCAGAAAAATTTTGGAGGAAATTGGGGAGAAGCAAATTCAGCCTACAGTCATTTATTGTGATAATGTAAGTGCCATCAAGTTAGCAAAGAATCCAATTCATCACAGCAAGACAAAACATTTTGACATGAAATATCACTTCATTCGGGATTTGGTGCAAAAGAATCATGTTGAATTAAAGCACATAAATACTAAGCATCAGCTAGCAGATATCTTCACCAAAGCAGTTGCAAAAGATCAATTTTTGACACTAAGAGATAAGCGAGTAAGCCCTCATTAAGCATTAAGGGGGACTGTTGAGAATAATGCTTAAATTTCCATGTAATTACTGACATTAGTCAGCAGATTTTTTTGATTCTCTGTTATTAAAATTAGTGCAGCAAATTATTAGGATAGTCAGTGCTAAGAATCATTGGCAGTAGTCAGAATGAAGAATTAGTAGTTGATAAATCATAGAATTGGCAATAGGTTTATTATATAAGAATGTATTTACATACCAGATTCAATGTGAGATTTACAAGTTGAGTAGTGATCTCATTTGATCTGTGTTTTTTAGTTTTATTGTCCTTCATTGTTTTTTTTTTGTCATAATTATTCTAGTTTATTAGCTGGCTTAGAGAGCAGTAGCCATTTCAGATTTACAGTATCATGATGAAAAAAGCAGGAAGAAGATATATGCAGTAGAAGATCATGCCCCAAAGAAACCAAAAATATCACAGCCCAATCCCACCAATCCCAATCCCAATCCCAATTTTCCATTAACCCAAGGACAATTTGCTAGAGTACCAGAGACGAATATCGATCCGACAGAAGGAGAAGGTGGAGCTTCTACTGAAGTAATTCTATTGAACATGTTAATTGTGTGTGTGCGGCATTGCAAAATACGGGGCCACAACTACAACTCAGTATCATGATGAAAAGACCGGGAAGAAGATACACGCAGTAGAACAGCGTGCCCCAAAGAAACCAAAAATATCACAGCCCAATCCCACCAATCCCAATCCCAATCCCAATTTTCCATTAACCCAAGGACAATTTGCTAGAGTACCACAAACGAATATCGATCCGGCAGAAGGAGAAGGTGGAGCTTCTACTGAAGTAATTCTATTGAACATGTTAACTGTGTGTGTGTGGTATTTCAAAATATGGGGCCACAACTACAACTCAGTATCATGATGAAAAGACCGGGAAGAAGATACACGCAGTAGAAGAGCGTGCCCCAAAGAAACCAAAAACTATCACAGCCCAATCCCACCAATCCCAATCCCAATCCCAATTCCAATTTGCCATTAACCCAAGGAAAATTTGCTAGAGGACCACAGACGAATATCGATCCAGCAGAAAGAGAAGGTGGAGCTTCTACTGTAGTAATTGGCCAAGGGCCATGTGAAGCGCGTGCCGGACACAGACGCTGGCATGGGCACGAATTGACTGCAGCGTCTCATAATGAGAGGCAGAGAGCTTCTGCTTGTCCTCCTCGTCTCCCGAGTGGAGGATTGGTGGCGGAGGTCAAGGAACTAATATTGCGAGGTGAAATCCATTTTCTCCGAGATTTATTAACTCTGGTCTGAATTTTGAAATCCTTGCTGCTTCCACGATCTTCTCTAGTGTTTTTACGTTCGTACAGGTTTTCCTTATTATGCCTTCCTCCAGCAAGTATTACCCATTTGATTTTTGGTTGACTTTAACGAGATACTAAGAGGACTTACAGAAATTTAATTTCCCTCTGCCCTGGTATTAACTACGTACTCACATGATTATAAATTTAACTAACAAAATAATATAAACTCTTTTATTTGTAGCGGATGCCTGGGTGGGAGAGTGGTGTTGGAATTTAGTTCCAACGCCGATGGAGCTCGTAATGTGATGACCAGCACTACATGCCTCGTCGAACCTTTGCTTGCTTGACACACCAGGGATTCTGCAAAAGAATGGCATTCATAACAGCATGGCTGCCTCTCCCCTTTCTTTAACAAGGGAGAAACCAAGTAAAGTAGAAATTAAGATTCCTACAAATTTTAGTTGGTTAACAATTTTTGTTAGTTTATGTAAAGTTTCATATGTTAAATTTCAGTTTGAATTAATTTTCTATTTATTTTTCCAAAATATATATATATATATATATATATATATATATATATATTTCCAAAATATTTTATTAAATTTCAGTTTGAATTAATTTTTTATTTATTTTTCAAAATATTTTATTTATTTTTCCAAAATATTTTATATATTAAATTTTTAAATGAGATAAATTTTATAATAAAAAATTATGTTATTTTAAAACTAATTATTATTTTGAATAATTATATAATTATTTAAATTTTAAATAATTATTTAAAAATATTATCAAATGATTTATAATTATTATTTTATGAATAAATAAAATTTGTAAATTTTTTTGTATTTTAATAGAAATATTAATCTTTAGAATATTTAAATTAAAGATACATGGTGATAAGCATAGATATTATTTAAAAAATAAGTTGTTATAGTTTTGTTTTTATTATAATTCATTTTTTTAAATTTCTTTTCTATTTTTCATTTAAACTAAATAGTGTATTTGAAGAATAACTACATTTGGTTTTGACCACAAAACCTTTTAAACTAAAAAAACATTATAGTTTTATTTTTCATAATTTATTTATATAACTTTAAAGCTATTCTATCTAGAAATTGAGAGATATACAAAACCTTTTAAACTAAAAAAAACATTAGAGTTTTATTTTTCATAATTTATTTATATAATTTTAAAGCTATTCTATCGAGAAATTGAGATATATACATGCTTTTTTTTACTAATTTGTTTATGACTTGGATTAGCTTTTAATTAAAAAATATAATTTAAAAGCATTTCAATGGTTAAAATTATCAGACAATTACACATGACCTATACCACACTAATCATGTTACTTAACATATTAAATTTTTTACAACCAATGAATTTAAAGTCAACAATCATCACATAATTAATTTAAAAGAAAAATAACACAATATCACTAATTATTCTATATTTGTGGATCAAATTAAGATAGATATAATATAATAATGCTTCAAAATTTATGTATTTCCTCTCCAACTAAGTTTAGAGGAAAGTTTAATAAATTATTAGACGATTACACATGACCTATACCACATTAATCATGTTACCTATACCACATTAATCATGTTACCTAACATATTAAATTTTTTACCACTAATAAATTTAAAATCAACAACCATTACATAATTAATAAAAAAAAAACAACAAAATATCACTAATTATTTTATATTTGTGTATCAAATTAAAATAGATATGAACTCAAAGGCATAAGAGGCGTGGAGGCTTGGTCTGAAAAATAGATACGAATGAACTATAACTGTCAAAGGCATAATAGGCATGGTCCGCAACTGTATCCAGAATGTATTGGCCCAATCCAACGCACCTCGGACATGGCTACGTAGAAGGTCTAGGTTGAAGTTTCGTTGGCCAAAGTCGACCCCGTGCCATTGAGGCATGGAATTGGCACTGAAGAGCCCCTAATTTTTCTTCGAAGTCCCACCAGGCCTCAGGTAAGACTTTGTGACTTTGTGTTGCGCAGGAAGGATGACAGCATCATTATCATGCTATTCCTTTTCTATTTATTTTCTCAAAATATTTTATTTTTAAATGAGATAAATTTTATAATAAAAAATTATGTTAATTTAATTTTTTTTTAATAATTATATAACTATTTAAATTTTAAATAATTTTATAAAAATATTACCAAATGTTTTATAAATATTATTTTATGAATAAATAAAATTTGTGATTTTTTTAATATTTTAAGAGAAATATTAATTTTTAGAATATTTAAATTAAAGATACATGGTGATAAGTATAGATATTATTCCAAAATAGGTTGTTATAGTTTTGTTTTTATTAGAATGCATTATTGTTATCTTTTTCCCTTTATTTCTTTTCCATTTTTAAGTTAAACTTTTTTTTTTTGGTATTTGAAGAAACATATCTTGTAATTATAATAATTACATTTGGTTAAAACATATTTGGTGCAAATTTATATAAATGTAAAATAAAAGAGTACTGAAAAACTAAATTTATTACTGAAATTGTAATAAACAACCTCTATTGCATTCATTTCTTAGAAGCTAAAAAATAATCACAATTATACAAAAAGAAGTTATGAGGAGGCTTAAAAAATTCCTTACTTTTGGAATATTTTACATTGATGTTTGAGGCTATTAAACTTGTAAATTAACTAGTCAACAATTTATAATTAGATAACCATCATTGTTTGATTGCAAGTTCTTCTCCACATCCATAAACAAGAAAGAGATGGGTGAAATTTCACAGCAATTAGATGTCAAATACATGCATATTTATAATTATACTTATTCCTTGTCCACTTATACTTGTTACTCATGCAATGGGTTTTTAGCATGGTATTGAATTTAGTACCGGGTGGATTTTCTTTTTCCGCGTGAAGGGTTGTTGCTATAATATATTCCCTTGTTGTTTCTAATGTTAGTGGTTCTATTCATTTTAATAAATGCAATGATGATTAGCTCTAAAGGAGTTGAGTGATTGTAGAATTTTTGTATACCATAGCATTTTAAGTTTATCATGAATCTATGGCAATTTGAGCATAAGCTTTGTTTCATTTGTCATGGTCATGGTCTAGGTTATGATGATGTTGGGAATTTGTATTGACAGTTTAGTTTGTTCAGATCCTGTTTGGACACTAACTTGACCATTTTTTCTTTGAAATCAATCATATTCATTTTTATATCCTTGGATACAACTACTTGACAATACTTTCTTTGAAATGAATCCGGTTATTTTTACATCCCACTTGGATACTGAAACAATATTTTCTATGAAAGGAATCAAATTCATTTGTATACTAATGATAAAGTGAATTGAGGTTAGAATAATTTCCTCAAGGAGGGTCCCAAACACCCAAAGGACTTGTGGACTGAAACTTCAAGTGAGTGGTTAATTAATTCTCAACTTTAATCACCTCATCTAATTGTTAATAAGTGCCAACAGAAATATCATGTAATAAACATTGGTGATACCAAAAATGAAATTTTTCAATTTGTCAAGGCCAACAAAAGGACGCCCTCTATAATCAACAAGATTTGAAATTATAATGTGTTTAGGTGACTTAAATTTGCTTAACAACACAGACATCTTTAAATGAAAAATGTTTTGTTATTATATGATATACTTGATCTAAAGAGATCAGGCATCTTTAAATGAAACATGTTTTGTTATTATATGATATACTTGATCTAAAGAGATCATGCACATCATCTCAAACACTTAAAAAAAACTTATAAACTATTAGTATTCTAAAATATTTTTCATAAATCCTATGGAGGAGGTCTTGTGCATTACATTCATTTTGAACATATTTTGGAATATTTTCTTAGTTGGAATCTTCCTCAATCATAACATATCATAAAAAAGAAATGCAAGTAAAGAAATAAAATTGCATAAAAGTTTTACTTCTTTTTTTCTATGTTACTGTTTCATATACTAGCGTCTTACGGGGTTTCCTTTACAACATGTGGTGCAATTGCTAGTTATTAAAAAAATAATTCTCCTAAATCATTACTACCTGAATTGTATCCTTAAAGATTTCGTAATGACTTAAACTTCAAAAAAAAATGAAAAAAAGTGTCATTTGTTAGCGGTTTTTATTTCAGATTTAACATTAAAAAGGGTAATAATTCACATCAACAAATCCATTTTCCTTTCAGCGATTTTTAAGGATTGATTAAGAAGATTTTTAGTAATAAAAATATAAAGGAAGTGTGATTTGGCTATTTAAATTATTGATATATTTTTCTTTTAATATTATAATAAAGAATCAGTGTATATTTAGAAAAAGCAATTTATTAAATTATAATTAATTTTAAATAAATAATAAAATATTACTAGCTTGTTATTTCTAGTAGTATAATTTTAACTTAATTTTTTAAATAATAGTAATAATTCAACCTCCATTCCAAAATAGTGATCAGAAATAATTATCTCACTGCTAGTTTCACAATATATTTTCTTTCTTATAAGAATAATAAAACACAGCTATTATCACCTCCTCTCTTCTCTTTTCTTTTTTCACTTTTATAATAAAAGATCGTGAAAAAATACCGCCTTTACCTTTTATTTCGGAAGAAAGAGTTCTAGACCTTTTATTTCGGAAGAAAGAGTTATAGACCGAAACAACTCCGGTCTTTCCTTTGATCTTCGAAGAAGTGGAGGCGCAGGAGACTAAGTGACCAACTTTAGAAGCTCTGTGATTTCACACTCTACCCAGTATCCATTAACTTTTATAATAAAAGATCGTGAAAAAATACCGCCTTTACCTTTTATTTCGGAAGAAAGAGTTATAGACCTTTTATTTCGGAAGAAAGAGTTATAGACCGAAACAACTCCGGTCTTTCCTTTGATCTTCGAAAAAGTGGAGGCGCAGGAGACTAAGTGACCAACTTTAGAAGCTCTGTGATTTCACACTCTACCCAGTATCCATTAACATTTGTAATAAAAGATCGTGAAAACATACCGCTTTACCTTTTATTTCAGAAGAAAGAGTTATAGACCTTTTATTTCGGAAGAAAGAGTTATAGACCGAAACAACTCCGGTCTTTCCTTTGATCTTCGAAGAAGTGGAGGCGCAGGAGACTAAGTGACCAACTTTAGAAGCTCTGTGATTTCACACTCTACCCAGTATCCATTAACTTTTATAATAAAAGATCGTGAAAAAATACCGCCTTTACCTTTTATTTCGGAAGAAAGAGTTATAGACCTTTTATTTCGGAAGAAAGAGTTATAGACCGAAACAACTCCGGTCTTTCCTTTGATCTTCGAAAAAGTGGAGGCGCAGGAGACTAAGTGACCAACTTTAGAAGCTCTGTGATTTCACACTCTACCCAGTATCCATTAACATTTCCGAAGAAGTTGCAGAATTAAAAACATTAATTTCGAGAAAAATACTCTGCTGGTATGGTGGTTCGCGGGTAATTTGAAGGAAATATCTTTGCAGGGGCAGTGCCCGTTCATGCATTGGCCTTATTTATCTATGTCTGCGATTTGTAAACTGACTTCAGTTACCAGAAGAAAAATAAAAATGAAGACTATGTTGCTGCTTTTGTGGGTGTTGAATTGGGCATATGCTGATGTAGATATAGAGTGTCCGATGAAACTTGATTATGTCCGCCAGTTGCCGTGGGACAAGTCTTCCTGTCAATCCGCCATGATTAAATCCGACTGCTGCCAGACATTGCGGGGCTTGCTTGGCATAGGATTAGCCCAGTATCTGAGAGATTCATCCATGTTTGAGCTTCCCAGCATTGCCTCCACAGTTTCCTGTCTTGGGCTCTATCAGCAGCAGCTTCATTCTCTGGCTCTCTCGCCAGACTTGGTTGCAATCTGTTTCAATAATATAACGTCAATATCAAGTCCCGTTCTGTGCTCGGGCATACAAGGCAAGGAGGACTGGATTCGCAAACTGGGGATTACTCCAATGGACTGGGCCTGCAGAGGCGACCTCTCAGATCTGGAGGCCTGTTATGAATGCAACGACAGTCTAAAGCTTGTTCACAAGATGTTGGTAAACCTCTGCAGAAACCTGACAGAAGCGACCAGTTTGAAATGCTACTATTTCACGCTTCTCTATGCCGCAGGAGTAGTTAATGAATTCGGTCCCAAGAGCAGGAGCACTGCACAGTGTATCTTCCGCTTGCCTTTTCTTCAAACCGCCTCGCATGGCCCACTTTTGGCCTACAGTTTCATTGGCACCGCCGCGGTCCTTCTCTTGATCTGTGCTGTCGGGATTTTGTACTGTCTGTGGGAGACGAGAATTGATCGGAACACTGTACTGCGCAAGCAATTCGTGAGGCGGAACGGAAATCTTATGAACTCGGCCGGGAGACCCAACAACGGGGCCGTGTGGTTCGGAATTGAAGAGATCGGGGACGCCACCGATAATTTCAGCGATGCCAACATCATTGGCCAAGGATGTTTCGCAACGGTGTACAGGGGAACACTCATGGATTCTCAGCCGATCGCTGTGAAAAGAATTATAAATTCCACAGCAGAAGGAAATTCTGAATTCCTGAACGAAGTGGAGATCATCAATAACATCAGGCATCGGAATGTGGTTGTTTTGAGGGGTTGCTGCATGGCGAGCGACGAGAGAGAAGAGTATCAACAGTTTCTAATATACGATTACATGCCTAATGGAAGTCTGGATGAGCATCTCTTCGGAGAAAAGTCGAAGGCCCGACCTCTGAGCTGGTCGCAGCGCAGGAACATCATCATGGGGACTGCAAAGGGGCTAGCTTATCTGCACGATGGCGTAGAGTCCGCAATTTATCACAGAGACATCAAAGCCACTAACATTCTGCTGGATGAGGAAATGAATGCCCATGTGGGCGATTTTGGTCTGGCGAGGATGATGAGTAAAGTAAGGGGCTTCCATTTCACGAATAGAGTAGTAGGGACGCATGGCTACATAGCCCCAGAATACGCTCTCTACGGACAGTTGACAGAGAAGAACGATGTGTATAGCTTTGGGGTTCTGCTGCTGGAGATCATGAGCGGCAGAAAGGCTCTGGACGCCTCTGCGGTGTCGGCCTTCAGTTATCTCATCACAGATTGGGCATGGACGCTGGTGAAACATGGCAGGACCAGCGAGATAATAGACGAGAGAGTCCGACAGAGCGGGGGAGAAAGTGTGATGGAGAGATTTGTTTTGGTGGGTATTCTGTGCGCACATGATATGGTGGCATTCAGACCTCGAATGGCTGAAGCCGTGAAGATGCTGGAGGGTGAGACCGAGATTCCTGAAATCCCAGACAGATCTTTGCCGCTTCTGCTGCATGCTCCATCTCTCGCAGGCGAAGCAAGCGGTTCCTTCGTAATCTCTGATCGCGTTTCTGGGCCTGGCTTTAGCTGATGCAAGTTTGCTAAAGCTGCAAAGCAGGTTCATAATTGCCTTTTAGTGGATCGCAGGAATCAGAGAGTTCTGAGGCAATTTGTCCTAGTGTAGTATTTAACTGTACTTTATCGTTTATATTTTTTTTTTTCCACTGGGATTGTAAATTTTAGCTTTGTGAGGTTTACTTACTTTTCAACGATGTAAGTGTTTTTTAATAGCTAAGAATTATTTATACGCCATTACACCAATTTGCAAAAAAGAAATTACGAATTGACAATATACAAATTAAAAACTTCAATACTTAGAGTCACACTCTATGATAACTAAGATTCTTTATATTATAGCTATGAGCGTTCTAATAATTCCCAAAAAAAATATTGCTTTATGATGGTAGATTTGCTGTGCCCAACCAGAAATTTTTGGTTCTAAATTTTAGCTTTGTGAGGTTTACTTGCTTTTCAACGATGTAAGTGTTTTTTTAATAGCTAAGAATTATTTATACGCTATTACACCATTTTGCAAAAAAGAAATTACGAATTGACAATATACAAATTAAAAACTTCAATACTTAGAGTCACACTCGTATGATAACGAAGATTCTTTATATTATAGCTATGAGCGTCCTAATAATTCCCAAAAAAAAATATTGCTTTTATGATGGTAGATTTGCTGTGCCCAAGTTCCAACTAGAAATTTTTGGTGTTTTGAAATGGGAGCCCACTATTTCAGCGGACCTGTCAGAGGCCGTGCATTTTGGTTCAATCAAAGTCCATATATAATATATACTGAATCATGTTCTTCTGTTTTCCACCCTGCCTGTTCGGTTATCATATTATTCATTATTACCCTGCCGCAGGGAGCAGTCACGCAATGCATTTGATTTTGCGTTGAATCTCAATCACTTCGGTAGCTGACCAAAAATTAATCGAGAGGTCACAAAGTTGACCAAAAATTAAACCAGACGTCACAGAGTTAACAATATAGGATTTTATTTTATTTTTGTTTATTTTTAATTTAATTACACTTTAAGGAGTTTTTATTTGAAAACAATTTCTCTAGATGTTAATGTGTTCATGTTTGAGCTATTGGATCAAATATTAGACTATTGAAACATTTTAGGTTATTAGATCCACAAGTAAATAGTTATATATATTTATAATGTTAGTTTTTTTTTTTTTTAATAAGCATCTAGGTTTTAGTGACTTTTAAGTTTAAATAATGTTATTAAATTTTTGTTAGATGTAAATAAAATTTATATCATAAAATTAAACTCCACAAACCAATTAATTTAAATTAAATGGATAAAAAACACTAGAAAAGTAAAATAACTATTTATGTATTTAAATATTACATTTTTGTGTCACGATGCTCTCTAACAAAGTATGATAGAAATGTTGTTATGTCATGTTTAACATTTTGACTATGTCAAATTACACAAAAGTAAAAAGAAAAGTAAATTAAATAAAAAGATTGATATAATGTAATGAATACTTTAACTAGATCAAAATACAATAAAAATAATAAAATAAAGCAATAATAAACTATAAAACAGTCCATGGTATTGACCCATGGTATTCATGTGGAATGTAGTTTATTTAAAGGGGAAATTAAGATAAGTATTTAGGTTTTGGTGACTTTTAAGTTAAAATGATGTTATTAAAAATTTGTTAGATTTAAATAAAATTTATATCATAAAATTAAAGTCTACACAAACTAATTAATTTAAATTGCATGGATAAAAAACACTATAAAAAAGGGGGGAAATTAAGATGGCCTAGATCCATCTCAAGAGCCAAGAGAGATCAAATGTCTTGATATGCAAAGCTCTTTTAGAGTGAAAAGAGAATTGATCCATTTCATAAATAGTATAGATCTAAACTAATTATTTAATAAAATTATTTTTAAATATTTATAACCATTATTCTTTATGTCCAAGGTTGCAATGAATCGCATCCATAGTGATGGACCTCATGGGAATTTTAGTGCACATAAACACCAACCTAAAAATTCTATACTCTTGATCAATTTAGAATAACCTAAGATTTTTAGATTGGATATCAAGGTGGGTGGTATAGTAATTGAGGATGCTTCTAAAAGGGTAAGGGAATATAGATACTCTATCCTTCCACAAAAGCTATAAAAATTAAGACTTGTAGATTATAGTTTTAATAAATTGACACTATGTGATTAAAAATAAGTTACAAACATAAGTAATAAGAGGAATGTACACAAGGGTCATGGTAATTAATGTTATTCTTTGTACTATTTTTATTTAGAATAGTTTTATTTAAAATAGTAATTTGTATTTTTATTTTTTTAAATGAATATTGTTAAATGTGTAATTGAGTAAAATGTTGTAAATTGATATTCTATTTTTTAAAATATTTATTTCAAAAATTCAAAGTATGGTGAGTTTTTTTTATCAAGCTTTACTCTAGATGTGCATAGAATGAATCTATCTCAAGTCCCAAACAAGATTCTTCTTTATCTTCTTATTCTAGCTTACACCTTGACAGTCCTCCTCTCCTCCTCGCTGCACAAATTTAAACTATGAGGCACAAGGTAGTTGTTACATATAGGAATAGTTAGATATGACAAGAAAAATGTGATACTCTATTGTAATTTTCTCTACAAATGTGATGGAAAGTGTGCCCTAAATGTTGACAATTTCATGGTTAATGTATTATAAGCTACATGAAAATTTACATTATTGTATACAATATCAAGAAATCTATGCCCAATATCCAACACCATAGAGCAGTACATGTTCACCAATTCAATAGTTACTTCCAAATCTCTCTCAGTGCTAGAGTTGTTTTCTCAATAAACTTATTTTTTCTTCTCTTAATGAAAGCCATCATTGTTGCATATAGGAGCATTTAGCTCTGATAAGAAAAGTGTGATAATGTGTTATAATTTTCTATACAAATGTGTTGGAGTTTTTTTCTCAATAAAATTGTTTTTACTACTCTTAAGTGATGAAATCCATAGTTGTTTCATATAGGAGCATTTAGCTCTCATAAGAAAAGTGTGATATTGTGTTATAATTTGATCTACAAATGCGTTGGAGTTTTTTTTGCAATAACCTTGTTTTTACTGCTCTTAAGTGATGAAATCCATTGTTGATTCATATAGGAGAATTTAGCTCTGATAAGAAAAGTGTGATACTGTGTTATAATTTTCTCTACAAATGTGATGGAAAGCCTGCCATGAATTTTGGCAATTTCATTGTTAATATAAGCTAAATACAAATTCATTTATTCTACAAAAGATTAAGAAAGCTATGTTGAGTAGCTAACACCAGAGAACAAGACATGTTCGCCAATTCCATAAATGCTACTGAATCTCTCTGGGTGTTGGAGTTATTTTCTCAATAGCCTTATTTTTACTTCTATTGAAGTGATGAAAGTCACCTCTCCATACGTTTTTTACTATCTTCACAAAGAAAAAAAGAAACCAAATTCATATCAACGATATTGAAAAAACAAGAACATGGTAGACACCAGCGAGATCACTAGTAAATAACAATGTGATCTTTTGAATATTTTCAAAGATCATGAAGAAAATAATACATAGGTGACTCAATAGGAAGTGATAAAGATTAAATATGGAGGAACTACACCAAAAATACCTTTGATTTGAAGGTAGAAAATGACCATCTATTTCTTTATTCATGAGGCATTCATGTTGGCATGATCAAACAAGGTCTTTAACTTAAACTTCAACATAGGCCTTGTCTTTTCTTGATATAATTATTTGTTAAATTAATAATGATTTATTTAATATATTCAAATAAATTAAATTAAATTAAAATACACACACACACACATATATATATTCTCTTCAGCTATATCTTATGAATTTAGTATGTTTTCAATCAAGAAGAGGATTCAGAGTTTAAGAACTATATCTTAGATTTGAACAGATGATTCTATTAAAATTTATGAAACAAATTCAATTTTTACAACTTGTATGTTTAAATGTGTGATTTTGGAAGTGATATAGCTTCTTTAGACACTCGATTAGTATTGTGAAAGAAATTTGAGTATATCATTAAGGACTATGAATAGTTCGTGTAGCAGTTGCATTACTTATAAGAGAATTTAATATCCTTTCTTGTTGATACACACCACCTAATCCATGAAAAACTGTAACCATGTCTACAATGATATATGCTAATCATTTCAGTTTTATGTTGATGTCAACATGCATGAAGATGCTTCTAATTTTCAATGAAGTAATCTTCAAAAGTTCCTAACTCTATTTTAATTACATAAATGCATTGAAAACCATCTGATAATATTTACTTCAAATGTTTTATTTGGGTTGATAACTCTTATCATCAATATTTTTGAAACCTCCACGAAGTGCTTCCATGGAAGAAAAATTTTCCTTTCATTCCTTCAGGATGGCTCGTTCTTTGCAACATCTTATTTATTTTAGGCTACTCTTTCCTATTTTATTGCCTTAAGGTGCTTCTTTTGCAACATGTGGTGCAATTGATAGTTTATTTATTTCTATTTTTATGGGTCAAAAGCAATCAAGTCTTACTATGCAATTATTATAATTTGCCCTATATCTTAGTCTGCTGTCAGAAAATTCAATGCGAGGAATTTCTTCGTCTTAGATTCATTACTCATATCTCTTAAGTGTATTTCTAAAAGATTATGTTTTGTATTTAAATGGAAATCATCAAAAGTATTTTATGCAATCACCTAAACAAAATCTATTCTATAAATAGATGTAAATGTTTATTATATAACTTTTATTTTTTAAATGACATAACTATGTTCATTTTCACATATTACATCAAATACTTTACATTGTTAAAAGGTGCACATATATGATATATTTTTTTAATGATTTATCTAGAGTTTAGAGGAATACAAGCTATAGTCAAATTCCAAGTCCGTATATTTTTTTTTTAAATTATAATTAAAAATATATATGACTTCACATCAAGTAGTGCCTTAATAGCACACCTGATCATCGTTTATCCAAGACCCCTGCAACGTCTAACCATGTAAATATTAACAAACTTACCATCATAAAAATATAAAGATAAAAAAGAATATTTGCACCATAGCATTTAACTCTATTAATAATATTCCTACTACCATACCTTTTCTTAATCATAAATCTACAATGATTAGCTACCAAATTATAAGCATTATAATCTTATGCAATCAACATTATAATCTTTTGGGTTCTTTGGTTTTCAAAGCCATGTATGCATGGAGTATTATTACGCTCAACATGACATACTTATAAACCCTTTTGTTAAGTATTATGTTCGACAGGTTTAATTCGAATCATATCTATTTAATTTGTACAATGTAATAGTTTGTTGATTATCAATACTTTGATTATTGGTCTAATTAACCTGCCAACTAGACGCAACTGAGCTCGCAAGGTGAAAGATTTTGGTTGTACCATTTGATTTGTTTTTTAAAGGTTATGACTTAACTTCCACATTAATTGGCTGGAATTCATGAGGCTATCCAGTAGCTCAACATGTTTTCAAGTTAGTGCTCTCAGTTTTTAATGATCCGATGGTTGTGAAAGAGTTTAGGGTGGTTAGGGTGAGACCCTACCCCCAAAACCCTAACCACTTTTGCATTCTCCCTTCGTGCTCCACCAAGCTCTGCAATTTTTGTCAATGTTCATGCCTCACTTTGTATCTTTCCTACAAGGAAAGGAGGTATTATCCTTTTCCCTTCCCTCAGTTCCTCCGGAAATTCCTTCCTTCATTTTCTATACTTCTTCATGCTCACATAGTGTATTCTTTTCGGTGGTCAGAGCAATTCAATGTTTGTTTTTAGTCGTTGCGACTTGGAAATGTCTTCTCACTAAGTGTTTTCCTCCAATTTGTGGCTTTTCATCTAACATATATGACTGCCTGACTTTGACTAGGCTGAATTTGGTAAGGCTTCACTGCTACATAGAGAAATTGGAGGAATTCTTAATCTTTTTATGTAAATTTCATCCTTACAGTTTTAATTTTTTTTTTCCTCCCCAGGGTTCTCGTTTCGATCTAATTCTTTTTTAGAGGTAATCTTCTTTTAAACTTCCTTTCTTACGCATTACTTTTAATACAATAATCCTACTTTGTAGCTCTAAAATAAAATTTATCATCATTTTACTATTTGTGTTTTGGGAGGTACCGATCTTCAAACCCTAGCTCTTTACAGTTCTGATAGCAAAGGATTTTCCATATACTATTATATGCCTTTTCGTATGTGTACATGTACCCCGAATTAATCTATATTAGAAAACACACCCTAATTAATGTTTATTAAAAAAAAGAATTAAACTTTTGTTCATAATTTTCTTAACATACTTATTAAGCCTGTTTAACTTAAACAAGTCAAATGTATCAATTAGAATAACATAAAAACTTAAATCCAAGTGCTACATCTTTCCCCACTTGAGGTAAACATTGTCCTCAGTGTTTTACTCCATTCCAGTAAATAATTTTGGATAGGTCTCTCGTACAAATATTTCATCTTCCCAAGTAGCCTCTTCTGGGCCAAAGTGCTTCCACTACACTTTAACTTGAGTGATGGATTGCCTTCGGAGCGTTATTTCTCTTTGCTCGAGAATACGTTGAGGTTATACTGGAAACTCATCGTCCGGTTCAACTTGCAATTGGCAAAGATTAAAATTAATTAATGTACTAATTATCTCCCTTAGAAATCTTAGTATCCAATTTAGTCCTACCTGAATGTTCTGCCAATGCATTACATGCTTTGGGTCATGCACATATCATTTCAATATAGACACATGAAACACATTGTGCACCAATATGTGTCCTGGTAAAGCTAGTCGATAGGCCACTGGTCGCACTCTTTCCAAGGTTTGGAAAGCTCCACATAACTAGGGGGAAAAATTGGCGCAGGTAGTCCACCTTAAGGTGTGTTGAAATTCAGCAAGAAAATTTCAGCACCCACGCCTAGTGCATTAAGAACATACAACAGGTTGGGGCCCACAGGGATAAATTTGGTGCATGTCTATTTTAGTTATCTCTTAATAAAGATGGACAATTAAAATGTAATCTAGTCTCAAAATAACTTGTAATAGTTAATTGAGTGTGATAAACTCATTTAGCTCATGAATTTCGAGTTAGAGGTAGTTGGTGAGGCATGCAGAGTAATTCTAGTTGTAACAGAGTTCGAAGTGTAGTGGTGCATTAGTTAATGCATGTTGCAATTAGTTTAACTCAGTTAAGTGAGTTAAAGTTGGTTGTGCTAGTTTTAACTGCTTGATACACTAGTGAGAGATCAAGTGAATTAAATATTAATTGATTCACAATCAGTGATCTCACATGCAACTGAGGATTTATTATTATTAGCTGCATGCATGTCAGATCTAGTGGATACCCAGTTGAGATCTAGGTGAAAGGGAAGTTGAATATCAGTCGTAGGATTATTGGGTTACACCCATGCAACCAAACACCCATTGGAGTGCCCCTGATACCTGCACAGTCAAGGAAGGCCAAAATTCCTATTCTTTAGGGATTTCATTCATTAGGGATATCACAAGCAAGGTAGGCTGTCTGGAGGTAGTAAATTGGCTAAGTATTGGTTAGTTTTATATGTGACAGTGTGAGACAATTAGCTGAGTACATGAGGGCTCTTGTGAGAAGAGTTGTATGTAATTGTTTAATTATTCCATGTTGAATATACCATATAAGATAGTGGGGTTTGGAGCAGCAATATTTCCCCGGGAAATTATATGTGTTGTGGCTTGATTGATTCCTCTTTTCTTCATGTGAATGGCAATTGTGTTTTTAACTCCACAAAATATTTGTAGAAGTGATCCTGTATTTAACTTTATTACATTGTTAGATAAGATTGAATCCATGATATACATGCTTTTTGTATAATTTCTACATGGTATCAGAGCACATGAAATCACAATTGTGAAGGAAGAGTTGAGTTCGTGACTGGATAGAATTTGAATTTGCAGAAAGACTTTCTTGGTGCTACAATTGATTCAGGATCGAAATGGCTTTCAATGGCTTGAGATTGGTGTATGCACTTGAAGGCAACTCAAACTATATTTCTTGGAAGGGCAGGATGGAGGCATTATTCGAAGATAATGGCTTGAAGGAATTCATTGAAAATGATGTTACTAAACCTGCTCTAACAGACACTACAAATCTTGATGCATGGCAAAATAATGTGGCAAAGGCGAGGAGGATCCTATTGGAGGGAGTACAAGACCACATTGTCTCAAGCCTCCATGGGAAAGCCACACCATATGCAATGTGGAAGGCTTTGACGGATCTATTTCAGAGAAGAAGCGAACATATGCAATTAGCACTCAAAGATAAACTCAGGAAGATCAAGATGGATAAAGGCAACTCCATACCAAAATATCTAACAAAGATTGTCCAATGTCGGGATGAACTGGGAATTGTTGGTATAACTATCGCTGATGATGATTTGGTGAGCTTGGCTCTCCTAGAACTTCCGAAGAGTTGGCACAGTTACCAAGAATATTTCAATGAAAGGGAAAATCTTCCAGATTGGGAATGACTGTGGTCAGATTTGGTGTAGGAGGAGTTCAGACGAAACACTAGAGATGGATCTTCATCTAAGAATGAAGATGAAGAAGTTTTTGCTTTGTATTCCAAGGCGAAGAAGGGGAAGGGGAAGAATTTTCCTTCCAAATCTGAGTCCAAAGATGGAAAGAAGCAGGATATGTCCAGGGTGAAGTGTTTTCACTGTCACGAGCATGGGAATTATGCTACTAACTATGCACAAAAGAAGAAGAACATGAATGATGAAGGATCTGCAGCTGGTGAGGCTTTGGCCTCACAATTTGTGCTTGAATTCTCATTGATCGCATGCATGGTGTGAAATGTATTGGGATCTGTGTGGTACTTGGATAGTGGTGCTTCCTTTCACATGAGGAGAGACAAGGAACTTTTCAGTAACTTGGAGGAGAAGGATGTCCAGATTCATATTGAAATGGGTGATGATGGGTGGTACAGTGCTACCAGGATTAGTACCATTACCTTCCATAGGCAGTTAGGTAAACTTTTTCAATTAAAAGATTTAATTCATGTACCAAGTTTGAAGAAAAATTTAGTCTCAGTTGCAATGTTGAAGTTTAGAGGCTATGATATTGTTTTTAGTGAAGGAAAAGCTTTCTTGCAACAAAAAACAACAAGAAAAGCCAAGAAGATAGGGATTAGAGTTAAGAATCTCTACAAGCTAGATGTAGACGGTTGAGCAACATTGATGGGCAAGGCAGACAAAGTGATGAGCCGGGATGAGGGGGAATTATGGCATAGAATATTGGGCCATATGCACCATGGAGCCTTGAAAGTCATGCAGCAAATTTCTACTGGTCCTCCCAGGGGAAAACTTGTGTAGACAGACACATGCAATGGATATACTGTGGGAAAATATGTGAAGGCCACCTTTCATGAGAAGGAGAACTGAGCTTTGGCGTCGTTGAGAGAGTTCACACAGATGTGTGTGGACCATTCTCTATTGCTTCGACAACAAAACATAAGTACTATGTGATATTTGTTGATGAATTTTATCGTAAGTGCTGGATCTTCTTCATGCAGAAGAAATATCAGACATTCTCTAAGTTTCTTGAGTTTAAAGCATTGGTGGAGAAAGATTCGGGGAATCAAGTGAAGCCTCTTAGGAGTGATAATGGTGGAGAATACATCTCTAATGAATTCAAGAACTTCTGCAGCAAAGAAGGAATTCGAAGAGAACTGATAGCGCCTCATAACCCACAACATAATGGGTTCGTGGAAAGAAAGAAAAGAACGATCATGGGTGCAGCAAGAGAGATGTTACATGATCAAGGCCTATAGATGAATATGTGGGCAAAAGCATGCAACACTAGGGTATTTATGCAAAATAGTTGTTCTCATAGGATACTTGGCATGAGTACACCTGAAGAGGCTTTCACAGGTAAGAAACCTGATGTTTCACACTTTAAGATTTTTGGCTCATCTGTTTATGTGCATGTGACCAAGGACGCCAAGAATAAGTTGGAACCAATAGCTGAGATCGAGATTTTTGTGGAGTACACTAAAACACCTCACAACTATTGAGTGTATTTGCCAAAGAACAGAATTATTGTTGTGCGACAGGATATAAAATTTGATGAGGAGAAATCCATGTGGTTGTCCCTTGAGAGGGAGTTGGACTTGCATCTAGAGGAGGAACTATTGGTTCCTAAGGATGAGCCTCAAGATGTGGAGCAGCGACATGCAGAGTATCATGGAGTGGAGGAAAACACTCATGCAAATCCATCCATCAGAAACAGCAGAAGGCGCACCAAAGAAGATGATAGATTGAGACTTGATGTTGTAGAGAATGTAGGAGCCCCTACTTCACAACGCAGATAGAGACAGTCTCCTGACAGGTTTACTAGATACATGGCTCTTATGAGAAAATGTATTATGACTGAACCATCTTCCTTTCAGGAAGTAGCATAACAACCAACTTGGATTGATGTAATGGTGGAGGAGTATGACTCCATTGTCAAGAAAAGTGCATGGGAGATTGTCGTGAGATTGGTCGACAAATCGGTGATTGGATCGAGATGGATTTATAAGTTAAAGCAAGTTGTTGATGGGAGTGTGGAGAAATACAAGGCCATATTTGTGGTCTGAGGATTCTCACAGATTGAGGGGAGCAATTATGATGAGAATTTTTCACTTGTTGCAAGGTACTCTTCCATTATATCCATCCTTGCACTCTTAACGCAGATGGGTTAGTGCATTCATCAAATGGATTTGAAAACTGCATTTATCAATGATATCATTGAGGAAGAATTATACATAGAGCATCATGAATATTTCAAGATCTTCAACAGTCAATCACATGTGTGTCGACTCAAGAGAGCACTGTATGGGCTGAAGCAAGCACCTCGTTCTTGGTACACTCAGATAGACAACTATTTCATCAGACTGGGCTTAAATAAAAGTGAAGCAAATGAAAACCTATACCAAATTGTGGTTGAGGATAAGCTATTGATTATTTTTCTTTATGTTGATGATCTAATTTTAACTGGTGATGAGAAGCTGATACACTCATGCAAGGAGGATCTTGCAAGGGAGTTTGAAATAAAGGACATCGGACTCCTTCTTTATTTCCTTAAATTGGAAATATGGCAGTGGGATGGGGAAATTTTTGTGTCTCAAGGCAAGTACGCTGAGGAGATACTCGGTAAGTTTCACATGGAAAGCTGCAAACCCATGGATACTCCTCTTCCAGGAAATTGGAGGAAAGAGGATGCTACTTTGGAGAGGTAGTGGATGCTACTTTCAACAGGCAGTTAGCTGGTTCACTAATGTATCTAGTGAACACCAGACCATACATTTTCTATCTAGTTAACGAGCTTAGTCAAGCTATGGTTAAGCCTACCAAGATCTTTTGGAAGGTGGGGAAGCATGTCTTGAGATACTTGAGGGGAACATCAGAGTATGGTGTATGGTACAAATGGATAGAGTGATTGAAGCTTCAAGGCTTCATGAATGCATATTGGGTGGGCAGTCCATCAAACAGAAAGAGCACATCACGAGGGATCTTTAGCATAGGATTGACAACAGTTTCCTAGTACAACAGGAAGCAACGATCTGTGGCACTCAGTTAAACAGAAGCAGAGTACATGGAATAAAGTCAAGCTACATGTGAGGCTATCTAGATTAGAAAGATCTTGGCTGGTTTGTTTGTTTCTTAGATGGATCCAACAATGATACATTGTGATAATCAGAGTTGCATTAAACTCTCGGTTAATCCTGTGTTTCATGATAGGTCCAAGAACATAGATATCGGGTACCATTATCTCAGATATTGTGTGCAGATAATAATAATGTTTCTTTAGTACATTCCCACGGAAGATCAGGATGCAAATATTCTGACGAAGGCACTCACCAGGAGCAAATTTGTATACCATAGAGGCAGGATCGGGTTGAAGGATAACCCCTTTCTTGTTGAGAGGAAGTGTTGAAATTCAACAAGAAAATTTCAACACCCATGCCTAGTGCATTAAAAACCTACACTAGGGTGGGGCCCACATGGCTAAATTTGGTGCATGTCTATTTTAGTTATCCCTTAATTAAGATGGAAAATAAAATGTAATCTAGTCTCAAAATAACTTGTAATAGTTAACTCAGTGTGATAAACTTAGTTAGCTCATAAATTTCGAGTTAGAGGTAGTTGGTGAGGCATGCAGAGTAATTCTAGTTGTAACAGAGTTCAAAGTGTAGTGGTGGATTAGTTAATTCATGTTGTAATTAGTTTAACTCAGTTAAGTGAGTTAAACTCAGTTGTGCTAGTTATAACTGCTTCATACACTAGTGAGAGATAAGTGAATTAAATATTAATCAATTCAAAAAAATTGATCTCACATGCAACTGAGGATTTACTATTATTAGTTGCATGCATGTAAGATCCAGTGGAGACCCATTTGAGATCTAGGTGAAAGGGAAGTTGACTATAAGTTGTAGGATTATTGGGTTGCACCCATGCAGCCAAACACCCATTGGAGTTCCCATGATACTTTCACAGTCAAGGAAGGCCAAAATTCCTATTCTTTAGGGATTGCATTCGTCAGGGATTTCACAAGCAAGGCAGGTTGTCTAGGGGCAGTAAATTGGCTAAGTTTTGGTCAATTTTATGTGTGACAGTGTGAGACAATTAGCTGAGTACAAGAGGGACCTTGTGAGAAGAATTGTATGTAATTGTTTCATGATTCCATGTTGAATATACAATAGAATGTAGTGGGGTTTTGAGAAGCAAGCTTGCCACGGGAAATTATTTGTGTTGTGGCTTGATTGATTCTTCTTTACTTCATGTGATTGGCGATTGTGTTTTTAATTCAACAAAATATTTGTAGAAGCGATTTAGTATTTAACTTTAGTACATTGTTAGATAAGATTGAATCCACGATATACATGCTTGTTGCATAATTTCTACAAGGTTCTCTTCTTGGGCCTAATCCTCACATAAACATGATCACCCACTACAAATTCCCAGTAGGTCCTCTTTCTATCCACATACACTTTCTGTCGATCCTGGGCAACTTTTAAATTTTTGTGGATCTTCTTTACTTATTGTTCCATTTGAGCCCACATTTCAGCCCAAGCATTAGCTTGGTTTCTAGGCTACTCCAGTTAATGGGTGTTCGACATTGCCTACTGTATAATTCCTCAAAGGGACTCCTCCTGAGGTATTCTTGGTATCCATTGTTGTAAGAAAATTCTACGAGGTGTAAATAATATTCTCAGTTCGTAGGTTGCTTCATTACATACATCCACAACATTTCCTCTAAAATTTGATTCACCCATTCAGTCTTCCCATTCGTCTGTGGATGGTATGCAAGACTAAATTGAATTTGTGTGCCTAGACTCGTAAACAGGGCCTTCCAAAAAGCGGAGGTGAAAATTACATCTCTGTCAGAGATAACTATTTTATGTATGCCATGTAGTCTAAACACTTCCTTCATAAAGATATCAATAATATATACGGTTATATATTTTTACTGTAGCAGAATAAAGTGAGTTACCTTGCTCAGTCGATCAACTACCACCATTATTGAGTCATTGTGTCATTCTATTTTTGGTAGGCCTATAATAAAATCTAACGATATAACTTCCCACTTCCATTCTGGCATGAGAATAGATTGCAACAACCCTGCTGGATGTTGATGTTCTGCCGATCCTGGGCAAATTTTAAATTTTTGTGGATCTTCTTTACTTATTGTTCCATTTGAGCCCAAGCATTACCTTGGTTTCTAGGCTACTCCAGTTAATGGGTGTTCGACATTGCCTACTGTATAATTCCTCAAAGGGACTCATCCTGAGGGATTCTTGGTATCCATTGTTGTAAGAAAATTCTACGAGGTGTAAATAATATTCTCAGTTTGTAGTTTGCTGCATTACATACATCCACAACATGTCCTCTAAAATTTGATTCACCCATTCAGTCTTCCCATCCGTCTGTGGATGGTATGCAGGACTAAATTGAATTTGTGTGCCTAGACTCGTAAACAGGGCCTTCCAAAAAGCGGAGGTGAAAATTACATCTCTGTCAGAGATAACTATTTTATGTATGCCATGTAGTCTAAACACTTCCTTCATAAAGATATCAATAATCTATACGGTTTTATATTTTGACTGTAGCAGAATAAAGTGAGTTACCTTGCTCAGTCGATCAACTACCACCATTATTGAGTCATTGTGTCATTCTATTTTTGGTAGGCCTATAATAAAATCTAACGATATAACTTCCCACTTCCATTCCGGCACGAGAATAGATTGCAACAACCCTACTGGGTGTTGATGTTCCACCTTTACCTGTTGACATTCCAAACATTTATTCAAGTATTCAACAATATTTTTACGCATTCCCGGCCAAAAGTAGTTTTTCCTAATTGTTGTTAACATTTTCTGGTAACCAGGATGTCTAGAATAAGAACTTCGATGATATTTATTTAAGATAATCTCATTTAAACTCATTCTATTAGGAATGTGTATTTTCCCTCAAAACGTCAATAGATTTTCATTACTGATCTTATACTCTATTTGCTTTCCTTGATTTTCTGCTTGTTACGTTTGCTACCATAGAAATTGATATTCATAGTCCTTTTATGTAGCCTCCTACACTTGTTCCTGGAACTTAAATTCCACCTAGTTAAACTATATTTCATACACAAACTGAAATTTTCCACTTAAAGAATTGGTGACACGGTTTTCTTTTCCCTTAACGTGTTGAATTTCTAAATCAAATTCACTTAAGAATGCATTCCGCCTAGCTTGACGAGCATTCAAGTTAGCTTGTTTAAAATAACTATTCAAACCACTGTGATTTGTTTT
Source organism: Pinus albicaulis (assembly GCA_034641835.2). Lineage (NCBI taxonomy): Eukaryota > Viridiplantae > Streptophyta > Pinopsida > Pinales > Pinaceae > Pinus > Pinus albicaulis. Next base: position 905,220,295 of record CM076570.1, read on the forward strand.
TAATATGAATATTTTTCCCAATATGTAGTGCCTCCATACCTTCAATGCATGCACCATTGCAGTCAACTCTAGATCATATGCAGAATATCATTGTTCATGATCTTTCAGCTTCCTAAATTCATAAGCCACAACTTTTTCGTCTTGTGTCAATACTGCTCCCACTCCTTCTTTGCAAGCATCGGTGCAAATTTAAAATTCCTTGATTGGATCAGTAACCTTTAATACAGGAGCTGTAGTCAGTAATTGTTTTAACCAATCAAAGCTGGTTTGGCATTCGTTGGTCCATTTAAACACTCGTCCTTTTCGCTGTAATGAGGTTAGGAAAAGAAATCTCAGAAAACCTCTCGATAAAATGTTGATAATAGGTAGCCAACCCCATGAAAGAATGTATCTCTGCTACATTCTTTGGTCCTCTCCATTCCATAATGGTCCTTATTTTTTCAGGGTCTACTGTTATACCCTCAGCAGAAATAACATGGCCTAAATATTGAATCTATTCTTTGTAAAAATCACACTTACTGAATTTGGCATAAAGTTGATGTTCTCTCAACATTCTTAATAACATTTGTAAGTTTTCTTTATGTTCCTTCATATTTTTCGAGTAGATAAGTATATCTTCAATAAATATTCGTACAAATTTATCCAAAAATGGATGAAAAATGCCATGCATTAAACTCATGAATGTTGGTGGTGCATTGGTTAAACCAAATGGTAAAACCACAAATTAATAATGCCCATATCGGGTATGGAAAGTTGTTTTATATATATCTTAATCCTTTATCCGTATTTTATGGTACTCAGATCTTAGATCTATTTTCAAAAAGATAGTTTCCCCTTTTACCTGATCGAAAAGATCAACTATCCGTGGTAGTGGGTATGTGAACTCTTAACAGCTAATTTGTTAAGTTGTCTATAATCCATACACATTCACATCGTACCATATTTCTTTTTCACGAACATCATCGGTGCCACCCAAGGAGACGCACTAGGACGGATATATCCCTTGTCTAGCAACTCCTGTAATTTCATTTTCAACTTAGTCAATTCAATTACACTCATTCGATATGGTGCACATGATATTGGTGCTACCCGTGCCATTAATTCGATGGTAAAATCGATGTCCCATTTTGGAGGTAGTCTTGGTATATTTTTCGGAAACACATCCATAAAGTCTTGTAAAAATGATATATTCTCCATCATAGGGGTCTTATCCTTAGAATTGGCGAATCCAACTAGAATAGAATAAATCTGACAACCTTTTCTAATGCATTTTTCCAACTGAGATGCAGTAATAGGATGCAACCGATGTCGTTTCTTAATCATTTGTAATTCTTGGCGTGTTCCATCTTTTGCCTTATAATAAATGATTTTCTCTTTGCAATCTACCAGTGACCAATGCACTTGCAAGCAATCCATTCCTAGTAAAATGTCATAGGAGACTAAAGGTAGTATGTTCAATTCAACATTTATGTGTTGGTCTCCAAATTTTAGGGGAAAGTTGGAAACTTTAGCATTAAATATTCTCTTGGCGTGTGTGGCCAATTGTACCTGCCAGGGATTTTTAAATTTTTGGCTCTATAAGTCACATTTTTCTACTATCTGAGGATTTAGATAACTTAAACTGGCAATAGGATCAACCAAAATTGAAACAATTAGGGAATACAACATACCTTCTAGTTCAATCATGGTTGGTTGATAATCTACTTGGCGATCCTCAAGTGCCACATTAATTCTTGGTATATTTAACGCCACCTCCCCTACCGTAGATGCCTCTTGCAAGTTAGTTGTAGTCTCATTTATCCCACAGTGAGGAATTTTTTTATAGTAATGCGCCTCACCGCATCCATAGCACTGTAATGGAGGTTTCTGGATCTGTCCATGATTAGGTCTATTGGAAAATTTCGTGGGTCGCTCTTCTACTGGCCACTTGGTCTTTTGTTGGTTCCTTCCCTGCTGTCTATTTGCTATATTTATGGTAGCATTCTTATAATTTATAGATCTACTGGTTCTGAAATTGAAATTATTTTTCTGTACCTCCTTTGGTGGCCAATTCCTACCAGCTTCTCCTTTCATCTTGGATTGCTAATAGCATATACGTGCTTTTCATATCACCTCGTCCATAGTCTTTGGATCTACAAACTTGATCCTTTTTTTCATATGAGCAGGTAAACTACTCAAGAATAGTTGTACTTGTTCTTTCTCGTCTCTTAGATACATCACGTATCTTAATAAGGAGGTAAATTTTGTTATGAATTCATCCATTGTCAACTGTCCCAATCTCAAATCGTTAAATTCTTAAGACTTTTCATCTTAAAAACATTCGGTTAAGTATTTATCTTTAAAATATTGTTGGAATTCGTCCTAAGTCACATTCTGGTCCTCAATTCCCTTCATGTTTTTTATTTCCTCCCACCATAATGTGGCTTTTCCCTACAATTGATAAATGGGCAAGCGATATTTCAATTTACTATTTTATTCATAAACTTGAAAATATTTGTTCATGTTAATTATCCATACTTTTGCTACCTCTGCAACCTCTCTGTCAAATGTAGGAGGTTTAATTTTTTAGAATGCACCTTGCAGCTCCACTTTCTGTTTTTTCATCTCCTGCTGATCTGAGACATTTCCTGACTTGGCTTCATTATAAGTCTGGTTCTTATTGCTCCGCTGGGTATGGCTACCTTCCAGCCTATCATTATCTTTCTATCGTTGTTCACCCTCTTCTCGAGTGTCTCTTTCAGGGCTAGTTTTAGCTATCCCTTTATTTTGTCTATCTGAGAGGATTTTAAGAATCCTTTCCTATTCCTGCATTAACCTCTCATTATGGCTTCTCACTCGAACCATCTCTTCTTGTAATTTTTTCATAGTATCGAGTATTCTATTGGTTTTCCTTTTTTATTCTTCGATTAATCTGTTGGTTTGTTGATGCTAATCCATGCTTTTCTGCACCCACATTTCTAGATTTATTTATGGGTTAGATTGGGGGTGTGCTTCCCCTATATTCATGGGAACCTGATGTACCGAACCCCTCCTCCTTGTACTCTGTCAATTCCTCCTGATTTATGTGCACAATTTACACATCAATTTATTATTTAGGTGACCCAACTGGGTCCCAGGGTGTGAACGCTGCTCTGATACCACCTGTAATGTCTAACCATGTAAAGATTAACAAGCTTACCATCATAAAATTATAAATATAAAAAAAATATTCGCATCATAGCATTTAACTCTATTAACAATATTCCTACTACTATACCTTTTCCTAATCATAAATATGCAATGATTAGCTACCAAATTATAAGTATTATAATCTTATACAATCATCATTATAATATTTTGGGTTCCTTGGTTTGCAAACCCATGTACGCATGGAGTATTATTACCCTCAACATGACATACTTGTTCACTTTTTTTTTAGTACTATGTTGGACAGGTTTAATTCGAATCATATCTATTTAATTTGTAAAATGTAATAGCTTGGTGATAATAAATACTTTGATTATTGGTCTGGATATCCTGCCAACTAGCTGCAACTGAGCTCCCAAGGTGAAATATTTTGGTTGTACCATTTGATTTGTTTTTTAAAGGTTATGACTTAACTTCTGCATTAACTAGCCAACATTCACGAGGCTATACAATAGCTCGACATGTGGGAAAATTTATGCCCTTGGTTGTTCATGATCCAACAGTTGTAAAGGAGTTTAGGGTGGTTAGGGTGAGACCCCACCCCCCAAACCCAAACCACTTTTCGTCAGTGTTCACGCCTCACTCTGTAGTTTTCCTACAATGAAAGGATGCATTATATTTTGCCCTTCCCTCTATTTCTTTGGCAATGCCTTCCTTCTTTTGCTATACTTCATCATGCTGGGACAATGTTTTCTTTTCGGTGTTGAGAGCAATTCATTGTTTGTTTTCAGTCATTACGACTTGGTAGTGTCTGCTCACTAAGCATTTTCCTCCAATCTGCGGCTTTTCATCTAACAAAGATGACTGCCTGTCGACCAGGCTGACCCAGGTAAGGCTTCACTGCTACACTGATAACTTGGAGGAATTCTTAATCTTTTTATGTAAATTTCATCCTTCAAGTTTTAAATTTTTTTTCTCCTCCCTAGTGTTATCGTTTCCATATAATTATTTCTTAGAGGTAATATTCTTTCAAACTTCCTTGATTATGCATTACTTTTATTACAATAATCCTACCATGTAGCTCTAAAATAACATTTCTCACTGTTTTACTGTTTGTGTTTTGGTAGATATCGATCTTCAAACCCTACCTCTTTACAGTTCTAATAGTAAACGAATTTCCAGACTATGATACACCTTGTCGTGTGTGTACAGGTACCCTGCCTCCTCTGGCTGTCTCTACCGAGATGTTCTCATATTTTTTTTGTATTTTAATATGCATATGTTTGAAAGGCTCTCATAGTCTTGAGTTCGTACTATACATGTTCTAGGTTATTGTGGTAGTTTTAGCCCGCCGAGGCTCTCTGAAAACATTGTATTTATAATTTTTGCTTCTTCTTTAGAATGGAGGATTTCTAGCTCCATACTGGTCCTCAGAGGACAATGCATTAATTGGGTATAAAATATAACGAGTTTTCTTTGAAGTGACTGGATGTTTATGCCTTGTCTTAGTTATGAAATTATTAACTTTAGACCTATGCCACAAACTTACGTTTTCGCCTTGCATGTGGTTTTTGTCTTGTTCGCCTTACATTTCAACTGTAATTAAGTTCTAATTTCACCGTACCGAGGGAAATGCACAATTTTTATGTCTATTTTAGAATTTAGGATGTTGTACACAGATTTGGGTTTTTTTGTGTATTTTGGTTTTGATTCTTATATATATAAGGTATTAGCTTTTAAGCTTCCCATAATTTATATTATGGTTCACATAATTATTATTTATTTACAGTCTATTTTTTTAGGAAATTTTCTCTGTTCTAGCTAAGATTTATTACTCCACAGAGTTATATTCATTTTCTGTAATGATGGTATTTGATGGAGTGAATTAAAGTTATTATGTTATTCTTTCCTTCTATACTAAAAGATTAATACTTCCATAGTTCAACTTTTAAATTCAGTATTTCCTTATCATTTTTTTTTTCAACTAAGATGCCCAGACCATCTTTAAATGAGAAAAGGTTTTCTCCTCAACCCTTAGTTTGTGTATTTATCCCTCTTCAGGGCAGACTATCTTGTCTGGGGTTCTACTCTGGATGGAATAATTGTCCCGACAAATCATTTATTTCACTACAAAATTTCAAACTGTCTCTACCGGTTATTCAGATTTATTCCTTTTAAACTTCCTTCTGCATCTAGTATGTATTGTTTCCGAACTGGAATATTTCATTCTTATACTAGGGAAGTTTTTACAGTTAACGGGAATTAAATATTCCACCCTAGCTTAAACAATCCTATTACATCATTCATTAATAGGAATAATATACTCTACCTCCACAACATACAAAAATATTTTTCAAAAATTAATGTACTTATAAAACATAAAAATAACTCTTATTTCTAATCCATTCTGTTTTATCATACCTATCTCATATGAGTAGGGCTGATAGCATCCTCCTAAACATGAGAGAGGCTATTACGTCCTCTGCTCTCCCCTACTCCTCGCCAGAGTAAGATTGTATAGTAGTTCTTCTACAGGTAGACCTCAAGACCATTGTCTAGTCTCTCCTCCAAATATCAAGTTTTTTTTAGAGTTCCTCTTGCTCCTGCTAGCTTTGGATACTCTCACCTTCCAGCCATTTTGCTATCTTTTTCCTTTTTGCACATAACCCCTTTTCCTCTTCGGGGTTTTATTTTTATTGCCAGAGGAAAGGTAACTGTCAAATAACTATTTTAATCTAACCACTCTGGTATCTTGGACACTTTACTATCAGTTTATGAAAACCACACCATAGTTAATCTTTATATATAAAAAAAGAATTAAACTTTTGTTCATAATTTTCTTAACATACTTATTAAGCATGTTTAACTTAATCAAGTCAAAAATAGCAATTAAAATAACATAAAAACTTAAATCAAATTGTTACATCTCCTTGGACTAAAACTTACTTATACATATAATTTTATATATAATTTTTTTTTTATTATTATTTTGAAATTTTGAAAAAACACTTTAAAATAAATCTCTAACTTATTTTTTATAACCTAGACCCTTGGATGAGATAGAGTCTCATTTTACTATGGCCATATCATGAGAAGCTTGTTCATAGCTTTGTCTTCTTGTGATTCACTTTGATCAAGTTAAATTTTGAGTATATATTTCTAATTAATCTCAATTACTTAAGTTTCTAATCATATTCTTGAAAATAATGCATTTTGTTTTAAGGATTGTAATTTTTTACTTTTGTTTCATAATTATATTTATGATCCTTGAATAATTTGAGAGACATCGCAATCATTTTCATGAATTTGGGAGAAGAAAGATGGTTAGTTGCATTAGATTTTCTCAATTAAAAATTATTATTATTATTTTAAATTGATTTATATATAGAGAGTTAAATTTGAAATATCAATTGATTTTAGCTTTGGCTCAAATTATGTATGTCATATGACAAGTGTATAATGAATACTACTTGTAATAGCTTATCAACCAATCATACATTAAGAACAATCAAATCCCTTGAAATGCAATCCCTTCCTTAAATTATGCATTACCTTAATAATTCTAAAAATTAAGTAAAGATTAATTATCAAATAAGTCATACTTCTAAAAGAATATTCATCCCCAAATCTCTTTAACTCAAGAATGAAATGCTTTGAGGTCACTTAGTTCTTATTGATACATCGACATATATGAACTAGTATATATCCATCTCAACTCAATGTTTATCATATATCAAGAAGGATTAAATCTTTTGAAGTGAAATCATTTCCTTGAATTTTATATTCCAAAAAATTATTATTATTTTAATAAATTTAATCCTTCTAAATATATAAATTAAGATTGATATTTTAAATATTAAATAAATTTTAAAACATAATAAATTAAATATATTATTTATATTTCATAAATATTAACTATAAAATTATAGTTTATTTCAAATCATTTAACTAGAGGAAAAGAACCTTTTCGTCTATGGAGCATGCTTTACCTATATAAAATTACATTTAATTAGGTATTTCACTTTATGTAACTTTCTTTCCATTGGTGTAACTGCCAAATATTTTATGTAATATGTACTTAAACAAATTGCTTACAAGTTGTCACAACTTACAAGATGTTCAAACAACAATATTTGCAATTAAACGAAACACCAATACCACTACTCTTTGAGGTATTCGATTCAAGTTAGTTTGCCACCTACTCTTATTCGATATTCGAATTAGTAAAACAACTATACATATGAATCTCTTATTTAAATTAGTAAAACAACTATACATCCGTATGTCTTTTGTTCACCAATGTATTCCAAATATCTTACTATCTTTCAACCTGTAGTACTTCTCAGCTAAAAATGAATGGACATGATTTCTCAATGGGAATATTTGGTTGGCTTACGGACAAGATAACCAGCATAGATCCATCTAAAACACTGATCTAACATGAGCCGAAAGAGATCAAATTTCTTTTGTTGCAAAATTCATAATGACCAAAAAAGTAACAAAAAAAAGGAGAAATTCATACTTGGAAACCTTTGGAACTCCTTTATCAACATTCCTCACCCCATTTCCTTGAGGTCAAATATTTTGGTTGTAACATTGAAACACATATTAAATTGCATTTTTGAATGCTATAGAGATTACATAACATGTGTATTGAGTCGTTTTCTATTAATTCATATTTAATTATTTTATCTCTGTAAATTTGTATAAAATTATAATATCAATAGTTAATTGTTGTGTTAATAGATTTTTAATTGTTTAAATTATTTTTGTTATTTGTTGAGGACATGACATACTTACATATATCCCTCATACTGGATTGTAGAATAAGCATTTAGGCTCAATGAGCCTTTCGGCTCAATAAAATATTCTCTAAATAGAAAAACAATTTTGGCTATAATAAAAATGAAAAAAATATGTGCTATTCATTTTTAATTAGTTGTCCATATGACCTAATTAGAAGTAAAAAAATGTGTGACTAAGATATTTAAAGCTTATGTTTTTCAAAAATATTTTAATACATGATATCAACTTTATATAAATCTATATATAGAAGAAAATGTTAAAATAAAATATTTTAATGTATAATAGAATCAGATATCCAATGTGAATTATGAATAAAATAATTTAATATGAATTAATATAAAAAGACTCAATACACATGTTATGTAATCTCTATAACATTCAAAAGTGAAATTTAAACATTACAACCAGCATAGATCTATCTAAAACACGGATCTAACATGAGACGAAAGGGATCAAATTTCCTTTGTTGCAAATTTATTTTAGAATACAAAAAACAATTTGTATTTTTTTACTGTTTAAACTGCACTTGTGAATGTTATAGAGATTACATAACATGTGTATTGAGTCATTTTATATTAATTGATATTAAATTATTTTATTCATAATATTATACATTAAAATATTTTCTTTTAACATTTTTTTCTATATATAGATTTATATAAAGTTGATATCACGTATTAAAATATTTTTGAAAAACATAAGCTTTAAACATCTTAGTCACATATTTTTTTTATTTCTAATTACTCTACATGATATTAGGTCATATGGACAACTAATTAAAAAAGAATAGCATATATTTTTTTCATTTTTATTATAGCTGAAATTATTTTTCCATTTAGAGAATATTTTATTTTTTATTTTAAGAGGGAAAAACATACTTACACGTAGCCTTCACACTAGGCTGTAGAAACAATATAGACTCATTTTGACCATAGATCTACCAAGAGCCTAGAGGGATGAAATCTCAAACTTGAAAAAAAAATTACACCCCATGCGATTAATATAGATCTATGTGGTAATTTTTCATTGTTTAAATTGTATAATTTGATATTTTATCATTATTAATATTGTATATTACAAATTGAATTAGTCACACATTTTCCTCTTATTAAAAAGTAACTACTTTACTTTACATTCAATTACTATTTCCTTTCCAGCTAAGGTTAACACACGCACTTTCTGTAGAGAGAGAAAGGTATCAAATTTATTTTGTTGCAAACTTATTTTAGAATACAAAAAACGATGTGTAATTTTTTACTGTTTAAATTGCACTTTTGAATGTTATAGAGATTACATAACATGTGTATTGAGTCATTTTATATTAATTCAGATTAAATTATTTTATTCATAATTCACATTGGATATTTGATTCTATTATACATTAAAATATTTTATTTAAACATTTTTTTCTATATATAGATTTATATAAAGTTGATATCATGTATTAAAATATTTTTGAAAAACATAAGGTTTAAACATCTTAATCACATTTTTTTTTTTCGTTAGTAGTATTTTTTCGAAGGAATGTATGCTCGTCAATGATGGTTTTATCCGTGATTTGTTGGATCTGAGGAAAGGAATTCATTTTAATTCATTACATCTGAATTATTATGTGGTCCTCATTGGTATTGGGCTTGGGGAGCCGGTCTGTGGCACCTCCCTCATGAGGTGATATACTATCTTTGGTTTCTCTTGTGCTATTGACTTAAATGAGCATGGGGTGCTCGTAAAAAACATTGAGTATCAAAGGTGGTCATCCTCTTAGACCCGCAGTTTATATTTAAGGCTAACATCTAAAGAATTTTTCCTATTGATTTCAATTTATGTAATTATGTCAAGTTCTCAAAACTTGTGTAATCACCTTGCTTGCGAGAAGACTGTCTAGTCCTGGTCTATGGCCCGTCCTATTCAGTTGACAATATATAGTTCGATTGACTGGTTGATAATTCAAATGGCTTGACCATCCCTTAGTGTTAGTTCGTCAGATAATGGGGGTCAGGTCATCGTCGACAGTCGAGGTCAACGTCGATAGTCGAGGAATCGTGGAATCTAGGGTTCTTCCTTCGCTCGGAAATCGAAGAGAAGTGATTGTAAATCTGATGTCCAAATTATTAGTGAGGCGACCCAGACTTATAACAAAATTACCCTAGCCCAGGTTAAACAAATGATCTCGATATGGGAAGAAAAATTAAATCAGTGAGCAGAAGATGAAGTGCTAATAGAAGACTGGCGAGTTTTAGTTCTCGACTCTGGACAGACTTGCGACTGCACTACCTTGTATAAACAAACTTTTCATATATACTAGCTAATGAAAATTATTGTGGCCGGAGTTATCATGACCTCTGGTGCAGGCTCTGTCAAATTTGATCGAGGTTTTCCGGAAATTCAGAAATAATTTAAACTTATCTAGTTTCAAATTCAACAACAGAATGTTCATCTTGGTCGCATCAAGAAGCACATTCTGTGTCTTCCTCAATCGGAATTACCAGGTTCTAGTGCTAAGGACCCAACTCCTATGAAGTCCTCATATGAGTAGTTGCTAGTTTAGATATGGTAGCTCCTAATTTTTTTTAATATCCTTATCTATATATTGGTTAATAGTATATATTATAGCTATTTAGGTGATAACTCGTTCCTAGACATTAAGTGATTTAAGGCTTTATTTAACAGAATTAAGTTATTGAGATTTTGGATGGCATATATAATGTAGTTTGATGGCCAACAGACTTGGTTTCCCAATGTAACCTTCTTTTTTAAAATGAATGAATGAAAAGGTCCTACCAAGATTACAAAGAAAAATTATTTATATTTAAATTTTTCGGGGTGTGTAATTAGTTTTTACTTTTATATAAAAGGAAATATTTAATTTAATTTATTTAATATGAATTTTATAATTTATCCCATGGGGCGTAGAATAGAAGGGCATACTCTTAACTTTGTAGGTGATGTGAAGGTCAATGGTTCCAAACTTCTTGGGAAAAAATCCAACCATGTTAAGGGTTGGTGTGGCCCACGCCAGGTACAACCCCCAAGTGATTTTGATTGCTTAGATGCCCCTAGGTTGTGGTTTGTCAAACCAAAGATCAAACCTAAAGTAATCTCTGGAAACAAAACAAAAAATATGAAGTTCACATATGTCATTTAAAAAATAATTAATAATAAAAAACATTTGTATTATAAATAAAATATTTTAATATCCATATTATGTAGAATATTTCTTCATTATATAGAGAGAGGGGGTGAGAGGAGGAGGAGGAGAGAGTCCCACTATTTTAAGTTTTGAAATCTGAATATACAATTTTGGTGGGATACTGTTCTCTTTTCTATTTAAAATGTTTTCTGAATTTATAAATAGATGGGATAGTGTTATTTTTGTTATTTAAAATGTGTTTTGAATTTATAAATAGATTCAACACTGTGAAAAACGATAGAGCACTAATATTATGAGGATTTTACAACTAAAATTTGTGATTCCAACAAATACCTACTAGATTTTGGTAAAAATTATTTAGAATAACATAAATGAAAAAAAACAAAAGACAAGATTTAGAATGTGGTTATATATAATAAAGAATTTTGATAAAAAATGAGCAATTAATCACCATTGGGAAAAGTTCAATTCCCAAGAGGGCATAACATGGAGCCATGAGGGCACCTTGAGAGTAGTGATTAAATGTGTGATTGCAACCAAAGAGATTATATCAAATTGTCTCTTGACCTATCCACACATAAGTGGATCAAAGCCCAGCCCCATGTACTCCTTTTTTTAAGCTAACTTACTCATCTCATATGTTTGGTAGGAATGATTTATTTATATATCCCAAGACTCTTTAGAACCCCACTTTTGTCAAGTTTATCCATTCAATGCCTTTAAATTATATATATATATATAGTGTTGTAAGTTGGATTTCTTTATGTGAATAAGTTAAATTTGTATATTTTTTATGAGGAGAGATTAAAAACCATTATATATCCATTTTAAGAAATAATCTAGCATGCACCAAGAGGGTCAAATATCTTCATGAGAAAACCTATTTTAGAGTGAAAAATTTGAAAAATAAATTATATTTATCTCTCTCTCCATATATAAGATGTGTAATTTTTCATTATTTAAATTGTATTTTTCAATATTCTATAAAGCTCATAATTTTAACTTATATGTTCAAAAAAAATTTGTTGGATTTCATGGAAAACTCACAAAAAAAATTATGCATAAAAAAACACCAAAATGTAAAATAATGAGACTACTTCAAACTTTTAATATTTTATATATAAAATGAATATTTTATTATATACAACTTTAAAATATTTTAGTTTAACATTTTCTTTCAATTTTAACATTTTTTCTTTTCATATATAGAAAAGTATAAACTTTAAACACCTTACTAAAACTTTTTTTTACTAATTATTTATCTCTTTTTAAAGTTGATATGAAATTACATTTATCATTTTTTTTTCCAAGAAAAAATCCAACTTCTTATTAAAGATAAAAAAAAAAGTTACATCGTATATGTCGTAGCATTCCATAAGAGAGATACGCCTTGTGTAAAAACATGGCAAGGGCATCAAAAGAAGCCACATTACACTTTGCCAGAAACACTAGACTTATCTTTTTTTCCTTCTTTCTTTTGAACTTTTTGCTAGCCATCCAGTGAAGGAGCAAAGTGTGCAATGGCCAACTCCATGCTGGGAGAGAGTTGGAGTTGGCTGTCTTTTTCAGAATCTGAACTATCAAAGACATGTGCACGTTTGGTGTCCGTGACACCTTGTTCACCAATTTGCACATCCTGATTGAGGCCCTAATTTGAAGGCAAAGATGTCTTCCCCTTGTTTTCCACATTGTCATCCATTTTTCCTTTATCCTTCTCATGTGCTCCTTGCTGATTTTCTTGCTGATTTTATGTTTTTGTTTGCCTTTGGTTTACTTCCATGTCTATTTCCTCATCATCTGCCTGTGGTACATCTAGGAACTTCCAACCATTCTTTTTTTGTGGCTTATTGGTTGGATTTTTCCTAGATAATGTACATGAATCGTATAAGTTCCTAGTTTGGTGACAAACTCTACAAGGGAATGCAGTGTTTTCGAAATCTAATGTTTGAGCCCATTTGATGTCTTTATGAATAAGGTTGATGCATTTGGGTAGACCCTTGCTTAGGTCCATCTCCACACAGACACGTGCAAAGGTGAATATCCCCATGTCCATTCTTTCTCTATCTATCTTTATGAATCTTCCTAATGAGTTCCCAATGTTTTCTAAAACTTGGTGGTGCCAAAACAGGAGCAGTAGATTGTGTAATCTCACCCAAGCAGGCATTTTTCAAACCACCATAGTGTTTGCATCAAAACCAGGGAACCATGGGGTTATAAAGAGCGCTTCCCTACCCCAGAACCATGCTCCTTCAGTAGTGGCCAAACTGTAGTCCTATTTTGTGTAAAATTGAACCACGAACAATTATTTTGCACAAAGGAATATATCACAGTTCTGGGTCCAGTTTTGGTATATCCAAGTGTGTAACTCTTCTGGTTTTGGCCAGTATCCATTGAAGCAAAAAATAACTACTTTTGATAGCAGTGGATCAAACAACCCAGTGATCTCTGGTATTTCAACTGCCAAATCCGGGCTCTCCTCTGTTTTTTATACAATGTATGGCCCTGGCATTTGTAATTCTGGATTTTGTTTCTTCCCCTGTGTGGGGGCCTTCCCTCTCAGTATATCCTTGAAACAGGGCATTCCTTTTCATGTTTCTATTGCTCTAGTGGCTAATGTTGTTCCTGGAGCGCCCCCTCTAAGTCTTAGGTTTAGGAAAATTGTAGAGTTTTCCTGAGTCTGATATTCTTTTAATTTTGATGTTTCCTCTAGTGCTCTGCCTGAGAATATCAAGCTTTATTTAAGAGTCGGAATACCTGTAATACTCTATATTTCCCTTTCAGCACAGATACTTGCTTATTTCCCCGCACCCACAGAATGAAAAACCTCCCATCTATGGATTTGAGAAATATTTGGTAATGAGTCTACTTTTTATAACTCAGCTTGCCCAACCCACAATAATGTTGTTTTGTGCCTATCCCCCACGAGTGTATGCTCCTGGTGGGGTTCAAATCAAGTCCTTTGGGAGATATGCCGACAGCCAACTTTGGCATCAAAATCAGTATAGCCTCATGCCAAGACAAAGATAGAGACAGGAAAGGAAAGGTCGGCCCTCAATCCGCCCTCCCCCCCAAAAAAAACGAGCATTGAAAAAATATTTAAAAATAGATGACATGGATAGATGAATCACACCCCGAGCTCCAGTGAGCCAGGCCGTGTAAGTTGATAAGGATGAAGTTAGTGCATTTGAATCCAAACTTTGCAATGGATAGAAGGTATGGGCTGATGAGACACCTTCCGTCACACTAGGGAGGCCGTAGACCCGGTGAAAGTAAGCGCCGCCATAATAGAAGCCTGAAACCAGCAACCCATGTTTGAAGATGTCAAACAAGCCCACAACGCGACCAATGGTTGCCGTCGAAACCGCATAATGCGCCCAACCCTCCAGTTCTTGAAGAGAATCAGTCGCCATAAACTCAGCGAGGCGAGAGGAGAAAAGCCAATGGCTAACAACCAAACCAATTATGGTTGTGCCGTCCCAGAGAAAAATATTTTCAACCTAGCCATTGCAGTCTGCAGGAGCATAAAGCAGTTTAGGAGGTAAAAGAGACAGGGGAACACAGATTCATGGGAATAGGGTATTGGTATCCATATACACCACCGCCCCGCCCATGGCCATCAATAAGTCATCAATTTGCACCCACGGGATGTGGTAACCATTGTTCCCTGGACAAAATCTTGGGCCTTCATTCAGTCCTACCCAGATCTTGTTTGCGACCTCCGTGCCAAGAAACCGTAGACCAGAGTATTTGCCGCCTCTTCACTCCATCTCTCCCTATCATTTTCTTCTATTTTCATTACATAGTTGAAATTAAATTATATCATGTGAACATAGAAATATGTGAATTATCACTGAGAGTAAATGAAATATTTTTAACACTCATTGGGTTGTAATATCAATAACAAATCTAGAGGCTGAGGTTAGGATTATTAATATTTTAAAATACTCCTAATTAAAACTAACCAAACATGCATAATCCTTTTTTATTTATTTTTTATTATAGTGGATATTTCTTTTCAATTTAGAAAATATTTTATTTTTATTTTAAGAGGGATATGTATCAACTCCAAGTTGAGCGTGGACGGAATCACACATCGCCCTTATATTGCCTTATAAAATAGCCTCTCAAAAAAATAAAAATTGTCTATGAAGTTTAAAGCTATGCTATGAGATATTCAATTTTGATGAATCTTCTCATAATGTTGATGACAACATCTCACAAATTGACAAATCATTCCTTTTTATATAATTTTTTTATAAATGAAGTTTTGAATAAAAACTCCAAACCAAAACAATCAACTTACCAGTAAAATGGGATATGCAATTCCATATACATATGGAAGAAATGAATGTTTGTAATCCTATGGTTCCATATTTCGTGATGTGTAGATTTCTAGCCATCAAACTATTGAAGAGAATCAGAAGGAAAATTTTAAGGATGGAAAATTATTTTGAAGTTTAAAAAATTGGCGAATCTCACTAGATCCTAATATGAAAACTATAAAATGTTTATTAATGTGTTTGTAAAATTATTCAAATTTATAATGATATTATATATATTATCTATATAATGTTGGTGATTTTTAAGATAAAATAATTTTATATTGTAAAATTTGGGTGAATCACTTTTATAAAAAAATGGAAATTGGTGAATCTTTTTTTGGAAAAACCATGAAAAATTAGCCCACCTGCAAATATTAGCCCCTAAAATTTTCCATGGAAGAGATATCATGACGTGCTACTACAACTAGAAACCTCAAATATTTTGCATCCCATTCCCTTCAAAAAAAGAATTGATTCAATTTCTCAAATTTTCCTATCGACTAGCATCCCATGAAATTTCTATCATCATTCTCACAACAAAATCTCATTCCCCTCCCCTTCAATATCTCTTCTAGTGAACAAAAATGGAGAACCTACGCAATCATCCTCTCTACATCCCTCAATTCGATCAAATAGAACTAGAAAAAAGATATTCCCCATAAATCCATCCCTCTTCTCATATACTCGTTTAAAGATATTCCCAAAAAGCCATCCCACTTCTCATATACTCTTTTCTATTATTAGTAGAGCCAATCAAGCAATGGATCCAATAGAAGTTGCCACATTTTTCATGCATCATCAATGAACTCTACTTCAAGTGGACTTAGTAAATCTCTGCCAAACTTGTAATTCCCGGAGCCATTTTCTACACATCGAGTGCATTCAAAGCCTACGTTGACAATTCCATGCCACATCTCGGGGTAAATACCAATTATGTGTATTTTATAATGCTCGGCTTTCCACTACAAACTACATTTCATCGGACCCATATTTCACGAACAACTCGAATATTCTAGAGATTCGATCCCATGTCGGAATTCATGTGAGAGGATAGGCTATTGAATCACTAGAGCTTTGGACCCTCAACAACAGTTTCTTTGATCTCGAGCTCGGTCATATCGATCACCTGTACATGACCATGGATAGATTTGTTTGGCCAATCGACCCCATTCTGTTCCCTATGGATTTTAACAATTCTAAGGAATATCTATATATATATATTACAATTAACATTGTTTTTATATTAACTAAATTTTTATATTTTAAATTAATTTTGAAAAAAAACTTGTTAATTGAACATTGAACATAGATAAAATTAAACATTACCTTTATACTAAGTTGTAAAATATGCATTTTTAATATAATTAGCTAATTATATATATATATATATATATATATATATATATATATATATATATATTAATTAATTAAAATTATATAATACTACCATATTATGATTTATTATAAATATATATTATCAACCTAAATTAATTAGCTCAAAAAATATTGAATGTAGCTTAAATTGACAATGTTTCTATGTTTTTTGGACATTAAAAATTAATTAGTTAGAAAAAAACTCAAACAAAATTGGAGTTTTTTTTTTCTTATTAAATACTACCTATTCCATCCCTATAGAGTTATAGATATACGAAAGGTGGAAACTTAACAAAATATTTCCAAAAGTTGGAAAATTTTGGAGTCTAAGTTGTAGTTACATTACAACACTTGAAATCTATATGGCAATAATGTAGTAGGTGAATGAAATTCATTAATTCGAAAAAAAAAGCTAATAAAACAGTATAATAAATGAAAAGAATTTTATTCAAAATGTTAGTTAATACAAAACTAAAATGATTCACACATACTTTTAATCGAGAATTATATTATTTTATTTAGTTCAATAATTAGAATTGCCCATCTTTTTAGAATCTAATTTAAATAAGTTTGAAATTCAAATTTACTCTGGTTTTACATTTATATAATACCATTTCTTTTTTAAAAAAAAGTTTTGTACATATTTATTTTAGATAGCTTCGTACAGATTTTCCAAATAAGGCAAAGATTATTTGTTGGGCTCAGTTTATTTGCAAGAGTTAGGTTTATCTATTAGGGCCGAGTTTATTTGTTAGGATGAGTTTATTTATTAGAGATAAAATTATTTATTGGAGCGAGGTTTATTTGGGATGAATTTATTTATTAGAGCCAATTTTATTTGTTGAAGTGAGGTTTATTTGCCAAAGGTTTTGCAAGAGATTTATTTCATTGGAGCCGATGATTTTCTAGTCAATTTGTAGGATTGAAGAATTGGAGAATTGTGGTACAAATTTATCTTATTTGGAGTAGTATCTCATCAGAGCTGATGATTTTCCAGTGAATTTGTAGGATTGAAGAATTGGAGAATTGTGGCACAAATTTATCTTATTTGGAGCAGTGTGCAGAGCTAGGCATACTCGGAAAATCACACTAAATTTGGATTTTCCAAATAAATTGGAATCTGCCCAATATTTTTCTAGTTTTTTTTTGGTTTTGTGAGAGAAGTCCGTGGTTAAAATTTTAGAATTTTGTGGAAAATATTCGGGCTAGAAATAAACATTCGTTCAATAGTGTTTTACTAGTAAAGTGGGTAATTCACAACACTTTGGTGAGCTTGATATTCGATTGGAGTATTTATGGGTTTTTATGGGTTTGGTGTGAGAAACTACAAGTTAAATTTTCAAACTCTTGTTTTTCTTCAGCAACAAAAAAAGTTTTTTTATGGGCAGTGAGTGTTACCTATTTGGGTCATTTCCAACACTTAGGCCTACTTAATTGCACCTTGTTTTTACATGCATGCAACGTGATATACCTGTTTGGGTCATTTCCAACACTTAGGCCTACTCAATTGCACCTTGTTTTTACATGCATGCAATGTGATATCGAATTCATTTGAGCATTATATTTCTCTCAAGAAATTGCCTCTCATACTTATTTATGTTACAAGTGTTTCCACTTTATCCGCAAAATGTTTGATAAATTACTGCTTGCTAACTGTTTGTTAAAATTTCTCAAAGAAAGTTATTAATATCTGTTGAGTTAGTAAGAGAGTATGGTGAGTCTACATGACATGTTCATTTTATATTTGGACCTCATAAGGGATGAGTATGTCTTGATGTGATAGGTCTATGTATTGAGTCATTTGTGCATGTAATCAAAAGTTTATTGTTGTCCCATTCAGTGGATAAGGCATGCCAACTTGATGTCCTTGTCATGATTGAACTAAAACATGGATCAAACCTTCATAAATTCCCATTATAAATTAGAAGTAGAAATCAACAGATCCTTTTCGAAGGGGATACTTATTATGCTACAACAAGAGAAACCACAGAAAGAGGATGAGATGGGACCTAAAATCTATGAACATGGGATAAATTTGAGATTCATGGGGGTTACAGTAAAACCCTTCCTTAAATTGGAAGAACTTGCTTCACTCCTCTTCAAGGTGTATCAGTCGGTGTATCAGTCATATTGGAAGAGATTAATTTCGGCTCTAAAACCAACCATGCTTGCCTTAATACAACACAATTATTTGGAGCACCCTTTTATAGGAGTCAAAATTCTAGTTTACTCTTTTCTCGGTAGTATCATGATGTTCATCGCACCTATACCCCCTTACAATAATGACATTATGAGGAGAGCCTTCAAGATGCTAGTGCATAACTTTCAAGATTTCGATAACAGTGAGTGCCTTACCTTTGGGAAAAGGCTATAGATTCTAAAGTCATGGCCTTGGTTAAACATTATGACCTCATGTTTGAGTTGGATTGTGATGAATTTATCCTGCAGATGTTCCAATGTTTTTTCAGCATTAAGAAATATCATCCTGACAGAGTCATAACACACATGTAGACCATTTTGTCCTCATGTATGGGAGGCCATGATTCCATTTGCAGGAGGTTGCAATATATATTGTTGGAAATTTGGAGGAGAGGACAATTGGTCTCACCTGTTGCTTATGAACTAGCCGAAAGGTTGGTTAAGTAGAACATTAATATGTTCAAGAGACGATTGACCAGGGAGGAGTTGCGAAGGATTGGTGGTGACTAACCATGCAACAAGAACGAGCTAAGGAGGAAGGGTCTTTGCTTCATTTGCAAGGAACCTTGGGGACCTGACCACTCATGCTTAAGTAACACCGTAGAGATGACAGGGGTAGAACACAAGGAGATTCCTTCCGACTTTCAGGATGAGGATTATTCTTTGGATGAGTCCATGGGGTCATATGAGGATGCTTATGGGTAGCACAAGCAGTCATGTGGAGTTTTTGACAACAGACCAGATTTATATTCCAGTGTGTATGATGAGTAGTTAGTGGATCCTATGGGAGAAATTCAGGGTGATGAGTCACCAATGATGATTCAGCAGGGAGAGAAAATAAATGAGCATGAGTCAACTGAGGAGGATGGTATACATTGTATGCATGCTGATCCTTTTATGGAGAGCCCATTGGAGGTCCATGTTTAGCTCATGATATAGGAGGATAAATAACAATATTTTGGACCAACCATTGATGAGGAGTAGACAGATGTAAAAGTATCCAACTAAATTTTTACACAGTCAGTTAGTATATGCCGAGAGAATATTGAGAATTTCAAGAGAGATATTATGGCATTGAAGCATAAAATGTAGATACACTGAGGAACCATATTATATGAGAACAATAAAATTGAGGAGCTTATAAGGCTGTGTATCGAGTCAGTAGATAAGTTGTCTAATGTTGAGGGGTGGTTGAGGGTCTTAGCAAGGTAGCGAGAGGAGTACACTTTGAAGTTTAAGAGCAGCCCTCTCTAGAAGTACCTATATGGGGCATGCAACATAGTTTGGCAACTAGTACCCATTGTAGGGAAAGATACATGGTTTTCTTAGTGGATATTGTCGATTGATCAACCAGAGAAACATGAGTTGAGCTTGGACCAACATCAACATAGCAGACTTGTCCTTACACTGATGTTCATGACTTAGATTGGCGGGATATCATGAGTTGATATCATATTGATGGAGTATCATTCTTAGTCATAGGCACAACTCAGTAAGATCCCTTAGGTGAGAGGGTTACTAGATGTTGTAGTGGGAAGTAGGATGTGGACCAAAAATTCATCAATATTCCATTAGAACTAGCCCAACATTAATAGAGTGGGGTCAAATTCAACCTATTCCAAAGGTTGGATTGGAGAGAAGTAATGATTTGGTATTCTAATAGTGGAGTAGCATCTACTGTTAGAGACAGAGCACAACTGAAGCTATGGGGTATAGGAAAGGATGATTTGTTATGGCGGTTTTTTGATCAAGATGGATCCATGGATGGAAAATTGAGTCAACATTTTATTTGACATCCTCCTATTGAGAGATCCATTCATGTTTGGATTACATCGAGGCATGATGTGGTCTAGTGGTTCATATGGGATCCTGGTATAATTCCGCAAATGCATCTATAGAGGATATTTATGGATTGATTGCGAGAAATTGATCTTGGGGAGGGAGGATTTTTCATGTCCCCATTTTTATTTTCCTCCATAGTACAACTAGGGTGGATTTCCAGGGCACATGATGGCTAGATCATGGGAGCAAGTTTATGTCATCATGGCTTTTGGGGGAGTTTAGACGAGATTTTATGGGGTCCGATTTCATTCACTTGGCATATTTAATCATCCAAGCAACTTTAATTTTGTTTCATTGTATTTTGACAACTTTGAGAAAACATGGTTATTATTAGGTCTAACTTAATTAATTTCGCTTGAGGTGGTGTTACAAGAGAAATATTTAATGGAATACCTTAGTGTAATAGCTCGTTGGAACCAAAATGAGAAGATCTATAGGATGGGATGTTGCGAAGTGACTTCAAATGGTTATACAGAGTATGGTGGGATATTTACCATTTTCCTTTCTTAAAAATGGTTTTAATTAGCCATTTAAGGAGAAATAATTAATTGAGGAAAAATTCCAAAAGTGACTTAAGTGAAATAAAATTAAATTAAAATGTCACTTAAGATAAAGTCAATGGAGGAGCTACTAGAATAATAATAAAATAATAAAATGAGATGCTTCTAGAGGCTTGAGGATCTGTCTATAGAGATCTATCAAAGAGGAGGAAGAAACCATTTCGAGATATCTTAGAGTTGAGTTGTCTTCCTTATGGATAGGTTTGGAGAACTCGGAGTTCCCAGCTTCAAACCTCACTGATTTAGTGAGAGTGGGAGAACACACAACTTGGTGAATCACTCCATAGTTCACAGGTTGCAACTATTGTTTTTAGTTTTGATTTTGTTGGCATGATTCAATGTTGTAGCATATATCTTTTGAGTCCATTACCTCAACCATTTCCAATTTTTGTAACAAAATTTTTTGTATTAATGAAATAAGGTTGATATCCTCTACAGGTTTATATTGTTTGTTATTCAATTAGAGATTCTATTCCCATTTTTCCATAAATTTTGTGGTTTAATTTGTGAAATTTTTTTATGAAGCTGACGGCTAAATTTTTTGAAGCAATTTGCTGCTAAAATTGTATTTGGAACATTACATAATATGATACAATTGAAGCATGTGACATTACTGATAATTACACACTTTTCCCTCAAAATACCCCAACTCCAACTCCAAAAAGAATTATCAAACCTTGGTGGGTTCTTGCTTTGTATATTATTGCTTTCATCACTTAATGTCATGATACCATTGGTTATATGGATTAAATTTTGATAAATGAATCTTAAAATGGTAAATAAAACTGATTAATTTTCACAAAATTAGATTGAAAATAAAAGGCTCTGCAAACTGAATGCTAGACAAAAATTACAACCTTTTAGTCAAGGCAGACTTGGTGTAAAACTTTCAAGTCATGATAACCATATTGGACCATTATAATTAATTATTGGGATAAAAAAAGCATCAAATGGACACAAATTCCTCTAAAAGAAATTCATTCTTAAAAAGACAAACCCTTATTTTTATTTTTATCTGCACCAGATAAGAGAGTATGCTCTAAAGCATGATCAAAATTACCTTTTACAAATACTAAAATAACATGATTCGTGAAGTGCGCTGCAAAAAGCACTCCAAAATTGAATGAAATGAAGCTCTCAAACGAGACACTGACATTACATGCGTTTAAGAAGTAGAATTCTTGTACCCAAGAAAATTATAATCGACCATATTAAAACCCCAAATGAGAAGAAAGTACTTCAAAATTATCCCATAAAACAATACTTTGCAACTGATTTGTGTTTTTTAGCATGGATTTGTAATCCAAACCTCAGAATTAACTCCCAGATTCAAACGCCACCATTCCAACCATCAATATCCTCTCTAATAGTGCTGGTAATGGGATCGAAGAACTCCAAAAGGAAATTTGTCCCACCAAAAAGATCAAAGTCGCAAGGCCTGTAACATGGCAATTTGTTCTGAACCCTAAACTACCATTTATGAAAGATTCATAAAACATTCTTTCATAGTTGAATTCTCCAACATTACTAATACAACAACTACCAACCCCAAATTTGAAGAGCCAAGAGAGTTCAAATCTCGAGCTTTTATCCTTTATTGAATTTTGGGAGTAGAAACCCTTATCAAAAGTAACTCCAGGGATCGATTAGAGGAAAGATTCGAGTGACGCATCAAAAAAAAGTTTTACACAAAGAAGAAGCCTCATTCTCCCAACAATAAGAGACAACCACCAAAGTAAAAGAAACCGATTCATATTTCATCACCTCAAGAGAGATCAACCTACCCATGGTAGAGGTCAACAATTTGAAGGTACTACTTTATGACAATAATTTTGCAAAATAAATACTAGAAATGTGTGTCTAACTTGAAGTTTTAATATGTTTTGACCTCACTTAAGGTGTATATCTGAAGCGTGGAAAGCTAAGGCACATAATATTGAACTAGAGTTTCTCCAATATTCGAAAGGATCAGTACTCTTGTTCCAAACACCGGTTATTGATTATAGCAATCCCAGAGATCTTTGAGGCTGAAATACTCTATAGAATCTGCTTCAACGAGATGTCACCATGTGGGCGTTCTAACCAATTTAGAAGTGAAGGAATTACATGTGACACAAAGTGAATTTTGGCAAACATCTGTTGAGGTATATGAATGTGCACATGTTAGTGAGAGCTTTGGGATTAACTCAACCATAAAATAGGCACAAGAAAAGCATCATCCATCACATTACAATTGTCATGAAAAATACAACAATTGAACCTATTTCATTGTCTAACACATAAATCAACAAAGAAGAGTGGAGATGGAGGGGAGTTCATCTCATAGGGGAACACCTTATGGTATAAAAGTTAAACTATATGTAACTAAACACAGAAATGAAAGGAACAAGACATTTAGTTTAACTGGAAGTGTTAACTATGAACTAATGCCAACCATTTACCTTTACTATAAGTTTTGACTAGCCAATATTTAGAACCACTTCAACAATCATTAATCGAGATATGGTGAAAAACCTTTTTAAATGGTTTTAAGTTTAATAGTAATAAAGTTTTAACTTTGATAATGTTGAAAGCTTCGAGTTTAGAAACAAATTGCGTGAAATTGTGGATATTGGAACCCTAGAAGGTGGAGCTTGGAAGAGGGAATATATATATATATATATATAGTGCATCACTAGGTGTGATTAAAATAGTGGGTGCAGAAAAACCACGAAATACAAAAAAATCTTCTCGTATTTATAATTAATTTTATTGCCCTCGAACTGGATAATTTTTAAATTCATATTCGATAGAAAATCCTATGAGTTTAAATTTTAATTCAAAATGGGATTCAATTTTAGAGTTCGGTGAATCTAAATCGAATTAATGCAGTTTGGATTAAGATTGGATGAATTTCTAATTCTTACATCAAAATTCTCCGAATGTGGTGACACAACTTTTTACAGATTCTCGAAAGAATCTTTTCACACTTTAAATTATCCCTCTCTACTTTACTATATCTACTGAATGTAGAGTATATTGTAATGAGTTTGGATCAAAATACTTTGACTTTTAATTAATTTGTAAATTTTAAAAAACTATTTGCAAAATTTATTAAATTTTTGGTAAAATTAAATTTTAAATTTATTTTCTTAGAAATTGAAAATTAAATTTTGAATTTTTAAAATTTGAATTTATAAGTTTTTATTAGTTGATGACTAATTTTATGTGGTTTAAAATCAAATTTTTAGAATTAAAAATTGTATTTTTAAAAAAATCTAATCACGAGGTGTCATAAATTAATTATCTAAAAAAACATTAAATACATGGAAAATTCCATAGTTAATATTTTCTTTCCACTCATTATCATACTTTATTTTACCAATATATATTGCTTAAGCTATAATCATTTCTTGCTTGCTTTCTATTAATTGTTGTATTATTTCTAATAATAATGTTTTTTCACCTTTTTCCATTAATGTATTTTATTAGATATAATATTTTTTTGATAGTTTAATTATTTGATTGTTATCAACTCTTTTTTCATAAAATTATGTTATCATGTACCAATAGGTTATTAACAATTTGATTCCCCCTCCACCATGGTTGTGGTGCTTAAATCATTTTTTTCCCTAGGAAAAAACATAATTTTCATTATGATGAAAGATGAAAATTACATGTTCTATAGTTCCAAGAGAACAAATAAAATTTTGTTCATTTTTACATATCAACCGCAACTGTCCATAATCATCTGAACTGTTATAATCAAGTAAATACAAAATAGAAAAAAATGATAGCAGTGTTCTGTGTATTATTTAAAACAAAATTTTTAAGTCATGTGCTGGTACGATATCAAAAATTAGATGTAGTATCGCTATGGAAGAGTCCCTGATGAACCAAAGTGTTCAAAAGGTTGAAATCAGTCATGTATATCAACCAGGGGAGGATGATCCTCAAAAAAGGTCGATGATAGTATTGTTAATGTTGAGTGCCGACCACCTCTATCACATGCCAAGTACCAAATGCATGTTGCGTGCCTTCTTTGGAAAGATGATCTGAAATATGGTTATTCTCCCTCTATATGTGATGGCAAGAGATGGCATCAAAACGAGTTTTGAGAAGAAACACTTCATCCAATAAAATTCTAAGAGTGTGTGTGTGGCATGTGGATTGTGATGTGAACCAACCAATCACCACTTTTAAATCACCAAAAACTTGTAGAGGGCTACAATTATTCTCAAGAGAAAATAGTAGGAGGAGTTTTAGACTGAATAATTTTGAAAAGTTGTTTGAACCCTACCCCAAACCAGATTTGAGCTTGTACTTGTGATTTTTATTGAGATAAAGGACTACTCTGCCACCGCAATCACCTTGCTCAGAGGAGCCATCAAATTATGCTTAGGGGGTGGTATGGTCGATTTCTTCCATGGTTAAAGAGTGAGGTGTAGATGGGTTGTCATCATTCGGGAGGAGAAAGTGTATTGTAGAAATTTGTGTGGAACTACAATCCATGGAGAAAGGAGTGTCATGAATATTTTCTTATTACACTGTATCCACGGACCCCAGCATGTGAGCATAGGGATATTTCTTAACTTGTTTTTCGATGACTCATTCCACCAATTTTTCCATGCCTGTAATAGGGTCCTTCCGTGCCATTTTATGGATATAGATAGCCCTTGGTGTAGATAGTTCTAGACCTGACATACAACTTGGAAAGCTAAGAATAAATGTTCAGTGGTTTCCTCCAATTCTCTGCATAACGCACTCCATGAGGGACCATAATATGATCACTTCTTCAGATTGTCCCTTGTGGGCAGTTTTTTTTCCAAGATACACCATAATGACATCCGAGATTTTTTAGGACCCTTTAGCTTCCAGAGGTATATCCACCACCAACCGCAAGTGTTGGGTTTCGTATAGACAATTTTAAGGAGTTGACCTTCTTTTGGAGAGTAGTAGATATGTTTTGAGGGCGTCCAAATTAGTTCATCCACATGATTAATTAATCACATGTGTGATGAAGGTAGTACCTTGATATATTCTCCCCACACATCGTGCCATTGGTCAGGTCTGTAATGCTGAACTGCTGAGAACCAGTGTTTCCCCCACATGTCAGATCACATTGGGTCCCCAATCTGGTTCAGATATTTGATCCTGTGTGATGAGAGGAAGATGATGAAGTCAAAAGGGAGAATGTGATTGTTTCCACAACCTAAACAATGGTATATGTTAATTTGAACATGGATACGATAGGCTATACACCAAGTCAAACCCGTACCAATAATCAGAAAGGATTTAAGAACTGCTTTCCAAATAGTGGAAATATTTGTTCTCGATTTATTAGGGAGATGGATCCAGCCCTCAATCGAGAAAGGAAGGATGTCTTTCTGTTGTACCACATCGGTTCAAGGATTGTGTGTTGTGAGTAGTCTGAAAACAAACTTAACCGCCAAAGGTTGTGAAAAGAAGTGGAGGTATTTTAATCCCCAACCACCTCAAGATTTAAGAACGGTGATTATGTCCCATCTAACCCAAGAAGAAGTGCATCCCTACTTTGCCCCCTGCTAAAGAAACCCACAACAGAGACTTTGAATGATTTTCAATATGACTTTGGGGATCCATGAAAGGGACATCCAAAATACAAGACTGGCTTCAATTACATATTTGATGAGAACAAGCGTACTTGCTCTAGAAAGCCACTTGTGACACCAGGATTTTATTTTCTTTTCGATTTTGGCCACTATCCACATCCATTCTTCCTTTTTATAATCATTTGGTTTTAGCTAAAAACCAAGATATTTTATCCCATCCTCAGGGTTCAAGGATTAGAAAGGGAATAGATTACGAGCATGAGTAATTTCCAGTTCCGAACATTAACAACAAGCAATGGTGTATTTTTGTTGATTTGAATACATACTTGTAGCAACTCAGAAGGTATCTAGGATATATTTGAGTGCATCCACTTCGCTACACGAGCCATCTTAGAATATCATAAAATCATTGACAAACAAGATGTGAGAGAGGAGAGTTGTACCCAAAACCGAAAACAGAGGCTTTGAAATGGTGTTTTTGTTTTTTCACAAAGTTGGTTGTTGTTTATATTCCAAAGAAAAAGGAGGGGAGCCAGAGCTCCATTACATCCAAGTTATAGAGGGTGCGGAAAAGGAGGGGTATCACACCAAAACCCCCGCCTTGTGGAACACAATTGTTGTTACTATATTTAACACATGTAATTTTATAAATATTAACAAACTGACACAACATGATAGTTAATTTAAAAGAAATTAAACAAAATAGAAAGGTTGTCCGTATCCCTAAAGGAGGAAAGGAACAAGCTTATCCCCTTTGGTTTTTTTGTTCACTGGTGTTATCCAAGTTGGAGTTGGTTACATTGTTGGTTGTTGTGCTTGGTGTGGTTCTTTTCTCCATCATGTACCAGAGGCTTTCTAGAGCTTCTTCAATATGCATGAAACGATTGCTGACTCCTCTCAGCTGTTCTATGAGTGAGTGAGCTCTGTAGTTGAGAAATTTCATGTCTGAGACATGCTTCTCCTGAGTGATCCTTATCTGAGCCTTTATCTGCTCCAGTTCTGCTTGCATGTCAGAGTAGTGAAAATAGTTCTCACTTTTCATGTTCACTGAAATAGGAAAAGATTGTTGTGTATATTGAGTTGGAGAAGCAGGGGGAAGGGAGGATCTAGGATTCAACAAAATCAGGAAGGGGCCACAAAATGTGTTTTCAGCATATAGCAATACACCGTAGAGAGAGGATACAAGAGTGTTAAGGCTATAAGGGAGAGAGCGCCAAAGAGGAGTGGGAAAGGAAGAACATTGGGTTGCAGTGCCGAAGGGGGGACATGACAGAGTGAATGACACAGATGAATAGGGAGACGTATAGATAGGGGAGAGAGAGGAGGGGAGTGGGAGGAGGGAAGAGGGGATAAGGATAGGGTAGGGGGAGGGGATGGCCATGACAAAGGGTCAGGAAGGAAATCGAGAAGGCACAGTTATTAAAGAAAGGCATCATGACAAGAGAGGACATAGGAAATTCAAGGGAATGGGGTGATTTGAGAGATACCTTGAGAAGTGACAAGACCATGGGGATTGGAGCAAGCTCAGTTGGCCAGGGAGTTAGCTTTTTTGTTATTGCATCTGAGAATGTGATAGAAATTTAAATCTCTAATGCTATGGGCCACGACGCGGTTTCTGATTATGAGTCTGTTGAGATCAATGTTGGGGGACATTGAGGAGTTCAACATCATTCGAATGATAGTGGAGGAGTATTCGAAGACCAGAAATTTTTTTATTTTTAGCTTCTTAATGAATTGGAGCCCTTGCATCAGGGCATATGCTTCCACCCCCATTCATAGGAGGCAATGTGATTACCTTATTTGTCCATGATAAGGCCCCACGCTCCAACTATTCCAGGGTTTGAATTTGAAGCACCATCAAAGAAGAGCTTAGGTCGATGGATGCCATCAAGCCATTCTAAGAATTCCTTTTCTTTTAGCCTTACCTTCCACTGCTCATTATAATTTGGTTTCCTTGTCGGTGGCCTTCGATAATTAGGGAGGTAGTTGAGCATGAACCTGAATATTTTTCTTTCCTCAACTTGCATGTCGTTAACATTAAAATAGTCATTGTTCTTTACAAGGATAGCTTCAATAGTTAGGCTCCAGATTTTTCTCTGAACCTTTCTCACACAAGTTTTTTTCTCTCGAAAGATCACTTTGTTTCTCATAAGCCATATATTCGAAAGGAGAACATAAGGCTGAGTGTCCCAGATTATTTTGATTATGCTTTTTTTTTTATTGGTGGAGTGATGTTTCTTTTTCCACATAGATATGGACTCCGTAATAGAGGTATTTTCTTCAAACTCTATGTGAAGGGGAGAGGCTTTGAAATGGTGTTATGAACCAAAAGACAAGCAGATTTCCCAACCTGATAGCCAGAGAGATGAAGCGAAAGAGTGTCATGTCAAGAGCGTATCGCTTCCATTAATATGTGGAGTATCCCATTTTCCCAATTTCCCCAACCATTTATTGTAGGTACCTCTTTATTTTTTAACAATCTTGAGGAGGATAACATGTGCTTTATTTTTAAGTTCATCCTCCTTATGAATCCCTCCAAGTCTTTTTAACAAACCTTGAGAAGGATTGGTTTGGTCCCGTCATGTTCAACCAGTCCATCGTTGTTTGATTCCTTTATGAGTCCAATGAAGGTATAACTCAACTCCTTTTTCATGTTTAGAGAGCTTGAAAATGAGGAAAAAATAAATCTCCAAAGATTCATTTTCATAGATAGTCTCTTGAGTCTGAAAAGTTAGAAATCAATACTCAGGAGAACCTCTTAGCCATGTTCGACTAAGGTATTCCTTTTTCGTAAATAGTCTATATCATTCCAGAAAAGGGTTAAACTCATACTAAATAGACGTATTTTCATTTACTTTAATGAGTTCGAAAAGAAAAGTGCTTAGAAATATTTTCATATTTTGGGAGTATGAAAAGAGCTGAAAGAGGATTCTAAGGGGTTTCTTTTTTGTAGCTTTATAGAGTCTAAAAAAGCGATAAAAGTATGCTCTTTGGTCAAAATGGCCTATTTCGATTCAAACATCATAAAAAATTGTTAAACAATTGTCAAATTTCTCAAAACACCACTAAAAGATTAAAAATACGCATTTCATGATAAATTGAATTAGATTTAGGTCAAAACATTAAACATTAACAAAATAATGATGAAAATGATTAGACAATAGGAAAAACGTAATCTATTTTTACCATTTCACATTTTACCTCTTGGATAGTCAGTTCTGATTGTTTTTGCCCCAAATTTTATGCATATGATTGTGACCAATTCAGTGGATCATTTCAAGCATCTTCACTTCTAGGTAGGAGTTATAACCTTCCTTTTTCTTTTCATGCATCCATTTTTTCATTTCATGCAAGTTGTTTTAATATGTGAGGGCCCTAGAGCAGTAATTTCTAGCCCTAGGTCCAACACACCACCAACAAGTTGAAGGGAGTGTTGAGTAGGAAGAAAATACACTTGGGATGGCATTTCAACACACTTTCTGCACTTAGGGGGCTGCGTTGAGCGCAATTCCAAAACTTGTTTTTCCTCTTTCCCTCAAAATTTCTCCATTTTTGTTGAATGAAGCTTATCCTAATGTTCCTTATTGGGATGTGTCAGGTGTTTATTGGAACAAAATGGATTTAATATGGAACGAGAATATGAGGAACAATATTTAACTGTAGCTAATGATCCTGCCACTATCTAGGATTTCAGAGATTGTGAGCTCTTGAATTTCTTTTGGCTTCTTGGTATGAGGCAACATATGAAATTGCTGAGGTATATTTTCTGTGCATGGGGTGTTCAGGCACAAGCATTTAGACTTGGTAAACATATGCTTTAAATATAGGTAGAAGATTCATACTTCTTGATAGTTCTATCAAGTCGAGGTGTCCCCATCTCTTTATCTAGTTTGAGGAATGGTGGAGAGACAATCAAGTATTACATTAGTGCACATTGTAGACCAAGATCCGAACTGACTAAATATGGCAAAATTGACATGAAGGATGTGGTCCATTTGCCTCTACGAATGATCTTGTTTATGATTCCCAGATTGGCTGGTAGTTCAACTCTACATGTGGAAAATAAGTATCATATGCAGTATTCTCTAAAGTGTATGGAACCAACAATAATCATGTGGAGCGAGGGAGCACTACTAAACATGAATGAGTAGCTGACCAAGAAAAAGGATGGATGGTTAAAGAAATTTGGCTACGGTCTAATATTGATTTCTTTTAACTTAGAGTTGATTCCATTTCTTAGGCCACATCATATCTTGCTCAAGCCCACATATCTGAGAGTCCCATAGATGAGAAGGTGAGTGGATCTCATGTCTAGACATGCAGGTCTGTCATCGATGAGTTTCACACCAGTCTTCTTCAGATGGTTGCACATGCAACTCATTATGATAAAGAACTATCCATATGCAGGTATGGATTTCTGTAGAGACCTAGAGCTTACGCTTCCTGATGGCAGGTGATAGGGTGCCATATGTAAAAGAAATTCATTTTGACTATTTTTAGATTTTAAGTTTTAAATTTTTTTATGATTTTTGATGTATCCGAGACTAAACTACTGATTTATACACATGCTTCTACCTATAAGTTCTTCCTATCTTCGTCATGTCATGTAGGGGACCCACAACAACACCAACAACAATACATGTTCTTGTAGCTGATTTAAATCGCCAAATTTCTTTGGATAAAGCAGTAGACGAGATTCAAAATTATTATTTAATGGATCATATGCATAATAAATTTATGAGCCAATTTGTATCAACTATATTGTTGTATAGTATAACTCTAGAAATCTTTTTTAACTTTATCATTAATTAATTTTTTTCCCACTGTTGTCTTACTGTTGTCTTGTGATGATCAATTTCTGCTTTGTGAGCTGCATTTTTCAAGAATGTAAATATTTTTAATTTTTAAAATTTATGTATATATTAAAAAAATATTTTAAATTAAAAAAATAGAATATTTTGCAAATATATGCATTTTAAATAAATAAAAATTACACCATTTTGCATATCTTTTTAGAGCGGAATTCAAAATATAAAAATTAAGAAACATCAGTAGTTAGACTCAAAATCCTTTGTATAACTAAGATTACTTTGTATCAAAACTATTAGCGTTCTAATGAGATTACTTTGTATATGCTTTCAGCGGATCTGTCCTGCATTTTGGTTCAGCTAAAGTCACTATAAAATATATAGTCATATATACATGGCTGAATGATGACAGGATACATGATCCAGAATTGGTCATGTTCTTTCTTTTTGAACCCTTTTTAGTTGGCTATCATATTATTTATAATTAATGATGAAAGCATATTTTTAATAATAATTGATAGGGTATTTAATTAGTGTGGTTAATGAAATATATGATTTTTTTAAGGTAAAGTTATTTTAATATAGGATAGAAGAATATAGAAGGTTTTTTTTTTTTTTTAAATTTGTGAATGTGTTTTAAACAAAATATTAATCTAGTTTTAAGATTTTATAAATAATTTTCATTTTTTATTTTGTTCATAAAAAATTATTTTTCTACTTGTGAAATTTTCACATCATTACTATAAAAAGATCGATTAAATATGAATATCTTAAAACTTAAGGTTTATAGATGACTTTCATTTTCAATCTCAACTCACAAAAATTATACAACCATAATTTATTTAAATAAATAACGACCGAGAGGATAGTTTGATTTACAATCTCCTTAATAATAAGGAATTATGTCCCATAAATTTCAAAACCCGTGAATTAAAAGAAAATTAATAAAAATAAAAATTCTTACACTGAAGGGATAAACCTGACCAAAGCTAGGATGTAAAGAAAGATGGATGGACAAACCTGAACAAAGTGTGGTTTTAAAGAAAGACGGGTTCAGTCAGATGACTTTCTCATTAAATTCGGAAGTTTAGTTTCAAAAAGTCAGACGTAAATCCATAAATTTATAGGTTTATCAGTGTGATGTTCTCTTTCCAAATGTATTTACATTGTCAAAAGTGCGAAATAAATTTTGATCAGTGACTTACTAACTTCCAATTTAAAAGAGAAGAAAATAAAATAAACCATTACTAGATAGAGCGTTTATCCATGTGTTTTCAAAATTTGAAAAGTATTTCTCTTTTTAAGTCTCTCTTTTACTACCAAAAGTGTTCTTAAAGGGCATCGAAATCATGTGCACTTTAAGTCATCCGTCACTGCTCTATTATTTGTCCGTTGTAATGTGATTTTAATTTTTTACACGAGAAAAAAACATAACAGCTTTATTAATCAAGTGCTTGATACAGCATATGGAAAATACCAGTCCTCTACAGCTTGGAGATACCCATACAACTTACAATAATATTCAGTAAAATTCTCAATACCTTGCGGTCAAAATTATCAGATTCAAGCACAAAACTAAAAAAAAATCTCCCAACAACCACTCAATGATAGATTTCGAATCCCCAACGGTAATGATAGATCCAATCTCCAACTATTTCACACATTTCAGGAGACCCTACAAAGCCACAATTTCAGCCCTTAAGTTTGTATCCTCTGCCTGTCCTAGTAAAAAT
Source organism: Pinus albicaulis (assembly GCA_034641835.2). Classification (NCBI taxonomy): domain Eukaryota; kingdom Viridiplantae; phylum Streptophyta; class Pinopsida; order Pinales; family Pinaceae; genus Pinus; species Pinus albicaulis. Next base: position 905,253,786 of record CM076570.1, read on the forward strand.
GATATTCCGCATCAGGACTGAGCTTCATGGGTGCTACACACCCGCAACTGCCACCTTTCTCTATCCCATCAAAAATACCCATTGGGAAATAGTCACCCAAATCTTTGTAGGAGACAACATGCCTGGAGAGACGAGGCATCCATGGACCAATATCCTAAAAATTTCTAATAATGTTTAGACATGTGTCAAGAATGAGAGAGACACTATCCTAAAATATAACAGCATTTGGAGATATCCAAATTCCCCAGATCACATATAGCGGGACTGTCCGAAAGGATCTGTGCCTCCTAAACAAAAAACAATGGATTGTGTAAATAGATTGCCAATTGGAATTCCCTAATATTCCCAATAACCCAACAATGCGCCTCCAAACTTATTTTGCAAAATAGCATCGAAGAAATAAGTGCAGGAAATCTTGAACAACATTTCTGCATAATTGACATCTACCAGGACCAAGATAACCTCTTTTCATCAAATTATTCCATGTGAGAATTTGGTTGAATATAGTCCACCAAGACAATCATTTGAGCTTTAGAGGAGCCTCCCACTTCCACATAGAAATAGTCCAATCCTCAAACGGAGATTTCATAGGAGAACCATAAATGTATAGGTAAAATTCTTTTACAGCTATCTTCACAGTGACATTCCTTCCACCCCAAGTAAGAGAGTCATCCATGTTGGTAATTGAGATTATTCCAGTAACTAATTTATATGTGTATGTTTTCCATTCTAGTTCCAATCCAGCTGGTAGATCCAGGTCCCATGAGTGGGACCATACATGTTCAAGAAATTATTGAAAATTAGTGATTTCTAAATATGCTAGGAAACATATACCCCTTTCGTGTACATATTGAATTATTTGAGGAGAAAGGAAGTTGTTCCCATAAAATCCCTTAATGGAGTCCAATCCAATGTGGAATTTTCTCCCATCTCCAACTTTCCATCGTAAGTTTCCAAATAGCCAGTATTTCGACGATGTCATTCTCCTCCAAATTTATGATTGTCTGCTAGTTTGTGGAGCCCTAGCTTTAACCCAATATTATAGACTACGAAGTCTAAGATTTTTCCATTGAACAACCTCCTACCATATGCCATGAGAGTTAAAATCCCTCCATAGGTTTCTGGAGAGAAGTGCTAAGTTGCAGCACTTAGTGTCTCTCATGCCCCATCCCGCATCTCGTAGGGTTGAGAAAGTGCCTCTAGTCTGCTTAGTTGAATATTTCTTTTGTTTTCAGCACGAGACCAGAGGAAACATGCAATAATGGCATCAATTTTCTTAATGACTGCTGGGGATCAGAAATAAATGCATCCAATATATAGATATCCCCACAAGCACAAATTTGATCATAATGTCTCTGCCACCAAGAGAAATCCATTTGTGGTCCCACATGAATAGCTTACTTTTGACTTTAAGGATCAACCAGCCCCAGTCCACTATTTGGTAGCTAACTGGCCTGAGAAAACAACCCAGTTTCTGGTGATTTTTGAAATGTGGGAAAAATTCTTCTAATATGATATAATCAATGATTTAAGTTGGTTATTAATTAGTCCCGAGGCCCTCCCAATGAAGAGGAAATTTGATAGAAGGATTCCCATTAAGAAATAACCGCAACCCCAAAATAGAGTAAATTGTCAACAAAAAGGAGGTGTGTGGATGAATAGTTCATCAATACCTACATCCATAAATAGCCCCTGTATCTTTTTCTTCTCTAGTACTTCTGCTGAGCTAATCCATGACAATAATAAGTAGGAGGGGAGAGAGTTCACACCCTTGCCTCAAACCCATGGAGATTTTTAAAAAGCTGATAGGGAATCCATTTATTAAGACCGCCACAGAGGCTGATGTCACACAATCCATAATCCACCTTAAATGGATATGATGGAAACAAATCCTGTGAAAGATCAAGCGAAGGAAGTCCCAATCCACGTGGTCATAGGCCTTCAATAGATCAATTTTCTTGAGACAGTCCTTCGATTTTCGAGTTTTAATGGAGTGGATATTTTCTTGGGCTATCACCACGACATCTTGAATTTTACTGTCAGAAAGAAAGCCAAATTGCTCCGAGAAAATATGAAGGGAAAAGATCTTTTTTATTTTGGTAGCTATCATTTTTTTCTTTTTTAAATTACAAATATATATATATATATATATGCTTAAAAACAAAACATCTTGAGGACTGTTATTTTTTTTTTTAGGGATAACGGTAAACAAATAGCATTAAAAACACTTGAAATTTGACCAGAAACTCGACTTGCTTCCATCATTCATATAAGATCTAGGTCCATCAGGTCGAAGAATGAGATAAAAAGTTCCACAGGCCAACTATCCAGCCGTATTCTTATTCGTGGCCATCTCCATCTCATTCTTAGAGTGGAGAATCTCTTGTGTAGTGATATGGCTTTCCATTAAAATGATATTCTCATAATTTACAAATTAGGGAAAATGCTAGCTAAATCATTTTTCTCTTCTATATTATCTTTCATCGAAGCACTAAATATTCCAATAGAGATGATGGCTGGAACATCGGCAATGTTGGATACCTGCTTTATATTATCGATTGCCTTTTATTTCTACTGGCTTATTGTTCGTTTATTTTCTATTTATTTAATTTATTTTTATTTTTATTTTATATATTTTTATATTTATATTTATATTTTTATATTTTTTATATTTATATTTTATATTTTATTGTTTATTTATTTATTTATTATTATTATTATTATTTATTTATTTATGTGGTCATTGGTTATAAAATCAACTAAATAATTAATTAATAAGTTAATTAGTCTATTAATTAATTGAATAAATTAATCAAATATTTTAAGAATAAAATGAGACTAGCCATTATTAATTAATTTGAAAATATAATATATATTTAAAAATAGATAAATAAATAAATTTTAAAAGTCAAACTAGCCCTTTTCCTAACGACTAGTTTAGCCATCTCTACATCTATTTAAACTTAATGTCTTGATCTGATCTCTCACCTAGTCCTAATCATGAACCACACTGGTTGGTTCGAAAGGCGTCGACAATGTTCCATTGCATGTGATTATTACCAGAAGATATTTTACAATTTTTTATGAGATTGGAAGTATCTGAATGCTTCATATTTCATTTCTTTAATAGATGTAAACCCTATTATCCCTTGCTATTTCTTGAAGTATGGTGACCTTATCCATTTTTCTTTTTCACGTAAGCACATAAGCGCAACACATCTTTGGAGTTATGTTTTCTACGAATCTACCACTCCCACCTCTTGTGTTATTCATAGGTAGCTCCATATGTATGGAACGTTTATAGTTTATACACTTTTTGGTTTTATGTATTGGTCATTATATGGACTGTGTATCCATCATGGAGATGATATATTTCATATTGCTGGTTATAAGGGAGCCAAGATGGTCTGAGTAATTTTTATGACTTTCACCATCTGAAGTATGTCTTACATATATCTGAATTTATGTATGTAGTAAAATGTAACTAGATTTTTTATTGTTTTATAATAAAACAACATTTTTTCTTTCCCTGAAAAAAAACCTATTATCCTCATTCTGAATTGTCCATATCGTATTTGTAGCCTTCCTTTTTGAAGCGTCCTTATGAAAAACAATTGTATTTTTATCACTGCTTTTATCCAGGAAATCCTACTCTTAAGACACAATTCATTCACCTGATCCTTATGAATTGTGTTTTTCTCCTTAGGAGACCCATCGCCAGATTATTAAGATGTTCAAAGAATAGACCAGGAAGTGAGGGGTCCATGCAGATAGCCAACTCCTTCTCAATCTCAAAAGGTTCCTTATACTGTGCATCCTTACGCATTCTAATCCAAGCTCAAACCTTTTGTTATGGTATTTTTAGCTTGTTTCCTATGGAATCCATAGGAGATATGTATCTTGGGGATATCGAAATTTGCCAAGATTTTTCCACCAGCTTCCTAAAACCTCAATCTTAATTCCATGAATCATTAAAATTAAAAATAATGGGACAATCACTCTCTTCCACACTCAATTGCAGCATAATGACATCGTGGTCGAATACATCATAGAAGAAATTCAAAGCTTGCAAGTCCACCCATTTCAAAATTTGGGTAGAGTGTACCATAAAAATAGAAAGTCTCTTAGCAATCCCATCATCCCCAGTTTTGCCATTTTTCCAAGTAGGGGATATTGTATCAGGTATTATGTCCCTTATCATCTTTCTATTAAAAAATTCCTTGAAGTATTCTGTAAGAGGGTCCATCTATGCATTTTTTCCCCATCATTCACTATTCTCCAGAATGAAATTCATAACCCTTGCTACAATGGTATGTTAAATGTCCAGTAACCCACTCCCATCAATACTATCCCAAAAAGCCTTCCTGTTACTATATGGCGCATATATGTTTAGAATTTCGATTCAGTAATTTTCTCCAATGTAGTATCTAGATAAGATGATACTTTCTCTTTATTTATAGGCTTTAAATTTACATATCTTTGGATTCCACATGACCGTTAGGCCACCAGATATGTAATTTGCATCAGTTTCACCAACAATCCAAGAGGGACACATTTTCAGCATAATTTTACATGCTTTGTATTTTGAGCACATCGTTTCCTGCAACGATATAATATCAAGTTCCTTCATTATTAAACAACAATTAAGGGATCTAATAGTGTGGGGGGATCCCAACCTCATAATGTTCACACACAAAGTCTTCATTAAGAGATGGATGATCCGAGGTACACTTCTCTAAGGTCTCGAAATTTTCCTCTACCCTTATTGGATCTAACTTCATTTGATGGCCCAGGATCGATGGGAGGACAAAACACCTCCTCTATGTTAAAATATGACAACAGATGTAAATAATGTAATTTTGGGAAAATTTACTTATTACCCATTAGTTGGTTGTATAACGAAAATGAAGTTAAAATAACGAAATAGCCCAGGTTAAATTGGATGGCCCAAGAGGCTTGAGAAATGAGGAGAATAATTCTTGATTAATAGAGTTTCCAATCCCTTGCCCCGTGGAGATTTCCTTGACACCCTGTCAAGGTTTTACCACGTAAATTTTGTGCATTTATCTATCTATGTTTATCTTTCAGTTATAAATTATTTCCCTCTTCTTTAATGTGTTCAAAGAAAAATAAGTGGTATCAGAGCCAGTTAACTGCCAGTAAGGAACGTCAGCTGTGCAGAAGAAAATCTCTAGAGAAACTATAGAGCCGTATGCCAGAGAAACTATAGAGTCGTACGATGTCCATTGGAAGAGCGCTTGAAAAATTGTTATTGAGGGTATTGTGGAGCATGCACCGCGTTGAAAATTTTTGCAAAAGTTTCCAGAAGAGCCTCTCACATACTGCCACCGATGATCACACATGTAGTCGTTGCTGGAAAAAGGTCGTATTAGAGCAGTCTCTGCAGTGGAGATAGGAAGACTCCAAGGGACTGCACCAGATGCTTAGAAAAGTGTGGGAGAGATAAAAACCAGACTTGCCGCTTAGTTCTATCCATCACGGAGAAGTTGAGGCTGACTGTGAAAGCTAGTAAAAAAAAAAAGTCGGTTTTGTTCAACATTGTTGGTAGAAGATAGAGTTGTCGGAGTCACATTATGCCAGGAGGCTGTCTTTTTTTTTTTTTGGTCAAGGAGCTGTGGAGTCCGGTTAATTTAATTTTGTATTCTCTATAAATTGATCTGTTGAGGAAATTTTTTAAATGGTCAATCTCAAAGTTATTTGTTGAATAAAGTTCTAAAATTATGAAACTCTTGGGTGATTTCAGAGTCAATTTCTTTTATGAAATAGAGTTTTAATAATGAAAGAAAAGAAAAAAAAATTAATTCTGGAAACTGGAATAGAGAAGTTTTCTCGCAGAGGAAATTGGAATAGGGTTTTTTTTTTAATAAAGAAAGAAGGGAAAATCAGCAAAAAAAAAAATTAAACCCTAGTTGGAAGTTTAAGTAAGAAGGGAAAACTAGAAATGGCCAAAATGATGAATGCAAAGTTCAAGGTGGAAAAGTTCACCAGAAAGAAAAATTTCACATTGTGGAAACTAAAAGTTAGGGAATTTCTAGTGCAACAATGGTTGCACAATGCATTAGACAGGGTAAAGAAAAAACCTGCAAGCATGACAGATTCAGACTGGGAGGACTTGGATGCCCGAGCCCTCAGTACCATTAGGTTATGTTTGGTAGATGAATTTCTCTTTAATATTGTTGGAGAGAGTACAGCTAAAGGGCTGTGGGAAAAACTGGAAACCTTGTATATGACTAAATCATTGACAAATATAATTTATTTAAGAAGACAATTGTACAGTCTTCAGATGAAGGAGGGTACAAAATTTGTAGAACATTTAAATGTTCTTAATACACTTATTTTCCAGTTGTCAGATATAGAAGTTAAAATGTAGGTAGAAGACAAGGCAATAACCTTGTTGTGTTCTCTGCCCGATTCATAGGACCACTTCGTAACTTCAATCAGTTTGAGAACTGTCGATTCTTTGAAATTTGAATCAGTTGTGGATTCTCTCTTATCTTAAGAAGTTCGAAGGAAATCTAATATTGAGACATCTGCACCAGAAGCCATGATAGCCAGAGGTCAGTCAAAGGAAAGAGGGGAGAAAGCAAGGGGTTTTTCCAGATCAAAGTTAAAGGGTGGCAAGAAGTGTAAATCCAAGTGCTGGTACTGCAATAAACTTGGACACCTCAACAAAGATTTTTGGAAACAGGAGGAGTCAGAAAACCAAAATAAGGAAGAAAATCAGGTTGATTCAGGTATGATTGATGAATTTTTAACTGCTGAAGCCCTACCTGTTTGTAATGTCTCTCAAGATGCTGAAAATTGGCTATTAGACTCTGGTGCTTCTCATCACATGAGTCGACACAAAATTTGGTTTACTTCATATGAAAGTATAAATGGTAGTTATGTTTTTATGGGAGATAATGCATCTTGTCAAACTATTGGGATAGGTAATGTAAAAAATAAAATGTATGATGATACAGTTAAAACATTATCTAATGTTAGGCTTGTACTTTAACTAAAGAAAAACTTGATTTCCTTGGGAGTTTTGGATTCGAATGGGTATAAATTTATAGGTCATAATGGAGTGTTGAAAGTCTCAAAAGGAGACTTGGTAGTTATGAAGGCTAAAAAGGTCGGAAATCTGTACAGACTCAAAGGAAGCACTCAAGTTAGTGAAGCAACGATTGTATCAGAAAAATTAGAAGAATTTTCTCGTCTATGGCATCAACGGTTGGGTCACATGAGTGAGAAAGGTCTTCAGGTACTGATGAACCACAAGTTTATTCCTGATTTGAAATCCTTGAAGTTGGATTTTTGTAAACATTGGGTGTTTGGAAAACAATTTAAACAAAGGTTCAAGACTGGTAATCATAATAGTAAACAAATTTTAGACTACATTCATTCTGATCTGTGGGGACCATCTCCTACTGTGTCTTATGGAGGTGCATTATATTTATTAACATTTATTGATTATTTATCCTAGAAAGTTTGGGTCTATATGTCGAAAAAGAAAGCTGATGTATTTAATGTTTTTAAACAATTTAAAGAAATAATGGAAAATAAAACACACAAATCAATTAAATGTTTAAGAACTGACAATGGTGGTGGATTTAATTCTTTAGAATTTGAACAATTCTATAAGGATGAAGGGATTGTTAGACATAAAGCTATTGTTTATACTCCTCATCAAAATGGTATTGTTGAACGGATGAATCAAACTCTTGTGGAAAGAGACAGAATCATGATCAGCAATGCTAACCTTCCAAAGGAGTTGTGGGTTGAAGCAGTATCTACTGTTTGTTACTTAGTTAACAGATCACCTTCGGTTTCCATAAACTATATAATTCCTAAAGAAGTTTGGTCGGGTCAATATTGCAATTATTCACATTTGAATATTTTTGGTTGTGATGCCTATGCTCTTATTCCTAGAAATTAGTGTTCAAATTTAGATCCAAAATCGAAATGTTGTGTCTTTTTTGGGTATGATTATGAAGTGAAAGGATATAGGTTGTGGGATCCTTCTTCACATAATATAATCATTAGTAGATATGTAACATTTGATGAATATTCTCTTCTAAAATCAGATGTTGGAAAAGTTGAATAGGAGCAGGTATTGCCAAATCAGCAAATTCAATTGGAGACTAATCTTTTTCCAGAAAGTCAAAAGGAAGGAGAGACTTCTGATGAAAAAAGTGGATAAGCAAAGGAAACTGGAGAAATTCCAGAACCAATTAAGCAACCAGTGAATCTAAGAGGGTCTACAAGGGAAAGAAAAACACCCAAAAAGTATGAATATTCTGCTTCATCTTTTGCATTGATTACTGACGATGGGGAACCTTCTTGTTATCAGGAAGTAGTAGATGATGTAGATAAAGAGATATGGAAAAAGGCTATGGAAGAAGAAATGGATTCCTTAGCCAAGAATAATACCTGGGATCTTGTAGAACTTCTGGAAGGGACAAGTGTTGTTAGGTGAAAATGGGTCTTCAAGTTGAAGAGAAATGTTGATGGAAGTATTGAGAGGTATAAGGCAAGGCTGGTTGCAAAAGGATATTCTCAGGTTGAAGGTATTGATTTTCATTAGATTTTTTCACCAGTCATTAAACTTGTTTCTATTCATACTGTGTTAGCACTAATTGCATTACTTGATCTTGATGTAGAACTGTTAGATGTTAAAACAACCTTTCTTCATGGTGATTTGGATGTATATATATATATATATATATATATATATATATATATATGGAGCAGCCAGAAGGCTTTGTACAAGGTCGCAGCAGAAGATTAGTTTGCAAGCTCAGGAAATCATTGTATAGCTTGAGGTAGTCACCCAGGAAATGGTACAAGAAATTTAATTCCTTCATGGTGAGCTAGAATTTTATCAGAAGTGAGTATGATCATTATGTATACTTCAAAAGTTTCAATGACATATTCGTTATCTTGGTGTTGTATGTTGATGATATTCTTATTTCAAGAAAAAGCATAGAAGAAATCAACAGGTTAAAGGCTGAGCTCTCTAGGATGTTTGATATGAAGGATCTTGGAGTGGAAAAACATATCTTGGGCATGGAGATACATAGAGACAAGAAGAATGGTAAGCTTTGGTTATCACAATAGAAGTATGTGAAGAAAGTACTTGAAAATTTCGGTATGAATAATTTGAAACCTGTTAATGTTCCATTAGCTTCCCATTTTAAGCTTTCTTCAGATTTAAGTCCTAGAAATAATGAATAAAAGAAGTATATGTCTCGTGTACCATAGGAAAATGTGGTAGGAAACTTAATTTATGCGATGGTATCTAAAAGACTTGACATTTCACATGTAGTTGGAGTTGTCAGCAGGTTCATGGAAAATCCATGAGAAGAACATTGGTGAGCAGAGAAATGGGTGCTTCGGTATTTGAAAGGCACAATTGATCATTGCATCAGCTTTGATGGTGGTGAAGGTTCAATCTGCGGATATGTGGATTCTGATTATGCAGGTGATTTGGAAAAAAGGTCTACTATAGGTTATGTTTTTACTCTTGCAAGTGGAGCAATCAGCTGGATGTCAAAGCTTCAAGAGATAGTTGCTTTGTCCATTACTGAAGCAAAATATATAGCTGCCTCAAATGCCTATAAAGAGGTAATCTGGTTAAAAGGTCTACTTGATGAGATTGGAAGGACATAGGAGAAAGTGAATGTATTCTGTGACAGTCAAAGTGCTATTCATTTGGCTACAGATCCAACTTATCACAGCAAGACCAAGCACATCGATGTAAGGTATCACTTTGTGAGACATGTAATCGAAGGTGGCAAAGTAGTTCTCAAGAAGGTTTTCACATAGGAAAATCATGCAGATATATTCACGAAGCCATTTACAGTAGAGAATCTGAGATGGTGTCTCGCTTCTCTTGGCTTGCAAAAAAGATGATGAATGGGCATGGGAAAGGGATTAGGAAAATTGTTGTCAAGGTGGAGTTTGTTAAAATTTGACAACAAATGTAAACAATGTAATTTTGGGAAAATTTACTTATTACCTGTTAGTTTTTTGTATAACGAAATGAAGTTAGAATAAAAAAATAGCCCAAGTTAAATTGGATGGCCTGAGAGGCTTGAGAAATGAGGAGAATGATTCTTGATTAATAGAGTTTCCAATCCCTTGCCTCGTGGAGGTTTCCTTCACACCCTGTCAAGGTTTTACCACATATATTTTTTGCATTTATCTATCTGTGTTTATATATAATTACTGATCTACATAGTTATTTTTTGTGTTCTAATATATTTTTAATTTCTTCCTAATATAAACTACTTCATATTCCATTTCTTTCATCGTATTAGGTCTAAGAAGCACCTTATTCACTGATAATTCCAATGGATAGAATATTACATTTCTGGACATATAAAGCCTCAAATCCAGAGTCATCTTAAATGATTCTTTGTACCCATTATTGTAGGAAAATTCTACGAAAGGTAGAAACTCTTCACACCTCTTAGGTTGACACATGCCATACATCCTGAGCATGTCATCCATCACCCTATTTACTCTTTTAGTATGTCCATACATTTGAGGATGATATGTTTTACTAAATTCCATCTCTATTCCTAGGTCAACAAACAATGCTTTGTAAAACTTTGAGGTGAACTTTGCATCTCTGTATGAGATGATTTTCTTGGGTAAACCATATAAATTTAATATTTCTTTCATGAAATTTGAGCGATATCAATTTCATTTTGGGTAGGCTTTATATCTATAAAATGAGCTACTTTACTTAGCTTGTCCACCATCACCATTATGGAATCATGTTGTATTGATGTCTTTGGTAATCTTGTGATGAAATTCATAGAAATGACTTCCCACTTCTATTTAGGAAAGGGGATTTCTCGTAACAATCTCACTGGATGTTAACACTCCACTTTCACTTAATAGCACTCCAAACATATAGAAATATACTTAGAAATGTCTTATTTTATGCTTTTCCAATAGTACATACTTTTCATAGATGTTATAATTTTCTAATAACCTAGATGGCGTAAATAAGGTCTTTTATGAAAATCATAAGAGATGAGCTTCTTCACATCACCCATATAAGGTATATCCCACCTACCTTTAAAATTCAACAAACCATCATTTGTTATTGTTTAATACTTACTCAATGCTCCTTCAGCTTGTAGTTCATTTTGTAAGCACTCCTTCACCTGCTAGTAATGCACATCATTATGCATTTCCTCTCTAACCATTTTCCTTCATATTTACCTCAAAAAAACCAATTGCTACCACATGAGCCACTTGTAGCCTTTTACTAGGTGCATATATTAATTTGTTTTCATTTCCTTTGATATATTTTATTTCAAAATAAAATTAACCAATCACGGCTAGCCACCTTTTCTGTCCTGAATTTAGCTTTAGTTGTTCAAATAAATACCTGAGCCCTCCATCTCCTGACATTAAAACAATTTTTTTTTCCAGTAAATAGTTCCTTCACATTTTTAATGCATGCACTATGATTTCTAACTCCAAATAACGAGTGACATAATTTCACTCATGTTCATTCAAATACCTTGATTTGTAACAAACTACCTATCCTTCTTGTATTTTGACTCCACTGTGCCCATTTTTGTAAGCATCTATGAAAACCACAAAATCTTATTATGGATATAGTATCCTCAATATTGAGAAAATGTTTTAATTTCTCAAAAATGGTTGCACACTTTGGTGTCCATTGGAATTTAGCTCATTTTCTATACAACGATGTGGTTGAATGCCCAATTTTTTAGAAATTCTAGATAAATATATGATAATAAAAATATCATCCCATAAAGGATCTGACTTCTCCAACATCTGGAGGAGTAGGATACTCCATGATAGCTTTTATCTTCTAGAGATATAATACTACTACTTCATTAAAAATAATGTGTCCTAAATACTCAAATTGTGATGTAAATAAACATTAGAGGAAATTTCAGCCTAAAAATTCCCATGAAATTTTCACGCACATAATATGTAAACCAATCAAAATCCTTTAAATTTAAAAAGAGGTACATGTAAATATTTTGCAGGAAAAAAAGAAAACTACTTTTTTTTAATTGTATTTTTGGCTTATCTCCTTTTAGGTTTACTCAAATTTCAATTTTAGACACTAGTTGGATGTGGAATCAGATTCCACATACAACGAGTACCCATTATGCGTACTTTTGAGAAGGCCCACATTGATAAAAATTGCAGATACGATTATTAATGTATCTGGAATTTTTTATCAATTTGGGTATACTCAAAAGTATGCATAATGGGTACTCGTTGGATGTGGAATTTGATTCCACATCCAACGAGTGTATACACTTTAAATTTGATTAAATCTATAAGGATATAAGCTAAAAATATAATTACAAAAAGTAGTTTTCTTCTTTTCCCTCCAAAATTCATAACTTATTTTATTATTTTTCCTTAGGAGGCAAATTTTAGGCTGAAATTTTCTCTAATGTCACATTTTTTGAGGTTGTCATAAACCTTGTGCTTTCTTATCACTTACAAAAATGCTTTCAAATTTTCCCCATGTTCATCCTTGACATTAGAATAAACAAAAACGACATCCACAAATACTAGTACAAACTGTTCCAAATATGGATTGAGAACATTATTCATTAAGCACGTAAATGTTACTGGAGCATTGGTGAGTTCAAATGGTACCACCAAAAATTCATAATGCCCATATCTAGTTTAAAAGTTGTCTTGTGGATGTTGTTATCCTTAATTCATACTTGATAGTTCCTATATCTTAAAACTCCTCTCGGCTAATCAAATAAGTCATCAATCCTAGGAAAAAGATACTTGTTCTTGAATGCATATCTATTTAACTTCTTCTAGTTGATGCACGGTGTTAATGTGCATCCTTTTTCTTCACAAATAGTATTGGAGCTCCCCAAGGTAATGTGTTGGATCTGATGTATCCCTTGTCCAAAATTTCCTTTAACTACAATTTTAGCCTCACTAGATCCAATGCGTTGATGTGATATAAAGCCTCTGACACTAGTGTTGATTGTGGTAATAATTCAATCAAGAAATTAATTTATCTTCATTGAGGGAATATTGGAATTTCCTTAGGAAACACATCACTAACTATTTTAGCATAGGGTACTCTTCCATTCTATATTTGTTATCCTCTAATTCATTGGTTACCTAAAGAACATATATCTCACACCCTTTCTGGCTACACCGCTTCATCTATAGTCTGATATTTTTTTGATAGTCATGTAGAAATTATAAAAAGAATATTTATACTAATGGATTCAATCCGATCATTCAATATTCTAGAGCAAGATACTGAATCCTTCTACAATTAATTTGTGGAAATTAGACACGATCGCACAATCAAACCAAGTAAAAGAAAGAATAAAATCAATCGCATAACACATATATTTTTCCTGGGAAAAGCTTGTTGCTAAAAACCCCTCTATTATTATTGTATAATCAAGCAAGGAATCATGAAAGAATACAATTCTTCTCACAAGAGTCTATTGCACTCTACCAATTATCTTACACTAATCTGGACAAAATCGACCAACACTTAACCAATTTCCTGCCTCTGCTCAGCCTCCCTTTCTTGTGCAATTCTAATAACAATTGATCCCTATTAATTCGGAAATTAAACCTTCCAAAACTGTGTAATACATCATGGACAATCATATGGTTGTCTAATTGTGTGCCGAAAATTTAATAATAATACAACTGATAGATAACATCCCTTTCATCTCTGTCTCAACTCGGTGTTCATCAAAACTGACATGCATGCAACTATTAATAGTAAATCATTAGTCACTTGATAGATCACTACATATGAATTAAATATGATTTAATTCACTTGACCTCTCACTAGTGCAACAATCAGTTACAACTAGTTAGACTGACTTTAAATCACTTAATTGAGTTAACTGATTTCTCATGCATTAAATTAATACACTAACTAGAACTTGGGCTCTAAAACAAATAGAATCACTCTACAGGCCTCACCAACCACCCTCAACTCTGATTCCATGATCTAATTGAGTCTATCACACTCAGTTAACTATTAGAAGTGATTATGAGATAAGATTACAATTTATTTTCCTATTTAATTAAGGGAAAATTAAATTAGACACAGAATTCTTGTTGACTTTTCAACACTCCCTCTCAACAAGAAAGGGATTATCAGCTACCCCAATCCTGCCTCTGTGGTATTCAAATTTTCTCTTGGCAAGTGGCTTCGTTAGAATATCTGCATCCTGATCCTCCGTGGGAATGTATTGAAGTAACATAATGCGTTTCTAAAAACAATCTCTGAGATGGTGGTACCAGATGTTAATATGCTTGGACCTCACATGGAATATTGGATTAACTGAGAGTTTTATGAAACTTTAGTTATCACAATGTATCACTATCGAATCCATCTGATGACTAAAAAAACCAACAAGTATCTTCCTCATCGAAATGGCCTCACATGTCGCTTGACTGGTTGTGATGTACTCTGCCTCGGCTAAACTAAGTGCAACTGATCTCTTCTTCCTATTGTACCAAGAAACTGTTGTTGATATTATGTTGAAGATCTATCCTGGTGTGCTCTTCATGTCTGAAGGATTGAGTTCCCAATCTGCATCGGAGAAGCCTTGAAGCTTCACTCCCTCTGTCCATTTGTACCATAATCCATACTCTGTAGTGCCCCTATGATATCTAAAGACATGCTTGCCCCCTTCCAAAAGAGCTTGGTCAGCTTAACCATAGCTTGACTAAGCTCGTTAACTACGTATCATATGCCTGGTAGTGTGTTCACCAAGTACATGAGTGAACCCACAAGTTGCGTGTAAATAGTAGCATCCACTACCTCGCCTGAAGTAGCATCCCCCTTCCTCCAGTTTCCTACAAGAGGAGTCTTCATGGGTTTACAACTCTCCATGTGAAACTTCCTTAGAATCTCTTTGGCATGCTTTCCTTGAGAATCAAATTTCTCCCCAGCCCATTACCATATCTCCAAACCAAGGAAATAGTGAAGGATTCCCATGTCCTTCATCTCAAACTCTCTTGAAAGATCTTCTTTGCAAGAAGTTGTGATTTGCTCTATCACCTGTCAGAATAAGATCATCAACATAAAGTATGATAATCAAAATATTACCATCAACCACAATTTGGTATAGGTTCACATCCGCTTCACTCTTTGTGAAGTCCAATCTGGTGAAATAGCTTCCAATCCTAGTGTACCAAGCATGAGGTGCTTGCTTGAGCCCATACAATTCTCTCTTGAGTTTGCACACATGGGACTCCCTGTCAAAGGTTTCAAAACCTTATGGCTGATCAATGTACACTTCTTCCTCAATAAATCCATTGAGAAATGAAGTCTTCACATCCATTTGATGTATCTTCCAACCCATATGCACTAAGAGTGCAAGGCTAGATATAATCGATTAGTACCGTGCAACTGTTGCAAAAGTCTTCTCATATTCAATCCCCTCAACCTGTGAGAATCACCATGCTACAAATATAGCCTTTTACTTCTCCACATTCCCATCTGCTACCTGCTTCACCTTATAGATCCATCTCGATCCAACCACTGACTTCTTGACTGGTCTTGGGACAACTTCCCATGCATTGTTCCTGACGATGCATTCATACTCCTCAACCATGGCGTCAACCCAAGTTGGTTGTTGCATTGCTTCCTCAAAAGAGGATGGTTCAGTCAAAATACATTTGCTCATAAGAGCCATGTATTCGTTATACCTGTATGGTGATTTTCTCTGTCTGCGTTGTGATGTAGGTGCTCCTACATGTTCTGTCACGTCAAGTCTCAATCTGTCAGTTGTTGTGGTGTGCCTCCTACCGCTTCTGGTGGATGGCTCAGCATGAGTGGTTTCTACCACTCCATGATCCTCCTCATGTGGCTGCTCCACATCTTGAGGTTCATCCTTTGGAACCAAAAGTTCCTCATCTGCATGCAAATCAAGCTCCCTCTCAAGGGATAATCGCATGGCTTTCTCCTCATCAAATTTTACATCCCTTCTAACATCTGGCATCCTATTGTTCAGAAAATACACCTGATAGTTGTCAGGAGTATCAGTTTACCCCACAAATATCCCAATATTTGTTATTGGTTCTAGCTTATTTCTGGAATCTTTGGTTACATGGCAATAGACAGATGTGCCAAAAGTTTTAAAATATGAAACGTCAGGTTTCTTACCAGAAAAATCCTCCTCTGGTGTACTCATGCCAAGTATTTGACGAGGAATATGGTTCTGCACAAATAATGTTGTGTTGCATGCCTCCACCCATAGATGCAACAATAGGCCCTAGTCATGTAACATAACTCATGTCACACCCACAATTGTTCTGTTATTTCTTTCTGCAACCCCATTTTGTTGTGGGTTATGAGGTGCAATCAACTCTCTTTGAATTCCTTCTTTGGCATATAAGTTCTCAAATTCATTGGAGATGTACTCACCACCATTGATACTCCTTAGATCCTTCACCTTATTCCCTGTATCTTTCTCAAACAGCGCTTTGAACTCACAAAATTTTGAGAACGTCTGATCTTTATTCTACATGAAGTAGATCCAACACTTTCTAGAAAAATCACATAATACCCGTGCTTTGATATATAAGCTAAATATTTCTCTTCTCGAGAAATTATCTGGAATATGCATTGTGTCTTTATTTGGCATACACTCTCCATGCTTTGAAAATAATTCATTCATCCATGACATAGAAATATTTGGTAATGACCCAACCTCCCATTTATAATGTACTTCTGAATAATATGTGGGATCCTTTTCCATTTTTTCTTGGTTTCTTGACAAACGACAATTACCAATTTAATGCAAGCAGCAAAAATCCTTGAGAGAGTTCACTCAAATGTGTACTTCCCCATGGTACATCCCTTGCATGTGTCTATCTATGCAAGAGTATCCTTTGGAAGCTCGATAGAAATCTTTTGCATGACCTTCAAAGCACTGTGGTGTAGATGGCCCAATCTCTTGTGTCGTAACTTACCCTCATCCTGGCTCACCATTCTATCTGCTTTACTCATCAATGATGTGCAACCATTTACATCAAGTTTGTAGAGTTTCTTCACACGAACCCCAATCTTCTTAACCTGTCGTGTGGCTTTGTGACAAAGGAATTATTTCCTTTCACTGAAAACCACATCATATCCTCTATCCTCCAAAATAGCAACTGAAACTAATTTCTTTTTCAACCCTGGTACATGCATGACATTTTTTAATAAGAAAGTTTTACCTGATTGTCTATAAAGCAGCTGTACCAATCCCAGTAGTGCTATACCTCTGGTCATCACCCATATCGATGTACATTTGAATATCCTTCTCCTCCAAGCTACTAAAGAGTTCTTTGTATCCTGTCATGTGGAAATATGCACCACTATACAAGTACCACACTGATCTGATCGCACTAAAAACCATGCATGCGATGAGTGAGAAGTCTAACTCAAACTATGATGCCAAAGCATCACATGATACAGATCCTGATGCCTTCTTGTTGTTCTTCTTCTTTTGTGGACAATTAGTGGCATAATTTACATGCTTGTGACAATGAAAACATTTCACTCTGGACATGTCACGCTTCTTGACTTCTTTGCCAGTCTCAGATTTGGAATAGGATTTCTTTCCCTTCCCCTTATTTTCCTTACCATCCAAGGCGCAATTTTCCTCATCATCTATTTTGGATGAGGATTCGTTCCTCGTATTCTGCTTGAATTATTCTTGTAAAAAATCCGACCAAATCCATTGCCAATCTAGTAGCTCCTCCCTCCCATTGACAGAGTCCTAATAATTATGAAAGCTCTTGGGAAGGCCTAGAAGTGCTAGGCTCACCAGGTCATCATCTACTACTATAATCCCGACACTTCCAAGCTCATCTCGACATTGGATGAAATTGATCAAGTATTTCGAAGTAGTGTTGCATTTCTCCATTTTGATTTTCTTGATCTTTTCCTTCAGTGCCAATTTTTTGTGGTCAATATTGTTATAAAATAGCTCTCTCAAGGCCTTCCACATTAAATATGGTGTCTCCTTTCCATGGATACTCGAGACAATGTGATCTCGAACTCCCTCTAATAATAGCCTCGTCACCTTCGCAACCTTATTTTGCCAAGCATCAAGAAGATCGAAGTCTGCTGCTGCAGGCCTTCGAATATCACTGTCGATAAATTATTTCAACCCGTTGTCCTCCATAACTGCCTCCATTCTATATTTCCATGCAATATAATTAAAAATTCCCTTGAGTGCATATTCCAATATTAATCCATCTACCTGTCACACCAAAGAATATTTTTTCAAATTCGAATGTTTTTTAGCACAAACTTAATTTCTTCTCCACTATAGTGATTTCTAGTGCTCTGATACCATGTAGAAATTATACAAACAATATGTATACCAATGGACTCAATATGATCATGCAATATTCTAGAGAAATATATTGAATCCTTCTACAATTAATTTGTGGAAATTAAACATGATTGCACAATCACACCAAGTAAGAGAAAGAAGAAAATCAATCGCACAACACAAATATTTTTCCTGTGGAAAGCTTGTTGCTCAAAAACCCTCTATCTTTACTGTATAATCAACCAAGGAATCATGAAACAATAAAATGTACTCTTCTCACAAGTGTCTGCTACACTCCACCAACTGTCTCACACTGATCCAGACAAAATCGACCAACACTTGCCAATTTCCTGCCTCTTCTCAGCCTGCCTTTCTTGTGCAATTCTAAGAATTTTTTTTCCTCTTAATTAGAAAATTCAACCTTCCAAAATTGTGCAATACATCATGGGAAATCCTATGATTGTCTGATTGCGCACTGGAAATTTACTAATAATATAACTGATAGATAACATCCCTTTAACCTCTGTCTCAATTGGGTCTTCATCATAACTGACATGCATGAAACTATTAATAGTAAATCATCAGTCACTTGACACATCACTGCATGTGAATTAAATATGATTTAATTCACTTGAACTCTCACTAGTGCAACAATGAGTTACAACCAGTTAGACTAACTTTAACTCACTTAATTGAGTTAACTGATTTCTCATGCATTAAACTAATACACTAACAAGAACTTGGAATCTAAAACAAGTAGAACCACTCTACATCCCTCACCAACCACCCTCAACTCTAATTTCATGAGCTAACTAATTCTATCGCACTCAATTAACTATTAAAAGTGATTATGAGATAAGATTGCAATTTATTGTCCAATTTAATTAAGGGAAAATTAAGATCAACACACATTTCTTGTTGAATTTTCAACAAGTCACAGCCTTCCTTATCCCTTGTAGTGTCACTTTATACCGTTCATCATTGATGAAATTCCATCAATTTTCTATAACAATTGATTTTCATCTTATGGATAGCAAGTCAATCCATGCCAACTAATATGACATATGAACCCAATGGAAATATGATCAAGTCTACCAATGTGAGCATGCCATTTAGCATTATTAGGCATGGCTTCACCATCTCTTCAACTCTCCTCTTAATTACCATGGCCAACTATACTAGCCACAACTTTTCATGTGATATCTTCTACAATGCACACTTCGTTACAACTTGTGGACTTAAATAAATGAAATTAGAACCCGATTCAATCAAAACTGAAACAGGTTGGTTATTGACAATACCTTCCATCATGATCATTGATTCTTGGTGATTAGCCTACCTATTGTCCATCCCTACATAAATTCAGGGCATAATCAAAGCCATATCATTCACAAACTTCATTTCTTTCACATTATAGAGCTTTTAGCTACATTTTCACTGTGGATAGTCTCTTTGCCCATGGTTTTTTGCATAAGTCAAACAAATTAAATATTCTATGTTGGAAGTAGTATGTTTTGCGGGGCCTATCCCTTAAAACAAGTGGTAGAATTCACAATCCTCCCAACTAATTGAGGTCTTGAAACTATTTTACTTTTTCCTTTAAATTTGGACTCCCTTTTGCCTTATAACTAGTTTTGAACTCAACCTTATGTGTAGAATCTTCATAGAAGTACCTCTTTTTCTGAATGGTATCCTCCACATTTTTCAGGTAATTAAACTCTATTATATCATTTAATTCCTTTGTAAATCCATTGAGATGCGTTTGGATTTTTCACCTTCTAATATCTCATGTAAGGCATGTACCTAAATAACTATGGGAATCTACGGGTGCATTCCTCAACGGTCAACTTTCATTTTCTTTTCTCATAGAATTTATTCACCTCGTTGTCATAGTACCTTTCACATAGGTACTTCTCGAAGAAATATCTTCCAAATCTCCTTTATTACACCACATTCTCCCTAATGTTCTTGAAAAGTATTAGGTCTTCCCACCATGTATCACCTTTACCTATCGAGCTGAAAGTGGCTACTCTTTCCTTCATATTCTTAGAATAATGATGTACTTTGAAATAATACTCCATTCCTAGTAACCATTTCATTAGTTAATGGAATTATCTTTGGATATCACCATAAAATTCATCTCCTAAATAGATTTCCAATTATATAAAGTTTACCTCAATCTTACTTCTAGATTGAAAGTTATTCCCTTTCAAAGATTACCCATTTGACTCATGTTGCATCAATAATAAGTTTCCACATGGAACCCATTTGAGACCCATGTGGTCTTCCCAATTCAACTATGATACCTCCATAGCAGCTACGCAGATTCATTAGTGTATCCATGGGAGGTGCCACACCAAATTCACGCATGAGTCCCACTAGGCTTGAATTCTTTGCACAAATCATGAAATTTATATCTAACTCTAAGTAATATCATGTAGGACACAAATTTTTCACTTTGGAAGACTCCCTAGATCCTCCAAATCCCGTGACTACCTCTTGCTTGCAAATACATATGATCTTAGCCCACAACTAGGCTTCTTGGTGCTACGTCTAGGTCTACTTCCCTGGATGTTCTATATTATCAAATGCATATGCTTCTTGCGAGAGGATATAGACCCATGCTATGATATCGCAAAAGGTTGCCACCCTAGATATCATTTGAAATCCAAGCCATGTCCATATATGGCTTATTTCCTTCATGCTCCCAAAATAGGCCCCAATTTGGATATTACTTGTCTTTCTCTTTTTCATAAGATATATCGATCAATTTGAATCTAGTACCTCTATGTAAATGAAAATGGTAAAAAAATCCGAAGGTCCTGACCCCCCTGGATACATCTATCAAGTCTAAAATGTATACAACCCATATACAAACTTTCGTTGAAGCTTCATCCAACCTTGGATACAAGTCAATATATCTACAATATGCATACTTATAAATTCAAAAGAATTTCCAAGGACTTTACCCAAGCTTCCCCTTGATGCATAGTGTTGCTCAAAGAATTATCATATACTAGAAGGAAACCTTCATTCCAACTCTAACATCCAAGGAAATATTCATGGACATGATTCAATAGATTGACTCATCAACATGCCTACAACGAGGCATCACAACCAATTTAGCCATAACTAATAGTGATATGTAAATACAAATATATATACACTATAATATCCTAATAACAAGTCCCAATAAGGACTCCAATAGATCAGTTGATGTATTGTGCATGGGAAACTCATCACCCCTTTAACGGTAGAAAAACTGACATGAATAACCAATCATAGTTTGTTAAAAACTATATTATAGTAAGTAATGTAATTTCATACTCAGTAAACGTTTAACTGAGAATCTTAACAATTCAGGCATAACCATGTATGCAGCTCCATAACTGAAAATAGTAACAACACATGCACATAGATGCATCCAACCTCTCATAACCATGAAAACATATAAATAACATCTCAACTAAGAAAAACAAGAATAAACATTTATCCATAAACCATTTTTCCACAATCATTATTAATAAACATAATAATATCATGCTTTATTCATAGTGCAACATGAGTGCAAGTAACCACACCTATATGCATAGCTTTAATGACTAGAAAATAAGGGAAAAAACTTCAATTCTCCACCAAACCATATTCCAATTGCACTATAACCTTTCTTACAGTTGACCAACCGAAGCAAGATTCATATTTTGAGGAGTTGAACACTCAAGGGGTATTCACAGTAGTCTTGTGAATCAAATGACTTGAGAATATAGAGCGTGCAGTGCTCATTCCTCCAATATGGTAGGAATCCAAAGCACATAGTAGCTCCACCAAAATAAAACATTTCAGGAAATCTAGAGCACGCAATGCTCCACTCAAAAATCACTATAGGAATTCAGAGCCCATGTTGTCTCTGCTCGATTCACACTACAGGAATCCAGAATCGATAGTTCATCCACTTGCATTCCTATACGAGTCTAGAGAACACCATTCCTCCACCTTATAACTTTCACAGGGATCCATATATTTCCTTCAAAGTCTCCACCTATGAAAACAACACAAGAACTCCCAGAGTACACAACGTGTCCACTTGCTAAGTAGGACCTTCGAGTCCACCTCACTCCACCTCCTTAACAAAACTGTTGATCAGCGGTTGTCATTGATGTCAACCCAAGAAGCACTAGGGGTTAACCCAATATTTCATGGGAATTTTAACCTACCAAATTAATATATTATGGGTCAATAATTATTTTGATGGTTTCTACTTGTCGAGATGTTTCCATTGATATATGGCACGCCATGTAATTCTTCACGGTTTGAGAGATATTCATGTTTGAAGTTTGTATCCCCAGTTAGTGGGCTAAAACCCCACGGGGTTGGGGCATGGGTCATTGAAAAGTCATAATTAATATTTTTTAATCTCCTAAAATCCCTCCCACGTTCACTTGTTGAAGACCCTCTCAACCTAATAATTTATATAAATTGTGATCTTCATTTCCTCCTTAGGAAAGGGATTTCACCATATGAAACATGTCATTGTGGAATTTTAACTCTAACTTTCTTTGTACGAAGTTTCAGAAGCTGAAATTTTTATGAGGCGAAGCCAAAGTCCTGAGGAAGCTGCTGTAAAATTTTCAAATCAAGGTGTGCAATATTTTTGGAAATATGATCTGTGGAAATCAGGGTTTTTGCAGGCTCTTGAAATTCATCTCAAAGAAGTGACCGTGGTAAAATTGTCATAACTCTCTCTTTGAGTACCGGATTGGAATTCCGTAAGAAGTGAAAGATAGTGCACAGAATTTAGTTTTCACTCTATCAATTTCAAGTCTGAATGAAGAAACAATGACATGTAGCACGCCATACAAGTTAACTCTGCTGAAATAGTCCATAATTAGGGAATTGTGAGAGATTGGGTATAACTCTCTCTTGAAGAATCCAAATTGGTTTAGACCTATGGAATTGGAAAGGCGACTCAGAGGACTACTACAGGACTAAAAATTAGATATTGAGGATTTGAAATAATAGAGATACACAAGATTCAATTTCGAGCTCCTAGAAGGCAAGAAAAAGCTAGATCATGTGTTGTCAAGGGTTGCAAAGGACCAGACTTTCTATGGCAGCAAAGCAAAGCAAGGTGCAGCAAAAGGTAGCATGACAAGAGCAACAACCAAGGCACATAACAGCAGCAATAAGTTCATCATATGAAGTCTTCAAGTGGGTAGCACTGCATACAATCATTGTACTTAGTCATTGTAAATATATTATTGTACAAATTGTACTGGTGTCTATCTACCAAGGGTTGAAGAGGTAGTGTTGGGAGGTATAGGATCATCATTAGGTGGTTGTGTCAAAGTTGGGTTTACGGTCTAGTATATCTTCTTCTTCTGCATCATTATATATCATTGTAAAGTGGACCATTTTCCCTGGTACGGGAGTCCATTCTTATTTTATTCTTCTACAGGGTGGTAGGGTGGTGCTAGGGTGAGTTGTAGTTCATTGGGTGTTGGGGCATCCGTTCAGTTGACTACTGAAGAATCTCAGGTGTTGGAGCATCCATCCAATGGGAGTTGGAGAAGAATTTTTTTCTAGATTCTAGGAAGTTGGAGCTTTATTTTCAATCGGAGTAGAATATTAAAGAATTATTAGAAAAGCATTAGGTGGTTTTTGTCCCGGAGTGGGTTTCCACCTTAAAAACTATGTGCATTTGTGTTCCTCTTTTTGCTACTATCATTGTACAAACACTGATAATAATTGAATATTAACTAATTCTCTAGCTGAAAGGAATATTGATTCACCCCACCCCTCCCCCCCCTTCTCAGTATTTCCAACAAAAATATCTTCATGTTCACACCATGCTCCTTAACCTGTTTTCAAGATTGTGCATTCGTTGTGTCTTAGTTCCTTTTTCATTAGTGAGTCCTCTCGCTTTGATATCACATTTTAGGTTTGCACTTAAGTTAATGTTACACTCTTTTTTCTGGATTTTTTTTTCAAGATTAATCAGATGATTATTTTTTGGTTGACATTTTGAACCAACTAATGTGGTTCATCCTCAGTACAAACATGAAAAATCCAATCTATCCATACGTTTAAATAGCCAAGATTCATTAAGCTCCAAATATTAACTTTGGATAAAGTCAAATGGGATTAATAATATGTAATTAGTAAATGAAAATTATGATTAATAATATTTGTAATTTTTACCAAGAAATAAAAATTTCCATTATATATGAAAATATTTATTTTATAATGTATAGTTAGTAAAAACAATACATTAAAGAAAAAAATACATATATATATATATATATATATATATATATATATATATATATATATATATATATATATATATATATATATATATATATAGATATATATATATATATATATATATATATATATAGATATATATATATATATATATATATATATATATATTAACATTTTAATATCATAATACTGGGCACATTTAAGGATTGGGCTATATATAACTGGGTTTATTAGTCAGTGGGTTTTTTACATCTCGATGACAAGGCCCACATTTAAGAGTCGCCACTGTGTCTAAATGGGCACATTTGCATATTTCCTGTCTGGCTTACGTAGAATATTTATATGCTCACATGGATGGTTTGGAAGAATTTTTGGGGGGTCTAGAGCAGACATGTCCACACATGAGGCCCTTATTAAGGCTACGATGGTAGTGGAAGGCAGTAGGAAACTCTATCCACATAATGCCATGTACGACACCTCCTCGAATCCTCTGGAGGAACAACATGTCACATATGGCACAATATACCAAACTCAGACAGGAATTTCCGAACATCCATCTGTCGATCCGGGTTCACACAGGGCCTATCGTTCTTAGAAGAGTGCTAAACCTTTCAAGCGTGTAGAAATTATACAATAAGCATGTATATCTTGGATTCACCTGATTAAAAAATGTACTAAATTTAAATATTGAATCTCTTCTACAAATGTTTTGCGGAATTAAAAACGTAGTCACTAATCACATAAGCATGAAGAAAGATCAATCACACACAACATAGATAATTTCTTGGGGAAAGCTTACAGCTAAAAACCCCACTATCTTCTATTGTATATTATATTCATGGATCATGAAACAATTGCATACAAAAATATTCTCACAAGAGCTCTCAGTACATCAACTAATTGTCTCACATTGTCATACAAAAATTGGCAAATCCTTTAGCCAATTTACTGTCTCCAGACAACCTACCTTCACTGCACAATCCATGCTGAATGCAATCCCTAAATTGATGAAATCATGCCTACCTTTAATGTGCAAGTATCATGGGAACCTCCAATGTGTGTGTGCTTGCATGTGTGTGTTATCACTCTAAAAATTTCCAAGAGTTGTTATATGCGTTAAAAGGATATATCAAAGGTAACTATCAACCACTTTTGGAGATTAGGATCTAGCCTTCCTAAACTCAGAGAGGGCTCTCTCTTAATGATTTAACTTTTTTGATTTAATAGATTTTAGGTTAGTTGTGTTTTTTTAATTTGCATTTATTTTGATAGATTGGTGGAATTAATTATTTATATGAATAGGTGCCTTTCCATTTTCGATTGGGATATGGAGTCAATATACTTTGAAAACAGAACAGAATCAAATTATAAAGGAAGTGTTACAGGGCAGGATAGATGAACAATGTCAGATCTTAAGGCTGAATGGTGAAATGATTTTCAATTGGGGCCAAGGAGTAATTAAGAATTCCTTAAACCAGATAATTAAGGAAGGTGAAGGAGGTCAATCGGGATCAGAGGTAAATTAAGAATTCTCTAAACCAGATATCAAAAGAAAACATAGAAATGTACAACAGTTCAAAACAATGTAATGTTTAAACAAATTCTGAAGTAAAATTCATGTTATAACATTCAAATTTAGAACACATGTAAGTTTATGGAATACTTAGAAAAGAACATGAACAATTGAAATGTATACTTCGCTGAGATAGCTCAACACATGAATCCTGTAAAGAAATTTATTTATAACTTATCATGTCTTTCAACTAGAAAATGGTACAATAACCCTCAGGTAGTAGATCAATCCACTATAGAAATATTCAGAATTCCACCCTTGATACTTCGAATTGATGAAGTATTTATACAAATTATTACAAAAAATATCCTGTCAACTGACTAGTATTTATTCAAGGAAAATAAAATATCTTTATGCAAAAATATAGTGACACTTATTAACTGATTGAGATCTGTCGCTGTTTTCTTTGATTGATGTTGCTTGTTTCTTTAATCTGCCTTTCTTTCACGTTGTCTGCTCTTTAACCTATCATACTAAATCACCCATTTTTTCCCACGTTTCTTCATCTGGAATATTTATCTTCATCATCTTCCGGTAAATTTCATCTGCTTCTGAATATTTCGCAAACAAGAGCTTATTCACAAAAAGGTGATTTACCTCATGGTGGAGGTAAAATAAATTTTCTAAAGTTTGAAGAAGCACTTTGCTTGTGGTACGCACTTCATGGATGAAATGTTGGAATTCTCTTTGGCTACTTCCTTCATATTCTTATCATAGTATTCATGTCTCATGATTTTATCATTGATTACTAATGGATTAGGTAGACCTTTCTGTCTCAATACATCAAACTTGTTCACAAACCTGTTTAGTGAAATTTCCATTGTTTGACATTTGTCCTCAAGTTGTATCATCATGTTTCTCTTGGAAATAAATTTCTTCACCTCTAAGGTAGTCTCTATTCTGTCAACTATCCCTAGTTCTTCTAATTCATACTTGTTTTTAGAATTTAGGAATTTGATTATTTCAGAGTCTTCCTCTGGTTTCTTTCCAAGATCTGCTTTGACATTTTGAATTGCATTACCAACTTCCTTTACCAAGTCATTCTGCTCAAATATAATCTGTATAGAAGGCCAAATGCCATTAAGTGAGATAATGATATTGGCCCACAACTTCGGTTTGGCTTGGGCTAAAGGCTCTTTTAGTGATAACTCCTTTTCTAGCTTGTGGATTCTTTTAGTCAAACTATTGGCTTTTTGTACTTCTGCTTGATGCATTAATTCTTCCAATTTCTTGCCATATTCTAAAATCTTCACTTCTTCTTTGAGCTTATTGATCTATGTATTTTGAATGGACATATCTTCCATTTCTTTGATCAATTTGCAGGCCTCATCAGTGGGATGGGTTTTTGGTACTGTTGATGTTGTTGTTGACGTAGTTGATGGAATTGTTGTTGATACTGGAGCTATTGTAGACAATGGAGCTGATGTAGAAGCTATAGGAATAGAAGTAATGGTAACTAATTCCATGCTGGCTTGTTTTTCCTACATAAGTTTATCCATTTCTGTTTCCATTTCTTTCAGTTGAGCTGTCAATTGAATGATGAGAATCATCATTTCATCCTTTTGATTATAAGTTTCCAAAACCTCTTTGGTTTGTGGATGCTCAGTGGTTGGTAACTTTAGCTATCTCTTCAGTGCAACTATGTCTGCATTCTTCTTCTTTATTAGTTCTTCTGCTGCTTTGATATCTTTTGGATTATAACAAACCTCCATTACCAAATATTCAAGTGACTTTATCTTATTATCTTTTTCTTGTGATGAAGCTCTCTCTAGCTTTAACTATGTCTCTATATTTTCTAGAGAAGTATGTAACTTCTGGACACTCAAAGCTTTGTGTGTCATGGTGGAATAGATCATTTCTCTTTCCTGTTTGTGGAACTCAATCTGGTCAATTAGATGCACATATTTGGCAAGAACTTCAAAGGCTGTCTTTTTATAATCTTCTGAGGTTTGGGGCTTGCACTTTTGGCTGTAGAAATTTCATTTTCATATTCATTTTTTTGAGGTCAAAAGCTAAAAGAAATATATTCTTGTCACTGGGAGTTTGCTTCTAGTACTATGCATATGTTACAAATTTCAATGTTTCATTTCTGATTTTAATCTATTTGTATTTCTTCATGATATCCTTTGCTTTCTTAACTGGTTTTCTAGATGATGAAACCTATGCACTATTATGATTTTGAATGATTTCTGCACTGGAAGTTGATGTGAGATGTGTTTCTTTTGAAAGTGTTGGACATGCATCATCTCTGACAACAATGTCTATTTCAATGGTTTCAACTGTTTGTTCTTGCTCTATCACTGGATTTAGTTTTGTTTTGTTCTTGTCTATAATCTTGAATTTAGTATTAGAATTATTTTTTGTAGAATAAGAGCCCTTTTCTCTAGCCCTTTTTGAATTTTTGTTCTACGAGGCTGGAGTAAGCAGGATGGAACTAGTATCAAGCTGCTTCTCCACCTCCTGTAAATTATTTTCCAACCACTATGTCTGGTTGGAATACTTTTCAATTTCAGGCTTTGACTCATGAATGAAAGGGGCCAATTTGAACTTAACTCTCAATTTACTTATGACACCCAAGGGGTCATATGTCCATTTGAAACTATTGCTGAACTTTAAATCTTGTAAGCATCTCTCCGCTTCATGTACAACATTCCTACTGTTGCATATAAAAGGCCCTAGTTGGTTTTTAATCTTGAATTGTGTCTTATTTTTAGCTGAAAGGAAATTGATCTCATCAGAATTCAAGATTTGTCTGATTTATTCTAAAGAAAATATCTTCATTGGGAGGTATTTGGGAAGCTTGTATTGAACTAGTTGACTTCCATACACTGATTTCTATATGATTCTGGTATAAATACCAGTCTCATGTTTTTCTATGATCTGATAACTATAGAACCTTCTTGATTTCTTCATTGATTCTAGGTTGAATGCTACAGCTAAGCATATTAACTAATGGATATACAAAATAATCAGTGAATTCTTTGAAACTGAATCCAGTGGAATCCTTTCTCATCAAGGATGTCCAAAAGACAACAGAATGGAGATTACCATTTGTGTCTAGTTTTTGTAGGTTAACTGCAAGCCTTTCTGATTGAAAATATATAAACATATGAAACAATACTGAGGAGTATTTGAATACTCCTTCTTCTGGTAGTTTGATCCGTTGATCATGAATGACATTTGCCAGGTATTGGGAAAAAATTAAAGTTGTAGCTGGAGGTTGATCTAGGCAAAAGATGGATAGGAAGCCAGGAATAGATTGATCTACTTGCTCATCACTGAAATATCATAAAATACAGGACAACATAGTCATAATTTTTTTGATTCTTTCTGAAAAACATGGTAGTAGAGTATGGAGGATTTTTTTTAGGAGTTTCTACTGATGGAGGGAGGAAAGTCTGAAATATTTGCAGCCTTTTAGGGAAGTCCAGCTTTAAATAAAGCTTAGTAAGGGTTTCAATGGAGAAAGGCACTCCCTCTGGTTGTGGTTTAATATGAAACATTTGATTGATGGATTGAGCAGTGATTGTAAATAGGATTTCTCGGTTTGGAGTAACTATAGCTCTTTCATTTGGAAAATAGTTGATTTGGCAGATTTTGATGAGTTTAGGAAATTAATAGGTTTGTGGGAATATCTATTTGGGCAAGTTAGAGTCCCACAAATGAATGTCATCTTCCTGATTAACAAATTTGTTAGGGCTCCAGCAATGGAGCTCTAAAAGGTTTCTATCAGTCACAATGTCATTAATTTTGAATTCTTTATCAGCCAAAGGATTGTGGTCCACATCTAACAGTGGTGGTTGAAGAGGGTTTATAGTTTGGATGCTTTGGGAAGTAATTAATTCATTTAATTATTAAATTAATAAGTTTATTTAATGACATCAGGTATTTAGAATTACCTGGGATATAGTGAATTTGGTCATAGAAAGGTCCAGCCGGCAATGGGGTTCAATCTTGGTCTGCAATGGATTTTTGGACTTTTCTACAATTCAACTGAAAATAGGAGAATAATGGTAAAGTGGTGAGGTTTTTTACTTTTGAAATTATGGTGGTTTTTCGCAAGGCATGAAAGTGGTTTGGTGGTTTATCACATAGTCTATCGCATGCCAAAATGTGGTTTGGCAGTTTGGGACCGGGGGGTGGGGGTGCGATAAAACGTGGTGGTGATGCATGGCAGGGGAGTGGGAGATTGAAACCACCCATTTCAAACCCCCCCTATATTTTAAAATTCGAACAATGGGGAGTGAGAAAGGGTTCGGAGGTCGTTAGATCTGATTGGCTGTGATCAAGCAGTAGATGGATATGCGGGTTTTCAAAGAGGTGAGGTCAGGTAGTTCATAGGCAGAGGGTTAATATGAAATGGGGTCAAGGAATATATATGTGAAGGGTTAAAATGATAGCAGGGGGATTTATGAAATAAATTATGTGGAGGGGTTAAGTTAAAAAAGGGGGGTCCACTTTAATATTTCGCGCTCTGGACTATGTAAAAGTGGGTTTTTTTGTTTTTATGAAAAGGAAGAGTTAGTAAAGGGGAAGGGGTTTTTCAAAGGGGAAAGGGATTTTAGCAATGGGAAGGGAATTTTCAAAGGGAAAATGGGTTTTTAGGAGTGAAAAATGGTTTTAACAGGGGAAAAGGGTTTTAACAGGGGAAAAGGGTTTTGACAAGGGAATTTAGGATAAGGGGAAATTTTAGAAAGATATTAAAGAGATAAACCAAAAGATGCTTTCCATAACTTTTGAAAGTATCCTACCTATCCTTTATTTCTCCTAACATTTTTTTATTTCCTTTATTGGGTGAATTTGAGCTTGCTAACCCTTTTATTTTCTTCTTATAAGAAAACTAACTTATTTATAACGTTATATCTTCCAATGACTCATATTAAACTTATGAGCTCATTTTATTATCTACCTAACTACTGATCTACCAAGATTAAATGGTTTGCTTAGATTTTTATTTACTAACTATCATGATATGAAATTTAAGGGAATGAATGATCAAGATTAGACTGTATGATCATCATGAATTATGGAATTTTGGACAAGCTGCACACAATTTTATTTGCAAAAGTAAATTAAACTAAGCGTAGTGGAATTTGAATGTGCAACACTTTCAAAATGTATTTTTTATTTTATTTTCATGGGGTTCATATTTAATATCCTTTTTTGATCTTTCTTTCTTTTGGTCCTTTGATTATTCTTTTAGGACATACCCTATTTTCATTTTTTAATATGGAAAAAATTTGCAGAAAGCAAAGGTATGTACAATATTACAAGACTTAACATTGTCAATTTAAAATTATGATCCCTATTATTATAGGACCCTAACAGTAGCTCCACTTGGGGATGGTATCTCCTGGTGAGATGTCAAGAACTTTCTGATCAGTGGCCTTTGGAAGTTTGAATTTTCTTTTCTTGGAACTTCTTTTTGTGATCTCCTTTATTCAAACATATGATATTATATCTTTTAAAGCTTCAGGGTTTCCTTTTCAGGCTTCAAATTTTAAAGATAATCATCTACTCCAATTTAAACTTTGCTATGGTATTTACAATGAGTAAAATATAACAAATGAACTATTGGTTAATCTGGTGAAAAGTAGTGCTTCAGCATTCGACCATTGACTGGTCCACCTGGTAGATCTGTTCTGTTCAACTCTTTTAAGAAAAATTCATTGTTGCCTCTGTAACCATAAATGATGTATGGGGCCTTCCAAAGAAAGTCAAATTTCCCATGTTTTACTTTGTCTTCCCTTCAGGAATCCCATTTGAGTACTTGATCACCTATAAAGAAATCATCTTCTTTAGTTTTCTTATAAATTTCTTAATTTTGTCTTGAATTACTTGGGATTTGATATAAACTTCTTCCCTAGTTTGTTGCAAATGAATTGTTTGATTTATCCTCCTTTGGATGTCATTTGGTTCTACTTGCAGCTCTTGAATAATTTTCATTACTATAACTCCTAATGAAGATGGAAAAACAACATCCATTCCATATACCAATTGATAAGGAGTTGTACCAATAAATTTCTTAGTAGCTAGTCCGTCTTCCCACAGGGCATTAACCAACCTTTTATTCCAGGTTTTCTTGTTATCTTCTAATAGCTTCTTGATGATGTTGACTAGGATTTTTTTTAAATATTGCTCTAGTCCATTACCTTGGGGGTAATAGGCAGTGGAATGGATAAGGGTGATATGGTATTTGTTACAAAAATCTATCATTTTATTGGATTTGAAGGTAGCAACATTATCAGTGATGAGATTTTGTAGGCATCCAAATCTAGAAAGGATGTTATTCTCAAGAAATGAAATAGTGGTAGAATCTATGGCTTGTCTAGAAGGGATGACTTCTATCCACTTGGTAAAGTAATCAGTGGCTGTCAATATCCATTTATGTTGGGCTGAAGAGGGTGGGTGAATTTCACCAATGAAGTTTAAACCCCATTGTTGAAATGGCATTTCTAATGAAACAGGTTTGAGGGGTAATGGTAAGAGTTTCTTCTTCCTTTCAAATATTTGACATTTGTGACAGGAGGTTACATACTTTCGGACATCTGAAAAAAGGGTGGCCTAGTAAAAACATGCCCTTCAAATTTTGTTAGCAGTTTTTTTCGAGTAG
Organism: Pinus albicaulis; assembly: GCA_034641835.2. Classification (NCBI taxonomy): domain Eukaryota; kingdom Viridiplantae; phylum Streptophyta; class Pinopsida; order Pinales; family Pinaceae; genus Pinus; species Pinus albicaulis. The sequence continues at coordinate 905,286,580 of CM076570.1, forward strand.
AGGTGTCCTCCACAATCTCCTACATGAATTTCTTGCATGACTTTGTCAGCTTCATATTTTAATAAAAAATTTAATAGGATGCCACCATGATCTTTCCAAAATAAATCATTATCTAAGATACAATATTTCATTACTTTCATTTTTAAGAATCTACTTTTGGCTCTAGATAAACCAGGAGGAGCTTGTAGGTTGAGTAAAACAAATATAAGGTCTGCATGCTAGGGTGAATCTATGAAAGATTCACTGATTTGTGGAGTCGCCATATCTTCTTGATCATCTAGGGCAGCAATGAAATTTATGTCTAAGGCTTGACAATTTGATTGAGCCATGAGTTTGGCCAAACCTTGGCCTTTGATTAATTTTGTAGCCTTTATTTCAAGGTCACATTCTAGTATTGTGTCAATCCATTTGCCTCTTTTTCCACCATGCCCATTCTGAGTTAGAATGTCCTTTACCACTGAGTTTGGAACATATGCTATTATGTGAGAGTATAGAATGTACACTCTGAAATATTTTGTGGATTTCCCTAAAGCAAGGGCTTGTTTTTCCATGATATTATACTTTAGTGTTGCATCTCTCAAAGTTTTACTAAAGAAAGCAATGGGTTGTTCAAGACCCTCGTCATTCTTTTGCAAAAATACTGCTGCAATGGTGTGTTCTGAATCAAATTAAAAAATTATGAAATCTTTTTTAAAATTAGGACTTATGAGGACATGTGTTTTAGTAAGTGCTTATTTGACTGCTTCAAAATATTTCTTAGCCTATACTGTCCACTTAAGTGTTGAATCCTTTTTTAACATTTTATTTAAGTTTCTAATTAGTTCTGCTAAGTTAGGGATGAATCTTCTAAGGAAATTTATTTTTCCTAAAAATGCTTGTAATTATGTTATGTTTCTAGGATGACTGATATTTAGGATTTCTTATATTGTAGCTAGATCAATTCTAATGCCCTTTTTTGAAATGATGTGTCCCAAGAGTTTTCCTTCTTCTAATCCAAAAAATGACTTTTTAGGATTTAAGGATATGCCAAACTTTCTGCATTTTATGAATACTCTTCTCAAATGATCTAGATTTACATTATCTGATTTGGAAAACACTGTGATATAATATAGGTAAATGACTAAAAAGTTATGAATTTCCTTTGCAAAGGATATGTCCATAGCTCTTTGGAATGTAGCTCCAACATTCATCATACCAAAGGGAATTTTCAAGTACATGAAAGTTCCCCAGGGAGTGGTAAATGTAGTCTTTGCATTATCTTAAGGTCAAACTAGGATTTGGTTGTATCCAGAAAATTCATCAAGTAATGAAATTCTGGATGACCCTACTACCCTTTGTAGAATATGGTCCATTTTAGGGAGGGGATAGTTATCCTTCAGTGATACTGTCTTTAAGTTTCTGAAATCAACACGGAGTCTAATTTCTCCTATTTTCTTTCTAGTGGGGACTAAATTAGAGACCCAATCAAAATATCTAATGGGTGTTATGATTTGAGCATCATACATCCTTTTAACTTATTTTTCTATTAATGGCATAAGAACAAGATTAATTCTCCTAATATTTTGTTTAAAAGGCTTTTGGTTTCCTTTGATTGGTATTTTATGCTGGATAATGTTGGTATCATAAGACTTGAGGTCTTCATAACTCCAAGAAAATATATCCTGGAACTCTTTAAACAAGCTAATGTACTTCAACTTTTCAACTAGAGGTAATGCCTCAGATATCTTGATAAGCTTGGGATTTTCTTCTGTTCCTATGTTGCATTACTATATATATGACCTTAGAGGCTCCATTTTAGGTTTTCTAGCTACATCATTGGAGTCAAAAAGATCTTCTAATGGGGCTAATCCATTAGGCAAAATGTTGTCTTTGAGATTTAAAAATTCTGATTCATCATTGGTTAATTCCTCAATTTCTACTGTTTCTAATTTTTCTATTTCTAATTTAGTGAATTTGGTTGGTTCTATCTTATTTACATCATTTAGATATATCTCATTATTTATGGTATAATCTAATGTACAATATGTGCATATATTATCATTCTGAAATTCTCCCTTAGAATTCATAAAATTATAAATTTGTGAGTCATGTGAAAAGATTTACTGATACTTCAAATTATCAGGTATGGTTGGTCTATGTCTTACCTCAACTGTGTACTAATGATTTGGCTGAAAATGTAACCTACATGTGCTGGAAAAAGTGGCCAAACTGTGTGTTTGCATAGTCTTCTTTCTTGGAATAACAACAAAATTAGTCTCAAGAAAACAATTTATCAAGTCTCGGATGGTTTATCTGTAATGGCTAATTCTAGGGTTATTCACAAGATACTCTCCCTTGAATTGTTTTATAATGAGTTCTGAGTCTCTTGTGATGGAAACTCTTTTAGCTCCAATTTTTCTTACGATTTGCAGGCCTAGAACTAATGCTTCATATTCTTCCATGTTACTAATGGATTTGAAATTTAATCTGAAAGCATGTCCTTCTGAATGATCATTCTCTAAATTGTAGATCCATAGTCCAACTCCTTCTCCTAATCTATTTACAGACCCATCGAAATCTAAATTCCACATAGACTCATGAGTTATATTCTCACTATAAATTTCTTTGTGTTTCTTTTCTACAGCTGTGATTTTATCTTTTCCATTGTCTGAATTACATAAGATAAATGAGTCCAGATCAGAATGCAAGGAATATATAGGATAATTCTGTGGTATTTTTGAACTACTTACCATTTATTTCATCAAATTTTCTTTATAAAGCTTCCTTTATTGACCAAACACAGAAATGGTAGCATATGACATGTCTAATTGCAGTGATCCCTGTAATTTTGCTCCCCATGAGCGAGATAATAAAATACCATATTTTGGAGGGATATCAGCAACTACTATGCCCATAACAATACTCTTCGTTCGGCACTAGACTAGAGTTACACATAGGTCTTTTATCAGGCCAAGGCATGTGACTTGACTAGAATTAAAGGAGAACAGGTCTTTATAGGGTGTGGTGATGTCTAAGTTTAATTTTTCTATGACTGCTTTTGGCATTAAGTTATGAGATGCTCCTAAATCCAACATAGCATTATGTAATATTTTATCATGAATTTTTAAACTAATGTATAATGGAGGGAGACCCCCTTGTTGATGTTTTCCATTAACTTCAAGACCAAATAATAACTCAGGTTTATCATCATTGAGGTTAACAACATCTTTTCCTTCACCTATGTTTAGTGTTTTAGTGATTTGGGCCTTGTATGAATCATTTTTCACCAGCTCTGTTCAAGGAATTGGTATTTTCAATTTGGCTATCTCAATTTGGATATTGAGTGGAATTTTAGATTTTCCTAATTGAATGATTTCAATTTACCAATTGTGGTTTGTGTGTTTTTGTCTTCTTTATCAATATTTGGTAATTTAGTGTGTGTGTCAACTGTTTTGTTTCCAATTTTCTTGTTTGGAATGGTTTGAGTAATAGTTGAAGTTATGTCTAGCATATTTGGGCTGAAAGTATTTTGAGTTTCTCTAGGGAGAATTTGTAGATTTTTGGTCATAGGAGCTTCTATTGTTTTCTTAGTTCAAGTTTGGACTGATTTCTTAATGGGAACTTCTGTGTTCTTTTTTCTTCTAAGGTTATACTGTTTATGAACTTCGTAGATAGCAGATTCATAGCCTTGTTTGTATTCAAAGGACTCTCCATATTTTAATTGTAATGGTTGTAACATGTATAATTATTATTCTTCTTGGGTAAGAAAAACAACATTTTCATTATTTACTCTCATCAAATTTATCTGGGTGTTGTGGTCTTCTTCATTCTGTTGTGAACTTCCAGCATAATTTTCCTGGAAAGGTGGTCTAATCTGTTGATCAAGTACAAGTTCTCTTGATTTACCAGTATTAGGATTTTTCCTAAAGTTGGGGTTTCTAATTTGGGGACCTTGTTGATTTTCCCACTAAGGTTTTCTTTCCATGTTGTATAGTCTATCCATTATTCTTTCTACATTTTTGGCTAAACTATCTATTTTACTATCTGAAGTGGATGGTTCTTCCTTAATGGCCACTCTCCTTTAATTCCTCATGCTTGATATTTTAGCTAATAAGTTAGCTTCTACACTAACTACATCACTCTGCATTTGTTCTAGAGTTGCATGATTTCTTTCTCTTAATTGATAGGACATGTCAACATCAAAACCATCTGGAAATTTAAACAGGGCCAAGTCTAGTGGAGGTCTGATATTCACTGGAACTGCACTATAAATGTTGTTAAACCTAGTACAGTAATCCTGAACAGATTCATTAGGAGATCTCCTAATGTTCTCATATTCAAATAATATCTATAAAGGGTTTTTCTTTCTTTCCCATCTATTTATGAACAATTTATGGAAAGCAGCTAAATCAACAATATGGTTAGCAGGTAAAGATTTAAACGATTCTTAACATCTCCTGCTAATGTTTGTGCAAATAATATCATTTTTACATCAGTCTCATCAACTTCATGAAATTCAAAATAATCTATCATTTTATTGACATGTTTTTTAGAAGTATATTGACCAAGACCATCAAACTGAATTTTTTTACTCCAGTAATCTTGGGGCATGGCATGTAAAGAGGACTATAAGACCAAAGGGGAATATCTGGTTGCCATGGCTAAAACTTTAACTTCACTCATAGGTAAAGTAGTGGTGCTTGAAGATGAACTTGGAACGTTTGAAGATGAGCTTGAAACATTAGGTTGGAGAGGAATTTTAGGTATGAATGGTTCTATGGAATGACATGTAGTGGATACTATAGATGAGGTGGAACTAAATAAAGTTGTATTTACACTTTCAAAAGATGTTGTAGAATGCTTAGGGGTAGCAGCAGTTAGGGAAGCTAATTCAACTAACTCTTGAAAATAGGCTTCGTCTATGTATTTTGTCAAAGTTGAGGTAAAAACATCAAGCTTGTCAAAATTATCTAGAACTTGTTGATCTAAATCAAGTTGTATAGTCCCCTTCTTTGATTAAATAAATTGAATAAAATTGGGGTCTATTACAATATCATGGACTGATTTTTTAGATTTGGTTCCAAATAAAGAATGCTCAAAAGATAAATTAAATTGAATATCCTGTATGCTTGAAAACTCTTTAGGAAGTGAATTTGCTTTGTAACTAACTACTACTTCCTAGAATTTGTACTTTTTTAGGTTTTCTTAAAATTATATCAAGATCATCAAAAATTGTAGCAGGTTGTGGATCAGGATGAGCCCTGGTATAATATGTTTATTTAGAAGCCAAAATTTTAACTTTCAATGATAACTTTTAACAACCCTTTAAAAACCTTAAGGTGAAAAATGAGGAAAATTGTTTCCTTTAAGATTTATTTAACTAAGGGCTGATTTCCCCAATTGAATCGCTAATGTGTTATCACTCAGAAAATTTCCAAGAGTTGTTATATGCGTTAAAAATAAATATTAGAAGTAACTATCAACCACTTTTAGAGATTAGGATCTAGCCTTCCTAAACTCAGAGAGGGCTCTCTTTTAATGATTTAACTTTGTTGATTTAATAGACTCTAGGCTAGTTATGTTTGTTTAACTTGGATTGATTTTGATAGATTGGTGGAATTAATGATTTAGATGAATAGGTTCATTTCCATTTCCCATTGGGCTATGGAGTCAATATACTTTGAAAAAATAACAAAATAAAATTATAAAGGAAGTGTTACAGGGCAGGATAGGTGAGAAATATCAGATCTTAAGGCTGAATTGTGAAGTGATTTTCAATCGGGATCGAGTAATTAAGAATTCCTTAAAACATGTAATGAAGGAAGGCGAAGGAGGTCAAGAGGGACCAGAGGGAAATTAAGAATTATCTAAACTGGATATCAGAAGAAAACATAGAAATGTATAACAGTTCAAAACAGAGTGTAGTGTTTAAACAAATTCTGCAGTAAGATTCCTGTTATAACATTCAAATTTAGAACACATATAAGTTTATGGAATACTTAGAAAAGAACATGAACAATTGAAATTTATACTTCAATGGAATAGCTCAACATGGGAATCTTGTAAAGAAATTTATTTATAACTTTTCTTGTCTGTCAACTGGAAAAAGGTACAATAACCCTCAGGTAGTAGATCAATCAACTATAGAAATATTCAGAAATCAACCCTTGATACTTTGAATTGATGAAGTATTTATACAAATTATTACACAAAATATCATGCCAAATGATGAGGATTTATTCAAGGAAAATAAATATCTTTATGCAAAAAGATAGTGATACCTATTAACTGACTGAGATCTGTCTATGTTTTCTTTGATTGATGTTACTTGTTTCTTTAATCTGTCTTTCTTTCACGCTGTCTACTCTTTGACGATGTCTGCTATTTAACCTGTCATAGTAAATCGTACCATTTTTCCCACATTTATTCATTTGGAATATTTATCTTCATCATCTTCTGGTAAATTTCATCTGCTTCTGAATATTTGGAAAATGTGGACTTATTCACAAAAAGGTAATTTACCTCATGTTGGGGGTAAAATAATTTTTCTAAAGTCTGAAGGAGCACTTTTCCTGTGGGTAAACCCTTCATTGATGAACTGTTGGAAGTCTCTTTGGCTACTTCCCTCATCTTCTTATCATAGTCTTCATGTCTCATGAGTTTATCATTGATTACTGATGGATTAGGCAGACCTATCTGTCTCAACACATCAAACTTGTTCATAAACCTATTTACTACAAGTTCCATTGTTTGACATTTGTCATCAAGTTGTATCATTGGATTTCTCTTGGAAATCACTTTATTCACGTCTAAGATAGTCTCTGTTTTGTCAGCTATCCCAAGTTCTTCTAATTCATACTTGTTTTTATAATTTAGGAATTTTATTATTTCAAAGGCTTCCTCTGGTTTCTTTCCAAGATCCACTTTTACCTTTTGAATTGCATTACCAACTTCCTTTACCAATTCATTATGCTCAAATATGATCTATATAGAAGGCCAAATATCATTAACTGAGTTAATGATATTGGCCCACAACTATTGTTTGGCTTGGGATAAAGGCTCTTTTAGTGATAAATCCTTTTCTGGCTTGTGGATTTTTTTCATTCAATCTATTGGCTTCTTGTACTTCTGCCTGATGCATTACTTCACCCAATTTCTTGCCATCTTCTAAACTCTTCACTTGTTTTCCGAGCTTATTAATCTATGTATTTTGAATGGACATATCTTCCATTGGTTTGATCAATTTGTTGGCCTCATCAGTGTGATGGGTTGTTGGTACTGCTGATGTAATTGCTAGAACTATTGTTGATACTGGAGTTGCTGTAGATAATGGAGCTAATGTAGAAGCTATAGGAATAGCAGTAATGGGAATTTCTTCCATGTTGGCTTGTTTTTCTTGCACAATTTTATCCATTTTTGTTTCTATTTCTTTTATTTGAGTTGTGAATTGAATGACGAGATTCATCATTTCATCCTTTTGATTATCTGTTTCCAAAACCTCTTTGGTTTGTGGATGCTCAGTGGTTGGTAACTTTAGCTGTCTCTTTAGTGCAACTATGTCTGCATTCTACTTCTTTATTAGTTCTTCTGCTGATTTGACATCTTTTGGATTATAACCAACTTCCATTACCAAATCTTCCAATGACTTTATCTTGTTATCTTTTGCTTGTAATGAATCTCTCTCTACCTTTAACTGTGTCTTTATATTTTCTAGAGAATTCTGTAACTTCTGGACACTCAAAGATTTGTGTGTCATAGTGGAATAGATCATTTCTCCTACCTGTTTATGGAACTCAATATGGTCAATTGGATCCACATCTTTGGCAAGAACTTCAAAGGCTGTATTTTTATAATATTATGATGTTTTTGGGGCCTGCACTTTTGGCTATAGAAATTTCATTTGCATATTCCTTGTTTTGAGGTCAAAAGATGAAAGAAATATATTCTGGCCACTGGGAGTTTGCTTCCAGTATTGTGCATATGTTACAGCTTTCAATGCTTCATTTTTTATTTTAATCTCTTTGTATTTCTCCATGATATCATTTTCTTTCTTAACTAGTTTTCTAGATGATGAAACCTCTGCACTATTCTTATTCTAAATTATTTGTGCACTAGAAGTTGATGGAAAATATGTTTCTTCTGAAAGCGTTGGAGGTACATCATTGCTAACAACAATATATGTTTCAATGGTTTCAACTATCTCTTCTTCCTCTATCACTGGATTTATTTTTGTTTTCTTCCTATACATAAGCTTGAATTTAGTATCAGAAGTAGTTTCTATAGAATAAGAGCCTTCTTCTCTAGCCCTTTTTGAATTTATGTCCCATGGGGCTAGAAGAAGCAGGATGGAACTAGTATCAAGCTTCTTCTCCACCTCCTGTAAATTATTTTCCAACCACTCTGACTGGTTGGAATACTCTTCAATTTTAGGCTTTGACTCATGAATGAAAGGGTCAGTTTGAACTTAACTCTCAATTTACTTATGACACCCAAGGGGTCATATGGCCATTTGAAACTGTTGATGAACTTGAAATCTTGTAAGCATATGTCTGGTTCATGTCTAGCATTCCTATTGTTGCATATAAAAGGCCCTAGTTTGTTTTTAATCTTGAATTGGGTCTTGTTTTTAGCTGAAAGGAAATTGATCTCATCAGAATTCAAGATTTGTATGATGTATTATAAAGAAAATATCCTCATTGGGAGGTATTTGGGAAGTCTATATGGAACTACTTAACTTCCATACACTATGATTTATGTATGATTCTGGTATAAATACCAATCCCCTATTTTGGTCTGATCTGATAACTGTAGAAACTTCTTGTTAAGTCCCTCTATTAATAGTGTAGTACCTTATTATGTTAGTTTAGCCCCCCTTATTTTTATTGTTTTACCCCTGTAACCCACATATTGTTATTATTGTGCCCTTACATTATTATTTTTAGGTAGGCTAGGATTACATTGTGGCTCGAGTAGGATTATATTGTGGCCCCATGGACTCCTATATATAGAAGGAGGTTTTGGTCATTTGTATCATTCAAGAATTTTTCATCCATGTAATGTATTGGAGGTTTCCCACTCAAAGTGGCTTATTTCTAAGGCGTTGATATATGTTTTCTTCTATTTTTGGAGTTGGTTTCACAACACTTCTTCATTTCTTCACTGATTCTAGGTTGAATGCTACTGCTAAGCATATTAACTGCTGGATATACAAAAGAATCAATAAAGTATTTGAAACTGAATTCATTGGAACCCTTTCTCATCAGGGATGTCCAAAAGACAACAGATTGGGGATTACCCTCTGTGTCTAGTTTTTGTAGGTTAACTGCAAACCTTTCTGATTGAAAATATATAAACGTATGAAAAAATACTAAGGAGTATTTGAATACTCCTTCTTCTGGCAGTTTGATCAGTTGATCATGAATGGCATCTTCCAGGTATTGGGAAAAATTGAAAGTTGTAGCTAGAGGCTGACCTAGAAAAATCATGGATAGGAAACCAAGAGTAGGTTCATCTACATGCTCATCAGTGAAATATCCTAAAATATGAGACAACATAGTCACAATTTGTCTCGTTATTTCTGAAAACATGGTAGCAGAGTATGGACGCTTGTTTTCAAGAGTTTCTACTAATGGAGGGAGGAAATTCTGAAAGATTTGGAACCTTTTAGGGAATTCTAGCTTTAATTAAAGCTCATTAAGGGCTTCAATGGAGAAAGGCACTCCCTCTATTTGTGGTAGAATCTGCAACATTTGATTGATGGATTGAGCAGTGCTTGTAAATAGGATTTATCGGTTTGGAGTAACTATAACTCTTTCATTTGGAAAATAGTTGATTTGGCAAAGTCTGATGAGTTCAGGAAACTGATAGGTTTGTGGGAATATGTATTTTGGCAAGTTAGAGTCGCATAGATGAATGTGATCTTCCTAATCAACAAATTTTTCATGGCTCCAACAATGGAGCTCTAAAAGGTTGCTATCAGTCACAATGTCATTGATTTTGAAGTCTTTATTGGCCAAAGGATATAGTGAATTTCGTCATAGAAAGGTCCAGGTGGCAGCAAGGTTCAAGCTTGGTCTGCAATGGATTTTTGGTACTTTTCGCAATTCAACTCACAATAGGGGAATAATGGTAAAGCATCGGGGTTTTATAATTTTGAAATTCTGGTGGTTTTTCGTAAGGCGTTTAAGTGGTTTGGTGGCTTATCACATATTCTATCGCAAGTCGAAAGGTGGTTTGGTGGTTTGGGATTGTGGGGGTGCAATAAAATGTGGTGGTGTCACGTGGTAGGGGAGCGGGAGATTGAAACCACCCATTTCGTACTACCCCCCTCTATTTGAAACTTCGAACAACGGGGAGTGTGAAAGGGTTCAGAGGCCGTTAGATCTGATTGGCTGTAATTGAGCGGTAGATGGATATGTGGGTTTTTAAAGAGGTGGGGTCGGGTAGTTGATAGGCAGAGGGTTAATATGAAATGGGGTCAAGGAATATATATGTGAAGGGTTAAAATGATAGTGGGGGGGTTTATGAAATACATTATGTGGAGGGGTTAAGTTAAGAAAGGGGAGTCCACTTTAATATTTCGCACTCTAGACTATGTAAACTTTGGGTTCTATTGTTTTTATGAAAAGGAAAAGTTAGTAAAGGGGAAGGGGTTTTTCAAAGGGCACTAGAAAATTTGGCAAAAATTATGACGGCCAATTCGTTGCTAGTCCGACACATAGTCGTCACAAGAGTGACAGTTCGAGGGCGGGAAAAATGTGGTTTACCATACCGTCGCAGTTCTGACACAATTAAAAAGTGTCGCACTATCGACAGTTTTTCCGTCGCTTCCAAACAAGCGTCGCTCTTCTAACGTTTCCCAAACCGTCGCGCTTTTGACGTTTGTAAACTACCTCACTTCTGACGAAATGTGGTCCGACGTTTTGAACGTCGCTCTTCCGACGTCCGTAAACTATCACAATTACAACGAAATGTGGTCCGACGTTTTGAACGTCGCTCTTCCGACGTTTGTAAACTGTCGTAATTCAGACGCAATGTGGTCTGATTTTTTGGACATCGCTTTTCCGATGTTTGTAAACTGTAGTAATGCCGATGAAATGTTGTCCAACGTTTTAAACGTCGCTCGTCCGACGTTTTTATACTGTCGCTCTTCAAACGTTTCTAATCTGTCGCAATGCCGACGCTTACAAGGCGTCGGTATAGTGACGGCAGGTTCAATTTAAAAAAAAAAATGAAACTTTAAAATAGGAAAAACATTGTTTTGAATATATTATATGAAGTAAAATAGTCCATGAAGTCATTACATTTTCACATCTGAAGATTGGAACCCAAATATCCATCCAAAAAAGTGGAAGTCCCACCCCAGACAGTGATAGAAAAATACCCCATGTCACATACGGGGACTTGATATAAAACCCAGTAACGGTCCACATGGAGATTATCGACAATCTGAGAAAGCATCCAAATATGCCCGAGGCATCTATAAGAAAGTGAAATAGCATTATGTAGAATATTAAAGCAACAGATAGAGTACCGACATCCATTGTTCCAAATACAAATTAAAGTGCCCAAAATCCTTGAACAGAGAAAAACGCTAATCATGTGAGGAGTGTGATATGTCCAAAATATAAAAAGACCATCAGACCATATCAATAAACCAGCAACATAGACCAGCATCGCTAGTTTTGAAGGCAGAGTGATAAACATTAATCATTTTTTTTTCACAAGAAAAAACGTTGTTTTGAATATATTATATGAAGTAAAACAGTCCATGAAGTCATTACATTTTCACATCTGAAGATTGGAACCCAAATATCCATCCAGAAAAGTGGAAGTCCCACCCCAGACAATGATAGAAAAATACCCCATGTCACATACGGGGACATGATATAAAACCCAGTAACGGTCCACATGGAGATTATCGACAATCTGAGAAAGCATCCAAATATGCCCGAGGCATCTATAAGAAAGTGAAATAGCCGTATGTATAATAGTAAAGCAACAGATAGAGTACCGACGTCCATTGTTCCAAATACAAATTAAAGTACCCAAAATCCTTGAACAAAGAAAAACGTTAATCATGTGAGGAGTGTGATATGTCCAAAATATAAAAAGACCATCAGACCATATCAATAAACCAGCAACATAGACCAGCATCGCTAGTTTTGAAGGCAGAGTGATAAACATTAATCATTTTTTTTTTCACAAGAGAAAAAGCGTTGTTTTGAATATATTATATGAAGTAAAATAGTCCATGAAGTCATTACATTTTCACATCTGAAGATTGGAACCCAAATATCCATCCAGAAAAGTGGAAGTCCCACCCCAGACAATGATAGAAAAAATACCCCATGTCACATACAGGGACATGATATAAAACCCAGTAACGGTCCACATGGAGATTATCGACAATCTGAGAAAGCATCCAAATATGCCCAAGGCATCTATAAGAAAGTGAAATAGCAGTATGTAGAATAGTAAAACAACAGATAGAGTACCGACGTCCATTGTTCCAAATACAAATTAAAGTACCCAAAATCCTTGAACATAGAAAAACGCTAATCATGTGAGGAGTGTGATATGATGGGAGCGGAGCCCTATATCTTGGCTAACTGCTTTGCGCCCTCTTCAATAATTTTTGTAACTGATTATTTAATTTCATTACTCTTTAAGCATACGACAAACGCCCACCTTTGTTCATCCTTTTATCCTTTTTATCATGATATACTATTGGTAAATAGGCAAAAACATGTAAGAATAATTTTTACAAAAAGTTCCATCATTTCTTCCCACCTTGAGATGTGGGCACTGGTTGTTACACCATTTTTTGGTCATCTAACCTATTATCATTAGATGGACCCAAGTACACCATGTAAGACCAATTTTACCTAAGTAAAATTGCCTTCACTATGTTAAATAACTTAATAAACCACATTTATTAGGTTGTTTATGGTCTAAACAGGAAACCCCAAAAGGAAATATTAAACAAACCTATATTTGTTTGATTTTCCTCATGGAATAATTAATTAAACCATAATTTAATTATTATTCACAGTCATGTTTAACCCAAAAACAAAAGAAATTAATTAGATAAACCTTTATTTATCTTATTATTTTCTAGGAATAATTATTTAAATCTTATTTAGATAATATTCCTTGTTAAATATGACCAAATCACCCACAAATAATTAAATAAATCATTATTTATTTAATTATCCTTCAACCACTTCCTTAAAAAGAAAAATAAATCATTTATTTATTTATTATTAACAAATAAAGGGATTTGACCCAAGTCAAATACTTTTTCCCTCCAACAAATATAATAAAATATTCCATAAAAGGTGGATCTAGATTTGGTTAAAATTATTTTAATCATGCACCAAGATCTAGAATGACCCAATATTTTGTTATAAATAGGAGGGTTTTTCCTACCATTCTTCACCTTTTGTTGCCTATTAGATCACTCTGGATCTATACACTTGGTCACATTTTTCTACATTATTTTGTTGTGTGAGCTCCCTTTGAGTTCTATCTTTGTCTGGGTTTTCTACACCAAAAAGAGAGAGAGATTCTAGATCTGAAGTGCTGAGGACTTCCAAGAACCCATCCCATTGAGGAGAATTGGATACGCCTTCTTGTTTTCCTCCCAGGTGCCCTTAATACAAAAATTATTTCAAAAAAATGTTCTTGTCTTGTCTATTGGGTATATGGAGCAAACCCTTATTTTTACTGCTTAATGTCTTTCTATGCATAGATCTGGTTTTTTGCAGCTCTTTTCTTGACCAACTAACTGCAGATCTGAAGATATTGGTAGCCACTTTTGATGTTAGGGCTATTAGTTATACATAGCTAAAGTGGTCTTTTTTCGTACACTTCGACAAAGGATTCATACTAACAAATGGCGACTCCACACAGGTTTTAAATTACGACCGCTGTCGTTTTTCATATTCCTGCATATCCAGCTACTTCAGACCCTAGGGTTTCTTTTCAGCTGTTTATTTTCCCTATTTTTATGTTGTTTTTCTCACATAAAACCCTAAAACATTAAAATTTCTAACTTCCGCATGTTTCTGGCCCTATTGCGCAAGTGACAGACGTCATCCGCAACTGAGACGACAACTTTTCCATAAATCTGCCACCGAGACAACCGGAACTGGGGGTCGCACTTTTCAGCCCAAAAACTGCGACCTGGACCTCCAGGTCGCACTTTTCAGCCTCTTTTCTGCTACCTGCACTGAAAACAGGTCAGAACCTGCGACCTGCCAAATTTTAAGCTATTTTTCTACAATTTTTCTGGGTTTTGCTGAAGCTTCTGTCAGGGTTTTCCAGCCTCTGTCTCAGCTCGTTTTGACCTGGTTCTGATTTTTTTTTTGCTCATCTAAGTGGGAACATAGCCTCCTAGGGCTTTAGTACCCTCCACTTTTTGTGGAAGAGTTCTTATCTGTTTCAGGCCTGTCTTTTTAGAGTTTCAGCCCCCCTCTTTCCAGATCTGATACCTCCTTTTCAGACCTCTTTTAATCAGCTCTTCTACCTTTCAAATCACCTCCTGAAGACATTTTTGGATCTAGTTTTAGGGCCTCGTCCTTGCCCCTTCTGCTTTTTTCTGATTTCCTCCCTTTTTCCAGCCACCTTGCCTCTTAGCTGTGATCTGCACCTCTTTTCAGCAGCTTTTCCCTTTAGATCCCTGTCCCTTTCGACCCTAGATCTATTGGCCTCTTTTTAATGCGTTTTGATAACATTTTTTCCCTCTGTTAGATTAGTTTTGAGAGACCCGCCTTTTTTGGGTTGAATTGATGCAATAGTAGCTGTTAATTTTCTGTTATTTCAGCCTTATATACTGTTCTCTGCAGATTTATTTTCAGTTACGCAGCACACTTTTTCTCTTTCTCTCAAAACGAAAAGGGTTTAAAAATTAAAAGTAACACATGCCACACACTCACCCTAAGCGAAGAAGAGCCTGGTTTACACCGCCAGGCAAAGACTTTAAAATCAATTAACACTGCACCTATCTTCCCTTGTTTCGACATTGTAATCACTTGATTCTGCACCTCCTTGCCCTTGTGGTCGTTCTTCTTCCCCTTGTGTCGTGTTTTTGTTGTCATCATTGCGCCCCCAAGGCGCACTTCTCGGAGACTTCTTGGCCTTCACCCTCAGTTTCCGGTCGATCGACCTGCTCCGTCCCGTCGTTGTCGAGCCAGTCCTCCTCCGAGTCCGCACTCCGACTCCTCTTCTGATTCTTTGGGTTCTCCTTTTCCTTCTGGTTCTCCCCCTGTCACCTTCACCATGTCCGGTCCAGGGCCTAATGCTAGCAGTGCTCCCGGCCCTAATGCCGGAACCACTACTAGCGGAACCGCTACAGGAACTACCTCGGCCACACCCTTGCTGCCATACATCGCAGGCCTCAGCCTCCCTGATTTCAATCAGTTGATCAATGACCCTATCCGCCACGATGTTGGTTGGCCTGCTATGCCAACCAAGCTCCCCTCTGACATCCCTAAGTTCGAAGGCCTTGCTAGAGAAGATCCAACCAACCATGTCCGATCTTTCCACATGTGGTGTTCCTCCAACTCCATTATCAATGATTCCATCCGTCTTCAGTTGTTCCAACGCACGCTTACCGGCGAAGCTTCTAAATGGTATGTTGACCAAGCCCCCTCTTCCCATACCACCTTTGCGACCATTGCCCAAGCCTTTTTATCTTACTTCCAGCTCCCTCTCCGATACGATACTGGTACGGAGCTTTTGACCTCTTTCAAGCAAACCTATTCGACCCACCTTTCCTCTCATGTCTAGGAATGGCGACGAAGAAGAAGCTTATGTCGAGCTCCCCCCTTCGAAGATCGGATCTATATGGACTGGTTCCTTCACTCTCTCTTAGCTCCCATTGGCAAAGACGTCGCCTCCCATTTCCCTCAAACTGAAGAAGCCGCCCTTCAAATAGCCTTCAAATATGACCTGATCTATGCTCAGTCTGGTTATGTTTATACCGTCCTCCCTGACCTCCCCAGGCCCGGTGGCGCTAACGCCCCGGGGGCATCTCATTCCGCCGATGGTATCGTTGGAGCCCTCTCTCATCCGTATGCTCAACCTCCTATGGGCTATGGTCTCCCTCAGGGAGGGGCCAGCACCTCTAGCACTCTTCCCCCTCCCGGTAGCATGTATCCAGGATACAACATGCCTCCTCCTTTTGCCCAACCTCCTTCTTACCTCAATGTTGCCCAACCTAACCATTACCCTTATCCGCAGCCTAGTGCGCCAGCTCCTCCAACATATGTGCTTCCACATCCCTTGCCTCATCAACCCCAGCAACATCACCTACAGCTCCCTCCAGGGCAAGTATTTGCACAGCAGGGCACGACTAATTCCCCTTCTTCTCAAAGAAGGCGGCGAGGCAATCCAAACCAATCTGCCCATGGTACTCGTGGACCCAATCCTCAAGGTGTTGACCCTAACACTGCTAACCAGCAACAGGGCACTCAGCCCAAGCCAGATAGGCCACTTCGCACAAATAAGCCTTGTTCGTGTTGCGGTGTTTATGGTCATTACACCCACGATTGTCCCCTCTTACCCCAGATGCGGCAGATGTGGGAGTCTCAAGCCACATGGCGCAGACAACACGCCTCCCCTCATGCTCCTCCTAATGTGGCCACTACCCAACCAACTGCTTTTACTGATCCTTTCCCTCAGCAAGGATTCGTGGCTACCCAACCGCCTGACAGCCAGGTCGCCACTCCACCTTCCATTTCTGGTTCCTTCGATTACCAGATCCTTATGATGAACTCTGATCCTTCCCCAACCGTCGACCTTCACCTTCAAACTCGGTCTCCCCAGTACCCCAAGCCTCCAGCTCGGTCTGCCCCCAGTCCCCTTCTTGAGTTCTCTGAGCCTCTTTCGACACCCAATGGTCCCTTACATATCCCTCAACCCAAAGTTGAGGTCCATACCAAGATTCCTAAAGGACCGTTACGTCGAAATGCTGCTTCTGGTTGAGCTGCTCATTCGTATAGCATAGTAGATGATTTGGCACAATCTCCTGCTGCCATTTACACACTGGAACTCCTCCAGTCGTGCCCTTCCCAAAAGAAGGCTCTACTATTTGCCGTGGGTGCTGTAGATCCTACTGATGACCAAATGATTGTGTTCGACGCCCATCAATCAGACCATCCTCCTCTTCCTGCTTCCGTCGCCTTCCAAATCCCAGTCAAAATCTGGAACGCCAACGTTTCTCGGTGTATAATTGATGAGGGGACATCCACCTGTGTGATGTCCGCTTCGGTTTGGAAGCAACTCAGATCTCCTGATCTGGCCCCTTCCACAATCACCCTTCGAGCATGGGATGATCACGCCTCCTAGCCCATTGGCCTCTTTCGTAATTGTCCTATCACCCTTGCTGGTAAGACCGTTTGCGTTGACGTCGAATTCATTGATGCCCCTCTAGACTACAACATTCTATTGGGGCGAAGCTACACCTATGCCATGTCTGCTGTCCCATCCGCGGTTTTTCGCAAGATGTCTTTCCCTCATAATGGAAAGATAGTCACCATTGACAAGCTGTCTTACCATGAGCCGCCGTCTCAGACCTCTCCGAAGATGACCATCTCTTCTGTAGCCAATAAGCAAACCGTCGATTCGTTGACCAGTGTCTCCCCCGGCGTCTACAAAGATTCCTCCCTACTTGGAAATTTTCCTGGTCTTCCCCCTCCTCACATCTCTGATCCCAACTTATTGAATGTTTGCATGATGCAATCGTCTCGGGCTGCCCTTAAGCAACCCGCTTCGGCTAGTCAGCAACCTCAGATTCAACCTCGCCCACTGCAACCCGCTCCTAGCCCTTCATCTCCGCCAGCTGGACCTCCTCCTTCTGGCCCTACTCCTACAGCTGGTATCCCTGAACCCCTTTATCCCCTTGGATGGGTTCCCCCAAGCCTTAACCACCTCGGAGCTGTCCCTCCTCGGCATTATCCCGTTGGTCAAATACTATTCCTAGCTCCCGCTCCCGGAGTCTATTCGGTCCCCGTCATGGCCACCCTCTCTCTCCCTAACCTGACCCTGGGTATACCCGTCTGGTACCTTGACCCTCCAGCCGCTACCCCTCCTGGTCACCCCAAACCCTATATTGCTTTGACACCGGTTCAACCGGTCCCCCTTGCTTCCTCCATTGCTACCATGCCCCCTGCACCTCCCCAGGACCATACCCCTGTGGTGACAGCTCCAGGAAAGAAAGGCAAAGCTCGCAAGGGGGCATCCAAAGATAAGGCCACCCCGAATGACCCTGCTCCTCCCCCACCCGCAAAGCCTTGTGCCTTGTGTGATGTCGTCGGTCATGCCACCCATACTTGTCCCGAGTTGCCCCGCATTCAACCCATGGTTAAAGTTGCATTCCCTGATTCTACGATCTCCGACCCTTCTCTTCCATCCTCGTCTGTAACCAAGAACCCAAAGACTATTCGCACTAACAAACCCTGCGTTTTGTGTGGTATCCATGGCCATTACTCCCACCATTGTCCTCACCTGACGCATTACCGCACCTCTTTAGAAGTAGTCCGAGAGTATGAGGTTGAACAAAATCAATCTGCCTCTCCCATACTCGCGCAGTATGCTTCGGGCTAGCTTGAGGATCCCTCGCTCCCATCAACATTCCCCCCCCTGATGTTCAGATGACGGAGTCTACTACGACCATTCTTTACCTATCCTCCTTTGTGCGACCTTTGGAGCCCAGTCCCCTTGCATCCTCCCCTGTGGCCTCGCTTGACCCCCCTTCAGCAACCACCCTAGACCCCCTCGTTTCTACCCATACACGAGATCACCCCACCTGTATCTCTGTTGACCTCCCCAGCCCGAGTCCCCGCCATACCTCCTATAGCCCTCATATACCACCCTCTAGTGTATATATGAGTCATAGCCATCCTGCTTATTGCACCCCCTCCTGTAGTTGCCACTCGATGTCTTCCGTCCACTCACGCTGCCGTCATTGTATCTCCTCCCCCCATTTGTTGTCTTGTAACACCATTCCGCAGGACCTCCCGTCCCTCCCCTTTATCGGTTACGCCGATGGTGCAATTCGTTACTCCCGGAATCTAGCCTCAGCAGGTTGGGCCATTTTCACCCCCTTGCATGCTCTTGTTCTCTCAAACGGGGTCTGCATTGGTACTGCCACCAAAAATCAGGCCGAATATGATGCAGTGCGTGGTCTCTTAGCCAATGCCCTCTTTCATCGCATCCTCCATCTGCATGTTCGTTTGGATTCCCTACTTCTTGTCATGAAACTAAATGGTTTTTATCATGTGCATAACCCTGTGCTGTTTAGACGATATTTATGAGTGAAACTCTTGATACGTGAATTTGAAACCATAACTTTCAACCATGTACCTTAAGAACAGAATCACTATGTAGATAGTATTGCAAACCATGTTCTAGATTGGCATTTATCACACGCATTTCATACAAAGAAATAACATTCATAATCATTAAAAATTATGCATATCCATAATATGTGTCGCAAAACATGTGTTTAGAGTCCATCTACTCTGATACATATGACATTCCCATAACATGTTACAAAAACTCAAAACTGGGGGCACCACTTGCCCCTACATACACACTAGGGGGCACCACATGCCCCACACCTACTCACTATCTAGTGGATCCCGAGCCAATGGCTCTGCCCCTACAGCCCGTAGATCACGTATGCCTTGACCGGCCATCGCCATGCGTCGCATGACACCTCGCCATTTCGAGGGAAGACCAATGCATGCCTCCACGTACTGGTCGTCTAAGTCTTGCCACCCGCGCTCTGAAACTCCGGTCAGCAACCTCTCGCATATACGACGGATGTCCTCGAGAAGGGCGGCCGCATCCTCATTGCGCGCTGCTCTCGACCCACTCGACCCTGCAGCTCCAGAGGCTGCCGGGCGTCCCATATATCCGGCTAGTTTTACCGGAGCTATATCTGCATACCAAAAGTACATGAATCAGTACCATATCTACTATTCAATAACTTTAACATTCCCATACAAGAATAGTAATCTGTCACTTACCATCGGGCCCCCATACTCGACCAGGCGGAAGTGGCAGGTCCGGATCTCCACAATAACTCATCCCACTATAGGGATAGTCGTCAATGTACAACGACATCTGATCCCAATGGGCAAAGAACTCAGGTCGAAACACTCACCCGACCGCCCCTCCTCCTCCTCTACACAGTAGCCACCCCCACCAGCACATCCTGGGCTCTCTCGGGCCCCCATCTGGGAGCTGTATACGAGGTCGTAAGGTCGGGATCTTCTCAAAGAAGAAGGCACACAATACAGTCCCATATGAGCAATCGTGGTTCACTTGCCGCTTGCAGAGCGACAACTGTCGTTTCAGCGACACCAGCATAATTTGGGCCCACCCATAGTAGGTCCCACTCAACACACTCTCCACAATCATTATCTACCCCCCAGTTATGTGATGGAGCGCCTGGTTGCCCAGGATACACAGCACCGCTGTGGCCACTGCACGGGTCTCTAATCTCTCTAGATCCTCGATCAGTATCCGAGTCCCCTTGACTTGGAGACCCAGTCGACAATGTCACTCCACAAACTCCATGATATGCCGCCCCCGCGGTAATACTGGCTGCGTGTTTCCCACCATCCCCAGTGGCGGGAGACCCATCAGGAAATACACATCCTGGAATGTCAGTTCGATCCTGTGCCCCTACACTACAAAGACCTCATGCTTTGGATCCCAATAAGTGATAATCCAGGCCAACAAAGGCTCTCCCGCCCTCATCAAAGGGTTCTCCAAAAACTTTAGAACCCCAAACCTGGCCAACACACGACGGACACCCTGATATGCCTGGATCTCTGCCCGTAATGTACCCATGTCTCTCTCTCTCCAGTTAACCCGTATATCTGCCATATCTGCACAAAAACATCATCTTTGTCAGCATACAGATAGGGAATAGCATAACCAAACACAAAAACCCAACTCTCAGCCATAAAACAGCACCAAAACCCCCTCATCTTTCAGGTCGCACTTTTCTGCCCAATTCTGGGACAGGTCATAGTTTTTGCCCTGAAACCTGCTTCCCAGGTCGCAATTTTTGGCCCAAAAAGTGCGACCCGGCCGTAGAGATGAAGGAGGGTCTGTTACTAAGATTTTGGGCCCTAAACTGAACTTTCAATCCATCAAATTGAAAGAGTAAGGTTAGGCCTCTTACCTGCAACTGACGGATCTCGATTCCAATGGTCGGTTTGTCCGCTATGCTCGCCACAAGATTTAGGGCCTTCTCTCTCTCTACATTCACCACAGCAACACTAGCAAATGAGTGAATTTGGGGGGAAAACTGCCTTATTAAAAGAGAACCCTTGTTTCTTCTTTCGTTTGCTGCGACCATACCGTAGCCCCGTTTGACAAACCGTCTGCACCATTCGAAAGCTCTCACCGAGCCCTCAAATGGGTATCTATTAGTTTTTGGTGATTTGATACTTCACCAGGACACATTTTGTCCAAGAAGGGTCACTTCACCTCTCCTTAAAATCGCATTTCTTCACTTACGACACTTGTACTTGGGGCACCATTTCGCCTCCTTACTTGTCTTTGTTCGTGTCGATTTTCGTCATGAGTTACCATCTTGTACTCATGTTTTCATGGTCCCCCATTGGGCCTTTACTATGTGGCAGCACCATCGAGTCACCCTTGTTTAGAGCATCCAAGTGGAGTCATCATCGCATTAATGGAGTCTATCCCGAGTCCCTTTGTACCCCGCTATAGTCCTCCATCCCTCATTTCTTGGTTTCTCTCTTGTGTCGCACATTATGGCCTTCAGTCCCACTGTCCCTTATCCCTGATCATATTGTGTCAGTCGCTACCATGTCATTCATGCCCTTCATGCTCTAGCAAGGGAATTCGTCCATTCGCTACTCAGTCCCCTCCATTCCACCATCATCATTGGTATTAGTCTGTCCGTCGCTCTACTGTTTTCTCTCGTGCCTTAGTTGAGGATCTCTCATTGGCTCACCTATGGCAGACCTCCTTCTGTCGACATTAGCTCTTTCATTCCAGAAGATAGGTCTAGAGGGCGGTGTACCTTGGTTCTAGCTTCCACTCTTGTTCGGTGCCTTGGATCAGGCAAAGGGATCTCTCATTTCCCTTTGACTTGATTGTTTCTCCACTTCAGCTCCTTTTAGCACAATCGAGATACGTATGCTTGATGGTTTAGTGATGCAGCAACATCCTTTGATCATTCTCGGGTGTGTGTGAGATGTCACAACCCTCATGAGGGGGTGGCCCTGCAGATAGCCCCCCACATGCCCGGATGACCTCTTCCGTACAAACTTCGATGCAACTCTATATATTTTATGATGTCGGCCTTAGCCGCTTGCAGCGCCTCTTTGATTTGCATGTATCAGTCAGATCTTGTGAGCCCTTCCCTGTGTATAGGGGGCATTTGGGTTGTATTTGTATCTCATGTACTCAGATCTTATTGTAAAAGTCCTGGCTGTTATCCCAGGAACAACATGTATGTGGGATTCCTCATTGTATTATTATCTGGATCATGTTTATGCCGGTTGTACTTTATGGTTCGGTCGCTTGTTTACTCGACACACTATTCTTGTGTACTTTGTCTCGGCGGGCATAGGTATGCCTCCCCCGCCGCCTTTAGCACAGGTACCCTCTCATAAAAAGAGACTTGTTGCACCTGCGAGTCTCATCTCCTCAGGGTCTAGTCCTTTAGCACATCAGACAACATTACACTTCTCTCTCTCACTTCCCTTTTGATATCTAGTAATTGAGTTCTTACAACGTACTTCGGTCATACAATTTTCTCCTAACACTCATACGTTGGGGGGCAATCTGTTACACCATTTTTTGGTCATCTAACCTGTTACTATTAGATGGACCTAAGTACACCATGTAAGACCAATTTTACCCTAAGTAAAATTTCTTTCACTATGAAAAATAACTTAGTAAACCACATTTATTAAGTTGTTTATGGTCTAAACAGAAAACCCCATGAGGAAATATTAAATAAATCCACATTTGTTTGATTTTCCTCAAGGAATAATTAGTTAAACAACAGTTTAATTAATATTCCTAGTCATATTTAACCCAAAACAAGAAAATTAATTAGATAAACCTTTTATTTATTCATATTTTCTAGGAATAATTATTTAAATCTTATTTAGATAATATTCCTTGTTAAATATGACCAAATCACTCCACAAATAATTAAATAACCTATTATTATTTAATTATCCTTCAACCACTTCCTTAAAAAGAAAATAAATCATTTATTTATTTATTATTAACAAATAAAGGGATTTGACCCAAGTCAAATAATTTTTTCTCCAACAAGTATAATAAAATATTCCATAAAAGGTGGATCTATAGATTTATGTTAACATTATTTTAATCATGCACCAAGATCTAGAATGACCCAATATTTTGTTAGTAATAGGAGGGTTTTTCCTCACCATTCTTCACCTTTGTTGCCTATTAGATCACTCTGGATCTATACACTCGGTCACATATCTCCATCATTTGCTCCCATTGAGCTCTATTCTTTGCATTGGGTTTTCTACACCAACTAGAGAGAGAAATATTAGATCTGAAGTGCTGAGGACTTCCAAGAACCCATCCCACTGAGGAGAATTGGATACGCCTTCTTGTTTTCCTCCCAGGTGCCCTTAATACAAAAATTTTTCTTGTCTTGTCTATTGGTATATGGAGCAAACCCTTGTTTTTACTGCTTAATGTCTTTCCATGCATAGATCTGGTTTTTTGCAGCTCTTGTCTTGATCAATTAACTGCAGATCTGAAGATATTGGCAGCCACTTTTGATGTTAGGGCTATTAGTTATGCGTAGCTAAAGTGGTCTTTTTTCGTACACTTCGACAAAGGATTCATACTAACAAATGGCGACTCCACACAGGTTTTAAATTACGACCGCTGTCGTTTTTCATATTCCTGCATATCTAGCTACTTCAGACCTTAGGGTTTCTTTTCAGCTGTTTATTTTCCCTATTTTTATGTTTTTTTTCTCACATAAAACCCTAAAACATTAAAATTTCTAACTTCCGCGTGTTTCTGGCCCTATTGCGCAGGTGACAGACATCATCCGCAACTGAGACGGCAACTTTTCCGTAAATCTGCCACCGAGACAACCGGAACTGGGGGTCGCACTTTTCAGCCCAAAAACTGCGACTTGGACCTCCAAGTTGCACTTTTCAGCCTCTTTTCTGCGACCTGCACTGAAAACAGGTCAGAGCCTGCGACCTGCCAATTTTTCAGCTGTTTTTCTGCAATTTTTCTGGGTTTTGCTGAAGCTTCTGTCAGGGTTTTCCAGTCTCTGTCTCAGCCCGTTTTGACCTGGTTCTGATTTTTTTTTGCTCATCTAAGTGGGAACATAGCCTCCTAGGGCTTCAGTACCCTCCACTTTTTGTGGAAGAGTTCTTATCTGTTTCAGGCCTGTCTTTTTAGAGTTTCAGCCCCCCTCTTTCCAGATCTGATACCTCATTTTCAGACCTCTTTTAATCAGCTCTTCTGCCTTTCAAATCACCTCCTAAAGATATTTTTGGATCTACTTTTAGGGCCTCGTCCTTGCCCCTTCTGCTTTTTGCTGATTTCCTCCCTTTTTCCAGCCACCTTGCCTCTGCCTCTTGGCTATGATCTGCACCTCTTTTCAGCAGCTTTTCCCTTTAGATCCCTATCCCTTTCGACCCTAGATCTATTGGCCTCTTTTTAATGCGTTTTGATAAGATTTTTTCCCTCTGTTAGATTAGTTTTGAGAGACCCACATTTTTTGGGTTGAATCGATGCAATAGTAGCTGTTAATTTTCTGTTATTTCAGCCTTATATACTATTCTCTGCAGATTTATTTTCAGTTACGCAGCACACTTTTTCTCTTTCTCTAAAAACGAAAAGGGTTTAAAAATTAAAATGAACGCATGCCACACACTCACCCTAAGCGAATAAGAGCCTGGTTTACACCGCCAGGAAAAGACTTTAAAATAAATTGACACTGCACCTATCTTCCCTTGTTTCGACATTGTAATCACTTGATTCTGCACCTCCTTGCCCTTGTGGTCATTCTTCTTCCCCTTGTGTCGTGTTTTTGTTGTCATCATTGCGCCCCCAAGGCGCACTTCCCGGAGACTTCTTGGCCTTCACCCTCAGTTTCTGGTCGATCGAACTGCTCCGTCCCGTCGTCGTCGAGCCAGTCCTCCTCTGAGTCTGCACTCCAACTCCTCTTCTGATTCTTTGGGTTCTCCTTTTCCTTCTGGTTCTCCCCCTGTCACCTTCACCATGTCTGGTCCAGGGCCTAACGCTAGCGGTGCTCTCGTCCCTAATGCCGGAACCACTACTAGCGGAACCGCCACAGGAACTACCTCGGCCACACCCTTGCTGCCGTACATCGCAGGCCTCAACCTCCCCGATTTCAATCAGTTGATCAATGACCCTATCTGCCACGATGTTGGTTGGCCTACTATGCCAACCAAGCTCCCCTCTGAGATCCCTAAGTTCGAAGGCCTTGCTAGAGAAGATCCAACCAACCATGTCCGATCTTTCCACATGTGGTGTTCCTCCAACTCCATTATCGATGATTCCATCCGTCTTCGGTTGTTCCAACGCACGCTTACCGGTGAAGCTTCTAAATGGTATGTTGACCAAGCCCCCTCTTCCCATACCACCTTTGCGACCATTTCCCAAGCCTTTTTATCTTACTTCCAGCTCCCTCTCCGATACGATACTGGTACGGAGCTTTTGACCTCTTTCAAGCAAACCTCTTCGACCCGCCTTTCCGCTCATGTCCAGGAATGGCGACGAAGACGAAGCTTATGTCGAGCTCCCCCCTTCGAAGATCGGATCTATATGAACTGGTTCCTTCGCTCTCTCTTAGCTCCCATTGGCAAAGATGTCGCCTCCCATTTCCCTCAAACCGAAGAAGCCGCCCTTCAAATAGCCTTCAAATATGACCTGATCTATGCTCAGTCTGGTTATGTTTATACCGTCCTCCCTGACCTCCCCAGGTCCGGTGGCGCTAACGCCCCGGGGGCATCTCATTCCGCCGACGGTATCGTTGGAGCCCTCTCTCATCCGTATGCTCAACCTCCTATGGGCTATGGTCTCCCTCAGGGAGGGGCCAGCACCTCTAGCACTGTTCCCCCTCCCGGTAGCATGTATCTAGGATACGGCATGCCTCCTCGTTTTGCCCAACCTCCTGCTTACCTCAATGTTGCCCAACCTAACCATTACCCTTATCCACAGCCTGGTGTGCCAGCTCCTCCAGCATATGTGCTTCCACCTCCCTTGCCTCCTCAACCCCAGCAACAGCACCTACAGCACCCTCCAGGGCAAGTATTTGCACAGCAGGGCGTGACTAATCCCCCTTCTTCTCAAATAAGGCGGCGAGGCAATCCAAACCAATCTGCCCCTGGTACTCGTGGACCCAATCCTCAAGGTGTTGACCCTAACACTGCTAACCAGCAACAGGGCACTTATCCCAAGCCAGACAGGCCGCTTCGCACAAATAAGCCTTGTTCGTGTTGCGGTGTTTATGGTCATTACACCCACGATTGTCCCCTCTTACCCCAGATGCGGCATATGTGGGAGTCTCAAGCCACATTGCGTGGACAACACGCCTCCCCTCATGCTCCTCCTAATGTGGCCACTACCCAACCAGCTGTTTTTACTGATCCTTTCCCTCAGCAAGGATTCGTGGCTACCCAACCGCCTGACAACCAGGTCGCCACTCCACCTTCCATTTCTGGTTCCTCCGATTACCAGATCCTTATGATGAACTCTGATCCTTCCCCAACCGTCGACGTTCACCTTCAAACTCGGTCTCGCCAGTACCCCAAGCCTCCCGCTCAGTCTGCCCCTGAGTCCCCTTCTTCCGGTTCTACAGAGCCTCTTTCAACACCCAATGGTCCCTTACATATCCCTCAACCCAAAGTTGAGGTCCATACCAAGATTCCTAAAGGACCGTTACGTCGAAATGCTGCTTCTAGTTGAGCTGCTCATTCGTATAGCATAGTAGATGATTTGGCACAATCTCCTGCTGCCATTTCCACACTGGAACTCCTCTAGTCGTGCCCTTCCAAAAAGAAGGCTCTACTATTTTCCGTGGGCGCTGTAGATCCTGCTGATGACCAAATGATTGTGTTCAATGCCCATCAGTCAGACCATCCTCCTCTTCCTGCTTCCGTCGCCTTCCAAATCCTAGTCAAAATCTCGAACGCCAATGTTTCTCTATGTATAATTGATGAGGGGGCGTCCACCTGTGTGATGTCCGCTTCGGTTTGGAAGAAACTCGGATCTCCTGAGCTAGCCCCTTCCACGATCACCCTTTGAGCGTGGGATGGTCACGCCTCCCAGCCCATTAGCCTCTTTCGTAATTGTCCTATCACCCTTGCCGGAAAGACCGTTTGCGTTGACGTTGAAGTCATTGATGCCCCTCTAGACTACAACATTCGATTGGGGCGAAGCTACACCTATGCCATGTCTGCTGTCCCATCCGCGGTTTTTCGCAATATGTCTTTCCCTCATAATGGAAAGATAGTCACCATTGACAAGCTGTCTTAACATGAGCCGCCAGCTCAGACCTCTCCGGAGACGACCATCTCTTCTGTAGCCAATAAGCAAACCATCGATTCCTTGACCAGTGTCTCCCCCGGTGTCTACAAAGATTCCTCCCTGCTTGGAAATTTTCCTGGTCTTCCCCCTCCTCACATCTCTGATCCCAGCTTATCGAATGTTTGCATGATGCAATCGTCTCGGGCTGCCCTTAAGCGAACCGCTTCAGCTAATCAGCAACCTCAGATTCAACCTCGCCTACTGCAACCCGTTCCTAGCCCTTCATCTCCACCAGTCGGACCTCCTCCTTCTGGCCCTACTCCTACAGCTGGTATCCCTGAACCCCTTTATCCCCCTGGATCGGTTCCCCCAAGCCTTAACCACCTCGGAGCCGTCCCTCCTGGGCATTATCCCGTTGGTCAGATACTATTCCTAGCTCCACCTCCCGGAGTATATTCGGTCCCCGTCATGGCCACCCTCTCTCTCCCTAACCTGACCCTGGGTATACCCGTCTGGTACCTTGACCCTCCAGCCGCTACCCCTCCTGGTCACCCGAAACCCTATCTTGCTTTGACACCGGTTCAATCGGTCCCCCTTGCTTCCTTCGTTGCTACCATGCCCCCTGCACCTCCCCAGGACCATACCCCTGTGGTGACAGCTCCAGGAAAGAAAGGCAAAGCTCGCAAGGGAGCATCCAAAGATAAGGCCACCCAGAATGACCCTGCTCCTCCCCCGCCCGCAAAGCCTTGTGCCTTGTGTGATGTCATCGGTCACGCCACCCATACTTGTCCCGAGTTGCCCCGCATTCAATCCATGGTTAAATTTGCATTCCCTGAGTCTACGGTCTCCGACCCTTCTCTTCCATCCTCGTCCGTAACCAAGAACCCAAAGACTATTCGCACTAGCGAACCTTGTGCTTTGTGTGGTATCCATGGCCATTACTCCCACCATTGTCCTCGCCTGACGCATTACCGTGCCTCTTCAGAAGTAGTCCGAGAGTATGAGGTTGAACAAAATCAATCTTCCTCTCCCATATTCGCGCAGTATGCTTCGGGCTAGCTTGAGGATCCCCCGCTCCCATCGACATTCCCCCCCCTGATGTTCAGATGACGGAGTCTACTACGACCATTCTTTACCTATCCTCCTCTGTGCGACCTTTAGAGCCCAGTCCCCTTGCATCCTCCCCTGTGGCCTTGCTTGACCCCCCTTTAGCAACCACCCTAGACCCCCTCTTTTCTACCCATACACGAGATCACCCCACCCATATCTCTGTTGACCTCCGCAGCCCGAGTCCCCGCCATACCTCCTATAGCCCTCATATACCACCCTCTAGTGTATATATGAGTCATAGCCATCCTGCTCATTGCACCCCCTCCTGCAGTTGCCACTCGATGTCTTCCATCCACTCACGCTGCCGTCATTGTATCTCCTCCCCCCATTTGTTGTCTTGTAACACCATTCTGCAGGACCTCTCGTCCCTCCCCTTTATTGGTTACGCCGATGGTGCAAGTCGTTACTCCCGGAATCTAGCCTCGGCAGGTTGGGCCATTTTCACCCCCTTGCATGCTCTTGTTCTCTCAAATGGGGTCTGCATTGGTACTGCCACCAACAATCAGGCCGAATATGATGCAGTGCGTGGTCTCTTAGCCGATGCCCTCTTTCATCGCATCCTCCATCTGCATGTTCGTTTGGATTCCCTACTTCTTGTCATGCAACTAAATGGTGTTTATCATGTGCATAACCCTGTGCTGTTTAGATGATATTTACGAGTGAAACTCTTGATACGTGAATTTGAAACCATAACTTTCAACCATGTACCTCGAGAACAGAATCACTATGTAGATAGTATTGCAAACCATGTTCTAGATTGGCATTTATCACACGCATTTCATACAAAGAAATAACATTCATAATCATGAAAAATTATGCGTATCCATAATATGTGTCGCAAAACATGTGTTTAGAGTCCATCTACTCTGATACATATGACATGCCCATAGCATGTTACAAAAACTCAAAACTGGGGCACCACTTGCCCCTACATACACACTAGGGGGCACCACATGCCCCACACCTACTCACTATCTGGTGGATCCCGAGCCAATGGCTCTGCCCCTACAGCCCGTAGATCACGTATGCCTTGACCGGCCATCGCCATGCGCCGCATGACACCTCGCCATTCCGAGGGAAGACCAATGCATGCCTCCACGTACTGGTCGTCTAAGTCTTGCCACCCGCGCTCTGAAACTCCAGTCAGGAACCTCTCGCATCTACGGCGGATGTCCTCGAGAAGGGCGGCCGCATCCTCATTGCGCGCTGCTCTCGACCCACTCAACCCTGCAGCTCTAGAGGCTACCGGGCGTCCCATATATCCGGCTAGTTTTACTGGAGCTATATCTACATACCAAAAGTACATGAATCAATACCATATCTACTATTCAATAACTTTAACATTCCCATACAAGAATAGTAATCTGTCACTTACCATCGGGCCCCCATACTCGACCAGGCGGAAGTGGCAGGTCCAGATCTCCACAATAACTCATCCCACTATAGGGATAGTCGTTAATGTACAACAAAATCTAATCCCAATGGGCAAAGAACTCAGGTCGAAACACTCGCCCGACCGCCCCTCCTCCTCCTCTACACAGTAGCCGTCCCCACCAGCACATCCTGGGCTCTCTCGGGCCCCCATCTGGGAGCCTTATACGAGGTCGTAAGGTCGAGATCTTCTCAAAGAAGAAGGCACACAATAGAGTCCCATATGAGCAATCGTGGTTCACTTGCCGCTTGCAGAGCAACAACTGTCGTTTCAGTGACACCAGCATAATTTGGGCCCACCCATAGTAGGTCCCACTCAACACACTCTCCACAATCATCATCTGCCCCCCAATGATGTGATGGAGCGCCTGGTTGCCCAGGAGCACTGCACGGGTCTCTAATCTCTCTAGATCCTCGATCGGTATCCGAGTCCCCTTGACTTGGAGACCCAGTCAACAATGTCGCTCCACAAACTCCATGATATGCCGCCCCCGCGGTAATACTGGCTGCGTGTTTCCCACCATCCCCAGTGGCGAGAGACCCGTCAGGAAATACACATCCTGGACTATCAGTTCGATCCTGTGCCCCTACACTACAAAGAACTCATGCTTTGGATCCCAGTAACTGATAATCTGGGCCAACAAAGGCTCTCCCGCCGTCATCAAAGGGTTCTCCAAAAACTTTAGAACCCCAAACCTGGCCAACACACGACATACACCCTGATATGCCTGGATCTCTGCCCGTAATGTACCCATGTCTCTCTCTCTCCATTTAACCCGTATATCTGCCATATCTGCACAAAAACATCATCTTTGTCAGCATACAGATAGGGAATAGCATAACCAAACACAAAAACCCAACTCTCAGCCATAAACCAGCACCAAAACCCCCTCATCTTCCAGGTCGCACTTTTTTTCCCAATTCTGGGACAGGTTGCAGTTTTTGTCCTGAAACCTGCTTCCTAGGTCTCACTTTTTGGCCCAAAAAGTGCGACCCGGCCGTAGAGATGAAGGAGGGTCTATTACTGAGATTTTGGGCCCTAAACTGAACTTTCAATCCATCAAATTGAAAGAGTAAGGTTAGGCCTCTTACCTGCCACTAACGGATCTCGATTCCAAGGGTCAGTTTGTTCGCTACGCTCGTCGCAAGATTTAGGGCCTTCTCTCCTCTCTACATTCACCACAGCAACACTAGAAAATGGTGAATTTGGAGGGAAAACTACCTTATTAAAAGAGAACCCTTGTTTCTTCTTTCGCCTGTTGCGACCATACCATAGCCCCGTTTGACAAACCGTCTGCACCGTTGGAAAGCTCTCACCAAGCCCTCAAATGGGTATCTGTTAGTTTTTTGTGATTTGATACTTCACCAGGACACATTTTGTCCAAGAAGGGTCACTTCACCTCTCCTTAAAATCGCATTTCTTCACTTACGACACTTGTACTTGGGGCACCATTTCACCTCCTTACTTGTCTTTGTTTGTGTCGATTTTCGTCATGAGTTACCATCTTGTACTCATGTTTTCATGGTCCCCCATTGGGCCTTTACTATGTGGCAGCACCATCGAGTCGCCCTTGTTTAGAGCATCCAAGTGGAGTCATCATCGCATTAATGGAGTCTATCCTGAGTCCCTTTGTACCCCGCTATAGTCCTCCATCCCTCATTTCTTGGTTTCTCTCTTGTGTCGCACATTATGGCCTTCAGTCCCACTGTCCCTTATCCCTGATCATATTGTGTCAGTCGCTGCCATGTCATTCATGCCCTTCATGCTCTATCAAGGGAAGTCGTCCATTCGCTACTCAGTCCCCTCCATTCCACCATCATCATTGGTATTAGTCTGTCCGTTGCTCTACTATTTTCTCTCGTGCCTTAGTTGAGGATATCTCATTGGCTCACCTATGGAAGACCTCCTTCTGTCGACATCAGCTCCTTCATTCCAGAAGACAGGTCTAGAGGGTGGTGTACCTTGGTTCCAGCTTCCACTCTTGTTCGGTGCCTCAGATCAGGCAAAGGGATCTCTCATTTCCCTTTGACTTGATTGTTTCTCCACTTCAGCTCCTTTCAGCACAATCGAGATCCGTATGCTTGATGGTTCAGTGATGCAGCAACAGCCTTTGATCATTCTCAGGTGTGTGTGAGATGTCACAACCCTCATGAGGGTGTGGCCCTGCAGGTAGCCCCCCACATGCCCGGATGACCTCTTTCTTACAACCTTCGATGCAGTTCCATATATTTGATGATGTCGGCCTTAGCCGCTTGCAGCGCCTCTTTGATTTTCATGTATCAGTCAGATCTTGTGAGCCCTTCCCTATGTATAGGGGGCATTTGGGTTGTATTTGTATCTCATGTACTCAGATCTTATTGTATAAGTCCTGGCTGTTATCCCAGGAACAACATGTATGTGGGATTCCTCATTGTATTATTATCTGGCTCATGTTTATGTCGGTTGTACTTTATGGTTCGTTCCCTTGTTTACTGGACACACTATTCTTGTGTACTTTGTCTCGGCGGGCATAGGTATGCCTCCCCCGCCGCCTTTAGCACAGGTACCCTCTCATAAAAAGAGACTTGTTGCACCTGCGAGTCTCATCTCCTCAGGGTCTAGTTCTTCAACACACTCGTCTACCTTACATTTCTCTCTCTGACTTCCCTCTTGATGTCTGGTGATTGAGTTCTTACAACGTCCTCCGGTCATACAATTTTCTCCTAAAACTCGCACGCTGGGGGGAAATCTGTTACACCATTTTTTGGTCATCTAACCTATTATCATTAGATGGACCCAAGTACACCATGTAAGACCAATTTTACCCTAAGTAAAATTGCTTTCACTATGTAAAATAACTTAATAAACCACATTTATTAGGTTGTTTATGGTCTAAACAGGAAAACCCCAAAAGGAAATATTAAACAAACCTATTTTGTTTAATTTTTCTCATGGAATAATTAATTAAACCATAATTTAATTATTATTCCTAGTCATGTTTAACCCAAAAACAAAGAAATTAATTAGATAAACCTTTATTTATCTTATTATTTTCTAGGAATACTTATTTAAATCTTATTTAGATAATATTCCTTGTTAAATATGACCAAATCACCCACAAATAATTAAATAAATCATTATTTATTTAATTATCCTTCAACTACTTCCTTAAAAAGATAAATAAATCATTTATTTATTTATTATTAACAAATAAAGGGATTTGACCCAAGTCAAATACTTTTTCCCTCCAACAAATATAATAAAATATTCCATAAAAGGTGGATCTAGATTTGGTTAACATTATTTTAATCATGCACCAAGATCTAGAATGACCGAATATTTTGTTATAAATAGGAGGGTTTTTCCTACCATTCTTCACCTTTTGTTGCCTATTAGATCACTCTGGATCTATACACTTGGTCACATTCTTCATTATTTGCTGTGTGAGCTCCCTTTGAGTTCTATCTTTGTCTGGGTTTTCTACACCAACAAGAGAGAGAGATTCTAGATCTGAAGTGCTGAGGACTTCCAAGAACCCATCCCATTGAGGAGAATTGGATACGCCTTCTTGTTTTCCTCCCAGGTTCCCATAATACAAAAATTCTTTCAAAAAATTGTTCTTGTCTTGTCTGTTGGATATATGGAGAAAACCCTTCTTTTTACTGCTTAATGTCTTTCTATGCATAGATCTGGTTTTTTGCAGCTCTTTTCTTGACCAACTAACTGCAGATCTGAAGATATTGGTAGCCACTTTTGATGTTAGGGCTATTAGTTATGCGTAGCTAAAGTGGTCTTTTTTCGTACACTTCGACAAAGGATTCATACTAACACTGGTACTTTTCAAATTTCTTAGTGTTTCATTAGCCTCAGTATATCTGAAGAAATTAGGCTGATTTGGGAACAAATGATTTACTTCATGCTCAAGATAAAATAAATTCTCCAATCTGTGAAGAAGGTTTTTCCTGTAGGCAATGTTGCTGTTGATGAATTGGTTGAAGAACTAACTTTATTATCAACATATTTGTCCAATTTTTCAACATAACTATCAAGGTCCATTAGCTTATCTTCTCCAACTATAGGACTGGGCAATCCTCTATTTAACAAAATATTCAATCTTTCTCTGAAGGCAATGATTTCTTCTTGCATATCTGAGCACCTTCGTTCTAAATTTTGTACCACAATTCTTTTAGTAAAAACTCTCTTTATTTCCAGAATTTTTCCAGTCCTGTCCTGAATACCAATTTCTGCAAGTTGATTCTTAGTCTGAGTATTCAAAAAATGTATAAGTCTATTGGCCTCTTCTGGCATATTTCCCAACTCTTGTCTTGATCTCTCAATCTCATCTAGAGCCAATTTAACTAAGTTATTTTGTTCATCCATTATTTCAATTGAGGACCAAACATCCTTTATTGATTGAATGATAGTATCCCAAAGAATTTCATTTATTTCTTTTAAAGGTTTCTCCAATGTGAGATCCTTTTCCAATGCTTTGACTGTTTTTTCTAATTTGTTCACTTCTCTTGTTTTATCAGCAACACTCATTTTTGAAAGATCATATTTATGTTCTAGAGTGGCCAACTGTTCCTTTGTTTTGTGAAGCTCTATGGCCTGAATTTTCATATCTTCCATTGAATTTGTTAATTCATCAGTGTTCAAATTTGCAGTGTTGCTCTGTGACAATTCTGTTGGCTGACCTGTTGTTGCTGCACCTGTCACTACTCCTATTGTAGATACTAGAATATTTGTCTGTTTATCTTTTAATGCATTCTCAAGCTCTTTTTCAGTTGCAGTAAGTTTCTCATTCAATTTTAAGATCAAATCCATTAGTTCTTCCTCAGAATTTTGTTTGATGATTTCTGCAGTCTGTGGATGTCTTGAGGCCAGTAACTTTAATTGTTTTCTCAGAGCTGCAATATCATCATCTTTTCTCTTGATCAAAGCTTCAATACCTTTCACATCTTTAGGATTATGACCCAAACCAATGATTATTTCCTCTAAATTTTTTATTCTATTATCCTTAGCCTGGGAGGAGGATTTTTCAAGCTGCAACTGTGTATTAGTATTATCCAAAGAATCCTACAACTTATGGGTCATCATTGATTTATCCGTCAGAGTACAATAAATCATCTCACCTGTTTGCTTGT
The DNA here is from genome assembly GCA_034641835.2 of Pinus albicaulis. Taxonomy (NCBI): domain Eukaryota; kingdom Viridiplantae; phylum Streptophyta; class Pinopsida; order Pinales; family Pinaceae; genus Pinus; species Pinus albicaulis. The sequence continues at coordinate 905,321,785 of CM076570.1, forward strand.
GTAGCTCAAATTGATCTAAAGGATGGATATCCTTTGCTAAGACTTCAAAATTAGTCCTAACGTAATCTGCAGCTGTCTAAGGCTGCTGCACCTTGGGCTTGAAATGGCTCATTAACATCTTACCCTGTTGGATGTCATAAGCTGACACCAATATTTCTTGACTTTTCGAAGCCATCTTCAAATATTGGTTGTATACTTGAAGTCTAAGTGGATCGTTCCTGGCCTTTATATTGATGAATGTTCCTTTGATGTCCAAGGCAGTTTTTACTGGAGGTTTGAAAGAAGATATTTCTGCACTTTTTTGCCTCTTTATTTCTTGTTTTTGAAAATTAGTGGATGTCCCACTACCTGTACCTGTTTGTTGACTGTCTTCAAAGAAAATATTTGGTGAAATCTACGTATGAAAAATAAATGGAAGCAATATTACATGCAATAAAAAATTGGGATATTATATCACTGGGAGGTACTTTAAAGTCAATATATACCATTATAGCATAAAGTATTTTTTGAAGCTATGGATTTCATTGGAAGATTAACAAAAATGAGGAGAAAAAATGCAAATTTTTAATTTTGAGATAATCTGCAAAAAGGGTAAGGAAAATTTTGGTACATGATGCTCTTTCTAAAATAGAAGAGGCCTCAAATTTATATCCAATTACATTTTCTATTCCTAGGTGGCTAGAAGAAGCTTGCCATAATGGAAAAATGACAATAGTACTAAACAAAAACTAAAATTTATAAAGGATGGGATGAACTCTATGGATCATTGGGAGTGAAAGAGAGATATAGTTTGGTGCAAATGTAGAATATTTTTATGCACGCAAGCATATTTGAATAAAAAAATATTAAGGGATTCCCATGTCTCTCTGATGGTAGGACGCAGGGTTCCTTAAAACATCTCAAAGGATCAAAAAATATATTTTTGGAAGGAATGAAGAAAGATATTCAAAATTTTGTAAGAGAAGGTCAGGTTTGCATAATAAATAAAAGAGAGATAGTAAAATTTCTAGGGTTACTTCAACCATTCCACATACATATTCAAAGACTAGAAGATATATCAATAGACTTTATTACAGGGTTACTGAAATATAAAGGTAAGTATTACATTTTTGTGGTCATTTACATAGACAAATTTTGTAGATTTTTTTTGTAGAGCTCAAAGTACATAAACAACAAGCCAAGTGGCAGAAGTGTCCGTGAAAGAAATTCATAGTCTTCATGGTTTTCCTAAAGTAATAGTAACAAGAAACTTTGGAAATAATTATTTAATATGAGTGGAGAAACACTAGTTGCCATGAGTTCTACATATCAAACACAATCAAATGGTCAAACAAAAATAGTTAACAAATGTTTTTAAGGTTATCTACAATGTTACTCTTTAGAAAAGCAATCTTAATGGATGAAGTGGGGTCCTCAAGGAAGAATGGTAATATGATACTATCATACTACCTATCACACATCTACTAAAATTTCCCCATTTAAGGCCCTTTATGGATATCCAACTCCTAGTATCTCATACTTTTTGCAAGATAAGTCCAAAGTATAGGAAACATAGTCACATATGGAAAATACTAAAGAAACGTTAAAAATTATTATGGAAAACCTTCAAATGACATGAAACATGATAAAACAACAAGGGGAACACCATTGAAGTGAAAGATAATTTGAGGAGGGTAATTGGGTATTTTTTAGATTATAGCATTATAAGAAATCTTCATTCAAGAAAAAGAAGAATAAAGAATTAGCTCAAAAATGCAATGTGGAAAAAGTCGAAGTCGGGATTAAATCGGCAAGGGTCCAAAAGTTGAAATACTCGATAAAGTCAGGAGTTTTTTGAAAAAGTCGGCAAAACTAAAAAAATACAAAAATATTCATTTTTGGAAAAAATCCTGATTTTTTCAATAAAAAATAAAAAATTATTAAAGAAGCTACCTCACTCAAGATTTTTTCGAAAAAGTTGGCAAAAATTCGGGACTTCGAGGATAAAATCGTGACTTTTTCAGGGATCAAAAAGTCGGCAAAAATTCAGCCAATAAAGTCGGCTCCAGGAAAAATTTGGGATTTTTTCAAAAAGTCGGGACTTTTTGCCGAATTTTTCCACACTGCAAAACTGTTATGGCCCTAAATAATGATTCATAGGATTGCGCAAGTGGTATAGAAGTTATATTTTCCTTATTTTTGCATTCATAAGGTTTTTCATGTATCTTTCCTAAAAAAGGTTTTGGGAAAAAATATGCCAATGTAAATAGAACTTCCAAAATTAGATGAAGAATGAAAGTTGGTTCTTGAACCACAAAAAGTTATAGATAAACATTCTGTATCTCTTCGACATATAACCATTATGAAGTACCTAATCAAGTGGAAGAATATTCCTCTAGAAGAAGGTACATGGTAAAATGATCAATTCGTGATGAAATACCCACGGCTAAAGGGTTCGTTTGAAGTTTTGACAAAGGTTTTGTTATATGTTTTATATAACACGCGACGGAATAGTTTTATTGTTTGTTAAGGTCCCACACAGTGATCAAATTTGAAGGGCAGGTCCGAATTTCAATTAGAAGGGCATATATCTATGTCGCCCTTCCATAATGAAAAGCTTTAAAAAAAAAACTTTTCAATTGACCACAATAAATTATTTTACATTTCATTTTCAGAAAGACAAAACCATCAATCTTTATATTAATAAAAGACTGTTACATATACAACAATGAAGAAGGCTCCATATTTCATTGCTTAAATATCTCATTGGAAATGTCAACATAAGTCTTGAAGACACTATTATAAGAATTTGGATACATACCACCGGGATATAGGAGATTCTTATGTGTCGAATTCTGTAATGCAATTTTGACTTTGTCTCACAAGGAGCAGCAACATGGAGGTCTGGATTTTTCTTATAGAACTTTATTATTATTATTTGAAACGTTGTTTATAGATATGAAGACAACAATGAAATTATGAGCATGGTGGAAAATTATTCAAGCTCATGATGCCAAACCATGATGATGTAAGTTTGGAATTTAACATTTTTACATGTTAAAGACAAATAGTCAAAATCACTGACAACTTAGTATGCCATAATTAATAATCATTCCCTGTTCACTTTTGTTAATAGGTTTATGTCATACGATGATGCAGGGTAATTAGGCACTAGCCAGTAGTGTAGGAGGTTTTGTCCACATGTTGTGGCTAGGAGGGTTCGAAAACATTTGAGTTGTAACAGCTAGGTGTCAATACCTCAGCTGACTGTATTACTTAGACTAGTTAGAGTTGTAGGAGTCAAACAGTTTCAGTTAGTTGAATTATTATAATTAGACCTTTTGATTTCTAGAACGGTCCTCTCAGAGGAACCAAAGAGCCATATGTTATGTATATAAATTTTAATTCCTCGGATGAATAAAAGTAGAGAGGGAAGAGGAGAGTAGAGAGGGGATTTCTGCAATAAACCTCTGTGTGTGAACAATTGTTTCTAGTTAAATGATTTCCAAGCTTAGTTGCCATTGAATTATATCGAATTGCTAATTGTGAAGAATTGTTTAACTGTGAGGCGATTCGGTATTGATAATTCCATTCTTCTGTCTTTGAATTCCCGTAAATTGTTGGATAACCCTGTGAACTCACCCCACCCGAAGGCGAGGTCTGTGTAGAGAACCGGGGTTGTGAACACTGTTCAAATATAAAAATCCCGCTTAATAAGGAGACAAGATTATTGTGCTTTTGGAACCTGACCCGAGGATTGGACATGAGTTAACAAACAAAAGGATAGCGAAACCAGACTTGCACCCGTGGTCAAGCCCTGTACCAAAACCACGAGCGGAATCACAAAAGCGCGTTGCCCATATCGCACCGCTTTTGCGGAGTAGGCGGTATTTCCTATTCACGAGCGATTCCATAGGGAATGCGACACGTGGCGAAGTGACCCCTGGAAAACCATCGTTTAACCCGTGCCATCGCACGTTAAAGCCCGACGTTGGAAGCCGAGCAAAATTGCCAAGAGTCGTTGATTTGGAGAAGGGCCATCAGACGGTGGTCGCATGTTGAACTTGCCCGGAGGTTAACTAAGGCATGCGGAGGATAGCCAGGTATGATACGAGTGTTTGATTGGTTATTGATATATATATAGGTGGGGTTGGAGTATAAAGAAATTGTTTAATTAAACGATTGGCGGATAATTAGCATAAGTCTGGAGCGTGATTGTTGTAAGGCTGGGTGGTGAAATATAGAGCCGAAAGTTCATTACAAGTTATTTATTTAAAAAGAAACATGGAGTATAAATACAAAGTGTTGAAAGTTAAACATTGGTTATAAGGCTTGGAGATAATATAAAGTTGGGAATATAAATTAAAGTCCAACCATTGTAGATAGTATTTATTTATCAAATTCTACGAATTTGATAAATAAACCCGAAGAAAGAAGAAGTCAATTAAGACTCAGGATGGAGGAAAAGAACGGGGTAAACCAAGGGAAAATGCTGACAGAGCGATTGTAGACACACCATCTCTCCTTAGGGGTCCAATTTCAGTTTTTTTGCGTCACACGATGATCTCCCTTCTCTAGCATTTACTTGTATTGAAGATCACTATTCTAGGAATAAGGAGTTATTTTCTCCAAAAATAACCCTAGTCAGACATTGACAATGCATCAAGGATATCTTTCTATGCTTCATAAGTACATATGTTCTACTTCTAAATCATGTCTTGGAAGTGGTTGTTTTGCTGGAAATTATTCACCAGTTGGTTTCATACCAAAGTCTTTTTCACATTTTCAGCATCCAATACATGAAAAAGATAATGGTTTAAACAACATAAATATTTGAAATTTTGCAAGAATTGTCTGGCACACTTTGAATATGAATTTTGAAGTCAAGTGCATGATGTTGTATAGGATCAAGTGTCATTTTGAATAACAAATGTTTCACAAGAAACTTCTCAACATGCTACCCTGCAGTAAGGATTAAATGACAATATTGCATCAACTATTTCCATAATAAAAGTGCACCTCGGCCATAAGACTAAACAACTACAAATGTTGTAGATCTAACAAGATCACATAATCAAATGTATTCCACAAGGCCAATACTGTATGAAAAATGAAAAGGAGTTTGCAACCAAAATTACCTTAGGAAACTAATTCAATTAGATACACCAAACCATCCGCAAAAAGGAAAACCAGCCTACTTGGCCCGAATATTTTCAACTGGGTCCTCTAATTCAACCAATAAAAAGGCCAAAACCATAGCATTGAGATACATTTCATTACACTGTCAATAACAATAAAATTTGACTCAGCCATAACCCTTTCCTTTTATTGTTGTGAAAATCTTTATGCATTACTCTAATGTGGCTAGTCCATAGGCCAAGTAGACCACTAGGTAACAAATATGTTTCCTTTCACCTTTGAGTTTTCAAATTATGCCTACCAAATCTAAGTCATATAAGAGGGGGAACTAATACAACGTTAAAAAGAAAACCAGAGCACACATCTACAAATTACCTCCTTAGCTATTGTCACACCATCATTAACTATTTTCGGAGAACCATGCTTGCTCTCCAAGACAACATTTTGCCCTTCGCCTCGAGGGTGACTCCAACAAGATCAGCAAGTTTGTTCACACTGCTTGCAAGACAAATTGACAATGCTTTCAGTAAGTGTGCAATTGAATTCCAGACCATATGCCAAAACAACCCTCCATGAAAAATTAAAATAACACATTAAAATCGAATATAAGTGGACAAAGAAAGATCCACCGCAGTGAAGTTTCACGTGCAGGTGACCTTCCTTTAAACATAATTTTTTCTCTGACCTGCAATTTTTTTGTCACTGAGCCATCCTTGTTGAAGTAAAACTCCTTTTCCATAGCTCTTTTATTAACTACCTTCTCTCTGTCGCATAATCTCAGAGTCCCTCTTCTGCTTGAGCGATTAAAGGAAATGGGTGAAAAAACTGAAAGAGAAGACAATTGTCTGCCATAATTATCAAACATTGCACCCAACTTCTTCCCCTTTCCATTGTTACCCAATGAGGTAGATGTAGAAATTGTTGTCATACTGCCCAAAGCAGAGGCCATCTTCTCTTATGCTGAATATAGAATTACAAGATCTTCATATTAGTATGAACCTTAAAAAACATGACTCCCATTGCTAAAAACCACTTTTAAGTTGTAACAGGCAAACTAAACAACTATCGTAACTTTTGGCAACTTCTGGAGCATTAAGAGAGAAACAAACAAAGAGAAATACAACCAAAATCCTCATTTTAATGATACCATACTATATATTTGCATTAAGATAATAGAAAGAAATCACGACTATATTAAGGCCAGCACAAAACAATCTTTAACCAGTGTCTCTCGCAGCCTTCAGGTTGCCATGCTAGAGGTTGCATATTTTTAATTTAAATTCTTGACCTCTCGTGCCCATGTATGAATGCATATAATGGGATATCTACATCAAATGCTCCTTTATATCCCCAAAAACAAATTCCCTACTACAAGAGCACCAGTATTGATGGATCACCCCACACCATCCCACCCACTAGAAACGGTGAAAAAGGAAACCTGAGAAAACTTATGAAATATCTCAAGATGACTATATGGGTGGTTCTTATGAATCAACCAACCATTCAGAACATGCTCATCAATCCAAACCATGAGTATTATGTGAAAATATTCAAGCAGGCACTGAATCAGATTTTTGAAGCTATGTTAGAGAAACCCTAAACTCTCACTGAAAATAGGTGAAATGTGGCACCACTCATGGATTGACATGTGCCAATTGGTACAAGTGATAGACAATTGGCATGCTCAAACAACGAGGTGATTCAGGAATGACATGAGGGAGAAAATATCAAAAAAGCCCCAAATCTGGAGAACTAAAGCTCATCACCAACCTGAGATTGACAACTTTACATGATGTAACCTATGAAATTGTAAATGGAGAAATCATAGTAACAATAAAGTAACCTATGTAACAATAAATTTGGATTCATCCTGGGAGTGGTTATGGGAGAAATCATAGTGAACAATAGGAAACATGCAGAGTTACTTACAATCAAATAGATGAAAAAACACATACAAAAAAGCTAGATAATAATCATGAACAAGCTTAATATTGAATTATGAACTGTAAAGGAACTTACAAAATGTGACATTACGAACCTGGTCAAGCGCACAAGAAAAAATATCCTAGACATGACCCTGGTTGACAAGTTGTATTGCTCATGATGCAAGAGGATTTGTACCTGCAATGCCAAGTCAATCAAAATCCATCATTATCTATACAATAAATACAAGTAATTGATGTAGTATTTTTTACTCTAAGATGCATTCTTATGATAATGTTAGAACATAGGTTGAAAATGTCAAAACATACTTGAATAATCTCCTCTTCGTTTCAAGAACAATTTATTGGAGTCGCATGAACTTGGAACAAGCCTCCCACGATCTGAAAGAGTAGCAACTAAGTCAACAATGACTTTTTTGTTGCTACACTGGATCGAGGGAGGTTTGGTCCAAGATTAAATCGCTCCAATAAATTATTCTCTACTAAACAAGGCCAACCACATGAAGGTGGAAGCTCTTATGGCCTCTCCCCCTCCCCCTCACATCACTCTCAATTCCCCAATACCCAATCTATATTTCATTTTTTACTTTCATGAGCATAAAAAAATATATTCAATAACTAATAAAAAAACAATTCAACAAAAAGTACACAAGGAAACATTGCAATTAATGCTTGACATAAAAATAGTATGATAAATGAGTTTTTTATATAATGCAAAAAACGTTCCAAGTATGGTAACGTTTGTCTTATAATAATACAATATTTTACATTATCGAATTTTCTTTTTCTTCTTCCTATTTCTAAAGCTCCTAATTACATCATCAATATCATCATGCTCTGCTTCTGTTTCGTGCCTTTCGACCCGCACTGCTGACCTAGTTGCGTAGTCACGATGTCTGGTCTCATCCAGTGACGGGGCATCGCCTACAAAAACAGATAATATTAAATTTTAATTGTCAGTTTTTAAATATCATTGAACTAGTTCGGTAATATTAATTAAAAAAAATTGCAATGATATTATTTACCTGGTGCATCAGTTGTCGCCGATGACCTAGTTGCGTAGTCACGATGTCTGGTCTCATCCAGTGACGGGGCATCGCCTACAAAAACAGATAATATTAAATTTAATTGTCAGTTTTTAAATATCATTGAACTAGTTCGGTAATATTAATAAAAAAAATTGCAATGAGATTATTTACCTGGTGCACCAGTTGTCGCCGCTGACCTAGTTGCGTAGTCACGATGTCTGGTCTCATCCAGTGACGGGGCATCGCCTACAAAAACAGATAATATTAAATTTTAATTGTCGGTTTTTAAATATCATTGAACTAGTTCGGTAATATTAATAAAAAAAATTGCAATGAGATTATTTACCTGGTGCACCAGTTGTCGCCGTTGGGACTGTTGCCCTGTCTTCCTCTCTGGTGGTAAGATCCTCAAGGGAAACATTCTTTGTCATTTAAAAAAAAAAATTTATAAGGACAACCATCAAGGTATAATTAGAAAAAAATATAAGTGGAAATTAATTACCGTCACGGCCCTCACTGATAGTAGCATTGTCGGCCTGGTCCCTACTACAATGATCAGGTTTCACATGAGGATCATCTACATTTGGCTCTAAAACCGGGTTATTTGCGTCGTCGGTAGTGTTTCTCCCCTGATTTAAACAAAGTTGTTAGACATTAAATTTATGGATGAAAACAAACATATTGAAAGGTTAATGTTTTACCTTATCAGGCATTCTGGCTTTTGGGACCTGCCCCAAGCTTATGCGACGTTCAACTATGGCTTGATAACCGAAATGGAAAGCGATATTTTTATTTTCCTCTGTAGTTTCTGTTCAAAATTCATCACCCTACATTGCATATAATTGTGTATTTTTAATCATATTTGATAGGATTACAAAAACGTTGGAAGGCGATACAATTAATTATAAGATGTTTAGCTACTTAATTACAATTCTTGCGGCCAATTTCAAGTAGTCGCCCTGGCCTAGCTTGTGATGGCACTTTTTTTCAATCCTAGCTTTGGTTTCCTTTGAGGTGTCAGGAAACCTAGCATCAAAAGATTAAATTCAGATATGACGTAGCACACTTTTATTTTAGACATAGAGAAAATTAAAGATATTGAATTAAAGTTGTAATTTACCTTGCGGGTCCAGTTGGCATTTTTCCTTCTTTCTTTGCCCTTTTCTCTTTTTCGTCATGGATGAGTGCTCTCCACTCACTCTCTGGAACTATGAGAGGATGCTCATATCTAGGGTTAAATTGCAATTGCGTCCTATAGGTGTCCCTGGTATATTTCAAATATTTGCCGGCAACCCGAGCCACCGCTGTTCTGTCAAATATGCCGACCCCAAAAAGGGTTTCTAGATAATCTAGAAGTTCTTTTTTCAGGTTGGAACTCTGGGAATTCCACCCTATGCGTATGGTTGGGCCAAAAATTACCAACGCATGGCTCTCCAGATACCTGTAGAACTCATTGTTTCCTACACAGAAAAAAGAAGAAGAAGAAGATATTATCATAAAGTTAAAAATAAAAATCATGATAAATATGTTTTAGATAAAGTACATGAAATAGTTAAAATATTAAAATTTACCTGGGAGTTTTACATGCTTTATAGGGACACCTTCATCGTTCACCAACAATGTGCCATTAATGGTCCCTGTGGAGCTAACACATGTAGCTCCAGGAAACGCAATAATGTAGTTGGCCATATCAGTCTCGTCATTGCCAACACGTTCAGCGGTTGGCTGGGTGTCTGCTTGGGCAGGGTGTGTTTCTCGACTGGCACCTAAAGGAGTAGAAGGTGTATGAGAGGGTTTTTGGGCAATCTCTTGCCCTTGTGTCCCACTACCACCAACACCGAGTTCAACAAGTGCCAGAAAACACTACATAGAAAAGAACTTTTTGTTAGTTTAGTCAATGCAAAAATTAAAAATCAAACTATCACAATTCATCTCATGCAGAACAAAAAAAATATCCTTTTGACTTTTAATTATTACCTGATATATTTCTAGATGGCTCATAAGATGTTTTATCCTCTCTTCTGTTTCAGGTGTTTGAGGCACGTCTATCAAAGTATTAAATTCCGACCTTGCATCTCGTGCCTTTTTTCGCAACAAGAACACTGGAGATAGGGATGAAGAAAGCTCTTCCTCAAAGAGGGAATCGTCAAGCGTACCATGGATAGGTGTCTACATATTTGAACAAAATTAATATTATTTCAATTATGTAAATAACTAAAATACCTGAAGATAGAGCAATGCTGGCACTTTACATGTTCTTTCGCTAGCCTCTTTCCGCGATCATCCCGTCTCGGGGTTGTTCCTGCACTGCTCTGATCAGTCTGCCACATTGCAATAAAATTATAAATGTAAAAAATTGACAACAATATCTAACTTGAAAACACAAAATGAAAACTGAAATAATTTCTAATAAGACACCAGACGACAGAGTTAGAGTTTTAAATATTCCTTGCATTGAATTCAGTCCTGGAAACATGTCATTGCACATTAAGGCACCCAAACAAGAGACGAGTTGACAATGAAGACCTTATTGAATATATCGTTGGAGCAACTTCTAGTAAAATTGTTGTGAAGACCTTGAGGACATTTTTGGAGCAAAATTGTTGAAGCTGATGGTATAGCATTGTTGGAGACGATCTTGAAGGGCCTTGAAGTGAAGCTTTTGGAGCAACTATTGAAAAATCCTTAGAGCATTTAAGTAAGGCACTTTCTATCTTCCATCACCTTTTTACTTTCAATATCCTTTAAACGATTTTGTTGATATTTAATGTTTGAAATCACGTTATAATTCCTTGATTATATGTGTTTGGGGACTTTCACTTTGAAATTACCCAAAAATACCCTGGCAATTTTATCTTCAGGATGCATGTGTCCTAACTCCAGGAAGGAATCTAGTTTTTAGTAGAGAACATGCATCGTGTATTATCAATTCTTAATTGACAACAAATAAAGGTCATATACCTCATCAATTCCTTCCCATTTTGTGTTTTTACGTTATATTCCTTATAAAAGTGTCAAATTTCTCTCAAAGTAAGCAACCACTGAATAAAATAAAAAATAGTTGAGATATGATTGAGAAATGGCCATTTATTTCTTGAAAGGATCTTCACAATTTCTTTGGTTGTTTTTCATCTCAAGAAACAAGAAATGACCTAAGAAACTATCGTGATGTAATATAAGAAACAACACGGTGCAATGGCCATTTTCAAAGCCAAATGATGTCCATCGAGGACATGGCCTTTATTTGGTTCCTGTTTCATAGGAGTTTCGGGTAGAAATGGAACTTTGTTGTACCATTTCCAGTAGTAAAAAGGGAAAACCTTCTTTTTCCATGGGAAATAATTTACCTTTCCTTTTTCAAGATAATCTAAATCACAAAAATATGAACTATACTGCACACATTCTTGGATAATGTGAAAGTGGAAAAGGAATACCCTACACAAGTGATGCACACATGTACATTTGAACACTAATAGATTTTGTAGTTGAAATGCAATGCTTGTTTTCATTTAAATGTAGGGTTTTTAAAGCAGGGAGAAATAATGGCTGCCAAATTAATAAGCGTTTCTTTGGGAAAATTTAAATCTTGTATTGGGTGATGAAGATAATAGAGGGTATTGAATCTTGATTCTTGACATCTAGAGAGAACCATACAGCCTAACACAATCCAATAGAATTGACCAAAAAAACCCAAATAGAGTCAACCCTACTATAGGAGGAAGGGCCTGCAGTAAGAACTTACCATTTTGCAAGAGCTGAGGGCGAATGTTGTTCTGCAAGAGCTGAGGGTGAATGCAGGGAGAATGCTATTCTGCAAGAGCTGAGGGTGAATGTAGGGCAAGATCTGAGGGCGAATGGTGTTGTGCAAGAGCTCAGGGCGAATGCTGAGGGCAAATGTTGTTCTGCAAGAGCTCAGGGCGAATGCTGAGGGCCAATGTTGTTCTACAAGAGCTGATGGCGAATGCTGTTCTGCAAGAGCGGAGGGCGAATGCGCGCGTGATATCAGACGTTAATGTAGCACACATGTACATTTGAACACTAATATATTTTTGTAGTTGAAATGCAATGCTTGTTTTCATTTAAATGTAGGGTTTTTAAAGCAAGCAGAAATAATGGCTGCCAAATTAATAAGCGTTTCTTTGGGAAAAATTTAAATCTTGTATTGGGTGATGAAGATAATGGAGGGTATTGAATCTTGATTCTTGACATCTAAAGAGAACCCTACAGCCTAACACAATCCAATGGAATTGACCAAAAAAACCCAAATCGAGTCAACCCTAGTATAGGAGGAAGGGCCTGCAGTAAGAACCTACCATTTTGCAAGAGCTGAGGGCGAATTCTGTTCTGCAAGAGCTGAGGGAAAACACTGAGGGTGAATGCTGAGGGAAAATGATGTTCTATAAGAGCTGAGGGCAAATGCTGTTCTGCAAGAGCGGAGGGTGAATGCGCGCGTGATATCAGACGTTAATGTAGCTATTGCGACGGATATGAAACAATAAAATCATTTTTATGTAGCGTGCATATAAGTTTCGTATTTTTATTTAGTGCGCATATAAGTGTCGTTATACCGACGACGGAAAAGGCATCGCTATTGCGACGAAGGCCTCCAAACTTCGCAATTGCGACACTTAGACATTGTGTCGCACTTGCGACGTTTGGAGGCAGTCGTCGCAATAGCGACGCTTTGGGCCATAGTGCCGCAATTGCGACGTCTTCCTCCAAACGTCGCAATTGCGACACTTTTCTAAGTGTCAGCATTGCGACAATTTTCTATAAACTTCGGTATAGCGACGGTTTCGGGCGGGATGGAAAAAATTTGGGGAAATTTCTGACATTTGGTCAAAAGCGTCGGAACCAAGTGTCAGAATTTCCACCAAATGTAGTAGTGGGGGAAAGGGATTTTAGCAAGGGGAAGGGAATTTTCAAAGGGTAAAAGGGTTTTTAGGAGGGAAAAAGGATTTGAGGAGGGGAAAATGGTTTTAACAAGGGAATTTAGGATAAGGGGAAATGTTAGAAAGATATTAAAAAGATAAACCAAATTATCCTTTCCATAACTTTGAAAGTATCCTAGCTACCCTTTATTTATCCTAACATTTTTTTATTTCCTTTATTGGGTGCATTTGAGCTTTCTGACCCTTTTATTATCTTTTGATAAGCAAACTAACTTATTTCTAACATTATATCTTCCATTGGTTGAGATTAAACTTATGAGCTCATTTTATTCTCTACCTAAATACTGATCTACCAAGATTAAATGGTTTGGTCAGATTTTTATTTACTAACTATCATGATATGAAATTTAAAGGCATGAATGATCAATATTAGACTGTATGATCATCATGAATTGTGGAATTTTGGAGAAGCTACAGACAATTTTATTTTCAAAAGTAAAGTAAACTAAGAGTAGTGGTATTTGAATGTGCAACACTTTCAGAATTTATTTTTTGTTTATTTTCATAGGGTTCATATTTAATATCCTTTTTTTATCTTTCTTTCTTGTGTTCCTTTTATTATTATTTTATGACATACCCTATTTTCATTTTTTAATATGGAAAACATTTGCAGAAAGCAAAGGTATGTACAATATTACAAGAATTATCCGAGTCAATTTAAAATTATGATCCCTATTACTATAGGACCCTAACAATGTGCAAGTGGATAATGTCACAACTGATAGTTATCTTCCCTTTCGCCTAGAACTCAACTGGGTCTCCACTGGATCTGACATGCATGAAGTTAAGAATAGTAAATCTTCAGTTTCATGTGAGACCACTACATGTGACTTAATTAATATTTAATTCACTTGATCTCTCACTAGTATATCTTCAGTCACAACTAGCACAACTGAGTTTAACTCACTTAACTAGGTTAAACTATTTACAAATTTCACAAACTCATGCACTACTACACTTCCAACTCTATTATAATTAGAATCATTGATTTATAACTAGAATTACTCTGCATGTCCCACCAACAAACCTCTAACTCAAAATTCACTTAGCTAACTAATTTTCCACTTCAGTTAACTATTTTCAAGTCCACATTGAGAATAGATTACAGTTTAATGTCCATCTAAATTAAGGGATAATAAAAATAGACATGCACCTAAAAATAGCTTGTGGGCCCCACCATGGTGTAGGTGCATAATTTTCACTAGAACTATGGGTGCCAAAAAAGATCCTTATTGAATCTCAACACTCCCTCTAAAAAATAAAGGGATTATCCTTCACCCCAATCTTGTCTCTATGGTATTCGAATTTTCTCCTGGTGAGTGCCTTCGTCAGAATATCTTCATCCTAATCTTCCGTGGGAATGTAGTGAAGCAACATAATTCTCCTTTGCACACAATCTCTGAGATGATGGTACTGGATATCTATATGCTTGGAACTACCATGAAACATAGGATTAATTGAGATTTTAATGCAACTTTGATTATCAGAATGAATCACTATCAGATCCATCTGAGATCCAAACAAACCAACTAAGATCTTTCTCATCCAGATAACCTCACATGCAGCTTGAATCGCTTCCATGTATTCTGATTCCACTGAACTGAGTGCCATGAATATTTGCTTCCTATTGTACTAAGAAACACTTGTAGATCCAATGGTAAAGATCCCCCCTGATGTACTCTTTATGTCTGATGGAGTGCCAACCCAGTCTACATCCATGAAGCCATGCAACTTCACTCCATCTGTTCTTTTGTACCATAGACCATACTCTGATGTGCCCCTTAGGTATCTCTAGACATGGTTCCCCGCCTTCCAAAATATCTTGGTAGGCTTAACCATAGCTTGACTCAGCTGCTTAATTACATAGAAAATGTCTCGTCTCATGTTCACTAGATACATTAGTAAACCCACTAACTGTCGATAGACAGTAGTATCCACTGCCTCTCCAGAATTAGCATCCTCTTTCCTCCAGTTTCCTGGAAGAGGAGTATCCATGGGTTTGTAGCTCTCCATGTTAAAGTAACCCAGTATCTCCTTTGCATACTTTCCTTGAGAGACAAAAAGTTCACCATCCTGTTGCCATATTTCCAATCCAAGGAAATAATGAAGGAGGCCCATATCTTTCATTTCAAACTCCCTTGCTAGATCCTCCTTGCATGAGTGTATGAGCTGCTGATCACCAGTTAAAATTAAATCATCAACATAAAGAAAAATTATCAATAGCTTACCCTCAACCACAATCTGGTACAAGTTTTCATCTGCTTCACTTTTGGTGAAGTCCATTCTGGTGAAATAGTTGTCTATCTGAGTGTACCAAGCATAAGGTATTTGCTTCAGCCCATATAGCGCTATTTTGAGTCTTCACACATATGAATCGTTGTTGAATATATTGAAACCTTCAAGATGCTCTATGTACACCTCTTCCTCAATGATCACATTGAGAAACATAGTTTTCACATCCATATGATGAATACGCCAGCCCATCTGTATTGAGAGTGCAAGGATGGTCCTTATGGAAGAGTACCTAGCGACAGGTAAAAAATTCTCATCATAATCTATCCCCTCGATCTGTGAGAAGCCCTAGGCCACAATCTTGCCTTGTATTTCTCCACACTCCCATCAGCAGATTGCTTTACCTTGTAGATCCATCTTGAACCTACCACTGATTTTTCAACTGATCTTGGGATAGTTTCCCATGCATTTTTTTTGACAATGGAGTCATACTCCTCAACCATTGCATCAACCAAAGTGGTTTGTTTCACTGCTTCCTAAAAGGAAGATGGTTCAGTAACAATACATTTGCTCATAAGATCCATGTATCCAATAAATAATTCAGGAGATTGTTTCTGTATGTGGTGTGAAGTAGGGACTCCTACATTCTCTACAACACCAAGTCTTAACCTCTCAGCTTCCATGGTGTGCTTTCTGCCATTTATGATGGATGGATCTGCATGAGTGGATTCCTCCACTCTACGAAACTCCTCATGTGCCTGATCCACATCTTCAGACTCATCTTTGGGAACCAATAGTTCCTCCTCCACATGCAAGCCCAAATCCCTCTCAAGCGACAACCACATGGCTTTCCCCTCATCAAATTTTATATGCTGTCACACAACAGTCATTTTTTTGTTTGGAAAATAAACACGATAATTATGGGGTATTTTTGTGTACCCCAAAAAAATCCCAACTTCAACAGTCAGTTCTAGATTCTTCCTGGTGTCCTTGATCACATGCACATAAACAGATGAGCCAAAAATCTTAAAGTGTGAAACATTCAGTTTCTTACCAATGAAATATTCTTCAAGTATACTCATGCCAAGTACTCTATGAGGACAACAGTGTTGCACATAAACTGCAGTGTTGCATGCTTCCACCTACAAATGCATTGGTAGGCCCTGATCATGCAATATCACTTGTGCTGCATCCACGATCGTTCTATTCTTCGTATCTGCAACCCCATTCTAATGTGGGTTATGAGGCACTATGAGTTTTCTTCGAATTCCTTCTTTTCTGCAGAAGTTCTTGAATTCCTTAGAGATGTGTTCTCCACCATTATCGCTCCTAAGAGCCTTCACTTAATTCCCTAACTCTTTCTCCACCAATGCCTTAATCTCATAGAACTTAGAGAGAATTTGATCTCTCTTATTCATGAAGAAAATCCAGCATTTACGAGAAAAGTCATCAAAAAATATTACATAGTACTTATGTTTTATTGTTGAAGCAACCAAGAATGGTCCACACACATATGTGTGAACTCTCTCAAGGATCCTTGAAGCTCAATTCTCCTTCTCATGAAAGGTGGACTTTACATACTTCCCCATGGTGCAACCCTTTCACTGATCTAACTGAGCAAGTGTTCCCATTCGAAGTCCAGTAGATATTTGTTGCATGAATTTCAAGGCTCCATGATTAAGATGGCACAATCGCCTGTGCCATAATTTTCCCTCATCTCGGCTCGCCACTTTTTCTGCCTTTCCCATGATGGCAGCATAGCCACCTACTGCCAGCTTGTAGATATTCTTAACACGAATCTCTATCCTCTTGGCTTGACCCATTGTTTTATGTTGCGAGAAATCTTTTCCATCACTAAAAACAACATCATAGCCTCTGTCCTCCAACATTGCAACTGAGACCAAATATTTCTTCAGACCTGGTACATGCATTGCATAATTTAATTGAAATGGTTTACCTAAATCCCTCTGAAAGGTAATGGTACCAATCCTAGTAGCATTATACTTCCTGTCATCACCCATCTCAATATGCATATGGAGATCTTTCTCCTCCAAGTTGTTGAAAATTTCCTTATCTCTTGTCATGTGAAAGGAAGCACAGCTATCCAAATACCACATCGATCCCAATGCACTTAACACCTTGCATAAAATCAAGGAGAAGTCAAGCTCAAATTGCAAGGCAAGGGCCTCACCAGCTGTAGCTCCAACAACCTTCTTTTTCTTCTTCTTTTGTGGATAGTTAGCAGCAAAATGGACATGTTTGTGACAATGATAACACTTCACCTTGGACATGTCCTGCTTCTTTCCTTTAGACTTGGATTTAGAATTCAATTTCTTCCCCTTCCATTTCTTTGCCTTGGTAGCCAAAGAAAAATCTTATTCATCATCATGATTTGATGAAGAGCCATCTCTGGTGTTCCGCCTAAACTCCTCCTGCAATAGATCCAACCATTTTCATTCCCAATCCAATAATTTTTCCCGTCCATTGACAGAGTCTTCATAATTGTGCAAACTCTTAGGAAGTTCTAGGAGAGCCAAACTCACCATATCATCATCAATGACTGTTATTCCCACACTCCCCAGTTCATCTCGAAATTGGAAAAACTTTGTGAGATAATTTGGAATGGTGTCGCCCTTTTTCATATTGATCTTCCTAAGTTTATATTTGAGTGCTAATTTCCTATGGTTGTTGCTGCTTAGAAATAGATCCGTCAAAGCCTTCCACATAGCATATGGTGTGGCTTTCCCATAGAGTCTTAAGACAATGTGGTCTTGTACTCCCTCCAATAGGATCCTCCTCACCTTTTCCACTTTCTTTTGCCATGCATCAATATTGGCAGCATCTACAGCATCTGGCTTAGGAACATCTTTTTCAATGAATTCCTTCAAGCCATTGTCTTCGACTACCGCCTCCATCCTGTCCTTCCAAGAAATTTAGTTCGAGCTGCCCTCAAGTGCACACTCTAACCTCAAGCCATTGAAATCCATTTCAATCTTGAATCAGTTGTAGCACCAATAACGTCTTTCTGCAAATTCGAATTCTATCCAGTCAAAAACTCAACTCCTGCTTCACTTCTGCAATTTCCTGTGCTCTGATACCATGTAGAAATTATACAACAAGCATGTATATATTGGATTCACCCAATATAACAATGTACTAAAGTTAAATACTGAATCACTTCTACAAATATTTTGCGGAATCAAAAACAAAATCACTAATCACATAAGCATGAAGAAATATCAATCACACACAACACAAATAATTTCTCGAGGAAAGCTTACAGCTAAGAAACCCACTATATTCTATTTTATATTATATCATGGATCATGAAATAATTACATACAAATATATTCTCACAAGAGCTCTTAGTACATTAGCTAATTGTCTCACACTGTCATACAAAATTGGCAAATCCCTTAGCCAATTTCCTGTCTCTAGACAACATGCCTTCACTGTGCAATCCCTGCTGAATGCAATCCCTAAATTGATGCAATTCTACCTGCCTTGACTACATAAGTATCATGGGCACATCCAGTGTGTGTGTGCTTACATGTGTGCAAGAGGATAATGTCACAACTGATTGTTATCTTCCCTTTCACCTAGAACTCAACTGGGTCTCCACTAGATTTGAGATGCATGCAGTTAATAATAGTAAATATTCAGTTGCATGTGATATCACTACATGTGAATTAATTAATATTTAATTCAATTGGTATCTCACTAGTGTATCTTCAATTACAACTAGCACAACTGAGTTTAACTAACTTAACTAAGTTAAACTCTTTACAACTTGCACAAACTCATGCACCACTGCACTTCCAACTCTGTTACAACTAGAATCACTAAGTTACAACTAGAATTACTTTGCATGTCCAACCAACCAACCTCTAACTCGAAATTCACTTAGCTAACTGATTTTCCACTTCAGTTAGCTATTTTCAAGTCCGCATTGATAATATATTACAGTTTAATTTCCATCTAAATTAAGGGATAATAAAAATAGACATGCACCTAAAAATAGCCTGTGAGCCCCACCCTAGTGTAGGTGCTTAATTTTCACTAGGATCATGGGTGCAAATAAAATATCTTGTTGAATATTAACAAAGCCTGCAACTGAGGGGAAATTATTGAGCTTCAAATATGACGTTATGTGGGATTTATTTGTGAATTTGTAGACGCGCACCTTGGTATGGAAGTGATATTTTGAATGGGACAAATCTGGAGACATGGCTCAGTGGTTGAATGTGGGGTGGGTTAAATTACTCGGGTACCCACCGAAAGATGCAAACTCATGAATGGTTGGTTCAAATATCACTTTATGAAACAAGAGGACTTATTAGATATTCTAAGTCGACCTTGGGTTTTAGGTATATGCTTCCTGTCCCTGCCTCGATGGTATATTGGTTTTATACCTGATGAGGGATACCCCTCAAAATCACTTGGTCTAGGTTAAAATGTCAAGTTTTCCTTTGGAGTTCTGGACTTAACATGTTTTGACAACCATCAGAAACTCTATCAGAAATTGTGTGTTCTTGGATTCCAAATTCTTGGGCGTATATGATAAAATAATTACATGGGTGTTGGTGGAGATTTTTTCTCTGGTGGTTTTCTGCCATTGATATACTTGACATGGGAAAACATCACTCACAAACAGAGTCTACACTTATGGAATGTCTGATTCTGGTGTCACATGTGCCACTATACTTGAAATTTGCTTCATTCATGTCCTCGTAGGCTACAGGGGACAACACATGGTGCACATAAGTGAAACTCTCATTGGGGGACGTGATGGAGAATGTCTTTTATGTTAGCCACGAATAAAAATTTTCATATCAAATGGTGGCTAAAACATTTTTGGAGCCTTCAAGGAACACATTTATTGCTAAAAATGTTATCTCTTGAAGACTCTTGAAAACATCATGCCCTTGTTTCATTTTTCACTGCTGTTTCCATTTAGAAACTCAGAAATTCTGTTATTTCCCAAGAGAAAATACTGCTGCAAAACACCATTTTTCCTTTTCCTCCACCTCAAAATTAACTTCCATTTTTACCCCTTTCATTCCCATAAAATTCCTCTATTTTCATTTTTTCCCCATTTCCCCTTCATGAAATCCCCTTTGCAGAGTTTAAAACTCCTTTTTGAACTCTGTTGAAACCCCCAAATCCATTGAAAACTTGGAAACATTTCATAAAAAATAAGTTTGTTTACCACAGGCTTAAGTCCCCTTGGGGCAAAGTCCTAACCACTTCCCCTCCATACATCTTGGTGCTAGAACCAAGCACTAACCCCTTTCAGCACCAATCACATTACAAAATTTGAATGGGTAGATTGAAAAGCCCAAAGGCTCAGCTTCTGATCCCGATTGGCCCTTATACATAAGCCCCGACCTTTATGTTTTCCATATAGTCAAGGGCCCCGCAGACAGGCGCCTATTCACTTCATATACATATATAAACCTGCTCGATACATAAAAACCTTTGTTTTTTATTAATTTTTGGGTTTTCATATATTATGAAGGGGTTTCTGTTGGCGCGTGTCTTGAACAATATCTGTCGTTGACCTTAAAGCCGATCAACGATCCGTGCATCATCGCATCGGCAATATTCAAAAAGCGCATTTCGCATATGTTATTTCTCCTCCCCGATTGATCATTCCCCGATAAATCATGAGCCATCGATATCCTTTCCACCTTCCTTTGATCTGACGGCCCTCATTTGTTCCAATAGGAAAAACTGCCTAACCGCCTTCTCTCCACATGAAACCCGTGGTTTTAAGTCCCGAAACCACTTTCCCTCTTTCCATTTAAGATTCATCGCGCGCAGTGCCTACCGTTGATCTCTACAGATCAATGGCCTAGATTTAACCCGGCTTTACATTATCGCCCTCCACCCTCGCCAAAGGTTTTTAACGTGCAATCTCCACCATTGATCTTGTGGGTCGATCTCATCCGACGGCCCATGATCATCCCGAAGTCCCAATTGCATTTCCTTTTCAAATTCCTCCGCCAAAGGATTTTTACCCCATTTATTCACGTTTTATTTAATTTTCCAAATAATATGACCCTTTCACATTATTTTTTCACAACCAATCCCGACTGTTGATCTTTGCGCAATCAACAGATCTGACTTAATTCTTCCTCCACTTTCCTTTTCAACCTCCCGCAAATGAATCTCCACCGTTGGATGCTGCCATCCAACGGCCACGGTCCTCCCCACAGCCTTCGAAGCAGTTAAACCCAATAATGTAGTATTTCTTAATATTTTTTGTATTTTTTTAGGTTTTTAATGTTTTTCCCATAATAATAAAGGAAAAGAAAGCTGAGGGTGATGATCCTCTAGACTTCTGTTTATCAAAGGGAAAGAACTACAAGGGTTCAAACTCCACGTCCCGTCAATGCTGCATGGGTATTGATGCCATATGAGCCTTGAGTGGCCCTGCACATCAACAATGCACACAAGAATGTATAAAATGATTAAAAGAGTGTCAGTGTCGAAGACAAAACACAGCAGAACAGAAGATTGAAGACAGTTTTGGGAGATTATGGCTAAGATTGATTATCCAAAGCCTAATCCTCTAAATTAAAACAGTGATTAAAGAAAAATCGAAAGATCATCAGACATAAAGGCCTCCACCACCACAACAGAGGCCAATTTATTCCTCTCAGCTACCCCAATGCCACCTCTAACCTCAAGCATTTAACAGAGGCCGAAGCTATTGATCAGAAAGAAGATATTTGCCTCATCGCAGCCAAAGAGTTAATTCTGCTAAAGAACACTAAATGCAAAAAATATCAGCAGAGTTATTACATCCTGAGACAAATCTTAAAATTAAAAAAAATCTCCACCGAGCTTAATTATTAATATAAAACATTTAATACAAAAGACACATATGTAAACTTCTCCATTGAGCCCCTCAAAGGTTGGAGAAGCATTAATTTGTATTAATTGACCCAGGAGATCTTTGATCAGATCCCACCTCCTCATTCCTTCTATAAATACTTCTGTAGAAGATGAGAAATGGTTGGTTGTATAACTTTGAAATATACTTGAGCTTGAGACTTCTACTTGTAAATAGTGTTCACTGGCTCTTAAAGTTCTGCTTGTGATAGAATAGTTAGGCTAAGAAGTGAAGATGATTGCTAACCTGAAACACTGGACTTAAAGCTGTAACTGGTTTGGAGCATCAATACAAGCTTATTTATGGGATCTTGGTCTATGTCGACGGTGATGTTTTTCTTATTGTAAATCGTTATTTTATTTCTATTTTCACTTTTTCCATATTATCTTATAAAGAACAACACGCATAGAGTTAGGGTTTACTGTATATCAGTACCCTTCTCTGACTGATAAGATTTATCTAGATGTTTTCTTCCGAATTGTGTTATTTGAGAATGATTTAAATTTAGTTCAAGCAGTTAGAAATGTTGGCGTTCCCTCGTCCTACTGTCTTAGCTAATTGTTATTCTTGAAAGTTATTTTCAGTTCATGTTAAGTAGAGATGAACTAAGGAAGATATGGTGAACCCTGGTCCTAGTTTTATCCCCAAAGACCGTCTGAAAGTTTCCCTAAGAATGTGTTGAAAGCTGGATGGTTTCAAAGTACTTACCAGATCTTAGACCATCCTTTGTTATCTTATGTGTTTGTCTTGAAAGTATACCAAGTGAAGCAGAGCTAGGAGAGGTTTGTGGTGAGCCATGCCCGCTAGTTTCTTCTCCAACACTTGCCTTGAAGTTTCCCTTCGTGTTTAATATGTTTTCTATTGAAAGTGTATCAAAGGCTGGCTAGTTTCGAAGTACTTACCAGATCCTGGATTGCTTTTATGTCTTTCTTAAGTATATGTCAAAGGCTGGCTAGTTTCAAAGTACTTACCAGATCTTGTGCTGCTCTTTGTTCTTCATTTGTTTATTTCACCTTCTTGTTGTATCATTTCATTCCATAAATCGAACTTTAAAGAGATCCTTAGACATAGAGGACTTGCCCCATGGACCACTCTTGCCTCTTGCTGTTTCAATTAAATCTTATTATGACTCCATATCCCAATGGACTATAACATGCAATTATCTATCTTTTTGGACGAAACTTGTTCTGATTGCTTGCAACTTCTCACCTTTGAAACTCTCTCCATTTAGAAATTTCCACCTCAAACAATAATCATGCTCAACCATCCAAAAAAAACCCTTGGCCTTCATAACTAGCCTAAAATCATTACCCAAAACCTTAAATATCAGTCCATCTTTGCACTTATTGGAGAGATCCATCTCTGGATTCGGGAAGGCTAGATCCTAGAATCCCAAAGTGGTTGAAACGATGTTCTCCCTGATATCGGACTTTGCCAATCTTGCTGAGTATAGGGAGATAACATTTCTGGCGACTCCATTGGGGATCTTGAGTTATTTTCTTGTTGAATACTTTAAATATATCAGAAACCCCTTTACTCACTAAACATTTGGCATATTGGCCAGCTAAGCCACTAGACAACATTTCTGGCGACTCCACTGGGGAAATTTTTGAGTTCATAGTTGCTTGGCCAACTTTTATAGACTCTTTAGTTTTCCATACAACCACAGAAACTCAAAAAAACCCAAAAATATTTCAGATTGGTATTTAATAAAAATCTTCCACCTCGCGAGTCCACACTCTGAAACTCCCAAAAGACCAAATGACTCCACTAGTAGAAGACCTGGAACTGATTGAGCAGACACAATGATCTCTTTTCTGACTTATAAACATGGATTTAGATATAGGCCCAGAAGACAAACATATGTTCATGATGGAGAAAAAGATGTACATGCTTGGAAAGAGAATGGATAGGTTGATGGCTAATTTTAACGCTAGAAATCCAGAGCAACATATACCTTTCTCTGAGAAAACGCAAACTCTACCACTACAAGACATGTATGATGAACATGATTAGAAAGAAAATAATCAAGGAAAATTTCTAATCATGATGGAAAAGATGATGCATATGCTTGGGAAAAAAATGGATAGGTTGATGGCTAATATGAAAATGGATAATCTAGAGCGAGCTATGCTTTCCCTTGATCAAACACAAACCCAATCACCTCAAGATCAAGGCAGTGACCAAGTTATGAATTATGATCAACACCTTATAGGAAATGATGAGAAAACTTATAAAGAAAGCAATAAAGAAGGTTGCCAAGAAATTTTTGATTGCCTTCCTGTATCTTGTACTATGCAGATAGGAGATCTTCACAATCAAATTTCGAATACTAAAAGTGAGCAATTCTTTGAGGAAACGACAGAAAATCCTAAAATTTTTCCTGCAAGCACAAGTAAAGATCCCCTAGAAGAGGCTCAAGAGAACATCCAACCTCAAAATCAGCCTTTACAAGAGACAGAGAACCGTTGTACTTTTGTTCAAAGGGACATAGAAATATTTTCCTTGTTGACAGAAGAAGAGATAGATCAAACCATTAATAAAAAATCAGTCTCTGAAACTTATTGCAAAACAAATACTCTTGCTCATTCATGAAGAGAAATCTGTTGTAAAGATGCAGAGAGTTCTTTTGTTGGTCATAAAATACAGGACAACTCTTCTTCTGTTTATACTCAAAGAAAAATCTCTCCTTTGACAGAAGAACGAATTGATCAAATACTAAGCAAGCAACTACCCTCCAAACCATCATCTCAACTAGATAGTCATGAACATGGTGCCTATTCCATAGAACAATCCAATGGCACTCAAGACAAAGAGGATAGTAAAGAAATCAATGATAATAATGAAACTAGTCCTCTTTGGAATATGAATTTTGATGGGTTATGTACTAAAACTAATGCAGGTGCAGGAATATGGCTTTACAATACAGGAAACAATTATTCTGAAGCCTATTCATATAAACTGAATTTTCAATGCACAACTGACATAGTAGAGTATGAGGCACTTCTCTTAGGGCTACAATTATTGAAAAAATTAGGAGCCCAGAAGATAACAGTTCATGGAAATGCAAAACTGGTAATTAGGCAAGTAAAAGAAGAGTGCATGGTTAATCATCCCAAACATAAATCTTGTAAGGATGATACCATAGATTTACTGAAATCTTTCAAAGATTTCCAACTTATACTTGTTCCTAAAGATAAAAAAGGTTTTGCTAGTGGATTAGCCCTTGTGGCAAGTACATGTTTAAAACATTGGGAGAGCAAACAATATACAATTCAAGAAAAATTCAGACCAGCTTTCCCAAACAATAAAAAATACTGGCAAAACTTTGAGGGAGAAAAAAAGTTAAAATACTATCCTGCTAAGGATATACCATCTTTCTAAGAAGAGACTTCTCCCTTCACTAATGACAATCTGTCATCCAAAGAGCCTGAATTTATAACAGAAACAAGCATAGATTTAGAGAAAGAAGATATTTCACTGCTTGCTATTTTGCAGGTTAAGGATGATGATACTTCCAAGCCACATACTGACAACGCAATCCTCAAAGCTGAAGTCTTGGAAGCAGACAATCTACCAGACATGGAGGACCAGAAAGAAGAGAATCTTCATCCTTTCTTTGTTGATCCTTTGGATGAGTGTGTGGAAATCCCAACTGGCTCAAATTATCAAGCAGTGATCCTTTGCAAGAGCCAAATACATGAGAGGCTATCACCCTCTGTGATAGTCTTGGTTTTGAAGATTGATCTTCAAAATGTACTATGGATACCTCTGACAAGCAGCCATAGTTTCTTCTTCTTCTTGACATTACTCAGTTGGCTGCATTGGCATTTTTGTATCATATGATAATGTAAATATTCCAAGTTAGATTAGGTTAGATAGGAATGTCAATATAGCTTATTTTTGAGCATTTAGATAGTTGTTTATTTTTGTCTCCGAAGAAAAATAAAAAATAAAAAAACAACAAAAGAAGAAGGAAAAGAGGGCAGATTGTAAAAACAATAAAGGTATAGCCCCATACCAAAAAAGAGAAACAGATCTGAAAGTGTGCAAGCTCAAATTCCACTCCTAAAAGGCACACTTCTAATTAGTCATACAACCTAATATTGACTAATTAGTTTTAAATTGACTGCTGATAGGACTAGTGAATTCGATTTTCCAAACTGTTTAATCTTGGCTTATCAGTAGGTAGATCAGGCTAGAAATTAAAGGTTCAAACATGCTCAAAATATTAACCTTAGTTTTCAAAAGAGAGATAACTCAAATCTGTTTATTTCTTGAGTCAAAAACAAAGGAAACTGGTTCTAATAAGCTCCAAATCTGAACCAGATTATAAAGAAAAATAGCTCACACAAAAGTAAAAACAGAGCTGTAAAAAGATGATGGAAGTGCTTAGAAATTTAAGATCTTTAGCCTTCCATTTTGATTCAATTTTCTGTAAAATAATATCTATGTGTGGCTTGTTTTTATGCCATAGATCAGCATCAAGTTAGACTGTTCAATCCTGACTTGTATGCTTTTAAATTTCTGTTGTAGAATTTAGAGAATAAAATCTGTTAGATTGTTTAATCCTAACAGATTGGTAGATTAGGTAGAGAAGCATATGAACTCAACTGTTTAATCTAATTTCATGGAGAAATAAGGAGTAGAAATATATTATTTTTTGCTTTCAAAAGAATAAAATGTTGTGAAAAATTTTTGCCAATCCAAGTACACTCTAAAGAAGAAAAAATGTTAGATCAGTAGGATTGGGTAGGTATAAAGCTTTTTTATGAAGATCCATTGTTTTCCATGGCTGCTAACATATTTTTAGAGCAAGAAGATCATCCAAGAAAATAAAGAAGCCCAATGGATGAGGCACTGAGCAGCCTCCCAGAGAATGCAAGTCTTAAGTTCTTGATGCCTTCAAGAAGGCACCATCCCCAAGTGGAGCCACTGTTAGCCACCAATAAAATTTGTCATATCAAATGGTGGCTAAAATTTTTTTGGAGCCTTCAAGGAACAAGTTTATTGCTAAAAATGTTATCTCTTGAAGACTCTTGAAAACATCATGCCCTTGTTTCAATCTTCACTACTGTTTCCATTTAGAAACTCGGAAATTTTGTTGTTTCCCAAGAGAAAATACTACTGCAAAACACCATTTTTCCTTTTCCTCCACCTCAAAATTAACTTCCATTTTTACCCCTTTCATTCCCATAAAATTCCTCTATTTTCATTTTTTCCCCATTTCCCCTTCATGAAATCCCCTTTGCAGAGTTTAAAACTCCTTTTTGAACTCTGCTGAAACCCCCAAATCCATTGAAAACTTGGAAAATTTTCATAAAAAATAAGTTTGTTTACCACAGGCTTAAGCCCCCTTGGGCCAAAGTCCTAACCACTTCCCCTCCATACGCCTTGGTGTTGGAACCAAGCGCTAACCCCTTTCCGCGCCAATCGCATCACAAAATTCGAATGGGTAGATTGAAAAGCCCAAAGGCCTGACCTTTCGATCCCGATTGGCCCTTATACATAAGTCGTGACCTTTTTGTTTTCCATATAGTCAAGGGCCCCGCAGACGGGCGCCTATTCACTTCATATATATATATATATATATATATATATATATATATATATATATATATATATATATATATATATATAAACCTGCCCGATACATAAAAACCTTTATTTTTCATTAATTTTTGGGTTTTCATATATTATAAAAGGGTTTCCACCAGCACGTGTCTCAAATAATACCTGTCATTGATCTTAAAGCCGATCAACAATTCGTAAATCATCGCACAGACAATATTCAAAAATCTCATTTCACATATGTTATTTCTCCTCCCCGATTGATCATTCCCCGATCAATCGTGAGCCGTCGATCTCCTTTCTGCCTTCCTTTGATCTGATGACCCTCATTCGTTCCAAAAGGAAAAACTGCCTACCCGCCTTCTCTCCGTGCAAAAACCATGGTTTTAAGTCCCGAAACCACTTTTCCTCTTTCCATTTAAGATTCATCGTGCGCAGTGCCTACCGTTGATCTCTGCAGATCAACGGCCTAGATTTAACTTGGCTTTACATTATCGCCCTCCACCCTCGCCAAAGGTTTTTAACGCGCAATCTTCATCATTGATCTCGTGGGCCGATCTCATCTGACGGCCCACGATCATCCCAAAGTCCCAATTGCATTTCCTTTACAAATTCCTCCGCCAAAGGATTTTTACCCCATTTCTTCGCGTTTTCTTTCATTTTCCAAATAATGTGACCCCTTCACATTATTGTTTCACAACCAATCCCGACCGTTGATCTTTGCACAATCAACAGCTCTGACTTAATTCTTCCTCCACTTTCCTTTTCAACCTCCCGCAAATGAATCTCCCCCATTGGATGCTGCCATCCAACGGCCACGCTCCTCCCCACAACCTCCGAAGCAGTTAAACCCAATAATGCATGATTTCTTAATATTTTGTGTATTTTTCATGTTTCGAATGTTTTTCCCATAATAATAAAGGAAAAGAAAGCCGAGGGTGATGATCCTCTAGACTTCTGTTTATCAAAGGGAAAGAACTACAAGGGTTCAAACTCCACGTCTCGTTAATGCTGCATGGGCATTGATGCCATATGAGCCCTGAGTGGCCCTGCACATCAACAAGACACAACAATGCATAAAACGATTAAAAGAGTATCAGTGTCGAAGACAAAACACAACAGAACAGAATATTGAAGACAGTTTTGGGAGATTACGGCTAAGATTGATTATCCAAAGCCTAATCCTCCAAATTAAAACAGTGATTAAATAAAAATAAAAAGATCATCAGACAGAAAGGCCTCCACCACCACAACATAGGCCAATTGATTCCTCTCAGCTACCCCAGTGCCACCTGTAACCTCAAGCATTTAACAGAGGCCGAAGTTATTGATCAGAAAGAAGATATTTTCCTTAGCGCAACCAAAGAGTTAATTCTGCTAAAGAACACTAAATGCAAAAAATATTAGCAGAGTTATTACATCTTGAAACGGAGCTTAAAAGTCATCAAAATCTCCACCGAGCTTAATTCTTAATATAAAACATTTAATACAAAAGACACATATGTAAACTTCTCCATCGAGCCCCTCAAAGGCCGGAGAAGCATTAATCTGTATTAGTTGACCCAGGAGATCTTTTATCAGATCCCACCTCCTCATTCCTTCTATAAATACTTCTGTAGAAGATGAGAAAATGTTGGTTGTAGAACTTTGAAATATACTTGAGCTTGAGACTTCTACTTGTAAATAATGTTCACTGGCTCTTGAAGCTCTGCTTGTGATAGAATAGTTAGGCTGAGAATTGAAGATGATTGCTAGCCTGAAACACTGGACTTAAAGCTGTAATTGGTTTGGAGCATCAATACAATTTGATTTATGGGATCCTAGTCTATGTCGACGGTGATGTTTTTCTTATTGTAAATCGTTATTTTATTTCTGTTTTCACTTTTTCCATCTTCTCTTATAAGGAACAACACGCATAGAGTTAGGATTTGTTGTACATCAATACCCTTCTATGACTGATAAGCTTTATCTAGATTTTTTCTTCCAAATTTTGTTATTTGAGAATGATTTAAATTCAGTTCAAGCAGTTAGGAATGCTGGCATTCCCTCGTCCTACTGTCTTAGCTAATTTTTATTCTTGAAAGTTGTTTTTAGTTCATGTTAAGTAGAGATGAACTAAGGAAGATATGGTGAGCCCTGGTCCTAGTTTTATCACCAAAGACTGTCTTAAAGTTTCCCTAAGAATGTGTTGAAAGCTGGATAGTTTCAAATTACTTACCAGATCTTAGACCATCCTTTGTTATCTTATGTGTTTGTCTTGAAAGTATACCAAGTAAAGCAGAGCTAGGAGAGGTTTGTGGTGAGCCCTGCCCGCTAGTTTCTTCTCCAACAGTTGCCTTTAAGTTTCCCTTCGTGTTTAATATGTTTTCTATTGAAAGTGTATCAAAGGTTGGATAGTTTCGAAGTACTTACCATATCCTGGATTGCTTTTATGTCTTTCTTAAGTGTATGTCAAAGGCTGGCTAGTTTCAAAGTACTTACTAGATCTTGGGCTGATCTTTGTTCTTCATTTGTTTATTTCACCTTCTTGTTGTATCATTTCATTCCATAAATCAAACTTTAAAGAGATCCTTAGACATAGATGACTTGTCCCATGGACCCCTCTTTCTGTTTCAATTAAATCCTATTATGACTCCATAGCCCAATGGACTAAAACCTACAATTATCTATCTTTTTGGATGAAACTTGTTCTGATTTCTTGCAACTTCTCACCTTTGAAACTCTCTCCATTTAGAAATTTCCACCTCAAACAATAATCATGCTCAACCATAAAAAAAAAACCCTCGGCCTTCATAACTAGCCTAATATCATTACCCAAAACCTTAAAGATCAATCCATATTTGCACTTATTGGAGAGATCCCTCTCCAGATTTAGGAGGGCTAGATCCTAGAATCCCAAAGTGGTTGCAACGATGTTCTCCCTGCTGTCAGACTTTGCCAATCTTGCTGATTACAGGGAGTTAACATCTTCTAAGGCAGAATTTTTGTCTTCGAATATGCCTATAAATTCTACCCCATACCCTTTATATCAGGTTCATTATCACTTAAATGATCCATACTCCCATTCGCGTATTCATATTCCCCTTTCTTATGTGCTTTCGCATTCTTCTTCGCTCGATATGCCATGCCATTATCCCTTTGGTAAGCCACATTGTCCCTCCACAGTGGAACCTGTTTTGGGTCTTTCTATCTCGTGTCTTGAGAATTGTGTGCCTTATTTTATTGTGATTGTCATGTTGTTACTTATCCTCCTCTCCTTGTATTTTTACCAAAGGATTATCCTTCAGCTTCGCCTCATCCACCCGAAGTACCACTGGGTTGTGACCTTGACTTGTCCTCCCATAATTCAGTGGGAAAAGACATAGGTTTTTTATTACTGAACCCAGAGGTAGACCATGCACCTCTGACTGTTCGCCATGCTGCAGCTACTTCCTCCACCATCGTCATCATCTTGGCGTCTGCACAAAATGTGAAGGTGCATAAGGGAAAGGGTTGATCCTGTCAGAAGATGCGACCTATCACCCTACTATACTCGGCACTTCATTTTCTCACGGTAAATTTCAGAGACATCCCTGTGACGACAATATATAACCGAGTAATTAGATCATTGTAGCCTACATAGGGATTTTTGTGATGATTTTCACTTATTTGAATCTGTGGGGTTTAGGGGGATGCTCCAAATTTGTTTCCCTCGGGAATTTCACACACGAAATTTGTCCTTTTATGATCTTAATTCAGGATATGATGGATTCGATTGATAAAGCTATTTTATATTTTCGTGCCATGTATCCAGATTGGCACATGGTGGTTACAGACACTGTGGGTCTCTCCAAAGGACTGGATGTAATGTTGGATCCTCGGTGGGTTGCTTTCAAGGATTTCAGTTTTTTTCGAGGGATTCTCCTTACTGGGTTTTTTAGAGGCTGCTCAACCAAAGGGCATATAATAAAAATATGTATGCACCTTATCATGAACGGGGATGATTCTAGAAACACATTGATGATTGTGGGACTTTTAAACATTGGCATCTTCTTGTTGTTGGTTATCTCATCAACACTTTCAATAGGGATGAGTGTTGGGGTACACATAGCCGGGTGGACCCTGTTGCAGATTACATTGCTGATATATTCTATGAGGAACATATTAAGGACATCCCACAGGAGACTTGGTTCCCAACCTGATATAATGGTAGCCAGGGAGATGAATATATTGCCAAGCATCTTGATCGTTTTCTGGCATAGAAGTGTTCGCTTGAACTTCTAGTCATGGAGAAATCTTGGTTGGAGGGCCTTATGATCTCATATCATAGACCCATTGTGATTAAAGGGAAGTTTGAAAATCCCATGAAGGGATTCCTATTCAAATTTAACAGATGTTGGCTTGAAGACAATGAGTTCAATAAAGTGGTATGGGATTTTTTGAAGCTATGCCTGAGGGGTCCAGATGTCTCCCCCATGACATATTTGGCTCACACTCTACAGCTTCTGAAGTCCAAGGTACATATATGGGAACATAATAAGAAACGAATAATGTTTATTAACCTCTTCGAGAATATTCAGGAAACTAAAAACATTTTTGTTGATATGGATGTCATTGTTATGGCCCAAGTGGGATGGGAGCGTATTAAAATCCAAGAGGCAAATAAGCGCAAGATCCTACTGATTCATGGGCAGACTTGGAGGTTAAAGAGTCATGCACTTTGGCTACGTGAGAGTGATATAAATACTAAATAATTCCATTCATATGCCAATATGTGGCCTAAGGGTAATGTTATGTAGGAAATTTGTGTAAATGGGAAAAAGGTCTACACCATGGAGGAGATACAGGGGGTGGATGTCAAGATGAAGGCTTATATCTGAGGCACGTGCTGGGTCCTTTGTTGAAGATCATATTTGGGGTGTGGAGGAATACCTGGTCATTTTTTATGATGTAGAAAATAACAAAATTACATCTCGGGTCAACACCAAGGAGGTTGAAAGGGTCCTCACATCATTTTCCCGAGACAAAAGTCGGGGACTAGACAAATGGACCATTGAATTTTTTTCACACTTTTCTAAATATCTGATGCAGAACATTGTGGAAATGTTGGAGGCAAGGAAGGCTATGTGAATGTGGCGATAAATTCCATATTTATTGCCCTCATTCCAAAGAGAAAAGACACTAATTAATTCTAATATTATAGGCCCATTTATTTGTGCAATAATTTATATAAAATTATCTCTAAGATTCTGGCTGACAGGATCAATGATGCATTATCTAGACATATATCAATGAAACAATATGGCTTTCTCCATAATTTTCAGATTCACAATGTGATTGCATCCACAGAGGAACTTATACATATAATACATATAGATAAGATCAAGGTGCTTGTCATGAAAATCGATCTGAGTAAGGCCTATGATTGTGTCGACTGGGCATACTTAAGAACGATTCTTTTTTAAATTGGTCCAAATTGCAATACGGTCAAATGGATCATGGGTTTCATAACCAAGGAACCTTTGGAAGTCTTGATCAATGGTATGCCATAATGGTTTTTCAGAGTCGAGAGAGGACTTACACAAGGCTATGCCTTTTCACCATTTTTTTTCATTTTGGTGATGGAAAGTTTCATAAATAAACTCAATGTTGTTGTGCGTGAGGGAAATTTCAAGGGAATAAAAATTATGAGGGGTAAGGAAGCATCACATAGTTTCTTTATGGACGATT
The DNA here is from genome assembly GCA_034641835.2 of Pinus albicaulis. Lineage (NCBI taxonomy): Eukaryota > Viridiplantae > Streptophyta > Pinopsida > Pinales > Pinaceae > Pinus > Pinus albicaulis. Next base: position 905,355,236 of record CM076570.1, read on the forward strand.
TATTGATTTTTGGTATGCTCCTTAGAACATAATGGATGGGTCTTAAATAAATCTTTTAGAAGTTTGGGCGAGCATCTGGAATGCATGCAAATGAGAGTAAGTCTATTGTTCTACATTCATAGGGTGATCATATATTAATTAAACAGGTTGGTGAATATTTCAACTTTAAAACCTCCCCGTTCAAATAAGGCTTTACATATATGGGATTCCACCTGAAGCCGAGCTGCTACAAGGTGTAAGATTGGATCTGGATTCTGGATAAATTCAGGAAAAAATTGAACAGTTGGACTTTACGATGTCTTACAAAGGGAGGGAGGTTTATATTGGCACATACATTTTTGCAGCAGCTTGCGTTGTATTGGGCACACCTATAATACCTTCTGAAAGCCATTATTTCTCGAATTATATTCATCATGGCCAATGTCATTTGGGCAGGTAGTGGGGTGGATGGAATTATCATCTCACTTCTTAGGAAAGCATCACGATGCCAAAGGACATGGTAGGTTGGGGGATGTTGGATGTGGACATTTTGAGAAGGCTCTCCTTCTAAAATATTTGTGGCAGGGTCTCTATGGTGGGGCATAAACATACCTGGCACATGGATGGATATAATTAAGTTCAAACCTAAGATATCATACTGTTGAGGAGTGGTACATGCAGGGAAAACCTGAAAACATGAGGGGATCCAACATATGGCAAAGTTTCAACAATATTTGGCATATTTATCATAAGAGATTGTGTTGGTCTTTAGGAATGGGGTGAAAATTATCATTGGATCAAGAGACATTCGAGGCAATGCTAATGCCAAAAAAGTGAGCAACAGTCTAATTTATGCCTTATATGCACACGATATATTTTATGTGGGTCAGGCCATAAGAGAATTTCAAGGGGGATATCAAGTTTGGAAGGTGGCAGATGAATTGGAGTTAAGGGATGCATGTGCAGAGGAATGGGATAGTTATACAAGAATAATTAGATGTGCTGGCTTATATCTATCTAACAGGGGGGATCATGACCTGTCTTGGGGTGGTGTATTAAAAAACAACTTGGTACAGATAGGGGAGACATAAAGTGAGATTTTTCAAATCATAAGTGGGGCTTTCCAACAGAGTTGGTTTTTTAAGATATGGAAGTCAAATGTACCCATCAAATCATTATCTTTCTCTAGCTCGTATGGAGAAATAAAAATTTAACACAGGAGAACTTAACAAAACATGGACAATGAAGACCTTGGAAGTACACGATGTGTATGCAAAACAAAGAAGAAAATTTTCATCTATTTTACCAATGCACATTCGCGAGACAAGCATGGAGATACATTCAGGATGTACTGCTTATACAACACATATTTTTCATTTCGGTGGTTGATTGCATGACATGGTGGGAGGAGAAGGGATCACATTTCTGTGCCATCCCTTTACAGTTTCATTGGATGGTGTGGAACACACGAAACAGATGGATTTTATAAGGGAGGAAACTGGTCCTGACATATTGGCATCACAGATAGTACAATTTTAGGGTGGTGTGTATGTTGTTTTCCCACCACCTAGGGATATCTCATACCGCTGGAGACCACATCGTATCTAATATCTTGTTGGGTTCTTTGATGACGTGACACAAAATAACTGTTGTGGATGTGGTTTCTAGCTGAAGATAGATCCTAAATTCCACTACAAGATATTCTAGAATGGGGGACAGGGCTCAAACACCAAGGCAAAGATGTTGCCTTTATGGGGCTTGTTTTGGTTCTCAAAATAATTATACATTGAAAACCTGACTGTATATGTAGACTCTAAGGTGCTTATTGATAATATGAAGCATTATACTACTTTTTCACCTCCTCAGCTGTCACAATGGATGGAAAGAATATATGAGCTCAAGGGTACATTCAACCACATTACTTTTCATCATGTATACTGGGAAAAGAATGGGGAAACCAAAAAACTATTAAATAAAGGATTACAAGGCACATATGGAGAGATGCACTACGTGCTATATGACGATGAAGGCTCATTGGTGAGAGGAATGGTTCCGTTTTACTAAACAGATGTTGCATGGTTTCTTGGACAATTTTTGGTATTGAGGATGGTGTTGGGTATACATTTCCATACTTTTTGTGTGATTTTATGTTTTTTACTATCACACAGTACTTAGATATATGGTCTATATATGCAGAAAATGTCACATGATACTTTTTTATAGACTTATAGATTTATGATGTAAGTTTTTCCTAACTATTGGACTCATGGTAGAGGGTGCTTGGATAGAAATCCTTGGAAATAAATATGAATGTAAATTTTGGTATGATTGATACTTTCAAAATAGTCAACTCACAGATGCACTTGTACATAATATACACCAAATATTTTTTTTCTTCTGAAAAAAATATAGATATTTGAACACCAATATCTATAATAATGATTTATATTAATAAATTTAAGAATGAAAGAAATTATATAAGTATACATTTATTAGTTTATATTATTACTAAAATAATATATAGTATTATTATATATAAAAATATCATAAATTGTTATATATTATTATTTTAAAAAACTAAAATATTGTTATATATTTGTATATTATTATTATTATGTATATCCGTATTTATATAATTTACAATATATTATTATGGTTAAAGACACATGATTAATCAAAGTATACAGTAATATTTTATATATTATTAAATTAAAACAACACAATATTATTATTATAATAGTATATAATATTATTTTATATTATATGTTATTATTACATCACTCCCTATTTATATAATTTATAATATAATATTTTTATTCAAAACAAAGTATACTGTAATATAATATAATGAAGAAATATTAATAAAAAAATATAGTTATCATTAATGGTATTTATACATAGTATTATTTTAATATATATGGAAAAATATTAATAAAAAATAAAATCATGAATAATGTTTAAATGAATAATATCTAAATAATACAAAGGAACAAAATTAAAGCTAGAGGAAAAAAAAAGAGGAAACATGAGATATTCATGAAGAAAAAGAAGAAATCAACTTTTAGTTAATTTCCAATCGTCATCCATGCTGAGATTATTCACCGGCTTCTTAATTTCGATGGCCTCCCTTAACCCTTAAATTTCTATGATGGAAGTGATCAATCCTTGCAATGACCTATGAATCCTCAATGCATACATGGTGTTTAGTTTTATCAGCATGCTCAACTATAGCTAAGGGTCGAGAACTATTTTATTTGATATCTGTTGTGTGATCTTGGATTCTCTAAATTATGGAGTGGCACGTCTTCCCATTGTAGGGAATCACATAAGAGCAAGGGATTGAATAAACCCCTTTCATGTCTTTATGGTTTACTGGGTCTTTGACAGATCTAAGGGAGCTTCAAATGGAATTGAGGGGCTTGAAGGTGGTGGAGACTTTATTATTCCTAAGAATATGAGCAATATTATCATAGGTCCCATGGATTAAAGGAAGTTGAACATTGATAACATGTTCACTAGGAACTTTTTTAATCCTATTTCCTTTACTAGCTCTTCGAAAAGCTTGGAGACCTTGATGTTTGCTATAACCATTATTTTAGAAAAAAATTAGGAGACGGGATTTCTCCTCATTTGTGCGTTTATCATCATAAATCCTTAGAGAATGGGTAGCTAGTGTACTGAGAACTTCAAATTTGTGAGTTGGAAAATGATGAGAACTGGCATGAAGATATTGTTCACTATGAGTTTTTTTACAAAATACTTGTTGTGACATAGAACCATATTCCACTTTCTCTCTATATATATGCTCTGTCACATGCCTTACACAATCATGCTCCTAATATGTTCCTTTGAGCATGTACTTATCTACATACCGCCACCAATGCCTTCTCCCCTTGCCCTTTTGCATGTGAATCCACCACAAGTCTTGCGAGCTAGGGAATGTATGCAATTTTATGATTTACTACAAACATTCCATAGTTTTATTCAATGCTTGCACCAAAAAATGCCATTAATTCATCAGGAGGATATTTGATAAAATAAATGCAGTGTCTTGGGATAAAACTCAACCCAAAAAATCCTCATACCCCTAAATTTGTGTCCACTCCTCTAGCCAATCATTATTTGTATTTTCACAATATTTACATCTATTACAATTCATAGTGACATTTACAAGAGGGGTAAAAAAATGGGTTGTCACAGACACCACTGCTTTAGAGGAACATTGTCGTTAGTTTTTTACACCTAAACACCAAATTTAATAGTGCTCTTACTCCCAAACGCACATTCAATAGTGAGATTCATATACTCTTTTTACATTTACGTACATTGTAAACAATATGGATATGATATCTTCATCTAATCGATCATTTTCCATGTGGATTCATTAGGCCCAAATCACTTCCATTAAACCATGACCTGCTCAATTACACAATTCCATAGTGCAATATTCCTCCAATCCATAATGCACAATGGATTTGGCTAAAATTATCCCCTAGATTCCACCTATATCATAGACCAATCGACAAAATGAATAGAATCATGTACATACTTTTCCAAAAAATAAATATGGAAACAATCATGTGCTTTCACTATGTGTGGCGAGACAAATTTGTAGGCTACTGGCACCACTCTTTCTAAAATATGAAATAATCCACAAAATCTTGGTTCTAACTTACCACAAGACCAAATTATTAGTGAAATTTTCCTTAGTTTGACAAGGAGGTAAAAATGGACCCCCACTTGTAATTCCTTGTGCTTTATTTGTCAATCTACATAGCTCTTTTTCCAGTCATAAGCTATTTTCAATGTCTTTCTAATAGAAACTAATTATTGCTCAATTTATTTTAACATATTGGGTCTAGGAAGCACTCAATTCACAGGATCATTCCAACTAATAGGAATATTTAATTTTCTACTATAGAAAGTCTCAAATGGACTCATCTTCAATAATTCTTGGTACCCATTGTTGTAGGAAAAATATGCCAAATGTGGAAACTCTTTCCACCACCTAGGATGATGCTTGCCACACATCCTTAATATGTCTTCTAGTACTTGATTTACTCTTTCATTTTATCCATATGCTTAGGGATGATACACTATACTAAATTCCAACTCTATTCCAAGATAAACAAATAATGTTTTCCAAAACTTTGAGGTGAACCTAGCATCCCTATCTGAGATGATCTTCTTGTTAGAAGCAATGGAAACCAAGACACTACTAAGAGGGGGGGTGAATTAGTAGTGTGACAAAATTATACAACTCTTAACAATTTATATTTTTCAATCACTTTAGAAACCACTCATATAATCAACATCATAACCCAATCATGTAAACATAACATCTTAACTATTATCATACACATGTGCAATATATATATATATATATATATATATAATACATCAATCTTATTTCTATTTCTTTGGAAAATACAAGCTTCAACTTTTCATTATGTCATTGGCCCACAAGATTATGCTTGTATCTTTATCAAATGCTATTGAAAGTAACTTCTATCCCTCCTCATTTATCAATTACCACTAAAAGGGACTACTACCCCTGCTCATTTATTAGCCATTACTGAAAGGGACTATTGCCCTTGCTCATTTATATCAATTTTTACTTAAAGGGTTTGTTGCTCTTGAAATGTAAGCTACCACTTGTTAGCCCTGATGATCCATATTTCGTCCATTTTCAACTCCAAGAAATATGCCTCTTTATTTTTACATAGAAAATCAATTTGTCCCTTCAAACACACACCACAATTACCAATGAAACACCTTCAACAATCTCTTATTATTGATCAAAACATCAAACACACAGACAAAATCAATCCATCTCACAACTGACTCACATTAGAGAAATTTTGAGGTCTAAAATAGGCCTCCTAAGGAACATTATAAAATAATAGTGGAAATAATAAAATAATATTAGATTACATCATCAAGTTTTAGAAAGAAAAAATAAAAAACTAATGTTTCAACTCGTGTTTTCAACTTATATCCCTTATATTTTACTCAAATGTCGAGCGGGAACACTCACTGAATGCATAATTTAATTCCTCAGCCAAAGAACACCCATTTTTCATAATTTCAATGGACCCTGCTACAAGAAAAATGATAAATACATGAAAAAGCATGATTGCAATCACGTTTTTCATGTATTTATCATTTTTTTTCTAAAAGGGTCCATTGAAAGTATGCAACATGGGTATTCCTTGGATGAGAAATTATATTATGCATCCAAAAATTTATCTCATTTGAAATTTTATTAAAACCATAGATAGTTTTGTTGAAAATATGAGTTGAAAAAGTGTAGATTTTTTTTTTTTTCAATATTTTAAATTTTTACTCCAAAAATAATGAATCATCCCCCATGGTTGACATCATCATCTTGAATCCTATTGGTTCTTATAAAATTGATTTTGGTTGTGCATTTTTGTTTTGAGACCCATTTTAGACCTTAAAATTTCTCTAATGCAACTTCCACAAATTACACACATCTTGGAAATTCAACTATACTTTTATAGAATTTGGACTGATATTTTTAGCTCTTTTCCCTTTTAGTTAACTTTTACTCTAACATTTTCATGAATATTTATTTTTTCCTTTGTATTGCTTCTGTCAAGTCTTTTTATTTCACTCTTCAAGTCTTCTAGCCCTCCTTACCCATTTGTGTAAGAAATTCTGAGTTTAACTTATTATTTTCATCCATTATTCTAAGCTACAATATTTAGCAGGGATTTTTCTAAATCAGTGTATCACCAACTTTAGTTGTTATTCCAAGTATGCCACCAAATATATACATGACACCATCGAAGCTTCAGAATCCTTAATGCATTTTATAAAAGCCTTAGCCCTTCACCAAATATGGTGTAGATGTTGATTTTAAGCTATCGACCAGTTTTCATTCTAAACCTAAATAAGTCACTTGCCATGTATTTTTGTTTAGCCCCAAAGGGCTTTAAACTGTGTTGATGAATCATTTTCACAAAGGAATTAAACATGGGCTAAATCACTTTAAAATATACATAAAACATTAATTATTTTTGGACCATTTGACTATAGCCCCAAGGTCTTATTTAATACTGCAAACACCTCCACTACACTTGGTCACAACATTGCAACAAATCCATGTCATAGTCATTTAACTTTAGCCCCCAACTTTATTTGGTTGCGCCTTTTCATAAAAATTTCTAGGTCACCCTTCCATGATTATGTGTCAATGCGGGTCCACTATTATTCACTTGCACTCTACTCTCATTGGTCCTTTGTTACTTTTTTGTCTGTTGTTATGTCTTGGAACACTGTAAAACCAGAGTTTCTCGGCATTGAAAACTCAAACTCTTCGAGGATGGTGCCTCTGAGGTGGCATGTCTAGGGTTTCTTCTTACTGGTTCTTGGATCTAGTGTCATATGCTACCATTTTTCGATATTGAATCATCACAGAGCTTCCTCTGTTACACTAACTTAAAACATTCTGGGATCCTTGTTTTGGGATGATGTGCCTGAGTGGGAACCATCACTGATCCCATGGACCAATAAAATTCTTTCCGGGGTGAGTTATTTAGCCACATACGCTTCCACCTTGTCCAGGAGTTGAATCAACCTGGATTGCATTGCCTATGAACCTTTTGAACCTTTCGGGGAAGCCTTTTTTGGGTGCCATTTGACTGGTGACATTTGTCACTAATATTTGGCCCCTTCAACCACTTTAAAACACTGAAAATGTATGGCACATGTCCCTTATATCGATGTCCTGCAGACATCATATCTAACTAGTAAAATATTTCCACACATCTTCCAATATAGAGAGAGAAAGGGTATCAGGCCTTCGGTTTTGTGACGAATTTCTTTATTAAAATAATTATAGAGTCCTAGCCATATACTCTTGTAATTCCTTATATTTTTTCCACATTCCCTGACCTTATGTCATCCCGGATTGAAGCTTATATGTGCACCGGCTTGTTTCTTATATGAATTCCTCCTGGGGTGAGTTGTATCATGGGGAATCTTGTTGCTAAACTCCTTGCTAATCAAATTCTTGCACTTTATCATCTTTGTTGTGTGGGTAGATCATCTCATCCCAGGCTCGTGTCATCGCAAATTTTCACTTCTTCGTGCATGACTTTAGACTTTCAGGGCGATGTGTCTTTGGGGACCACCTCCTATAGAAATTATATTAATGAAATCCTTTTTCACTACTGACATGCTCCTAGAGTTGTGTCATCCTGGGTGCTCCATTTCATTTGCACCTTTGATATTTATGGGGAATACTTTGATGTGAATATTTGTCATGTGTGCTCCACTATAGGCCAATAAAAACACTATATATTGTTGGTTATAAGCCATGTTCACCTAGAAAATTGGTTAGCCGCTCCGCTAAAAATCACTGCCATGTTTATGAACACTGCTAAACTTAACTTATTCCAAATCAATCCTTTACCAATATTAACTTTGCAACTTTGACTTTGGGGGTATTTGACTTTGACTGGAATTAAATTGTGATCCAGGAGGACTTTAACAAATTTATATATACCACTAGAAAGCTCTTTTAGAGCTCTATCCATATAATTTGGTCACAAGTCCTCTTGAGTTGATATGCTACACTAAAATTGGCTTCAAAGTCACTTCACCTTATCTTTTCCTTTACCATTCTTTGAGTTGAGATTCATTCTTATTGTAACCATCTCTACTTTTTCCTCCATCCTCATCACCTTTTCCATCAATGATAACATATTTCTAGCACCCACCCCGTCTGTAAATGATGGCAACACCATTAAAAAAAAACAACATCATCAAAACAAAAGCAAAGTGAAAGTCTTAATTTCCTTTTTCTTCTCCTCCTTTGGATCCTTATCTCCCTATGATGCACTTCTCTTCTACTGCATAATCGATCTAATATGTTTCTATTTTGGTTGTTTTGGTTTGGGTCTTCTCCTCCCCATTTGTTATATTTTATGTACTTCTCCCTACTTAACATCAATTGAAAAGATACAAACATTCTCCCCCCTATAAAAAATATCCCCCTGTCTTTCCAATCATATGGACCTATTAACTACTTATTCTTATGCTGAAAACTCTAGGTATATCTGATTTGATATAAGGAACTTACTTTCTTTCCTGTTGAGAAGACTGAGTTGAAAGGAGAGGAGCAATTACTCCCACTCTCCACCTCTAGTAGTCAAGAGGGATCTCTAACTAAAGTAGCTCATTCATGTACAACTGAGACATGATAAAATCATGCATATTTTTATAACTCTCAGCTAGTCTTATATTCATAATAATGCCTCTTCCTCGACACAAACACCTGACCTCTAGCAATATCAACAACCTATCCTTTGCATGTTTAAGACCATCAACTTGTCAACTGATGAGAAAAAAATTACAACGCTTAGAAGTGCTTATATGAAAAACATAGAGGGGCTCTCATCAATGCATTCTTAGCCCAACAATTTAGCATATAATCTACTTGATAGACTTATGAGGGTAGTGGAATTACCATATTAACTTTTCCTCAACATGAACATTAGTATGATATAAATCGAGACTCTTTTAATAAAAATTAAACTAACAATCTCCTACTAAAAATATGAATGCCACACTCTGACTAAAATATAATGACAGTTGATACGAATTGTTAATACTTGATACCAAGTGTTAATATCTTTGAGACCAATGATATCTACTTCTTAATTGATACCACTATTACCAACTATTGATAAATTTTTAATTGATTTTTCTCCCCCTGTCATTATGCTATTTTCATTAATATTCATTATGCCCACAAATATGATGTCCCATATCAATAACTCATTTAAATAGCTTGAAATCATTACAATAGTTAAACCATTCATCATATCTACAACAAAAACTTTGACCATTAAAACAACATTAATTTGTAGAAACAACACCATCAACCTCTATCTTCCATGTTATCTTTTAGTAAAAAATAATTGATTCCAATTTATGATGTCAATTTTTAATATAATAATATGATACCAAAATGTTAACTTGATTATGCTCCCCTTGTGGTTATGCTCCCTATTTAGCATTATGAATCTATAAACATACTTGTTCAAGACAAGGAAACTTTCAAAGTAAATAGATCATCATCTATGTTCTGTCATCAATATATATACTCATATTAGTAATATTATTTGAAAACATCATTGAATCAACCAAAAGACATACTACTTAAGCTCTTCAAAATCAACCACAATTCTCAGTGATACGATTTTACTTTGAAAATTTTATAAACTAAGGAAGAACAAAAGGGGCATACTTCCATTAACCTTCAAATGAATTAGTTGGCATGTTCCTTTCTAATCCTTGCATCTATACTTTATTCCTTCTCTTGAATCCATCCTCTTCTTTCTAATGAAGAGGAACATGGGATCTACTATCCCGTAGTAGATTGTCTCCATTTTTCTTCCACACTTTGGTATGCTAATTTTTTACTTGGTCAAAAAAATGAGCTGATTTCCGGCACTGATATGGTACTCTTTCCTAACTGAGTGACTTATTTCCATATTTTGAGCATACAAATAACTGACCATTCCTTTCGTTAGCGCGAATTAAATATAATCTACAAATTACATGTTGCTCTTCTTTATCATCATCTCTGAATACTTTTTGCAATGAATAGCTAGCAAAGATGCTACTCCTAAACACAGAGGGAAACATCAAAACCGCTTTGGAAGTTGGGATCTAGCCCTGCCAGCTTTAGAGTGGAATCTCTATGTAAAATTTAACTTTGTTTTTAGTGAATTTTAGGCTAGTTATGATTGTACTTGATTTTTTGTTTGATTTTGATTGTTTGGTTTATCAAATAGATATATTCCCATTAGGCTATGGAGTCAAAAATATAAATAGTTTTGCATCAATATTTGAAAGAGTTATCACAAGGAAATATATGTTGCATTAACTTGATCTTTTAAGATTATGGAAGTGGAAGAAAGTGGAATTTAGTAAATATTGAAAAGAAATTAAGTATTCTTAAATCTGACTTCAGTGGAAAACATGTAAATTGGAAACAACCAGGATAAGGTGTTCTAATTAACATATCCTATTCATCACAGTTTCTGTTATACAATTAAGATTTTTAGATTTGCAGAGAAAGAAAAAACAATGAAATAACCTAGTTACAAAAGAAAAACATCACCAATGAATAAAACACATGAATCTTGTAATAAGTCCTTGTATTATTGATGCTCCATCAAAATTGAAAATTAAAATGCTCAGTAGGAAAAATATATTTAGTAATCAACCCATAATACTTTGAACATAAGTATTTATACCAGTTTTACAAAAATGATTACATCAACGCTTTCTCAACAGACAGTGTATTATTAGTAAAAAAATTGAATAATAAACTCTAGTTGTTACAAAACAATAGGCTCAGTGGAGATGGTCACAAGCAGCGCTTTGTTTTGGAGGAACAATAGTGGAATGGACCTATTTCTAGGTTGCGCTAGCTGGTGTGTTGGCTGATGCGCTAGTTGAAGCTGATTGTTCTCAATTATTGTCTAATCCTATAATTCACATAATTTATCCCACTGATCCTCATCTAGGATAGTCAATTTTATACCTTTGGGTAAATCTCATCGACTTCAGTATATCTGGAAAAAGTGGGCTTTGCCGCAAGGATGTGATTTACCTCATGTTGAATGAATAAGTCATTACTGATTGCTTCTAGAATCGCTCGGCATGTCATACTGATTTTGATGTTAGAGAATTTGGTGTTGTCCCTGGCTATTTCGTTTAATTTCTTCACATAGTCTTCATGATATATAAACTTATCATTAATAACAAACAAAGAAGGCAGACCCTTCTGAGTTAAAGGTTTTATCCTATTGAAAAACCTATTGACTGCTATCTCCAAGTTGTGGCACTTTTCTTCAAGTTGAACAACCAAATACTTCTTGATGAGAATCCTCTTCACTTATATAATGGCTTTGGTCCTATCATATACTCTCAATTCATCTAACTCATATATGTTCTTCGATTTCAGGAACTTGATAATGTTTTTTGCTGTAGTAGGCATGTCTCCAAGCTCCTTTTTGATATTTGTGATAGCGTCGTTGGCCTTTTTAATCAACTCCTTTTGTTCAAAAATAATCTAGATGCAGGGCCATGTCTCATTAATGGAGTTCATGATACCTCCACAGATATTTCCTTGTCTTGATCCAAGGTCTGTCCAATTGATGATTCTCTCTTTGACTTCTGCAATATCTCAATCAATTTCTGAGCTCTTTGTGCTTCTGCTCAATGAGAAGATTCCCTTCTTTATCTTTAGTCTTGTAACACTTTGACTTGATCTTGCAGTTCCTTGATTTCCTCTATCTAAATAGACAAATTTTCCACTGGATTTGTCAACTTATCTACACCATATGTCGTCTGTGTTGTACAGGTTTTAGTTGTAGCAATAGTTGTAAGAGGTACAACATCCAAAGGAACCATGGATAGTTTTCTAGACTACTCCTTTTATTTGATCATTTTTTCTATTTCTGTCTCCATTTGTTTTATCTGTGCATTTTTCTCCATGATGAGCTACATCATATTAGTCTTTTGGGTCTCTGTCTCTTCAATGTTTTTGGTGAGAAGATATTATGTAGCTAACAACTTCAGCTTTTTTCTTAATGTTGTTATGTCAGCATTATTATTTTTTACTATGTCCTCTGCAGTATTCATATTAGAGGGATCATATCCTATCTTAACTACCAAGTATTATAAGGATATAATCCTTGTATCCTTAGCAAGAGAAGGTATTTTATCCATTTTTAACTGTCACTCGATGTTGGCCAAAGAAACCTGCAACTTAGAGAGACTCATTGTTGTGTTAGTTAAAGTAGAAGATATCATTTCACTTGTCTTCTTGTGCATGTCCATTTGATCAATGGGATGAATTTATTTTATTTCAAACTCAAAATATGTCTTCTTGTAGTCAGCTTTTGATTTTGGTTGTGAAATTTGGGCCTCAAGGAAGGCCATCTGCATCTGACCCTTCTTTCAATAAAATGCTAACAACAACCTGCTTTGAGAATCAGAACTCTGCTTCCAGAATTTAATATAGGTGCTATTATTCAATATTTCATTTTTCAAATTTATCTCTCTGAATGTGTCAAATAATGTCTTTTATTTCTCCCGTTGGACAACCTTAGTTGTCTCAATAGCCCTTTGTTGGTCATGTGAAGCTAAAGAAGTTGTAGGAGAAATAATTGGTTGGGCACCAACTTGAGAAGATGAAGGTGTTTCCTTAGTGACCACAATGATGTCTTATTCTGAATATTTGTCTGTATTAGCTTTAGGATTAAGCTTGGTCCTTTTTCTGTACATTATTTTGAACTCATTTTTTGTAGTGTCATTCACTGAAGATGACTCTTATTTTCTTTTCCTTTTCCCCGATTTTTCCTGTGGAACAGAGTCTATGATGTTGATGTCGATACTAGTTTCTCCTCAGCTTCTTGCAATGTATTCTCAGCCCATTCCAACTGGTTCATATACTTCTCTATCTCTGGCCTATGGGTGTGCATGTAAGGAGTAGTCTTGTTTTATACCCTTAGCTTTGAAGTTCTTCCTAGAGGATCATAGGACTAGGTAAAGCTTAGGCTAAAGTTCATTTATTTAAATATCATGTTTTCTTCCTCACTTGCTGACCTATTGTTACAAATGAAGGGCCCAATTTGCTTTTTAATCTTAATTTTGGATTTCTTATTTGCTGATACAAAACAAATTTCATCAGCATTCAACATGTTTCTGATGTAATCTAAGGAAAAAATCCTCATTGGGAGGAATTTTGGGAGATTGTAAGGAGCAAGCTCACGGGAATATACTCTTAGCTCTCTGTAATTCTAGTACAAGTACCAGTCTCCTGTCTTGGCTTGATTTGATAAGTGAAAAATCCTTTGTATGCCTTAATTTGTTCTTGGTTCAGTTTTACTGCTCAGAATGCTCATAAATAGATGTACAAACAGTTCAATGAACTATTTGTATGAATACTATTTCCTCTCTTTCATTTCCAATGCGGTCTAGAAGATGACTGATTTTTAGTTTCCATCTCCATCGATTTTCTGCATAGAAAACTTAAACCTATGTGCCTGATAATAAACAAACATGTACGCTAAAACAAAGGAGTATTTAAACACTTCTTCTATCTGAAATTTAACAAAATGATCATGAATGTTGTCTGCCAAGAATTGGTTGAAATTGAAGATGATGGATGGTTTAGAATCTGTGGAAAAAATGGAGAGGAAGCTTATAATGGGTTCATCTATCCACTGGTGAGAATACATTAGGGGAATTTTGAGGTCTAAAATGGGCCTCCTAAGGAAATTATAAAATAATAGTGGAAATAATAAAATAAAATTTGATTACATCATCAAACTTTAGAGGAAAAAAAGAAAAAACTACTTTTTCAACTTGTATTTTCAACTTATTAACCTATGGGTGTACTCAAATTTATTTCAGGAGCACAAGTTGGATGCATAATTTGATTCCTAATCCAAGGATTACCCATGATGCATACTTTTGATGGACCTTGATACACGAAAAATGAGAAATACATGAAAAACGTGATTGCAATCACGCTTTTTCATCTATTTCTCATTTTTCATGTAGCAAACTCCATTGAAAGTATACAACAAGGGTACTCCTTGGATGAGAAATTAAATTTTGCATCCAATGATTAATCCCGCTTGAAATTTGAGTAAAAAATTAGGGAGATAAGTTGAAAATACAAGTTGAAAAATTAGTTTTATTATTTTATCATTTTTTAATATTTTTACTTTTTTGCCCCAAAAATGATGAATCATCCCCCATGGTTGACATCAGCATCTTGAATCCTATTGGTTCTTATAAATTTTATTTTGGTTGTAAATTTTTCTTAGGAGGCCCATTTTAGACCTCAAAAGTTCTCTAATGGTAGCCAAGTAGGTATGAAATAACTGTTATAATCTTCTTTGCTCTGTCAAGGAAGATAGCGGAAGGGTATGGAGGCATTTTCTTTGGCATTTGAGTGACTTTGGCTAGGAAGAGTTCAAATGTTTTAGCCCTTTTGGAAAAATATAGCTTCTGGTATAACTCATTGAGGGATTCTAGGGAGAAAGGGGTGTTATTTTCCACAAAGGGAGCTTGCATCATCTTATCAATTAATTGTGCAGTGATGGCGAAGAGGATTTCACCTATAGGGGCAATGATGGCTCTTTTACTAGGGATATAGCAGGCTTGACACCTTCGGATAAATTTAGGGGAACTTTAAGTGTGGGGGAAGATATAGTGAGGCAAATTGGACTCCCAAAGTCCAATATCATCATATTTATCTATATATTTATCTTCTAACCAACAATACATATCAAATAATTCAAATTCACACAAAGTTTCATTTATTTTGTAATCTAGTTCAGCTAGAGGGACATGGTCTAAATCTATGGGAGGGTCGATCAAGGGGTTAAATGGCTCCTCCTGGTTTTTCTTTTTAGGAGGAATTTTCAATTATTTCAGAGGAATTCAAAAGGAATTGGGATGGAACAGGTTTACCGGGAATGCGCAGAGCTCTGGAAGTGGTTGAAAGAGGTGAGGTAGACGTGGTTGCTTTGGTCTGAGACAAATTAATGAGTCGAAATTGCGCTCTGTAAACCTATTAAACAATAGAATTCAAGGAGAATTGAGCATAGTAAAGGTCAAAATTGGTTACATTACATGATTTTATAAACAAATGTGATTTTCTGTTGAACATGGCACGAATATGTTAATTTAACAATCATTAGTTTTAATTGAATGTGCTTAATGAATCCATTACTGTGGGAATGGATTTGATTGGTAATAGATAGATGAGGTGGCGTGACGGGACTGGCGAATGTAACAAAGAAGGAAATGTGTTTTTTGTTGCGAGGAACGGTAGTTTTCTTTGGGAGGGTTATCGAGAGGTAAGTGGTTTTAGAAGAGGGGGGTGCAAATAGAGGAGATATTGCCACATGGTCATGGTCCCAAACATGAAACAGATTTCTTCGGACCCCCCCCCCCCCCAAGTGGTAAATCTAGGATGGAGAGGGGGGCGAAGGTTAATGTGGGTCATAGATTAGGAGGTGGGTGAGATGGATGGTGGAGAGATGCGAGAGCTTTAAAGTGAGATGATGTGATGGGTTGTCGGGTAGCGGTACATTTAATTAAAGTGAAACATTTGGATATATAGCAAATGTCTAAATATTTTGTTTATGCGCCCAATGTTTAAAAGTTAGGATAAAGTGATTTTGTCACTTTTCCTTGTTATGTGCCAAAATACATTTCGAAATAGAACTTAGGATAAACCATTTTAATCCTTTTCAAAGCCCCAAAACACTTCTACCTACCCTTTAAATTTTTATTCTTTTTCTAGACTAACATTTTTTACTTCTTTCTTCTAGGGGTTCATTTAGAATAGCAAAGCCATATCTCTTTTTTTATAAAAAATATAATCTACTCTATCACTGATTTCTCCTATTGATCCAGATTAAGAAGTTGAATCAATTTCATTTTATACCTAACTATTGAATTACCAAGATTAAATTGTTTGACAAATATTTATTCTATAATATAATTGACAAAAATTCACAATTGTTCAATCATGATTAAGCTGTATGATTTTGATCTGAAATTACTTACTAGTTAATGTTGTGCTAGTTTCATTTCAGATATAAACATTTCTTTGCATTGTTTTACTTATCCTTCATGAGTTTATTTAAAAGCATATGATTGGAAAACAGTGTACTTAGTGAAATTACGAGTTTGTCATAAGCTTAAAAAGCATAATTTTAAACGACAGAAAAGAAGAAATAGTAAACACAACAAGCACATATAACAGAGCTTAACACAAAGAATTTTGATAAAGTAGTTAACCCCTCTTGATCTACATCTCCTTGGTCCAGCTTCATAGTGTCACATTTTTGTTAGCTTCATGTGCTCAATTTTTTTCACAAGCTTCAGAACCTCTTGGAACCTGTTCCAATGAGTTTATAACATCATAATCTCCCAAAAATGACTATTTTTTTTTTGTATTTGAACTTTGGATGCTCTGGAAATGACCCCAACACCTGTTGGCCCTAACCTTCAAAAATATTAAAATGTACTAAAACACCTATATATCACCTTTTCTACCTCTGCAACCTACTTCATTAAGTTCCTAGCATGCCGATTAGCGAGGAATGAATTTTACTGAGCTCATTTTGGTCGAAAATTGAGTGAGTTATGACCAAAAAAATTTTTTCCCCAATTTCTCCTCCAAAACTGGGGATACTGTTAGTTATATTTCTAAATTTAGCAATACCTCCAAGTTTGGCACCACCTATGAATTTTCCTCCAACATAATCCTGAGATTATTTTAGTGTTAATCCAAAATTAGTGGTCGGAGAAGCGCGTTTTAAAATGGATAAGCACTTGTTAGCGTTAATCGTGGCTTATCGTGGGTTAACCACGTATTAATGTTAACTAGACATCATTAATGAAAATATCCCACCAGTTTTGCATTTGGCTTAGCTTTCAGTCTTCGACTCCCGATCATATGGGGAGGGGACTGGCCCCCTCCAACCCCCATCTATCAGATTTGTAAACCATAAAACATAGTGGTGAACATAATGGTTAAGAACCACTGAGAAGAAGAGTCGGTAAGGCGTGCAGCTGGTAGGCGGAAGTTCATGGGTTCGACCCCCACTCTGCCATATAAAAAATTGTTTAAATGGACTTTGAAAACTCCAGTAGTTTGTCTCCACGACCATATGTGGCACTGCTCCACCATTTATTTAACTCCTCCTCCACATTTGGTTTAACTCCACCAAAAAGTGGGTTGCAAACTTTATAATATATATATATATATTTATTTAATTTCACAATTCAGCCTAATGTCCAAACCTATAATATGCAATGATAATTTTACCCAAGGGTTGGAGAGGGCCCACTAGAGAGGATACATGGTGCCTTCTGGTTGGGTTGTGCTCCAACCTAAAAAAAAATTAATTTCAAACTTAGGAAGAATATTAGAGGTCATTGGGAAATTTTTTCTTTCACAAACCCATCTAGCGAATCTGAAGATGAAACTTGTCATCGTGTCACTGGGTGAAATCTGGAGAATATTCCTGCAATGCTCATTGTACCTGCCACATCAGCATTGTACCTATTCTGCTCAATTATTTTTTTGCCTGTTTTAAAAAATGAACAATAGACGATAACTCAGTCAAACAAACTCGGATTTTGATGAAACAAGTTGTGTCGGAATCCTTGTGATGAACTCTATTCGATCATTTAGGTTTGAAGCAATTTTGAGCACTTTCAAATTTTAGCTAAAACTTGAGCTTTAGATCATTCCTTCCCACTAGAAGCCTTTTAGACCCCAAAAGATATCAATTTTTCAGCAAGTGAGGTTACAAATCCCTCCCTTTTCCAATCTCCAACCATTTTTCCTTTCAAGGATTTTGACCTTTGAGTCCAACTCTAAGATATTCAACATCCCCTCTTCTTGAAGTTCTAATTCTTCTGTCAAATATGAGATCTTGATGAATTTCATCAAAATATTCTGGCGAGAAATCATCTATTGTTGGTAGTTTAACATGCTCTCCTTGATCATCAATCAAAGGAGGCTCAAAAAATCTCAAATTCTCAACATTAATGATAGAATAAATTTGCATATAAGGAGGAAAATCTAGCTTGAATGCTTTTGTACCAATATTTTCCAGAATTTTAAATGGACCATGACTTATTGGTTTGAGCTTTTTACCTTCCCCTTGCAATATTTATTTGATTATGTACAACCATACTTCATCTCCAACTTGGAATTTGTGATCGACTCGATGTTTTTCATGCTTTTCCTTGTAGCTGCTTTGACGCTTCTCAAGTTTCTCTTGCACTGTGTGATATACCAACTGAATTTGCTCAATGAATTTTCTTGCTTTATCTATGTCACTATGTCCATATATAGCAACATCTTTGTCAAAGATAAAGTGCAATGGCGATCTTGGCAAGTAACCAAAACATGCCTCGAATGGCAATGTATTTGTGGAATAATGTTTTGCCCAGTTGTATGCATGATGTATGTAGTGTAACTGTTCAACCCATAACTTGGGATGCTTGTTGCAATAGTCTCCTAGAAGAAGAATAACAATCCTATTTACCACCTCTGTTTGACCATCAATTTTTGGATGAAATGTTGTACTCTTCTTCAACTTTATATCCATCATGTTCCATAATTTTGACCAAAAATTCCCAACAAAACGAGAATTTCAATCACTTACAATAGAAGTAGGAAGACCAAAATGGATCCATAAATTTTGAAAGAAAATATTAGCAGTTTGTTCAATTGTAAAATTTTTCTTACATGCCATCAAAATAGACATTTTTCTAAATCTATATACCACAACATACAAATAATCATGACCTTTCCTTGACATAGGAAGGCCTCCTACAAAATCCATTGAGATGCTCTCACAAGGATGAGATGGAACTGGAAGTGGTGTGTACAAACCAAGCTTCCTATTGCTAGGCTTACTTGTTACACATAAATAACATCCTCTAATAAAACAAGAAACACTTTCTTTCGTTCGTGGCCAATAAAAATAGCTTTGCAGATGCGCTACTCTCTTGCCTACACAAAAATGTCATGTAATCAATGATGTGTGTGGTATACATAAATTTCCCAAGTGATACAAAAAATTGTTATGCACATGATCATATAACTCTTCACTTTGGTTTCCCTTACTCAAGTTCTCATACACATATTGAAAATCACTATCATTCACATAGTGTTGAATGTAATTTTCATGCATAATAGAATCATGCTTGAAAATCGTTGTTGAGTTTACAATAGGCCTAGAGAGCATATTAGCTACCTTACTGTAGATTCCTTTCTTGTACATGATAACCAAGTGAAATTGTTGTAGAAAACCCATCCACATGAAATTTCTTGATTGCTACAATTTGGACTGTGATTGTAAATACTGTAATGGTTGATGGTCAGTATGGATAATGGTCTCTTTTCCCATCAAGTAATTCTTCAATTTATTTACACTTTGTACCAATGCATATAACTCTTTATTATATGTAGTATATTTAGTCACAGCTCCATTAAATGTTTCAGAATGAAATGAGATAGGCTTAGCATGTTGCATGAGCACTGCTCCCATAGCATAATCAATTACATATGTTTGTCTCAAATGGATGTCTTAGTTATGGAATTGCTAGTACCGGTGTCGAACTTATATTTTTTTTTAAAGCATCAAATGATTTATACTACAAATCTCCCTAATTTAATACTTTCTTTATGCTTGTCAATGCATGTAATAGTGTTGTAATGGAAGAAAAATTAGCAATAAATTTCCTCCAATACTATGCTGCCCCTAAAAAGCTTCTTACCTCGGTAGCTATATTGGGCTTGGGCCAATTCAAATTGACCTCAAATTTGGAATGATAAATCTTCAATTCACCTCCTCCAACTATGTGTCCCAAATATACCAATGAATTCTTACCAAACTCGCACTTTGACATGTTGAGAAACAATTTCTCTTTTATCAAAACATCAAGTACCTTGTTCACATGCATGACATGTTCTTCTCTTGATTTTCTGAATATGAGTATGTCATCTAAGTAAAAAATGAAAACTCATATATAAATGGTCTAAGTAAGTCATTCATCACTCTCATAAAAGTCGTTGGTGCATTTTCTAAGCCAAATGGCATATCTAACCACTCATACAATCCTTGTCTAGCCTTGAAAGCAGTTTTCCAAATGTATTCTTCAGCTATCCTAACTTGATGATAACCACTTCTCAAATCTAAATTAGTTAAATAATTTGCATGCTTTAATTGATCAAGAAAATCATCAATGCATGGAAGTGGGTAGCGATTCTTTATCGTGATTTTGTTCAGTGCATGGAAATCGATACACATGTGCCAGGTCCTATCCTTCTTTAGAGCCAAAAATTTTGGAGAACCACACAGAAAAGTAGATGGGAATATGATACCTTTATTCAGAAACTCTTGGATTTTCTTCTTGATTTCCAAGCTTTCCATGATTAACATGCGATACATACCAATATTTGGAAGTGGAACATCCAGCTACAGCTAAATCTCACGGTTGAATTCCTCTCTTGGGTGGCAAACCCTTTGGTTCTTGAAACATCTCACCATGCTAACTTACCATATCAAACAAATCAGATTTCAATATTTCATCACATCATTCAAAAGATTCATAGTTAACATCTTCATTTTTCTTGATAATAAGAAGGACAAAAGTTCTACTTGCATTTACTAGCCTCTTCATTTTCCCTACGTTAACTAAAGAGATATTCAGTTTCTTGCAATGAGCTCTCACAATATACTCCACTCCATATTTGATCAAATGATATTTTTTCTCATGACGGTAGAATACCATTTTCCTATCTTAAAAATATGGACTACCCAAGATAATCCCTGAAATATCAAGTGGTACAACATCTAACTCCACTTCATCAAAAAAGTTTGTAGTAATAGAAAATCGGAAAATACATTTCCTTAGCACCTATAAATTTGCATTGTTAACTATCCAACCCAAAGGGTATGGCTTAGGATAAGGTACAGTTTCAAGGTTCGTTTTTTTAACTAATTCTTCTGAAATCAAGTTTTCTTGTGACCCTGTATCAAATAAGGAATCAATATTTGTATGATTAGAAATTACTCTAACATGGAATAATTCTATCCTCGTATCCTCATTTGAAGTGTTATTGTGACTCTTTGAGGTACCATAACTTGCAATTGCTTCCTTTCCTTTGTTAACCATGGAAACTATCTTGGTTTCCTCTCCTGAATAGGATCCAAGATCTTTTTGTGTGGTGGCAGTTGTCTTTTGTTTCCCCTTTTTATTTGGTTTATTTGGTCTTAGTTCGGATGTCATTTCCAACAATGAGCTTCATCATGCCCCTATTTGGAACAATGTTTGCATGTTATTTTCTCCCCTTCTTGCTTCGCACTTGGATTCTTCTTTCCATTCCATTTTCCTCCTTTCTCTTTTCCCTTACCCTTGAATGGCTTCTTCTTACTACCCTCTTCAGAATTTTTTTTGCCCCTTGCTTCAAGATTTGTGGCTTGCACACATACTTCATCTAAGTTATTTGGGTTAAACATGAGAATAATGTGTTTTAAGTAGGAATGTAGACCTCCTATATACTTCAAGAGTGTGTCTTGTGAATTTAAGTCTACTCCAAGTAATAAATCCCTTTTCCTAAACTCTTGTGTATACTTTTGGACACTTTGACCTTTTAGCTATCAAAATTTTTGCCAACTCATTATTGCTTTCTGCATATAGGCTAATGGATAGAATTTCCATTTAATGGAAGAAATGAATTCGACCCAAGTAATGGAAATCTTCCCATGGATGCGCATTTCCTCTTGTGTCTTGGCCTCCCACCAAACTAATGCTCCCCTTCTAGCCTTAATGAAGCCAACTAGATTTTAATATCCTCTTCTTGCATATTTTGAATTCTACAATAAACTTCTAATTGATGAATCCAATTATCTAGTTTTTCAGCATTAAATTCTCCATTATATGTAGGAAGTTCAAATTTGATGTCCAACTTAAGTAATAGAGTCTTACCTTTTGGGATATTGGAATGAGTATGGGTTGATATTTTGTAGTGGATTTGGAAGATGAATATGAAAATGAGGATGGTGATGATGATGATGGTGGAGAAGGATGTGGTTTTACACCACTGGATTTTGAGCTCCTCTCTTCCTCCTTTTTACTATTTGAAGATTCTTCTTTATGAGGGTGTTTTGAACCTTCTCCAGCTTCCTTTTCCATAACATATTCATACATAAGTTTCACCATCCTTTGAATTTCTTTGAAATACTTATAGACATCCCCTTCCTCAGAATGTTCATGACCTCCTTCATGGCCTGAAATTTTGGCTGTTGATTCAAGCTCTATCTCTGCAACTTGTATCTCTTCAACCACTTCAAACTCTTCTGAAATTAATTCCTCTTGTGCTTCAAGTGTTGTCTTGAGTGGTACTTTGGGTAAGGATGCTGCTATCTCAGCCTTTTTCCTTCTTTTCCTAACTTATGGACTAGCTATCAGTAGCTTCCCTTCTCCTCTCTGCAATCTCAATCTTGTAAGCATCAATAATTTTGCACTATTAAAAAATCTTCTATTAAAACAAGAAAGCAACCTTGTGCTCTGATACCAACTTGATCTAAAATTACCTTCTATTTAATGCTATGTTATTTTCATTTCAGATATAAACATTTTTTTGCATTGTTTTAGTTATCCTTCATGATTTTTTTTAAGAGCGTGTGATTGGAAAACACTGTACTTAGTGAAATTATGAGTTTTTCATAAGCTTAAAAATCACAACTTTAAATGACATAACAGAAGCAATAGTAAACACAACAAGCACATATAACAAATCTTAACACAGATAATTTTGAGAAAGGATTTCACCCCTCCTGGGCTACATCTCCTTGGTCCAACTTCATAGTGTGACCTTTGTATTAGCTTCAACTATGCTCAAATTGCTATTACAAGATTCAGAACCTCTTGGAACCTATTCCAATGAGTTTATAACATCATAATATCCCAATAATGACTAATTTTTTTTTGTATTTGGACTCTGGATGATCTGGCAATGACCTCAACACCTATTGGCCCTAGCCTTCAAAAATCTTCAAATGTACTAAAAAAATGGTAGATCACCTTTTAGACCTCTAAAACCTGCTCCATTTGGGTTCGACCCCCACTCTGCCATATAAATTTTTTTTTAAATTGACTTTGGCAACTCTGCCAGTTTGTCACCGCGTCCATTTGTGGCATTTCTCCACCGTTTAGTTAACTCCTCCTCAACATTTGCTTTAAATCAGCCTAAAAGTGGGTTGCAAAATTTATTACACACACAGACACACATATATATAATTTCACCATTCAGCCTAATGTCCAAACCTAAAATGTGCAATGATAATTCGACCCAAGGGTTGGAGAGGGCCCACCAAAGAGGACACGTGGGGCCCTCTGGTTGGGTTGTACTGCAACCTAAAAAAAAATCAAATTAAAACTTAGGAAGAATATTGGAGGTCATTGGGTAATTTTTCCTTTCAAAAACCCATCTGTAAAATATGAATATGACACTAGTCACAGTGTCACTAGCTGCAATCTGGAGGATATTCCTCCAATGCTGACTGTACCTACCACATCAACACTGTACTTGTTCTATTCATTTTTTTTGCTTGTTTTGGAAAA
The DNA here is from genome assembly GCA_034641835.2 of Pinus albicaulis. Lineage (NCBI taxonomy): Eukaryota > Viridiplantae > Streptophyta > Pinopsida > Pinales > Pinaceae > Pinus > Pinus albicaulis. The sequence goes on from CM076570.1 coordinate 905,379,437, forward strand.
CAAACAGCAGACGATAACTCAGTCATACGAACTTGGATTTCGATGAAACAAGTTGTGCCGGAATCTTGGCAACAAACTCTATCTGGTCATTTAGGTTTGAATCAATTTTGAGTAATTTCAATTTTTAGCTAAACCTTGAGCTTTAGATCAGATTTGAACAAATTTCTAGTCATTGTGCCATTTTTAAATAAGCTACACACGACCTTATTTGATTTTGACATAAAGAACACTAATCTATCAGTAGTGGCATTTGAATTTGCAGCACTTTGAGTGTTATTTTCTATTTTTTATTTTGTGGGGTTCTTATTTTATTTTTTATATTCTTTTTCAACTTTTCTTTCATTTTGTCTTTTTGTCTTTATTAATTTTTTTAGATATACCCTCTTTTCATTTTCTTTTATATTTTTTTTTGGAAATCATTTTCATATTGAAAATTATTTACAATGTAAGATTACTTAGACAAAATACTCAATCACCTTGAGATCGCATAAATTATAGGACCCCAACAGTGGCTCCAGCTAGGGATGGCACTTCTCCATGTGAAGTGTAAAGAACTCATGATCAGTAGCCTTGAATGTCTTCATTTCAGCAATGTCTGCACCTGATTTCCTTTTTTGTTGGAATACTTATTGTGGCATATAAATCAAATCTCAAAGCCTTCTCTGCGGGCTTCAACTTCAGTCAATAATTTACCCAATAAAAATAGTAAATACCATGATATTTATAATGATTTGATGAAAGAAAAATATTTATGCTAAGAAAAGTAATGCTTTAGCATTCTTCCATTGACAAGCCCACTAAGAATTTCTTCTCCATCTAGGTCTTTAAGAAAGAATGAGTTGTGTCCTCTAAGCATAAATGATGTAAGGTCCCTTCCAAAGATTTTCAAACTTGCCATGTTTTCCTTTGTCTTCTCTTCTGGAATCCCATTTCAAAACTCTGTCACCCAAGTTAAAATCATAAATCATCAGCTTTAGTTCTCATGTCAAAAATATTTTTGACATTCTCTTGGATGAGTTGAGTTTTATTTTATACTTCTCTTAACTGTTGCAAATGAACAGTCTGATTAATCCTCCTCTGTGTTTCATTTGTCTCAACCTGAAATTCTTGAATTATCTTCATAACTAGAACTCCCAAAGAATATGGGGAAGCAACATCCATTCCATAAACCAATTGGTGGGGTGACATGCCAATTGACTTCTTTGTAGTTAATATGTCAGCCCAAAGTGCATTAATTAACTTTTTGTGCCATGAATTTTTCTTTTCTTCTAACAAATTTTTAATGGTATTAATCAACTCTTATTTGAGGATTCATCCAACCCATTACCATGAGGGTAGTAAGCAGTTGAATGTCCCACAGTAATATGGTATTTACTGCATAATTCAATCATTTTCCTAGATTTAAAGGTTGCAACATTATGTTAGGTCCCTATATTAATAGTATAGTCCCTTGTTGTTGTTAGTGTAACCCTCTTATTGTTATTATTGTACCCTTGTAACCCCCATATTGTTATTATTGTGCCCTTAAATTATTATTGTTAGGTCGGCTAGGATTACATTGTGGCCCCATGGATTCCTATATATAAAAAGGAGGTTCTGTAATTTGTATCATCCAGGAATTGTTCATTCATGTAATGTATTGGAGGTTGCCCCCTCAAAGTGGCTTATTTCTAAGGCGTTGATATCTCTTTTCTTCTATTTTTGGAGCTGGTTTCAAAACATTCGGTATCAGAGTTTTGGATTCTAGGGTTTTTGCTGCTCCAAACTAGTCATCGTGGCATTTTCGCTATAAAATTTTCTCTATGAAGGCTCAGAAGCTAAAATATTTAGAGTGCAAAGCTGAAATCCTAAGGAACATCGTCACAAAATTTTAGAGCTTGGTTCACAATATTTTCGGAGATATGATCTGTGGAAGTTAGGGCTTTTTGCAGGCTCTTGAATTTAACCTAAACAGGTCATCGCGGAATTTGCACTATAACATTTTTTCAACGAAGTTTCAGAAGCTGAAATTTTTGGAGAGCGAAGCCGAAATCTTGAGGAACATCGTCGTAAAATTTTATAGCTTGGTTCACAAAATTTTCAGAGATATGATCTGTGGAAGTTAGGTCATTTTCAGGCTCCTGAATTTCATATCAAAGAGGTTATCGTGGGAAAATCTTCATAACTCTCTCTCTATGCATCGAATTGGAATGCTGTAAAAAGTGACCAAAAATGCATCGACTTTAGTTTATTTTCTATCAATTTCAGAGCCAAAGGAGGAAACAGTGACATGTGGCAAGTTGTACAAGTTTTCTCTACTGAACCAGTCCATAATTGGGTCATTGTGGGAGATTGGACATAATTTTGCCTTGAAGAATCCAAATCAGGTCAGACCTGTGACATTTGAAAGAAGCTTCAAAGGGATACTAAAAGGATGAATTTTAGATATTTAGGATCTAAAATTACAGATATAATTCAATTTCAGTATAGAGTTCCTCAAAAGCAAGTAAAAGGTGTGTATATTTTTTTTCCCGAATTGCATAAGTCCTGTTTCAAGAATCAAGTTGAATTTATTCCAAGGGCATAGTGTAGAATGTATATCAGTGTTAGATTCTAAAATGGCCCCTAAAAATAATTCAACACCCATTAATCCTTTAGAAGGTTGTACTATGACTCATGAAGACGAATAATGGCAACATGACATATCACATTTACAAGAGCAAGTGCAACAAATTTCTCTCTTGCAAAGAGCAACAAAAAATGACATGGAAGATTTGAAGAAAGGCCTGGAAACTAAGATGGATGGTTTGAATAAAGGTGTGGAATCTAATATGGATGGTTTGAAGAATGGCATGGAAGCTAAGATATATGGCATGGAAGCTTGCATGGAATCTAAGATGGATGACATGGAAGATAAGATCGATGAAAAATAGAAAACATGAAGAATGATCTAAAATCAAACATGGAAGGTTTGACAAAGTTGATACAACAAATGTTTCCTAATGGTGAAAATATAGTAGAGGAAACTCATGATGAGAAAAAAATAAATGCTAATCGTGATTTCATAAACTCTAATATTGGCGAAAAGAACCACCATATTCTAGAAATGGATATGAGGAAGTTTGATGGAAAGGATTCTGTAACATGGATACTACATATGGAGCAATATTTTGATCTCAATAATGTGAAAAACACACAAAAGGTACACATTTCAACTTTACATTTAGAAAAAAATACATTTGTATGGTATCGATGGCTTTGCTCCTGTAAAAAAATTCACTTGGTCAATTTTTACGAAGGAAATGATAGCACATTATGGGGATACAAAGAGCAACACCTTCTTTAGCCAATTGATAAACTTCAAACAAAAGGGTTTAGTGGGGGAGTACATTGAGGACTTCCAAAAATTGAATATAAGGGTAACTGATATTCCAGACGAACATAGGATTGATCTCTTCATAGGTACTTTAAAGGATAACATCCAACATGAAGTTCGTGTTTTGGAACCTGATTCATTGGAGAAGGCATTCAGGTTGGAAAAAAAAGTTGAATGTAAAATTATGGCAACAAGGAAGCCTAACACTCACTTCTATAAAGAGGGAAGTGTTGCTACCCATAGATTTCAACAAACTACAAGGTTGACACCACAACAATTGGAAGAAAAAAGAGCAAAAGGGCTTTTCCACAGTTTTGATAGCAAATACACTAAAGTTCATAAGTGTGCTGAGAATAAATGATTTTACATAGATTGTGAAGAGGAAGAAGAGGATATACACCAGGAACCAACCTTAGAAGAGGAAGAAATGAGTCCGACCATATCATGTAATGCACTGGTAGGAATTACCACTCCTCAAACTCTCAAGATAGAAGGACATATCAAGAAGAAAAAGGTAATAGTGTTGATTTATTCAGGTAGTACCCATAATTTTATTCATTGTAAGGTAGCCAAGGAATTGAATTGTTTCCTATACCCAGCACCATAATTTCAAGTGAAGGTTGCAAATGGAGAAGCTATAAATTTCTCTAGAAAATGCCATAATATCAAGCTAACCATGGGGGAATATGTATTGAATATTCCAATGCTTTCCATTCCTATGGGAGGTGCTGTTGTTGTACTAGGAGTACAATGGTTGCAATCTTTAGGGATGGTAGCTTTTAATTTTCAAGATATTTTCTTGAAAGTTTTTTTCAGAAGGAAAGGAAGTCGAATTACTGGGTATTGTAGGGAAGACGAGAAATATAATAAGCTCTAATGTCCTAACAAGTCTTCTAAAGAAAGAACAACGAGGCATAATCGCATAATTATGCTCACTAGAAGTTCCAACATCAAAATCATCTATTTATGCAGATCTCCAAAAATTCTTGGACAATCATTCCAAGGTTTTTGAAACTCCCAAAGGACTCCCACCTATTCGTGATCATGATCATGCTATTCATTTGATTCCAGGAAGTGTTCCTCCAAACATCAGGCCTTATAGATATCCTTCTGTCCAAAAGAGCGAAATTGAACGTATGATTGCAAAAATGTTAGAGGCGGGTATAATTCAACCTAGTCAAAGTTCTTTCTCTGCTCCTGTAGTATTGGTACACAAGAAGGATGGATCATGGCGCATGTGTCCCGATTATAGGGAGCTCAATAAGCTCACCATTAAAGATAAATTTCCCATTCCTATGATTGATGAATTATTGGATGAATTACATGGAGCAATTTATTTTACCAAGTTGGATCTTCGTTCAGGATATCATCAAATTAGAATGAAGACTGAAGATATTCCAAAAACAGCATTTCGAACTCATGAGGGTCATCATGAATTTTTGGTCATGCCTTTTGGCCTTACCAATGCACCTTCTAAATTTCAAGGGTTGATGAATTCCATTTTCAAACCCTTCCTTAGAAAATTTGTGCTAGTATTTTTTGATGATATACTAATCTACAACAGGTCTTGGAATGATCATGTTCAACATGTTGACAGGGTGCTCAAACTATTGTAGGAGAAACAATTATATGCAAAAACATCCAAATGTTTCTTTGGAGTACAAGAGGTGGAATATCTGGGTCATATTGTATCTCACGAGGGTGTTAAGGTAGACCCTAACAAAATTAAAGCCATTACAGAATGGAAAGTCCCCACAATCTTAAAGCAGTTGCGAGGATTTCCCAAGTTAACGGGGTATTATCACAAGTTTTTTTAGAATTATGGGAGAATAGCAGCACCTCTAACAACATTATTGAAGAAAGATGTGTTTTCATGGACTCCTGAAGCAACTAAGGCCTTTCAACATCTTAAAGAGGCAATGTGCCTAGCATCGGTCTTAGCTACGCCAGACTTCACAAAAACTTTTATTGTGGAATGTGATTCCTCAGGAAATGGAATTGGTACTCTTTTAATGCAAGAAGGAAGAACCATTGCTTTTGAAAGTCATCCAATCAAAGGAAATTATTTACAGAAACCTAATTATGAGAAGGAAATGTTAGCAATACTGCATGCACTAAAGAAATGGCGAACTTACCTAATGGGAACACACTTCAAGGTAAAAACTGATCATGATAGTCTTAAACACTTTTTGGAACAAAGACTATCTTCATAAGAGCAACAAAAATGTGTCACAAAGATGTTGGGTTATGACTTTGAAATAATATACAAAAAAGGGAAGCTAAATGTTGTTGCAGAAGCACTCTCAAGAAATAATGAAGAGGTGGAAGCATTGCTTTGTGACATTTCTATTATCCAACCAGATTGGATAACCTAACCAAGATATGAATGGAAGAAGGATGAAGACATGTGGACACTCATTCAAAATTTGCAGCAAGATCCTAGTACATCTGATACATTTAGTTGGAAAAATGATTCCTTATGGTACAAAGATCACTTATATATTTGTAATAATTCCCAATTAAAACAAAAGATTCTTTTGGAATTGCACACTTCTCCTTTAGGAGGACACTCAGGATTTTTAAAACTTACCACGGGGTGAAGAAAGATTTTTTTTGGGATGGCATTAAATCTGATATTCAAAAGTTTGTGGCGAAATGTTTGGTTTGCCAACAGAATAAAGTTGAGACAGTTAATACCCTGGGTCTTCTACAACCTTTATCCATTCCAAGCCAACGTTGGGAGGAGAATTCAATGGATTTTATCACAGGTTTACCTAAGTCCGAAGGAAAGAATTTCATCATGGTGGTAGTTGATAGACTTACCAAGTATGCACACTTTGTGCATTATCTCATCCATTTAAAGAAAGTACAGTTGCTACTACATTTATGGACATAATTCAAAAGCTACATGGAATCCCAAGGGTTATTGTGAAAGACAGAGATCCCATTTTTACTAGAAATTTTTGGACAGAGTTATTTTCTTTTTTGGGTACTCAAATTTTTAGAAATGAAACAACTCATAAACATATTGCGTAAAAACATAGATACAAAGCCTAGACAAAACATTGGCGGAAAAGGCAGAAGCCTCATGGCTTCCTCATGTAATCTCTCTTATTAAAAGAATTTAATTTACAATTTAAATATATGAGAGAACATGTCTAAGATAGTCCTTGCTATCTTAGAATATTTTGGTTGAGATAATTTCTCACCAAAAAACCACCAAGATAGGAGTTCCTAAACAAACTCCAATATTTGAGGAACAACCCAAGAGTTAGGCACATATTCCTAACTAGGAATATTTAATTAATTTATTTATTATTTTGGATTTATTATTGTTATTTTAGAGAGGCTAACATTCCCCCCTTCAATGACAAATCCAAAATAAGAACGAGGAACCATCTTCCAAGTTCTCATGTTGATCCTCAAAAAACATTGCCTGAAAAACCGCTAAAGATGGATGCTGAAAAAATGCAATCTGAAGAGACCATGAGTCAGCTACATGTCTGATTCATCTCTAAATTTTGCTTGCCCACTCCATCAAGTGCCAGGTTGCAAAAGGATCCATCTTTCCTTTGCATGAAATCAACATCCTTTGTCCACTAACAAAATTTTTTCAAAGCCCACTGGCTGATGATGTAAAAAAAAACTCACTGTTGCTTTTGATGTGCTGAAAACTGTTCACTGCTTCTTTGTTCTCGACTACCCACTAGAAAATTTGTTGATGGCCACTAGAAATTTTTTGATGCCTACTGGATGTTGAAGATGCCCACTGGTTGCTTTTGCTGATTTTGTCGAGACTTTAAGTTTGACAACCACTGTCAATCTCATTGACATTTTCCCCCCTTTGTCAGCTGAAAGGAGAGACACTTCTCTTGGAAAGTATTCCTAAACTCCCCCCTTCAGGTGTAGGATTTTTACATTGGTGTACTACCCCTTTCAACTGCATGGGAGTACCATCATCTTTTCAATGTTGGCTGGACTATGTGTGATTGTATGTGATTGTAGAACTGACACAATCTTTTGACTGTGGATGACCATTTCCAAGGATCGATCCATTCATAATGTATCTGCAATCTGGCTGATTTTTGTTGACTGTGACATTTTTCTGAGGAATGATTGGGCTTGCCACAATGGCAACAAGGATGGAGATCAAAACATTGATCTTCCATATGACCGGATCTTTGACAATGAGAACATATCAGTTGGACTTCAACTTCAGGTTGCGTACAATTCTGTTTGTCTACAACTTTGGGTTGTGTGCATTGCTGGTTGTCTGCAACTTTCTCAAAACTTGCTAAGGTGAGTGGTGCGAAAAATCCTCCACTGACAAACTTAATTGGCTTGGAATAATCTGGGATATGTAAGGTGGTGTCATCAGTGACATATCCTAAGCCTCGTCAATTCTTGTTATGTTGAATTTCTTCCCATGGCTTGATGATGAGCTTGGAATAAATTGGAACTGGAACAACTTTGACACGTGAAGATGTTTGAATGAATGAATTATCATCTGTATGGCTCAAAGAATTGAAAGTACCACTCTTTTCTTGCAATTCAATCCTTTGAAGTTATGACTCTAGTTTAAGAAACTCAACGGTTTCATGTGTTTGTCGTAGATGCCGTGAAATATTAGCAAGAGTTTCTTTGCTAACGTGCGCCATGTCTTCATCACTGGAGATGATCAAACTGTGAAGAATGTTTAAAAACTAAATATGTTACGCCATTTTAACTTGTGCTCTTGAAATCAAGCTCTCTTGTTGTAGATGTCATACTTTGAACTGTTTCACTTGAATAACAGGCTCGCTCGAATGTGGCTTGAATGGCACACTCGCTTGATTTGTTGCTTATTGCACTTATTAGAGTTGTAGAACTTTCTTGCTTAAACTCTGGAATTTACGCGCGCTTGATGACGATCACGTTTGTTTAAGCGCTCACTCGAATTACTTGATGACTTCACGCTCACTTGTATGAATAGCCACGCTCGCTTGATGTCGATCGCAACTTGCTTGATTGGTGTTAGAGTTGAACTTGTTTGGTTTCTTTGATGAACTTCACTCTGGCTCGCTTGATGGTTTGATCTTTGTACTGTCTTGACGCAAATTGCTTGAATGAATAATAACGCTCGCTTGCAGGAGATGTGAACTTGTTGCTTGTTTGATTTAAAAACTCATGCACTCACTTGATTTTGTGTAAAGGAAGGGTGTCGAACACTATCGACAATGCACCGAAGAAATATTACAAAGATTTTAATGATTCACTTGTTTTCTTAAAAATTCATTAATAATGAATTTTTAATGATTCACTTAAAACAATGAATTTGATTACAAGTTCTGAAATGGATTTGCAAGAACGTTGTTGTAGAATTTGCTGTGAAAATAATTAACTTGACTAAGTGAATTTGATTGTTGATGTAGAATGATGATGTAGACAATCTTTGATTATATGTTGTAGTGGTGCAAATGCACGTGTAGAGCTTAATTTTCTTGCCTTGCAGCTTCTTCGTTACATGTGTTGTGCTTGCTTGTATTGAATTTTATGTATGCGCTATTAAATGCAATTATTGATGTGTCACAACTAGACACAAAAAAAAAACAACAACATGAAGCCATAAAAGACATGCGCCATCACAAACATACATGGTGTACCTAAGATCCCCTTATTCAATTTTGGGCGGATCTAGGACACATCAACACCAAAAAATAATATATTTATTAAATATTGAATACATAAGAAATCTCCACCCTCAAGTAATGAATATTCCAATCTCACAACCCTTAGAAGCAATGTGTCTTCAAAATCTGGATATTCAACGACTCAATCTCTCTCAAAGTAAAACAATACTTTGAATTACAACAATATCTTTCCCTTATCACTCCAAATACAAATGGAAACACTCCTTATCTCTCCAAATTACAAAAGACAGCTTATCACTCCAAAAAATAATTACAATCTTCACCCCAAATGTACAAAAGAAATTTACCTTCTCATTCCATCCCAAAATTTAAAAAAAAAAAAAAAACTGCATTATCACACCACTCTTTATCTCTCAAAAAATATACCACACCTCTCTCCTTCCAGTCAATAAATGATAGTGACATTTATCCTTTTGCTAATCAACATTACAGTCCATAAAATAATAATACTTTTATCCTTTTCTTATTGCATCATTGAAGTTGGAGAGAATCCTTCATGGAGGCCGCACCAAAAACCACTTGATGAAAGAAATATCGACTTGTCAAGTCATTTTCTCTTGGCAATCCAACCTCTAAACATAGAGGCTATTATGTGGGGGATGGAGAAATTATAATTGCAAGAATTTGAGCCAAAGCCTATTAAAAAATCTCATGCGCTCAATGTTGTGTTTGATGACCTGCAAAACAGTTGAAAATTTTATGTTGTCCAAGACTTATTTCAGCTAAAGATACGAGTCACAAATTGATTGACCTTGAAAGGAAGGGTTTGTGGGGATCGTATGTTGAGGTATCTAGGGAGTGGCATGGCAGTAGACCTTGGTTCATGGGTACTTGGTGAGAAAGGAAGTGGACGCTACTCTATGCTCCATGCAAGCCCTCATTAGAGCCCAGGCCCGAGTACGTGCCCATCATCTTAAGATGAGAAAACAAGCTGTTGTGGCAATCAGTTCAGATGCAACAGAAGCAGAGACGATGACATGATTTCCATCCTCAAAGATTCATTGAATGATGTAATTTCAATTTTGCTGTGGATAACATAAACTACTCACAGAGCAGGAGGGGTTTTGCCAATGGATTCCCCCAGTAGGAGATGGAAAGAAACTCATATGACAACGCAAAGCTTGCGGAGATTGATACATTCAAGCTAGGTCAGGTGCCAAGTTTGAGGAGGCCAAATGCTTCTTCCATCTCAGATTCAGGATCCGCAGAGCCAATCATTTCTTCTACTGTCTCTCTTGGTCACTGCCATACTCTCAATTTTCTTAATCTCGAAAGAAATTTTGTCAAAATAATAAGAATACACCCCATCAAAGCTGTCGCCAAAACATACTCTCACTAGAGATCGCTCTTTAGCATATGGTTTATTTGGATTTTCTGTGTTTTGCTGAAATAACTCTGAACATCCAGCAAATTAATGATAATGTTTATTACAATCTAGTGATTACAATCACAAACACGGACCCACCATTTCCCATCATGGAAAAGACAATTCCAGCTCAATTGACTACTTAAGGGTAACGCATCTCTGTTTTAATCTGACGATTTTCAAAAGTACCAAATTTTTTTTTTTCCACACAAAATCACCATAATTTTTATTGCTCTCAAGCCACTGGACGCTACATCTACGATAATCTCTTAAAATAGTTGTTTCTTTCTTTCAAAACCAATAAGTACATACTAATATTTTGAAAAACCAGCACCATATCTCCATATCTACTTCATATTTCCACACATTCTCCATATCGAGCCATTTATTTTCAGATTTAAACGCTGTGTACCGTAGAGAAAGGAGACAAAATATTTCATGTTCAAAATCATGCAAAATATATTTGGGATATGAATTCCTTACCAGTTCAAGCATCTGCTGTCTCCAACAGCTTTAATTCATGGGAGCTTCCTATATTGCAGCAAACCCGAGAATTTTTGTACGCCAAAATATTTCCCTGCGGCGATTAGTAGATGAAAACCCTCAAGGTTATTTGAAGCCAAACCGGGGTAAATCCATGGTTACTTCAATGCGAAAGATCTCAAGATCACGCCTCTTGCACCCGATTTGTGAAATTCCTCACAAAAAAAAATGCAAATAGTCCAAACCAAAACGACACAGATTGCTAAATTTTCCGCAGCTTTCCTGAAGCATGCCTTGCCCTCTCCTCCTCACCATCTCTCCTTCCCATTGTTAACTCACAATACATCAGTGCGGGACTTTAACAAGTGCTCTTTCTGATACTTCTATAAAATACACTAAGTCACGCAGCTCCCATCCAACTTGCGTCTTCTCTTATTCCAACCTTCAGTTTCTAGCAACGACCTTGTTAAATATTGCGCAGATATTTTCTAAAGCCTACATAGCTCAAATCTCCACATTCACATCATTACCGATGGCTATGATACCACATGTTAGAAATGAAATAACTCATAAACATATTGCAGAAAACATAGATACAAAACCTAGACAAAACATTGGCGGAATAGGCAGAAGCCTCATGGATTCCTCATGTAATCTCCCTTATTCAAAGAATTTAATTTACAATTTAAATAGATGAGAGAAAATGTCTAAAATAGTCCGTGCTATCTTAGACTCTTTTGGTTGAGATAATTTCTCACCAAAAACCCACCAAGATAGGAGTTCCTAAACAAACTCCAATATTTGAGGAACAACCCAAGAGTTAGGCACATATTCCTAACTAGGAATATTTAATTAATTAATTTATTATTTTGGATTTATTATTGTTATTTTAGAGAGGCTAACACAATTATCTCATAGCTCATCTTATCATCCTTAATCCGATGGTCAAGCTGAGATAGTAAATAAATGTTTGGAAGGATATCTTCATTGTTTTGTATCTGATAAACAAACACAATGGGTCAAGTGGTTACCTGTCGCTGAATGGTGGTATAACACTTCCTTCCATACTGCAGCAAAAATGACCCCATTTATGGCACTTTATGGATATCATCCACCATCCATCACGTCATCTTTAAGAGAAAAATTGAAGGTTCAAGAAGTGGAAGATCGCATCGATCATCAACAAGAAGTTCTCCAACTCTTAAAGGACAACCTGAATTTGGCACAAAATCGAACGAAACAACTGGCAGATCAACATCGCAGCGAGAGAAGTTTTGATGTAGGATATTGGGTATTTTTATGACTACAACCATACAAAAAAATGTCCCTCAAGCAAGCTAAGAAGGATAATCAATTATCGCCAAAGTACTATGGTCCTTACAAGGTGTTGCAAAATATTGGTACTATGGCATACAAATTGGAGCTTCCTGCTTCCTCACAAGTGCATCCAATTTTCCATGTTTCATGCTTAAAGAAGGTTATAGGTGAAAATATTCCAGTTCAAACAATATTTCTAGAACTTGATGAGGAAGGAAAAATCATATTGGAACCTGAAGCGGTCACGGAAACCAGAACTCGACAGCTACATAATCGATCAATTTCAGAGTGTCTCATAAAGTGGAATAATTTACCCACTGAATATTCTACATGGGAGGATTAGAATTTTATACAGAAGCACCCAGAGCTACTCAAGCATTGAGGACAACACTTTTTTGAAGGAGAGGGGCATGTTAGGTCCCTATATTACTAGTATAGTCCCTTATTGTTGTTAGCGTAACCCCCTTATTGTTATTATTGTACCCTTGTAACACCTATATTGTTATTATTGTGCCCTTAAATTATTATTGTTAGGTCGGCTAGGATTACATTGTGGCCCCATTAGGATTACATTTTGGCCCCATGGACTCGTATATATAGAAAGGAGGTTTTTTAATTTTTATCATCTAAGAATTTTTCATTCATGTAATGTATTGGAGGTTTCCCCATCGAAGTGGCTTATTTCTAAGGCGTTGATATCTCTTTTTCAGTAAGAATTTTACTAGGACAACCAAATCTAGAGAGGATATTGGTTTCAAGAAATTTAATGATGACAACATCAGTGGCTAATCTGGAAGGTGTGGCTTCAATCCATTTAGTAAAGTAATCAGTGGCTGTGAGAATCCACTCATGTAGGGAAGAGGAAGGTGGATGAATTTCACCAATGAAATCAAGCTCCCATTGTTGATTTCAACAGATATAGGCTTTAATGGTAGGTGCACAAGATTTTTTTTTCCTTCAAATATCTGGAATTTATGGCATGAGTTAAATTTTTTGTGGATATCAGGGAAAAGGGCAGGCCAATAAAAACCACCTCTAGGGATTTTATCAGAAGTGGTTTTCTAGTATAGACATTCACCGCAATCACCTTCATGGAACTCCTGCATGGTTCTTTCTACATCATCCTTCAATAATCACTTAAGTAAAATACCACCAACATCTTTCCAATATAAAAAATTATCTGTGATGCAAAACTTAACTACTTTTAACTTTAGAAACCTTGTTTTTATTTTTGTTAAATCGAGAGGAGCATTTAAATTGAATAAAATATACAAGAGATCTACATACCAAGGTGAATTCACAAAAGCTTCATCAATCTGTGAGTCACCTTCTCCTCTTGATCATCTAATGCAGTAACAAAGTTGATATCCAATGCATGGAAATTTGACTCAGCAATCAATTTGGCCAGTCCTTGTCCTTTGATAAGCTTGGTGGATTTGATTTCCAAGTCATACTCAAGAATGATAGCAATCCATTAACTTCTTTTACCATCAGGTCCACTCTGTGTTAAATTATCCTTGACCACTAAATTTGGTACATAAGCAATTATATGGGAATGCAAGATTTATACTTTAAAATATTTAATTTCTTTAATCAATACAAAGGCTTGTTTTTCCATTATGTTATATTTCATAGATGCATCTCTTAAAGCCTTACTAAAAAATGCAATGGGTTGTTCAAATCCCTCATTATTTTTCTTCAATAAAACAGTTGCAACAATATGTTCAGAAGAAAAAGAAAAGATAATGAAATCTTCAGTAAAAACTGGACGGATCAAAACTGGTGCTTTTGTCAATGCTTGTTTAACTAGATCAAAGGATTGTATAGCCTCAATGCTCCATCTAATTTATGAATCCTTTTTCAACATATTTTTTATATTTCTAAGAAGTTCTGCAAGGTTAGGACTGAATCTCCTTAGGAAATTAATATTGTCAATAAATGATTGAATCTCCTTAATGTTTCTAGGATGACCGATTTTTAATATAGATTCAATTCTACTGGGATCAAGACTAATACCATCTTTAGCAATGATATGACCCATAGGCTTTCCTTCTTCAAGGCCAAAAAGTGCTTTCTTAGGATTTAATGAAATTCCAAACCTTTTACACTTTCCAAACACTCTTCTTAGATGTAACCGAATGTTCCTCATCATTTTTTGAATAGAGAGTTATATCATCTATATAGATTACAATAAATTGGCCAATTTCATTAGCAAAGGAAATATCCATTTCTCTTTGAAATGTGGCTCAAGCATTCATTAACCCAAAATGCATCTTCACGTACCTGAAGGTTCCCCAAGGAGTAGTGAAAGTTGTTTTATCCTGGTGACCAGGATGTACTAAGACCTGGTTATAACCTGAGAAACCATATAATAAGGAAATCCTACTAGACCCTGCTACCTTTTGTAATATATGATCCCTTTTTGGCAAAGGGTAGTTGTCTATTAGGGAGACCTTGTTAAGATTTCTGAAATCAATGCATAATCTAATTTCTCCAGTTTTCTTCCTACTAGGCACTATGTTAGACAACCATTTAGAGTATTTGAGAGGAACTATGATTTTAGCATCATACATATTTTTAACTTCTTTCTCAATCAGAGGTATCAGAATTGGATTTATTCTCCAAAGTTTATGTTTGAATGTTTTTTTTCTTCCTTGATTGGGATTTTATGTTGTATAATACTAGTGTCATGTGCATTGAGGTCCTCATAGCTCCAGGAAAAGACATCAATAAATTCTTTGAATAAATCTATGTATTATTTTTTTTTAGCAATAGGCAGTGATTTTGACAGTTTTATCATTTTAGGATCATTTTCACAACCTATATTACATTCTTCTACATCTTCCCCTATAGGCTCTATATTTGGTTTTTTAGATATACCTTTGAAATCAAATAATTCTTCTATAGGAACCAAACCTCTAGGCAATACATTATCCTTTAACTGAAGTATTTCAAACTCTTCCTTTTCGAGATTTGTTTCATGTAATTCTAATTTATTTGCAACTTCATCTACATGAATATTTAAATTTGAATCATCAAAATGTTTTCCTAAATTAGTATGTACAACTATTTGATTTTCTACTTCACACTCTAAATCTAAGCTATTTTCTTCATACTCATCCTTAGACTGAAAAACATTTTCAATTTCTTTTTCATTTCCAAACACTTGCCAATACCTCATATTATCTGGTAAATTTGGTCGATGTTTCACTTCCACTGTATATTGTCTATTAGGGTGAGGAATTTTACATGTGCTGGCTAAAATAGCCAGACCATTTGCAAGAATATTATAATTTCTAGGGATAGAAGCAAGATAATATTCTACAAAAGTTTCTATAAAATCAAGCACAACATTTCTGTATGCTCTCAATCTAGGATTATTTGGAGAGCATTCTCCTTTAATCTACTTTATAATTAAATCATAATCTCCATGAATGGAAATTCTCTTAGCACCTAATTTTTTTAACAATTGGAATCCTAACATAAGTGCTTCATACTCAACTATGTTATTGGTATATTGAAAATTTAGCTTATATGAATGACCTTCAGCATGCTTTTTCCCTGTGTTTGAGACTCACACTCCTACTCCAAAACCTTCTCTACTGTAAGATCTATAAAAACTCATGTTCCAAATAGGTTCAAGTTCATTGTTTTGTTCAATTATTTGTATTTGATTTTCATGTGTTTCACAAATATAATTTTCTACATTGGTAACTTGAGTATTGATATCTCCATCATTATAAATAATGAAAGAGTCTAAATCTGAATGGACAGAGTAAAGGGGATAGTTATGTGGTTTATCCTGACTACACACCACGAATTTCATTAAATTTTCCCTATATAGTCTTCTCTATTGACCAAACACTGGTATGGTAGCATAAGTCATGTCCATTTGTAGGGACCCTTGCAATTTTTCCCCCCATGAGGGTGACAACAACATGCCATACTTGGGGGTATATATACAACCACTATATCCATTACTAGAATCTTAGCTGGGATTTGAGCTAAGGTCACACATAGATCTTTAATGAGACCTAGACATCTTAATTTGTTGGAATCAAATGAATATAAGTCTTTATAATGTCTAGTAATGTCAAGACCAAGTTTCTCCATAACAACTTTGGGCATTAAATTGTGCGAAGCACCTGAATCTAACATAACATTATGGAGAATCTTATCATGAACGTTGAGACTAACATAGAATGGAGGAACTCCTCCTTCATGTGGTTTACCATCTCTGGACCAAATAAGAGTTCAGGCTAATCATCATTCAAATTGATAGTGTTAGTGTTTTCCTTATGTTTATAGCCTTCATAACCTAAGTTCTACACAAATTTTTGTTCATTAAATCTGTTAAGGGGATGGGAATTTTCAGTTTTTCTAATTCATTTTCAATTTTGAATGACGTTTGAAACTTAGTTACGTTCAGAAAATCAGATTTATCATAAATTTCTTTTGATACAAGTTCTTTTTGGTGACTGGATTTTGGGATATCAGTTTGAGTAGTTTTCGAAGTATTCTCAACTATATTTTTGGCAAGAACTTCTACTGTCTTTTTTCTAGAATTATCAGTAGTTTTCTTAGCAGAATTTTCTAGGGCTTTCTTCACAATAGTATCAAAAGTTTTCTTGACAGGATTTTCAAAATAATTTTTATTGGGGCATCTGAGGTTTTATTACTCCTCAGATTATATTGCCTATGGACTTCCATAATATAATTTTAAAATATCTGTTTGTAATCATATAATTCTTCCAAATCAAGTTCAGTTTTGGAAAGTTGAAAAAGCTCTTGTTCTTCTTGAGTAAGAAAAAAAGTTCCATCATCATTAATACCCATCAAATTGATTTGGTTATCTTCTACCTCTTCTACTATTTCCCGATCATCATTATCATAATTCTCATAAAATGGGGGCCTAATTTTTTTATCAAGGCCCATTTTCTCCCTCTAATTTATTTGGGGATGATTTATTCTAATATTTTGATTACGATTTTGAGGTGCAGGCTCATTTTCTCTAGGAGAAGCCCTTTCATTTAGATTAATCCTTTCCATCATTTTTTCTATTGTTCTAACTAATGAATCAATTTTTTCATTAGCAGAAGATGTTGAGGGTTCTTTCATGGTCGCTCTCTTTTCATTCTTCATTACGACCCTCTTTGCTAACAGATTTTCTTCTACAATCATTGTTTCCCTTTGTGTTTCTTCTAATGTTGATGAATTTATTTCTCTAAGATGGTAAGACATATCTACCTCAAAGCCATTTGGGAATTTGATTAAGGCCAAACCTTGCGGTGGTTTAATGTTGGCAGGGATTGCATTGTATACTCTGTTAAATACAGTGCAATAGTGCAATAGTTTTCATAATCAGATAAAATCTGAAGAGGGTTTTTTTTAATTTCCCACCTATTAAGGAATTTCTGATGGAATGCATGGATATCATTTATGCTAGTAGGAGTCAAATATTTAAACCATTTCCTAACCTCTCCAGTGAGACTTTGTGCAAACAACCTCATATTTACATTTTCCTCATCTACTTCTTGAAGGTCAAAACTATCATTCATCCTATGTAAATTTTGTTGGGCAGTGATAGGTCTAGTTCCATCAAATTGTGGAATCCTTGTCTGATAGTCTTGTAGCATGTTTGCCAAAGGAGCTTTAAGAACAAGGGGATCATATCTAGATGCCATTATAGGGATATGAGGATGAAAAATTTGGGGATTAATCAAAGGTGGTTGTTGAATTAAAGGTGGAGGTTGAATTAGAGGTAAAAATTGAACTGAAGGTTGAGGTTTCGGTGAGGCTGAAGGTTGGATTGTGGATCAAGATAGGGGAGAAGATGGGGTTTGAGTAGCTTGATGAGAAACTACTGGAATAGTAGTGGAAGCTACAGAAGGGGTAGGAGTAGCTGATCTAGGATGCAGACTTTGTGATGAGGTGGATGATTCTGCAAAAGAAGTCAAGGCAGAGAGTTAAACAGACTGTTGGAAATAAGCCTCATGAAGAGAAAGGTAAAACCCTAAAACTAAACCTTGCAATTTATCAAAATCTTGAATAATCTAAAGGTCAATATCAGGAGGGGAAAATTATTTTCAAATAATGTCGCCTTAATGTAGCTTGGTATACCACTATTTAATCTACCCAATTGGCTGAATTAGTTCTAAATAAACTTTGTTCAAAAGGTAAGTCAAACTCAATGTCTTATAGAGTAAAAAAATATTTTGGGAGTGAATCTGCTCTATGGAGAGGGCTACTACTTCCTTGGCTCTCTGTTATGCTTTTTCTTCTCAGCACTTTTTCAGGGTCATCAACAATAGCTACAGGCTTTGTATCAGGATGAGATCTAGTGTAAGATCTTTTGGGAGCCGAAATTGAAAACTAAGAAACACACACACTTATTTACAAAAATGAAAAGGAAACGATCTCTCAAAATATTCTTATCATGCACTTTTTCAACTAGGGTTATGAATTCGAAGAAAATTTCCATATTTTCAATTTTCTCCCCAATATGGTCGCCACTATGTTATCTTTTTGTAATTTATGAGATTGTGAGAATAAACACAAAGGACAACATCAAAACCACTTTGGAAGTTGGGATATAGTCCTACCAGCTTCAGAGATGGATCTCTCTGTAAAATTTAACTTTTTTTAGTGAATTTTAGGCTAGTTATGCTTCTACTTGATTGTTTCTTTGATTTTGATTGTTTCGTTAATTAAATAGCTATATTCTCATTTGGCTATGGAGTCAAAAATATAACTAATTTTGAATCAATATTTGAAAGAGTTATCAGAGGGAAATCTAGCTTTCATTAACTGGATCTTTTAATATTTTAAGTGAACTATGCAAGTGGAAGAAAAATGGAATTCAGTCAAGAGTGAATATAAATTAAGTATTATTCAATCTTACTTCAATGGAAAACATGTAAATTGCAAACAACTAGAATAGGGTGTTCTAATTAACATATCATATTCATCACAGTTTCTGTTATACAATTAATATTTTCAATTTTACATAGAAAGGGAAAAAAATGAAATAACATAGTTACAGAAGAAAAACATCACCAATGAATACACCACATGAATCCTGTAATAAGTCCTTGTATTATTGATGCAACAACAAACTTGAAAATTACAATACTTATTAGGAAAAATATATTCAGTAATCAACCCATAATACTTCGAAAAATGAGGTATTTATACTGATTTTACAAAAAATATTACATCAACGTTGTCTCAACCGACAATGTATTATTAGAAAAAAATGAATAATAAACTTTAACTGTTACAAAAAAAAAAGGCTCGGTGGAGATTATATGGAACGTTAGCACTGTTTTGGAGGAAACAGATCTTGAATGGACCTATTTCTGGGTTGCGCTGGTTTGCTGGCTGAAGATGATTGTTCTGAATTATCATCTAATCCTATCATTCACATAATTTATCCCAATGATATTCATCTGGGATAGTCAATTTGATTACCTTTGGGTAAATCTCATCGACTTCAGTATATCTGGAAAAAGTGGGCTTTACCACAAAGATGTGATTTACCTCATGTTGAATGAAAAAGTCATTATTGATTGCTTCTAGAAATGCTCGACTTGTCATATTGTTTTTGATGCTGGAAAATTTGGTGTTGTCCCTAGAAATTTCCTTTAATTTCTTCACATAGTCTTCATGAGCTATCAACTTATCATTAATAACAAAAAAAGAAGGCAGACCATTTTGAGTTAAAGGCTCTATCTTGTTGAAAAACCTGTTGACTGCTATCTCCAAGATTTGGCACATTTCTTCCAGTTGCACAACCATATTATTCTTGATAAGAATCCTCTTCACTTATAAAATGGTTTATGTCCTATCATCTACTACCAAGTCATATAACTCATATATGTTATTGGAGTTCAGTAACTTGATAATGTTGTTTGCTGTAGTAGGCATCTCTCCAACCTCCTTTTTGATATATGTGATAGCATCATTGGCTTTTTTAATCAACTCCTTTTGTTCAAAAATAATTTGGATGCAGGGCCAGATCTCATTAATGGAGTTCATGATATCTGCCCAAATGATTTCCTTGGCTTGGGCCAAGGTCTGTCCAATTTTTTATTCTCTCTCTGACTTTTGCAATATCTCTATCAATTTCTTAGCTCTTTGTGCTTCTATTGAAGGAGAAGCTTCACTCCTTGATCTATTGTCTTGCAACACCTTGACTTGATCATGTATTTTCTTGATTTCCTATGTCTGAATAGATAGATTTTACACTTCCTTTGTCAACTTCTCTACACCATCTGTTGTCTGTGTTGTAGAGGTAGTAGCTGTAGGAATAGTTGTAAGAGGTAAAACATCCAAAGGAACCATGGATATTTTTGCAGCCTGCTTCTTTTCTTTGATTGTATTTTCCATTTTTGTCTCCATATGTCTTATCTGTGCATTTTTCTCCATGATGAGCTTCATCATTTTAGTCTTTTCAGTCTCTATATCTTCAATGTCCTTGGTGAGAGGATCTTTTGTAGATGACAACTTCAGTTGTTTTCTTAATGTTGTTATGTCAGCATTCTTCTTTTTTATTATCTCCTTTGAAGACTTCGTATTAGAGGGATCATATTCTATATTAAATACCAAGTCTTCTAACGATTTAATCCTTCTATCCTTAGCAAGAGAAGATATTTTCTCAATTTTTAATTGTAACTGGATGTTGGCCACATAAACCTGCAACTTAGAGAGACTCATGGTTGTGTTACTTAAAGTAGAAGAGATCATTTCACCTGTCTTCTTGTGCATCTCCATTTGATCAATGGGATGAATGTTTTTATGTCGAGCTTGAAATATATCTTCTTGTAACCATATATTGATTTTGGTTGTGAAATATGGTCCTTAAGGAAGGCCATCTGCATCTTACCCTTCTTTGAATCAAATGTTGACAACAACTTGCTCTGAGAACTAGAACTCTACTTACATAATTGACTATAGGTGCTTTTCTTCAAGATTTAATTTTTCAATTTTATCTCTCTGAATGTGTCAAAGACTGTCTTCTCTAATTCTCCCCTTAGACAACCTCAGTTGTCTGAATAAATTGTTGTTTGTCATGCGAATCTGAAAAATTTGTAGGATAAATAGTGGATTGGCCACCAACTTGAGAAGATGAAGGTGTTTCCTTAGTGACCACAACAACCTCTTGTTCTGAATCTTTTTTTATATTAGCTTTAGGATTAATCTTGGTCGTTTTTCTGTACATTATTTTGAACTCCCTTCTTGTAGTGTTAGTCATTAAAGGTGACACTTCTTCTCTTTACCTTTTCCCTTCTTTTACTGTCGGATTGATACTAGTTTCTCCTCAGCTTCTTGCAATTTATTCTCAGCCCATTCCAACTGGTTCATATACTTTTCTATCTCTGGCCTATGGGTGTGTATGTAAGGAGTAGTCTTGTTTTCTACCCTTAGCTTTGAAATGCTTCCCAGAGCATCATAGGACTAGGTAATACTTAGGTTGAAGTTCATTTCTTTCAATATCTTGTCTTCTTCCTCACCTTTTGAACTGTTGTTACAAATGAAGGGCCCAATTTAGGTTTTAATCCTAAACTGGGATTTCTTCTTCTCTTATACAAAGTGAATTTCATCAAAATTCAACATCTGTATGATGTACTATAAAACAAAAATCCTCATTGGGAGGAATTTTGGGAGCTTGTTAGGAGCAAGATCATAGCCATATACTCTTAGCTCTATGTAATTTTGGTACAAGTACCAGTCTCATGTATTTCTTGATCGGATAAGTGAAAAATCATTTTTATGTCTTCATTATTCTTGGTTCAGTTGCACTGCTTAGAATTCTCATAGTTGGATGTACAAACAGTTCAATGAACTATTTGTATGAATATTCTTTCTACTCTTTCATTACCAATGTGGTCCAGAAGATGAATAATTGATGGTTTCCATCTTCATCGAGTTTCTGCATAGAAAACTTAAACCTATCTGCCTGATAATACACGAACATGTACACTAAAACAAAGGAGTATTTGAACACCTCTTTTGTCATAAATTTAACAAACTGATCATGTATGATGTCTTCCAGGAATTGGCTGAAATTGAAGATGATGGATGGTTTAGAATCTGTGGAAAATATGGAGAGGAAGCCTATAATGGGTTCATCTATCCACTGGTCAGAATAGTAGCCAAGGAGGTATGCAATGACTATTATAATCTGCTTTGCTCTGTCAGGGAAGATGGAGGAAGGGTACGGAGGGCTTTTCTTTGGTAGTTGAGTGTTTTGAACTAGTAAAAGGTCAAATTTTTTAGCCATTTCGGCAAAATCTAGCTTCTGGTATAACTCATTGAGGGCTTCTAGGGAGAAAGGGTTGCTATTTTCCACAGAGGGAGCTTGCATCATCTGATCAATTGATTGTGCAGTGATGGTGAAAATGATTTCACCTATAGGGGAAATGATGGCTCTTTGACTAGGAATATAGAAAGCTTGACACCTCCGGATAAATTTAGGGGAACTATAAGTGTGGGGGAAGATATAGTGAGGCGAATTCGACTCCCAAAGTCCAATATCATCATATTTATCGATACACTTCTCTTCTAACCAAAAATACATCTCAAATAATTGAAATTCATACAGAGTTTCATTGATTTTGTAATTTATGTCAGCTATGAGGACATGGTCTAAATATATGGGAGGGTGGATCAAGGGGTTAAATGGCTCCTCCTAGTTTTTCTTTTTAAGAGGAATTTTCAATTGTTTCAGAAGAATTCAAAAGGAATTGGGATGGAATAGGTTTAGGAATGTGTAGAGCTCTAGAATTGGTTGAAAGAGGTGAGGTAGACAAAGTTTCTTTGGTCAAAGACAAATTAATGAGTCGAAATTGCACTCTGTAAACCTGTTAAACAATAGAATTCAGAGAGAATTGAGCACAGTAAAGGTCAAAAACGGTCACATTGCATGATTTTATAAACAAATGTGATTTTCGTTGAACATGGCACGGATCTGTTAATTTAATGTTCATTAGTTTTAAGTGAATTATCTTAACGCATCCATTACCACGGGAATCGATTTGATTGGTAATAGATATATGAGGTGGCACGACGGGACTAGTGGATGTAACAGACATGGAAGTGGTTTTTTGTTGTGGGAAACGCTATTTTTTGGGGGTTGGTGGGGGGTGGGGGGGTATCAAGTAGTAAGTGGTTTGAGTAGAGGGGGTGTGAACAGAGGAGATTTTTCCACGTGGTTGTGGGCTCGAACATGAAACAAATTTTTTCGAACCCCCCTGGTAATCCTAGGATGGAGATGGGGGCTGAAGGTATATGTGGTCCGTAGATCGGGAGGCGGGTGAGATGGATGGTGGAAAAATGTGAGAGGTTTAAAGTTGAATGATGTGATGGGTTATCGGGTAGTGGTACATTTGATTAAATTGAAAGCTTTGGATATATAGCAAATGTCTCAACATTTTGTTTATGCTCCCAATGTTTAAAAGTTAGGATAAAGTGATTTTGTCACTTTTCCTTGTTATGTGCCAAAATAAATTTTGAAATAGAACTTAGGGTAAACCATTTTAATCCTTTTCAAAGCCCAAAAACACTTCTACCTACCCTTTAGATTTTTATTATTTTGTTAGACTAACATTTTTTACTTCTTTCTTCTAGGGGTGCATTTAGACTAGCAAACCCATATCTCTTTTTTTATGAAAAATCTAATATGCTCGATCACTTATTTCTCCTATTGATCCAGATTAATTAGTTGAATCAATTTCATTTTCTATCGAACTACTTACTTACCAAGATTAAACTGTTTGGAAAATCTTTGTTCTCTACTATAATTGACAAAAATTCACAATTGTCATGATTAAGTTGTATGATTTGAACAAATATATAGTCATTGTGGAATTTTTAAACAAGATGCACACAACCTTATTTGATGTTGACATAAAGAAAACTAATCTATGAGTAGTGCCATTTAAAGTTGCAACACTTTCATTGTTATTTTTTATTTTTTCTTTTGTGGGGTTATGCTTTTATTTTTTATTTTATTTTTCAACTTTTCTTTGTTTTTGTCTTTTTGTCTTTATTAATTTTTTGATATATACCCTCTTTTCATTTTCTTTTATATATTTTTTTGGAAATCATTTGCATATTGAAAATTATTTATAATGTAATATTACTAAAACAAAATACTCAATCACCTTGAGATCTTATAAATTATAGGACCCTAACACCTACTATAGTTTTTTTGGGTGATTCTTTAACAAAGTTTACGGGTCCCTTTGATGTTGCTTCTAAGTCACTTCCACTAATAAAACTTTTCCTACCTTGAGGGAGGCTTTGACTACCTTGAATTTCATCCAAACATTTAAAAAAAAAGTCACGCTTTTTATATTTCAACATTTTCTCTTTTAATATAATGATATCAACTTCCAGTTTCTAATTTGAGGTTTTAACCTTCTCGATATCCTCAAAAGCTAATATGAGTTTCCTTTTCAAATAAATCTTTTCTTCAATATCCTTCAACTCATTGGAGGAGCTACTAAATTCACTGTTAGTGTCTATTTCACTCACAACTTGTTCAAGAACTTCTTCTCTTTCACAATCTAAGGTTTCTTCTACATAAACATGAGATACTCTATCTTCTTCTCTACCAAAGGTGGATCCATTATCTTCTTTAGGAGTATCTAAATCTGTTATTGCTATTAAAGTAGTTCCTTATTCACTACTACTATAGAATTTAGCAACTCTCTCTTTCATCAAAACTTGCAATTGAGTATCTTGAAGATAAATGGCCTCTTTTTCTACAATAAAAAAAACATCAAATTACTTGTAGATTGCATATCTTAGGTATTCTCTATGTGTTGATAAAAAACTTGGAAGTTGGCCTCTTGATATAAGGGAATCATCCTATGATTCATGCTCTTCAATACTATTTGAATATTTGATGCTTCCATTCTTCAAAGAAATTCTCTTGACATCACATGCAAATTGTATGCATGTATCATATATGGACTCCAACTCATTCCATATCTCTTTGTAAGTCTCACGCCAGATTAATTTCTCAATATTTTACTTGGGAAACCTTCTCAAGATTTACTATTTGGGTTGCTCATCAAACTCACTATATGTTGATCCATTCTCCATAGATACCATATATCCAAATAAATATTTTGTAATTATATTCTTCTTACCTTCCAAGCTATGTAATTTTAGCCATTCAAAAATGGAACTCCATCTGAGGTAATCTAGTCCTGGTTCTCCATGATCACCATTCTTTTTTTGAGTTGTTAAATTGATCCTGAAGGAACCTGGTTTCTCTAATACCAATTGTTAGAAACAATGAAACTAGGACACTATTGAGAGGGGAGATGAATCATTATAGAACTCTTAAAAATTTATGCTTTTCAATCACTTTAGAGACCACTCATGTAATCAACATCATAAATTAATGATGTAAAAAATAACATCAGAACAATTATCATACACATGTGTAGCACATACATAATGCATCAATATTCTTTTTATTTCCTTAGAAAATGTAGGCTTTAACTTTCTATTACATCACCGCCCCACAAACTTCCACTTGTATTTTTATCAATTGTTATTGAAAGGAACTTATATTCCTTCTTACTTATTGGCTACCACTGAAAGGGATTTTTGAACCTACTCATTTATCAGCCACTATTGAAAGGGAATATTGCCCATGCTTAGTTATCATTTTTCACTGAAAGGGATTGTTTCCCCTGAAATGGAAGCTACCACTTCCTAGCCCCGTTGATCTATCTTTCACCCATTTTCAATCTCAGATCAATAGGCCACTTTATGTTTACAAAATAAATCAATTCTCACTTCAAACACTCACCAAAACAACCACTAAAACACCTTCAACAATATATGGTTACTGATCAAAAGATAAAACACATCGGCATCATAAATCCATCTCACACACTAAAAAATTTCACAAATTGGACACATCTTGCAAATTCTATTCCATTTTTAAAGAATTTGGACTAATATTTTTAGTTATTTTCTCTTTTAGTTAACCTGTAATTGAATGCGTGCATGAATCTTTATTTTTTCCTTTTCCTTTATTCTATCAAGTATTCTAATTATACTCTTGAAGTAAGGCTAACTCTCCTTACCTATTTTTGCAAAAACAATTGACTCTTTAACTATTGTTTTCCTCCATTCTGGTAAATTATAGGATTTAGCATGGATTTTTCTAAATCTAGCACATCACCAAATTTAGATATTATGCAAAATATGTGACCAAATATATCCATGTTTCCATCGAAGCTTCGAACTAATTCATTCCTTTTATAAACATTTTAGTGCTTCCTCAAATATGGTGTGAATGTTGATTCTAATCTTCCAACCTGTTTTCATGCTAAAATTGTATAATTGGTCTGTCATCTAGCCCCAAAGGGCTTTAAATTATGCTTCTGACTCATTCGAAAAAAGGCCTTAAACATGGGCCAAAGTGCTTCAAAAACTATTCCAAACATTAACTATGTCAGACACATTTGACTATAACTTTGAGGGCTTATTTAACACTCCAAACACCTTTTCTACACTTGGTCACAACACCACAACAAAACCACATCATGTTCCTTGAACGTTAACCCTCGAATTTATTTCCTTATGTTATTTCCTAAACACTCGGTGGTCACCCTTCTGGGTTTACATGTAAACATGAGTCTACCTCTTTTCACCGGTGATCTATTTTCATTGGTCCTTTGCTTCTTCTCTATCTACCACCATGTCTCGGATCACTATCAACCGAGAGTTTCTCTACTTCACAAACTCAAACTCTTCTAGTGCGGTGCCTCCAGGCTGACATGTCCTGAGTTTCTTCTTATTGGTTCTTGGCTTGGATTCCATATGCCACCATTTCTTTACATTGAATCAACACAAAGCTTCCTCTATTGTGTTAGCATAAAACCTTCCAAGATCGATGTTCTGGGAAGTTTTGTCCTAGTATGAACCACCATTAATCCTATGAACCAATTAAATGCTTGTTGAGGTGAGTTGTTAAGCCACTTCCTCTACCACCTTGTACCAAAGTTGAATCAACCTGTATGTCATAGCCTACCAACCTTTTCAACCTTCCGAGGAAGCCATTTTGGGGTGATTACATGCTCACATCACTAACCCCATGTGGTTCCATCTGAGTGGTGACACGTGTTGCTCATATTTGGCCCCTTCGACCAATTGAAAACACTAAAAATTCCTACTATGTGTCCCTTATGCCAACATCATATTTTTCATCTTGAACCAATAAAATTCTCCCACATGTCTTCCAATATGGAGAGAGAAAGGGGCTTAGGCCTTTGGTTTTGCGATGAATTTCTTTATTAAAAAATTTAAAGAGTCATGGCCATATACTCTTGCAATTCTTTCTCCCTTTTCCATTTTCCTAGGCCCTACTTCATGTCATATTTAGCCTTACGCATGAACCTTTGTTTTTTTTAGGGAATTCCTCCTAGGGTGAGGTGTTCCATGGG
This sequence comes from Pinus albicaulis, assembly GCA_034641835.2. Taxonomy (NCBI): domain Eukaryota; kingdom Viridiplantae; phylum Streptophyta; class Pinopsida; order Pinales; family Pinaceae; genus Pinus; species Pinus albicaulis. The sequence goes on from CM076570.1 coordinate 905,407,118, forward strand.
GATCCCTGCAGTTGAACTCTCTACCAATCAAATGGTTGCACCTTCTCTTCTGTGATCTATAGACTAGCCAAATTTGCTCGCCCTTGAGTCATCCTTGTTTTTCACTTTTGGGGAAGGCTTCCCACAGTGATGTATCTCTGGGGACCACCTCCTATAGAATTATTTCCAATGAAATCCTTTACTGCCATTGTTGTTCTCCTGAGCTTTCATCATCTCGGGGACTCCCCTTTTTTGTGTACCTTTGATCTTTCTAGGGAAAAATCCATCAGGATGAGTTGTCATATGGGATCCACTATAGGACAATAAACGAATTTTATATCACTGCACTATAATCCACATTCACCTGGACCATTGGTTAGCCACTAAGCTAAAACGCTCCACCACATTTCGCAACACCACCAAACATATATTATTCCAAGTTATTTTTTTACCAATATTAACTTTGCAACTTTGAATTTGGGTGTACCTAACATTGACTAGAAATAATTTATGGTCTAGGAGGCATTTAGTAGACTTATATATACCACTAGAAATCTCTTTAAGAGCTCCTTCCATCTGAGTGGGTCATAGGTCCTCTTGAACTGATCTTCTACACTAAAATTGGCTTTAAAATTAATGCACCTTAGCTTTGCCTTTACCATTCTTTGAGTTGAGCCTCATTCTTCTTGCATCCATATTTTATCTTACCTTCATCCTCATTGCATTTTCCATCAATGAAAACATATTTATAACACTTCTTAGGTTATCCATGTGATTTGAATATTTATTTCATGAAAATCTTAGTGTTATCGATTTCCTTGTGGGTAGACTTCACATCTATAAAATGTACTACTTTACTCAGCATGTATGTGCCACCACCATTATTGCATCATTATGTCTCGATGTCTCTGTTAATCCTTTGATTAAGTCCATATAAATGACTTCCCACTTCCATCCAAGAGTGGGGATTAGTGGTAACAATCATGTTGGATGTTTACAGTCCACCTTCGCTTGTTGACACTCCAAGCATCTGACAATATACACAGTAATGTCATGTTTCATTCCCAGACAATAGTACATATTTTTCATACATGTTATCATTTTCTAATAACCTAGATGACCTAAATAGGGTATTTTATGAAATTTTTCAAAGATGAGCTTCTTCAAGTTTCTCATACAAGGTATATACCACCTACTTTTAAACTTCAACCAATTTGTCATCCCTGAGTGAGTAATCCTCACTTAATACTCCTTGTATATATTGTTTTAATAATTTCTTCACTTGTTGGTAATGCTTATCTTGATGCATTTCTTCTCTGATGCTTTCCTTGATATCGAATTTGCAAGCACTAATGGCTACCACGCTAGCCACTCGTATTATCTTGCTACATGCATATGATACTTTTATTTTCTTGTCAATGATATATTTTATTTCAAAATCAAGTTCACTAATAAGGGATAGCCACCTTTTTTTGTCTTTCTTTCATCTTGGGTTGGTCAAATAAATGCCTCAACCCTCCATTATCTAACTTCAAAATAAATCTCCTTGCCGAAAAACAGTTCCTCCACATTTTCAATGCATGCACTATCACTGCCAACTCCAAATCATGAGTGACATAATTTTTCTCATGTTCATTAAACTTCCTTGATTCATAACAAGCTGACTATCCTTCTTGCATGAGGAATCCATTGAGCCCATATTTGAAAGAACCTGTGCAAACCATGCAACCTTTTCCCTTATTATCTATCCTTAATATTGGTGCATGTGTGAGAAATGTTTTTATTTCTAAAAACTGGTCGTACACTTCAAAGCCCCATTGGAATTTATCTTCTTTTCTCTGCAATGCTAGGATTTGATGCCAAATAATCTAGAAGCTTTGGATAAAATTCTGACAATACTTGGCCAGTCCCATAAATAATCTGACTCATTCCACATTCTACGGAGTAGCTCACTCCATGATATATTTTATCATTCTTGGGATCTACTTCTACTCCTTCATTGGCAACAATATGTCCCAAGTACTAAAGTTACAATTGAAATAAACCACATTTGTTGATCTTGGCATAAAGCTTTTGCTTTCTCAACACTTGAAAAACTGCTACCAAATGTTCCTCACATTCTTCCTTAGTCTTAGAATAAACCAACAAGTTATCCATAAAGACTAGTACAAACTTGTCCAAATATGGATTGAGAATGTTGTTCATTAAGCACATAAAAATTGTTGGAGCATTGATGAGTCCAAATGGTACCACCACAAATTCATAATTCACATACTTAGTTCTAAAATTTATTTTATGAATGTCCTCATCCTTAATTCGTACCTGATGGTATGCAGACCTTGAGTATATTTTTCAAAATACTGCAGCTCCTCTTATCTTATTGAATAATTCATCAATCCTAGGAAAGGGATACTTGTTCTTGACCATGGATTTATTTAATTCCCCCTAGTTAATGCACATTTGCAATGTGTTATCGTTCTTCTTCACGAATTGTACTAGATCTTCCCAAGGAAATACACTAAGTATGATGTATCCCTTGTCCAACATTTCCTTTAAATAAAATTTTATTTCCACTAAATTTTGTGTGCTCATGTGATATAGATCCTTTGACATTGGTGTTGATCCTAAGAATAATTCAATCAATAAATCAATCTGTTATATTGGTGGCAATCCTATAATTTCCTTAGGAAACACATCACTAAACTATTTTAAATAAGGTACTCTTCCATTCTGTGTTTCCTATCCTCTTCTTCACTAGTAACCTAGGCAATAGATAGTTCACACCCTTTACAACTACATTTCTTCACTTATAATTTTTATATTCATGTAATAGTCACAATATTCCTTATCCCTTGAAGTGACACTTTCTCCCCTTCATCGCTGATACATGTCGTCGATTTGTTGTAACAATCAATTTTCATCTTGATGATAGCAAGCTAATCCATACCGACTAACACAACATATGAACCCAAAAGAGATATGCTAGGGTTTTTTAATGTGGGAATATAGTTTAGCTTTAATGGGCATGATCTCACCACCTCTTCAACTCACCTCTTAATTCCAATTTCCAGTTTTACTAAACGTGACTTTTCATGTGCTATCTTTTGTAATGAAAACTTCATTGTAACTCGTGGACACAAATTTGAAATTAGAACCTTGGTAAATCAACATTGATTCATGTTGGTTATTAACCATACCTTCCATATTGATTACTAATTTTTGGTGAACAAACTTCTTGTTGTCCAGTGCAATGTAAATTCGGGTAAATTGCAAGCCACATCATTCACATTATCTTCTTCTTATACATTATACAACCTAAAGCTATTTCATTTTTACTTTGGAAAATATCTCTACCTTCTGATGAAGGTCCTAACTTACAGGCATATAACAAGGCCCATTTGGCCATCCTTCAACATACATTTACCTCTCTCCTTGCAATTATGACACATTTTGACTATAATGTATTTATTACGAAGATTAAAGGATGCTTATCATATCTTATAGCCAATCATGATTAATATTCAAGAAAAAGGTGCATTTATTGTGAAGAAGTACATTGGAGGTAGTTGAAGGATATGTAAGAGGATTTTCATCTTCATTTACTCACCTACAACTTGACTTTCTACCTATTTTTACTCACCTATATTTCGAGGATCTATTGAAAAATTGATGCACTCAATGGTTTCGAGGATCTCATAGAGCTAGATCCACCTTTATAGGGGTTTTGGAGGGAAAAATCCCTCCCTCCAAGGAGGTTTACCATCAACCATATTTGTATAAATATAGAATCCCAAGGGCTCAATAGGATTCAAAATTTTAGAGAATAATAGTGACTGAGAGAGCTAGGAGCTTGTATTTTTCATTTTCATTTCCATATCATGAACTTGAGTACTTTTTGAGATCAATGAGAAGTATATTTTTTCCTTTAATATCAGTGTGTTCTAGAGGGTTTAGTTCCCTTGGGTTAGTGCCAAACTCAATCACTCTAATCCCTCTCCTTTGTACATTTTATTATGCATATTTATCTTAGGTTAGAATTATTTCCTTTCTTGCAAGTTTAATTTGTATGAAAAGTTTCCTTTATAGATTTATCAATAATCTCTCCTAGAAAGTGTGGTTGTAAGCCTTGTATTGGCAAGCACAAAAATATAGGTTTCATTTCTCATTCAGTAGGAAGATATTGAATAAAATTCATCGCATCCTTTCCTTTCTAGTTTAATTATCTGCAATCGACATTGTTAGCATTATTCAGATTTTTTACAAGATTAAGTAATATTTGTGGTGTACAATTCATACTATTAGGCTGTAGGGAATAACACTATAATTTCCACTTTTCATCCTACTATCAACACCCTCATTCCTTCCTCAACAACTTCTTCAAATGCACTATTCACCTAGATTTCATTTAAGATTTGTTAGATGCCACTATTGGCATCTCACCTTTTGCAACATGGGATCATAAGGGGAACTAAGATTTCAGAGTACCTAATACAAACTTATCTCACCTTCCACTACCCTTAATCACCTTCTGATCACCTTATAATCCCTTATAATTATCTCGAATTAAATCATGTAGAAAAATAGGGAAATCATGTAACATCTTGTAACAATCTTGTAGCATATTATAGCGCCATGTAGAAGCTCTCCAAACTTGACCAATATTGTTCCTTAAGCTCAATTTTTTCCTCCTAACCCTTCATGAAGCCTCCTAGAACTTGGAACCATGATTGGGGGAAGATTAGAGACCAACTAGGACCATTCTTTTCAACTTTCCAATTTATTTATGCAATTAGGGTTAGTAATTGAGTCCATCAATTTTAATAGCACATAGATATTTTTCTTTCACACTTTTTAAAGGATTTGGTGAATTTTTTCATTATCATATAACTTCCTTTTAATTAAATAGTTTAATATTTATTTCATTTTCTTTACTTCAAGCGGCTAGACTAGGTTGATTTTGCAATAGGTTAGGGTTTCCATTTCAAGTATTGTCATTTCTTGAAAATAGACTAGAATTTCCTCTCATGCACATTTACATTTCCTGCAAGTAGATTGGAACTTTATTCTTATGAAACATTCACATTTCCTATAAATATATTGGCATTTCCTTTCATGCACCATTTATATTCCTTGCAAATAGATCATAATATCCTTTCTTGTACAACCTATATTTAATTTGCAGAATGATCTTTGTATGCATTGGTTTGATCCAGTGCCTTAGAGAAGCTTAAGTAGAGTTTAGCTTACCATTCATATAAGACTATCAACTCTTAAGTTTATACAAATATTATATTCATAAATTAAAGTTGGTAGCCTTGGGAGTTGCAACAGTCTTGTTGAAATACTAGAGCTCTTCACTTTTTGTTGTCGTTGTTGGGGAGATGTCAAAGTAGGCATTGATTATGCTTTAAGTTGCTTTCTCCTTCCATTTTATTTTGTACAAAACATTTTTTTTCTTTGCATAGATTCTTAACTATCTATAAATATCTAATAAATATAAAAAATCACATGAAAAAAAAATTATGTCATGCCTTGTAGTGTTAGGGATAACCTAGGGAAAATTTCTACCAAAAACCATCACTCCTACAAGAAGTCAACCATCACTCTTATTTGGCCAATTTGAACCTCCTACTCTGACCATAGAGGAATTGGAAAATTATTTAGGTGAGCAGCCATGGGCCTTTGAAGAACCCATTGAGGAGGAATAACCTACGTCACCTTTCCAAAAGATGGTCGAAAAAATATAGACTACGCTCTTTCCTATCAGAGAAACCAATGGGGAAGCTAGAATGAAGAATATAATACATGACTACTCTTCCACACTTCCATGGCCTACATTTGAGGACCTTGATACATTCATGTTCAATTTTATTGTGGTTTGTAGAACCTATGATTACACTAATGATGAGCAGAAGCTAAAGTTGTTATCTTCCACCTTCAAGGATGCGACCTTGTATTGGTTCATGAGCTTGAAAGGAGGCAACATTAGCACTTGGGCTCAAATGTACCAAGAATTTAATTAGAAATATAGGGATTACTATATATAAACAGAAAAAAATATGATATCTTCAAGATGACCCTTGTGCCAGACGAATCCTTAAAGGATTATGATGAAATATTTCAACTCAACTACAAAAGGGCTAATTGTACCCTTGACCCAAAATCTCGGCGCCTTGTACTTCTCTGGGGGACCAGAGAGTATTTAATGGAGACCCTTAATATGTTTCCTAGTGGATAAATTTACCAACTCACTTATGAATACATCATTATCATATTTTAGAACAATCCTAAGGTTGCAAGGAAGAGAGATAGGTCTAGTCAAGGTCTGGTTAATTCTTCTCCCTCTACCTCAGCTATCAAACATGAAAAAGGGAACATGATAGAATATTTCAAGAGTGAAATTTTGCATACATTTTCCTTACAAATGGATACCATGAACATTAAGAAGAATCAACAGGAGGTAAAAAGGGCACTAGCTATATTTTTCCATTGTTGCACCAAGAGGCACCCTAGAAATGAGTGCCCACAGAATGAAATCAAAGTCTATTTAGTTTTTTAGGAGAACCAATTAATTGAAAATTTACCCTCTAATACAGGCCTAAAGAATGTATATCAAGGGGAAGAGGGTGGCTTGGAGTATATTTTTTTTGTCAATAAAATAAGGCCACAAGGCCCTCGAGCTTATCAACAAGGCATGCAAGTTGTGCACTACTCTCCTTTCAATCCAAATCGGAGTGCACCCTTTCAGCCTTGGTATCCTCCAGCCAACTCACCTTACTCCATGCTTACCCCTTGGTCTTATCCTCCTTGGCCTCTTAATCCATCCTTCCATCCATATCAATCTCAATATTCTCAATGAGGCAACGTGTCATAAGGATGGAGGTCTTAGGCAGCCAAACCACCTACCTTGATGCCTCCTCCTCCTCCGTAGCCATAACTGCCCCACAATAATCCACCTAAGCAACCTCATATTCCTTCCCAGCCCATTATGAACCTGAATAACAAGCATTCCCGACAGGTCTATAATGGGGAACATCCTATCTCACATATGTTATGGAGATCTAAGAAATCTACCTTAGATCTAGGAAGGTACTTCTAGATGTTCATCCACCTTATCCATCCAAATTTCTTCATGAAGAGAAGGAAGAAAGCACCCCTTAAGCCTATATTCCTCCCTATCATGGAAGGTTGGTCCAACCTAAACACCACAACCCAGAAGAGGCTAAAATTTTTGGATAATTGAATAAAATCTGTTAAAATACCCCTTCTTGAGGCCATCAAAGATGTTCCCATCTATAAAAATCTTATCAGGGAAGAGTGTTTTAAGAGGCCTGGAAAAATAAAAAGAGATCCCTACACTATAAACATTGTTGGGAATTTGGATGATATAATGCTTGGAAATATCATCTTGCCAAAGTATTTGGATCTTGGCAACCTTTGAATGGATGTAAACATTAATAGTATTGTAGTCCCCAACACAATGATTGACCTTGGGCTTCAATCAATGTCATGACCTAGGAAACTATGTTGAAGCTCAACCTCCAAGGGGCATGAGGAAGACCACCACAATGCTGCAACTCGTAGACATATAATAGAGAAATTTATAGGTCTAAAATGGTCCTCCTAAGTAATAATATAAACTAATAGTGGAAATAATAAAATAAGATTAGATTACATCATCAAATTTTAGAGGGAAAAAATAAAAAATACTTTTTCAACTCATATTTTCAACTTATCTCCCTATGCTTTTACTCAAATTTTGAGCAGGAGCACTCGTTGGATGCATAGTTTAACTTATCTTCAAAGGAGTACCCATGTTGCACACTTTCAATGGACCCTGCTACACGAAAAATGAGAAATACATGAAAAACATGATTGCAATCTCATTTTTCATATAACAAGGTCCATTAAAAGTATGAAACTTGGGTACTCTATGGATGAGGAACTAAATTCTACATCGAACGAGTGCGTCCACTCGAAATTTGAGAAAAATCGTAAGGAGAGAAGTTGAAAATATGAGTTGAATATATATATATATATATATATATATATATAATCTGAAAAAGGTGAACATGGTTGACATCATCATCTTAAATATTTTGGTTTTTATAAAGTTTATTTTGGTTGTGAATTTTTGTATTAAAGCCCATTTTAGACCTCAAAATTTCTCTAATGTCCACATTAGCCCCATGGAACTTTTAGGGGCTGATATTCACAGGTGGGCTAATTTTCCATGATTTTTCCAAAAAAAAAGATTTTTCAATTTCCATTTTCTTATAAAAATGATTTGCCCATATTTTACAATATAAACTTATTTCACCTTAAAAATCTCCTACATTATATAGAGAATATATATAAAAAAATTATAAATTTGAATAATTTTACAAATAGATTAATAAACATTTTGTAGTTTGCATATTAGGGACTAGTGAGATTCACCAATGTTTTTAAATTTCAAGATAATTTTATATCCTTGAAATTTTCCCTGATTAGCCCCTAAGGTTGTTATTGAGTATGTGATGATCTCCATTAATTCCTAGAAGTAGCCACCTTATTTCCTTGTCCTCCAAATCAAAACCAAGTTTAACGGATACCCTCTCATTTTAGGTAGACCTTGGTTAGCCACTGTGGATGCTTACATTAGTTGCAGGTCTAGAAACATGAAAATTAAAAATGGGTCGGTCACAAAACAACTTATATTATATCACCCTACACAACCCCTTATTGAGCATGGCATACCTTTGTGGGTAGAAGAATAAGAAGATGAAGATTTTATTATTCATCCCCCTGCCCAATTTCTACATTAGACACTATTATAGGAAGCATGAAGCTAGATGAGGATGATATTATCAATAAGTTTCTACAAAAGAAACCTCTCGATTCCAAGCCAATTGTTGAGTTGATAGAGGAATCCATAGGGAAACCTGAGAACAACCCATGGGATGAATTTTTCACTAATATTTCTTACCAATATCATGTTAATATTGTGGATATCAATCCATCCATAACCCTGAAAACCAATCCTTCCCTCTCAATAGAGTAAGAAGAGAAACGACTCACTGCATTAAGGAAACATCTTAATGCTTTTGCTTGGGACTATAAATATATGAAAGGGGTGCATCCCTTAGTGCTTACCCATCATATATACTTTAAATAAGGATGTAAAGTTGTGCACCAACCCCAAAGGTGAATGAACCTTGTCCTTAAAGACTTTGTGGAAGAAGAATTGTAGAAGTTACTGGATGCTGGATTCATTTATCCCATTTTAGAATGTGAGTGGGTGTCTCCTCTTGTTATAGTACCCAAGAAGAATGGAAAATGGAGAATATGTGTTGAATATAGGGAACTTAACAAGGCCACAAATAAATATCATTTTCCCTTACCTTTGATTGATCAATTTTTGGATGGTATTGCGGGGAAGAAGTTCTTGTCATTATTGGATTATTTTAGTGGGTATAATCAGATCTATATCAGCTATGAGGATTAAGATAAGACCACCTTCACATATCCATGGGTGATATTTCCTTATAGGTTCCTTCCCTTTAGATTGTGCAATGCCCCTGCTACCTTCCAAATGTCAGTTTTGAGTATTTTCCCATATCTTGTTCACGATACAATTGAAATCTATATGGACGATTTCGCTCCTTATGGGAATGATTTCTAGGAAGCTCTCTCCAACCTGTGTAAAATTTTAAAGAATTGCATTAAAATTAATCTATCACTAAGTCCAGAAAAGTGTGAAAATTTGATGAATGCGTGAATTTTCCTAGGGCACTTCCTCTCTAAGGAAGGGATCCAATTTTACCCTAACAAGATTTCCATTATCAAAAGGGTCCCTATCCCTCAGAAACAAAGGGTGGTTAGAAGTTTCTTATGACTAGCTAGATATTATAAGAGATTTATCAAGGATTTTAGTTAGATGGTTTCACCTTTTCTTGGATTTTTAACTAAGGATTCATATTTTTTAGGATAGATAAGTGTCAAGAACCATTTGAAGATTTGAAGAAGTTGACCACTACACCAATTCTTAGGGGTCCAAATTGGGCCTTGCCTTTTCACATCCACATAGATGCATCCAACAAGGCTATAGGAGTATCCTTGGGACAAGTGGAAGGTAAGTTGCCCTATGCCATATATTTTATCAGTAAGAATATATCCAAAGGTGAACTCAGCTACATTGCCACTCAAAAAGAGCTCGTATTTATTGTACACTCCTTGAAGAACTTTATACATTACATCATAGGGTACCAAGTCTTTTTACATACTAATGATGTAGCCATAAAGTATTTAATGAATAAACATAATGTCAATTCTATGATCATTATATGGTTTTTTTTGTTAGATCATTTTGATCTAACAATTGTTGAAAAGCCAGGAAAGGAAAATGTGGTTGCAAATGTGTTGTCTAGACTAACATTGTTTATAGAAAATGAAGAAATGATCGTTTAGCAACTCTTTTTTATTTCATTATTATCTCCTTTGTTTTATTACATAGTAAATTTATTGGTTGTTGGGATATTCCCTCCCAAAATATCCTCCAAGGAGAAGACAAAATTTGTTAGAAGAAGTACCCATTTCACTTAGATTGGGGGAAATCTTGTTAGATTGGGACTAGATCATATTTTGAGGAAGTGTGTAGGGGAATATGAGGTCTTTGAAATCCTCTCACCATGCCATGATGGACCCTATGGGCGATATTTTTCTACAAAGAGGAAAACCTTCAAAATTATCCAAGTAGGATACTATTGGCCTACTATTGGCCTACTCTACACCAATATTCCAGGAGGTAAACTATTATATTTGATGAATTCCAAAGGACGCGTAAGCCCACACCAAACAATGAAATGAAAATACACCCCCAAGTGACTCTTAAACCATTTGAGAAGTGGGGCATGGATTTATTGGACCAATTGACCCTCCACCTGGAAAAAATATTTACATCATTGTATGCATCAATAATTTGACAAAGTGGGTTGAAATGAAGGAAGTTAAGGTTTAAACTGAACAAAATATTACAGAGCTATTGAAGGAGAACATCTTCTACAAGTTTTTTTTCCCAATGGAACTTGTCACTGATCAAGGAGCTCAATTCACCTCTAATATGATTGAGGAAATCATGTAGCAGCATCACTTTAGGCACAAAAAATCAACCCCCCATAATTTCCAATCAAATTAGTAGGTGAATGTGACAAATAAATATTTAGAGAGAATATTAACCAAAGTTATTAGCAATAGAAAAAAATATTGGGAAACCAAACTTGTGGAATCCACTTGGGCCTATTATACCACATGGAAAACAACCACTGAGTTCAATCCCTTTAAGTTGGTTTAATAAAGAAAGGAATTTTTCCAATTGAGTTTGAGTACAACACCTTAAGGATGGAAGCCCAATTGGACCTAAACATAATAAAAGCTCAACAGGAGAGGTTGCAACAGCTCAATGTGCTTGATGAATTGAGATTGTATGATCTCATCCATAATGAAGTGGTCCAATTGCATAGGAATATTTCTCATGAAAAAAACATTAGATAAAGGACCTTCAAGGAGGGTGAATGGGCTTGTATGACTCTGTATTCAAGTAATTTAAGGAAAATTTGATGACAATATGGTTAGGTCCCTATTTGGTGGAAACGTGTCCTCAGAATGGCTCTAACTAGAGCAGAACAATTGATGAAGAGGGAATTTTACTTTTAGTCAATGGTTACCATTTTAAACTCTACAAGAAACATTTGTCAGAGGAGAATTTTATCATTTCAATAATTAAGGAGTTGAATTTGAATGGGAGTCTCAAAACCTCCAATCCGTCCACCCTCTGATCAGTAGAAAAAATAATAAAGGAAAAAGCACAAAACACAAGAAAAAATAAAAAATAGAAAAAAAGAGAAGAAAAAAGACATAAAAAGCTTGGGTGAAAATCTCCATTAGGCACTTGAGGCAAGCACTGGGGTTGAAATCCTCCATGAGGTAGTCCATGTGTCTAAAAAAATGAAAAAGAGAAATAAATTATCCCTAGGTGAAAACCTCCTTTGAGGCACCTAGGGAATTCTTGTAGGCTAAAAACCTCCTATGAGGCAACCTACATGGCTGAAAAAAAAAAAAAAAAAAAAAAAAAGGATCCCTTACGTCATTTTTCTAACATTTTTCTTTTGCATGGTTCTACTAACAGTCAAAGGAGGATAACAGATAAGGATAAAACTTCAAAACCCCACCTTCACATCCTCCAAGCTAACTCTCTGCATGTCCTCCATCACTTCATTGATTTCCCAAAGTTTCTCCATCACCAGATGACCTTCCTCACTCAATTTTTCCTCAGTCCTAAAGTGTTGTAGGATTGTCCTATATTGCTACATGATTGATCCATATTTGCTACAAGATTGTGATCGGTACAAACAGAAGGTAGATATTTTATGTTTTTCACATATGAACAAGGGGATGGGTCCACCATAGCCTGATCATCCATTTTCCACACCACTTGACCTCTCCTCAACCTAAATTTCCACTTTTGTCCATAAAAAATACTCTGTTTCACCCCTTCTTCCTCCTTCCACCATATAAAAGGCCTTTGACCCTTATCGACAGGTTACTCATGGATTATAAGTATTTTTAGAGGCACCACATAAAGGAAATTATGATCCTAGAAGGGTATGTGTGACTTCTATAGGAAAACACACAATCATATAACAATCGGCACAAAACCTACAAGACCATAGCTATAACACCATATTGAGAATATAATGATTATCAAGGCATTGGAAGGCCACCACATTGATCTTGATAAACTATAGTACCCTCTTGTAGAACTTAAATAACTTGTACGATCCACATCTTAAAGAACGTGTATTTTCAAGCTTCAATTAGCAATGGATATTTCAATTTTTTTTCAAAGAAAACAAATGCATGGAGTAAATAAAATTAGAAGATGGCACCTTAGAAGATAAGAAAAGTAACCTTACTTTTTGTTCAGAAATAACATGCAAACATTCCAATGATCAACACACGAAAAAGGACTACCAGGTAGGCATAAGTATGAAAGAATCCTAACTTATTCGTTTAAGCACATCAGTAGTCTAAATTTTTTTTAGAATGCATGAGGGATGAGGTTTTTCAGGTTAAAGGTGGTTCGATAGTCTCAACCACCCTCAAAAAGTTAAGCTTGCCCTATCTTTCTCTCTCATCACATATGGAGAAAATGAAAAATAAAAAGGTGATGATTACAAGGAGCGAACCAATGGGTCTATGGAGGAGTTGAAAATGTGGTAGGTGGGGCCAACTCATACAATGCATTGAGCCTACCACCCAACCACATTTGGCATAAAAGTGGGCTCGTGCCTCATTTGTGTAAAATTTTTATTCCAAAAAAATAAAAGAGGTCCATTACCATCGTCAGAGGTTGAGTTACCTACACCAGGGGTTTCATAAGCTACTATAGAGAGGCTATAGAGCATACAAACATATTTTATAGGATAAATACTATGAGCTACATGATACTAATTGTGTGCTACTGGATTGACCTCAGTTGCTAAAGGATTGTCCAAAGAGACGAGAAAGAGTAGTCTTGCACAATCTTTCCCACAATACCCTAGAGTCATGAACGAGCCTCCAAGGGAAGGGTAAGTAAAAAAAATTTCTCACCTACTATGCAAAATATTCCTGTGGAATTATTTATATTTTTTCCATAAGAATATCTTGTGGAAAACTCCTATAAGTGAAACTAAATTTAAAGTATGATTTTTTCATGTGGGATAAGAATTGTAATAGGCAAAAGAGTTTTATTTGAATTAATAATGTAACTTTTCTTCCCCTAATCAACAAAAGATAACTATTCCTCTTATCACTACTCTGAAACCCTAAGTTGCTCTGAAAACTGACAATTGATAACAAAATTCCCTTGTAATTTTTTTGAAAAAATTCATAGTAGGGATCATAGAGGGTGGTTTTAATAGAAAAGAGCCGACATACTCATTAAGGATCCAAAAACACCCTCTTTTCAAAGATATATTTTCAAACCACTAGTGGTTTGAGTTCTTTGAGAAATTCAAGGGTTTTTATTATGAAATTACTCATGAGTTTGCAGTAGGCCTACAACCTCAAGGGGAAGATAGTGCTACAACCATTGTGAGAGGGTGTGGTATCCATTTAAATGCAAAAATCATTATTAGGGTGACTACATTACCCCTAAGAGTAAGATGGAGCAAGGAGGAGAGAATAGAGGCTATCACAAACAAAAACAACTTCTTCCTCCATAAAGAGAAACTAATTGAAGATAAAAATGGGGTTAGAAATACCCTACCCATGAGATGAAGTAGCCTATCCATCTTGAAATACATATCTTGTGAGGGGAGACTTAGTTTTTTTTATACCTATCAGTTTAGGATACTTTATGAGCTAAGATTGCAGACGGAGTTTCCTATCCCAAGTAGACCAAATGTTCCCCACTTCCTATTTAGTCCATAGTGGAAATGAGACAAAGGGTGAGAGAAGGGAAACATCAATACATTGCTCATCATGGCCTCATAAGTATTATTGTCATGGATTCTATGGAACATATAAAAAACCTTCCGTCATGGACAAGGAATATTTCCTTGAGACTCAAGCCCCAACCTTACTAGAGCATGGATATACCACAAAGCATAGTTTTGTAGAAGAAGAGGCTGAAGAAGAGCAAGAGGAAGTAAAATAAGAAGAAAAAGAATAGATTGAAAGGAAGAGGAAGAGGAAAAATCGGAGAAAGACGTGGAAACACTTGGGGAACCTTATAGATCTCAGAATGGAAGCATATAAGAAAAAAAACAAGCCTTTCAAAAGGGAACACTAAACAAGAGTTGGTTGCCACCTTGGTAGCCTTAAGTACACCAATCAAGGTCAAGGGGAGGTGGCCAAACAAAAGTCCTCTATATTTAAAAAGGAGGAGGAGTAGACTATGTTGGAAATGTAAATACTTTCATTCTTCATAATTGTTAGTGTACTCATTTCAATATGTATCTTATGTAAAAAATGAAAGAAGAAAAGGAAAAAAATATTATTTTAAAGCAAGGGTTTCATGCTCATTATTCATGGCCTTCTAGGTAAAAGTGTGTTCTTCATGCTTCTATGGTTTGTTAGCTCATAAGATTTATTTCCATGAGTCAAGAAAGTAAGCATCATCCTTATAAGACCCATATGGGCAATATGTAACTTGAAAAATAATTTATTTTGAGTCTAGAAGGTCCTCGAAACCTTAAAAGGAATAGTTGGCCTAGAGAGGGGCCATTATACCTTTTGGAATGGATATATATAGACATATTCAACCTCATTTCGCACTTCATAACCTCAAGTTCGATCTGCAATAAGAAGGACGGGAAGAGCGAAGTACAAGAAATCAAGGAGTAAACCCTAGTGAAGAAAAGAAGTCGAGTTTTTTGGGAATTCATTAGAGAACTTTTAAGTTCTAAAATGGGCCTCATAAGAATAATGCGCAACCAAAATAAACTTTATAAGAACCAATAGGCTTCAAGATGAGGATGTCAACCATGGGGGATGATTCACCATATTTGGGATTAAAATGTGAAAATATCAAAAAATAATAAAATAATAAAACTACTTTTTCAACTTGTATTTTCAACTTATCTCCCTACCTTTTTACTCAAATTTCAAGTGGGAGTACCCATTAGATCCAAAATTTAATTCCGCATCCAAGGAGTACCCATGTTGCATACTTTTAATGGACCTTTCTATACGAAAAATGTGAAATACATGAAAAAACATGATTCTAATCACGCTTTTCATATATTTTTTATTTTTCATGTAGCAGGGTCCATCGGAAGTATGCTACATGGGTATTCCTTGGATGAGGAATCAAACTATGCATACAACGAGTGTTCCTACTCGAAATTTGAGTAAACCCATAGGGAGATAAGTTGAAAATACAAGTTGAAAAAGTAGTTTTTTCTTTTTCCCCTCTAAAATTTGATGATGTAATCTAATCTTATTTCATTATTTCCACTATTATTTTATATTTTTCTTAGGAGACCCATTTTAGACCTCAAAATTCCCTTAATGTTCTCTCACATGTGAATTTTTGGAGTAGCTGCAAGGGGAAATTTTTCAGAGGTAATTCCAAGTTTGAAATTCTATTGCAGGGGGGGAGAAATTATGTTGCAAGTGTAGTCTGGAAGGGTTTGTGTCCGGTTGATTTAGTTTGAATTTGATCTACTTGGAAGGTCTCTTTAAAGCGCCGACTTGGTGTTGGAGGAGGACTTGGTCTAGGATTTTTGGGTCTTGATTGTATCATTTGAGGCATATTCTATGTAAAAGAAGATATTTTTTAAGTTTCCCTTTTGGAGGGGTTTTCCCCTGGCTTGAAGCCTAATATCTGCATCCACTATTTTTACTAATTTTTTCTTGATATTTGTTTGATGGAAAAGATTTAATAAAGTAACATAAGAATAATAATAAATTTCACAAGAAATTATTAAGGTTAAGGAAAATTGGAGTTAATAATTTCCACATTGCATTTCCCAAACATGGTATCATAGCTAAAGTGAACAAAAAAAGGAAGCTTGAAGGATCATCTTGTGGACACGAAGAAGGGTTTTCTTGTCAAGGGGAAGGAAAAAGAGCTATTTTTCTATAATAAGGATTACTATATCCAACTTTCGTTGAAAAGGACTATATCAATCTCTCATCAAAGGAAAGCCTGAAGAGGAATAATACAAGAAGGTCGTTGCTCTCTCTTGGGAAAATATATATTTTAAGGCTCATTATAAAACAACCTTGAAGGAAGCATTAAAATATCTTAGTATCATTCATCACTCTTGGAAGTTGTTGTTCGAGGAATCCTAGGAGACAACTTTCAAGAACATTATTGAAGTCTCTTTGAAGATTTCGAAGGTATCAAGATAAGTTGGAGACATCATGAAAGGAAGAAAGACTCTTGGTGGACAAGTAAGTATCATATTACTCCATGTATGAATGTACAGGTCATATGGGTTCTTTCTGTATGGAAAGAATTAAGCTCATTGGCTCAACAAATTTCCTCGCATGAAAGAAAATGATTGATCTCGATCTTACAGAGCATGAAGTAATGGAATATGTTCTTTGTGAAATTAGTGAACCTAGAAAAGTCAAGACTCAAGAACTAGAAAAATGAAAGTAAGGGCACAAAGGATCATTGCTGAGTCCATTAAGGATCAACTTGTTCCATTTGTTTCTAGTTTGAAGACTTCTAAGGCTATGTATGACAAGCTAGTGAGTTTGTACTCTATAAGTACATCGGGGGAAAATTTGTCTTTGAGGAATAAACTATATAAGATGAAGAAATTGAAGGATGAATACATGGCCTCCTTTCTAATGAAGATTTCTCAATTAAGAGATCAGTTGCAAGGGCTTGGGGAGACAATTTCTTACTCTAAGATGACCATTTGTGTACTAAATGCCTTGCCATCAGAATGGAGCAGTTTTGCAATGAGAATCTACTTTTAGAACAAATCAACTCCTTCTCGATGAGTCAGGTCCAATGCATTTTGGAAGTAGATCTTTTCAGGGGACGAGGCAATGATGACATTGAATCATATGAACAATCTCAAGCCTTCAATGTTGGAACAAAGAAGTTGAGGAAGGGAGAGTTTGGAAAGTCCAAGAAGAAGCTTGATATGTCCAAGGTTCAATGCTTTGGATGCAATGAATATGGAAAGTTTAAGAGGGACTGTCTAAACAAGTAGAACAATAAAATAAAGGAAAGAAGCAAAGCTCATGAAGCCGAGGCAGTGGGAGAACCTGAGAAGAAGCCGAAGAAGGAAGAAGTGAAGGACCTTTACTACTAAAGAAGGCTCATTGACTGTAAGGTTCTTTATAAGGATTAATCTTTCCTTTGGGATAAGTATGTTTTGCATAGCATCATAAAGAGAAACATACGATAGTAGCATATTTAGAGTTTGCACGAGTAAGTTGCTTTGTAGAAATAATCTAGTTAGATAAACTGACCATTTTTGCATAATATTCATCCAAGCATTGTCTAACATTATGTTAGAGGTTGTCATATTGCTTAAAAGGATCATTATGATCCTGTTGGAACCATCATCTTGTTAGAACCTTCTGCCACTCATGATCTCCAGCAGAAGCACCCCAAAGCTATACACATCACACTTGTCTGTCAGGTGGCCGTAAAGAGCATATTCTGGAGCCAAGTAGCCGCGCGTCCCTGCTACTTTAGTAGTGATATGGGACTTCCCTTCATTAGTCATTATCCTCGCCAGCCCAAAATCGGCCAGACACGCATTCATTTCGTCATCGAGCAGAATGTTAGTGGATTTGATGTCTCTGTGATAAATTGCCGGCTCGATGCCGTTATGCAAATAAGCCAGCCCCTTCGCAGTGTCCAGGATGATATTCCGGCGCTGTTGCCAGTTTAAAGGCTGGGCCCTGGACTTTCCACCGAAGAGATTCTCATCGAGACTTCCATTGATCATGTAATCATATATCAGAAACCGCTGGTGTCCTTCACTCTCATCGCTTGCCACGCAACAGCCCCTTAAAACGACCAGATTTCTGTGCCTGATGTTGTTGATGATATCTACTTCGTTCAGAAACTCGGAATCACCTTCGGGGCTGCAGTTTCTGACTCTCTTCACAGCGATCCGCCGAGAATCTAAAAGCGTTCCCTTGTACACCGTCGCGAAGCTTCCTTGGCCAATGAGATTCTCGTCGCTGAAATTATCGGTGGCGTCCCTGATGTCTTGGATGTCGAACCAGACCGCACCCGTGTTGGGTTTCACCGCGGACTTCAGAAGATTTTTATTCCGTTTCACAAATCTCCTGTGTAGTACTGTCCTACGATCAATTCTGGTCACGCATAGAAAGTACGAAAGCCCGATAGCACAGACCAGTAGAAGGCCAGTGGCGGCGCCGATGAAAACGTAGCCCAAAACACCGCCATGCGTGGTTGTTTCAACGAAGGGCAAGCGGAGGATACACTGTGCAGTACTTCTACTTTTTGGACCGAACTCATTAACGACTCCGGCGGCATACAAAAGTGTGAAATGATAGCATTTCAAACTGGTAGCCTCTGTCAAGTTTCGGCTCTTGTCTGTCAACATTTTGTGAACGAGATTTTCTGTGTCATGGCATTCATAACAGGCGTTCAGATCTGAGAGGTCGCCTCTGCAGGCCGAGTCCATCGGAGTAGGCCCCAGTTTCTGAATCCAGTCCTCCCTGGTTTGTATGCCTGCGCATGACAAGTTACTTAATAGAAAGCTTGACGTTATATTCTTCAAACAATTCGCCATCAAGTCTGGCGAGAGAGACAGAGATTCGAGCTGCCGCTGAAATAACCGGACACAGGCAACCGCGGAGGCATTGTTCGGAAGCTCGAACATGGACGCATCTCTCAAATACTGAGCTAATCCTATACTGAGCATGCCCTGCAATGTCTGGCAGCAATCGGATCCGATGATGGAGGATTCGCAGGAAGACTTGTCCCACCGTAATTGGCGGACGTAATCAAGGTTCAATGGACATTCTGTATTAGCAAATGTCCAATTCAACAACGATAGTAGCAGCAGGATAGTCTCTCTTTTCATTTTGCTTCGCTGTCTAACAAATTAGAGAAATCAAGGCCGCGTATATAGTCAAAGAATCCACGAAATGCTGGTATGTCCAGTGCAGCAATGTTTCCCACAAATTACAAAGCAGAAGCGACGCAGAGCGATTTGATTGCAAGTTGGCTTCGCTAAACCTTAATCAGAACTTTTACTGAAGATTTGCTATCTGTGATGTGCTTCAAAATCCATATAAGTCTATATATCTTTTTGCGCTGCCAAAGAATAGATTCCACATACGTCTATGTAACTTTTGCAAAACAACGGATTCCACCTGGGCTAAGCATCACGATGACGTTTGTGTGAATAAGAATATGCTATCTTAAAAAGATATTGTTTATTTATTAATTTGGTGTTTGGTTTAGTCGTGATTTTAAAATTGAATAATAATAATACTGTATTTTGGTTTGAATATAGCATAAAATTGAATAATAATAATAATGTAATTTTATTTGAATAGAGTATAACACGATTACATTACTAAAATACAATTTGAGTTGGTCTAATGTTAACATGTGTTTCTTCTTAAGAGATCACATATTCAAAATCAAATAATGTATATATACCTTAATAGACCTAAGAATCAAATAACTGCATGTTTACCTCTCTTGTCCCACAATTTTTTCTTTTCATAGTTCATATAAACACAATGTTTCTTGTATAGAGAATGAGATGTTTCTTTCCTAAGCATTAAATAAATTCAAAATGTTATATTCTATAATTTTCCTTACATGATTACAAATTGTGTGAGTATGTTAAATACATTTATATATTTAAAATTGTAACTTAAAAAATGTAAAATAGTGATTTTTAATAGTTATACACTTAAAAAATATAAATATTTATATTTATTTTATTTTCTAAATATTTTTATCATGTTAAATTTGAGACTTTTGTAATCTATAAGATAGATAAATATCTTTTCGGATTAATCATATCATTAGTTGGTTCATCCTCAATTTTGAAAAAGCTAATCAATTTTATTGAATAAATAGTATAACTACATCATTTCGCTCACTCAAAAAAGCTAAACATTAACTCTGTTTTTATCATTTAATATAAATCTAATAATTTAAAAATAAAATATATTCATAACTTGTAATATAATAAATATTTAAAATATTTAAAAATGCACTATAAAAATATAAAAAACACATACATAATAAAATATCGTTCATACAACATCTATCTTTTCAACTTGAAAATAATTAATCAACTAACTTACAGAAATAAAACCTTTCAAAACCCTCTCACGGCCATTTAAATTACATTCCTTTAATTATATAAATCTACAATATTACCCACTTCACACTCCACAAATTCTCGTATGCTCCAACTTATCCTACACCAACAAAGAGTCCAACGTCCACTAAAACATTCCTAATACAACATCCGCAATGCAACGACTGGCGTCCCAATAAAAACTATTTTGCATCATACTCCCAATCTCTTTTTATATATATATATATATATATATATATATATATATATATATATATTTATTATTTTTAATTATATATATATATATATTTATATATTTATTATTTTTAATTATATATATATATATATATAAAGGTCCAAACGCGTGTCACATATATATAACACATTTATGAAATGCTTATAACTTGTTTATAAACCACAAAGGTCGACATCGAATGTATCGTTTTCCAAAAGATTAATTATGGCTATCTCCAATATGGCCAACTCCCCTAGTAGACGAGGTAGTTGAGAACATAGCTGGCCATCATTTAGATGTTGAAAATGTTGAGACAAATATAAAAATATTCTTACTTTATTGTATTGCGACGATGAAGTGGGATTTTCACCTATAAAGATTGTTTTTTCTCATGTGGTGGAAAAAACGTAATTTTTCTTTCCCAGGTCGTGGAAATTCCATATGTATATAATTATTTTATTATGAGACAATGTTGGTTTGATGAATTAATATGGACAATACATGTTTACATTTCCTAGCGAACACTATGCCTCCAATCAATGAATCAGTTAACTTGTGGTGCGTCAGGTCTCTCACAATACACAAGACATAAGCATTAATTCCTTCATGGACTAGAGATGAAATCCCTAACTCTTATGCATTTTATATGTAGATAGTTTGTCCCATGTTTTTGGGTTCTACTTTGAATTTGTTTAGGATCTATAAGAGATATAGTTGGTGTGACTTCACAGTTCTATTGTACTTGTGACATTGATTTTTTAACTATGATTTTACTAATAGTTTTCAAATGAAAATAATTCAAATCCCTATAATTACTCGAAGGGGAAATGGAAGGTAACTTCCAACTTCCATTTCGCTTGTGATTTATATTACATTACTTTTACTTTAGTATTATTCATAAAAGATTTACCACAACTATAAAACAAACTTTCAAGATTAGAGTTTGAAGTCTCTTCAAGATTTTTCATATTTTTAAAAAGTATTGATCTAAAGTTTTGGTCCATAGTTAATTTCAGATTTAAATGTGTACCTTGATTATGTGGCTCTGATACTAATTTGTGACGGTAAAGGAGCTTCCTTCGAAGAAGATTGAATCTTGACTGATTTCATTTCTTTCTCTACACGAACTTGTACATGAACTCCTACAAAAACCTTCAGACAAGTTCCTTAATTCCTCAAACAAGAACTTACCATGGCTACTCCTGCTTCAATGCGAAATCAACAAGGAATTCTCACAAAACTCTAGGTGAACCTCAGATGAACTTCCAACAAAATTCAAGAAGGAAATTTAATACAATTGCAAGACTTTTGAGCAGAGAATCACACAAAAAGTGAAACTATATATTATTTCATAATAGATTTACGAAGCTTCAGAAATACAGACTCTCAAACTCAAACTCTCTAAAAATCATGCCATTTTAGGTTCACACATGCATCTACATGCACATGCACAGTCTTGTCCATTTACTCTAGATGTCTTTGAGCTTGGTCAAGATGCATACATGATCGCACGAAGCGCAGCTGCATGATAAGAACCAACTCCCCATTGAATCTGACTCCAACTTTGAATGAGAATAATGAACCTCTCATCTCTTGTTTATAGATCTTGTGAGGAGGAAAGATGAATCTCCTCAGATCATGATAGTTTATTTATGATTCCATCCATGTCCCAGATGAAAATTGGATAATTTCTTCAATCTTACCTGTGTTTGTGGTTCTTACTTACTTACATATAACTCCCCATCCAATATTGCTTGCATATGTTTCTACAATTTTTGGTAAATCATCATCTACAACATGAAGTATAGGTAGTGTTTTTACCTTGGCTTTGATTTTTCTTACAAATTTTGTATGCTTGTGTGTACATGGAATTCTTAATTGCTCCTTTAAATTTGTTACGATTTGTTCTCCATTTTTTCCCACCTTTAATTTTTTAACCACTCATGTCAAAGTAGTAAGAGCACCTATCATATTATTCACAGGGTGACCATCATCATGGTAAATTATATCACCATTTTCATCTTTCATAACTTCTTGTTCCATTTTTTCTACCATAGCAAGGGGGGTTCTGCTTCCCACCATTTAAATACTGATCTATTAAAACATTGAATAATTGATTTTCATGCCTCTATTTTACTTTTCCTTTTCATCCACATGAATTTACAAGAAACAAAAAGTCTTTCTAACACTTGTCTAATTTGGCGAACAAATATGTTATCAATGTTCCATTTTGGATACTAGACTTCAACAAAGGTTTGAGATTCTGTTAATTCCCACACTAATGCTCTAAGATCAAAGTAGTAAGAGCTCCTATCATATTATTTAGAGGGAGACGATCATCATGGAAAACTATATCACCATTTTTATCTTTCATAACTTCTTGTTCCATTTTTCTGCCATAGTAGGGGAGGATTGTGCTTCCCACCATTTAAATAATGATCCAGAAAAACATTGAGTAATTGATTCGCATGCCTATATTCCACTTTTCCCTTTCATACACAACTTTATAAGAAACAAAAATTGTGTCTAACACTTGTCTAATCTGGCCAGCAAACATATTATCAATGTTCCATTCTGGATACCAAACTTTAGTAAAGGTTTGGGATTCTAGCATTTTTCCTCTGCCTCTGAGGTCAGTTGTTGATTCTCTAACAAGTAGGACTTGGGTGACCAAAGAGTGTTCTTCTTCCTTTGAAGAAGATTCTGGTTGTTCCTTGGGGAATAAAGTTGGAAACTTTTTTGTAGAACTTTACGGACCTATCGTTGATATGTGAGGAATAGTATGGAATCTAAGATGAGAAATGAGAATCTGTTATGTCTTGTTTTCAAGAAATAATTTTTTTATACTTTAAGTTTTCTCATCTATCCTTCTAAAATCTCTCTCGTCATTTAAAAAATATGTTCCAAATTTTTGTCCATCTCTTTATAGTTTGCTTCTAATTTTTCTCTTGCAAAAAAAAACAAACTTTTTAGTATCATTCACTCTATCTTTAATTTTTGAAACTGAAACACTTATTTAATTTATAGAAGATGCAATAGAATTTATTGGTACTTGAAAACTATCAATATGCCTTTTTCATACATAATCATTTGTAAACAGATGTCTTTACTTACATGCCCCTTAAGGGAGTATTATTCCAATTTAGTTGTTCACTAATAAATATAAAATATAAATATTTATATTTATTTTATTTTTTAAATATTTATATCATTTAATATAAATCCACTAATTTATAAATAAAATATATTAATAACTTATAATATAATAAAAATTTAAAATATTTAAAAATGCACTATAAAAATCTAAAAAACACATACATAATAGAATATCGTTAATACAACATCTATCTTTTGAACTTGAAAATAATTAATCAACTAACTTACCAGAAATAAAACCCGACAAAAACGCTCTCACAGCCATTAAATTACCTTCCTCTAATTATATAAATCTACAATATCACCCACTTCATATATAAAATTGAAAAGTAACTCTACAATAAAGATGGTCCAACGTATGTCACACTCCATAAATTCTCTTCTGGTCCAACCTATGCTACAACCAAGTGAGAGTCCAACATCCACTAAAACATTCCTAAGACAACATCGCAATGCAACGGCTGGCGTCCGAATAAAAACTATTTTGAATCATACTCCCAATCTTTTTTAATACCAAACATATCTAAAATTCGCTGAATCCATTATATATATATATATATATATATATAAAAAGGTGCAAACGCCTATCACATATATAAAACACATTTATGAAATGCTTATAACTTGTTGTTTATAAACCACAAAGGTCAACATTGAATATATCGTTTTTCAAAAGATTAATTATGGCTATCTCCAATATGGCCAACTCTCCTAGTAGACGAGGTAGCTGAGAACATAGCTTGCCATCATTTAGATGTTGAAAATGTTGAGACAAATATAAAAATATTCATATTTTATTGTATTGTGACGATGAAGTGGGATCTTTCACCTATAAAGATTGTTTTCTCTCATGTGGTGGAAAATACGTAATTGTTCTTTTCCACGATTTTTCACCTATTAAGATTGTTTTTTCTCATGCGGTGGGAAAAACGTAATTTTTCTTTGGTCGTGGAAATTCCATATGTATATAATTATTTTATTATCAAACAATTATGGTTTGTTGCATTAATATGGACAAGACAGGCTTACATTTCCTAGCGGCTACTATGCCTTCAACCAATAAATCATTAAACTTGTGGTGTGTAAGCTCTCTCACAAGACATAAGCATTAATTCCTTTATGGACCACAGATGAAATCCCTAACTCTTATCCATTTTATCTATAAGAGATATAGTTTGTGTGACTTCACAGTCTTGTCACATTGATTCTTTAACTATGATTCTATTAATAATTGGTAATTTCCATGCAACTTGTAGTTTATATTCAATTATTTTTATTTCAGTATCATTCATAAAAGGTTTACGACAATTATAAAACAAACTTTCAAGACTAGAGCTTGAAGGCTCTTCAATATTTTTCATATTTTTAAAAGGTATTGATCTAAAGTTCTGGTTCATAGTTAATTTCAGAAGTAAATGTGTACCCTAATTATGTGGCCCTGATACCAATTTGTGACAGTAGAGGCTTCCTTCGACGAAGACTGAAGCTTGACTGATTTTTGTCTTTCTCTACACGAACTTGTACATGAACTCCTACAGAAACCTTCTAACAAGTTCCTGAATTCCTAAAACAAGTCACTTACCATGGCTACTCTTGCCTCAATGCGATAATCAACAAGGAATTCTCACAAAACTGTAGGTGAACCTCGGATGAACTTCCAACGAAATTCAAGAAAGAAATTTGATACATATTGCAGATTTTTTAGCACAAAATCACAACAAAGGAGGAATACACACACACACACACACACACACACACACACACACACATATATTATTGTAGAATATATTTACGGAGCTTTAGAAATACAGACTCTCGGACTCAGACTCTCTAAAAATCCCACCACTTTAGGTTCACACATGCATTTGCATGCACATGTGCATGTTTGTCGCATTTACTCTAGATGTCTCCGAGTTTGGTCAAGATACATACATGATTGCACAAAGCGTAGTTGAACAACAAGAACCAACCCCCGACTCACTCTCACTCCTACTATGAATGAGAAGAATGAACCTCTCATCTCTTATTTATAGATCTTTTGAGGAGGAAAGAGGCATCTCCTCAACTCACGATAGTTTATTCTGATTCCATCCATGTCCCAGATGTAAATTGGATAATTTCTTCAATCTTACACGTGTTTTTGTTTCTTAATTTCTTACATATAACTCCCCATCCAATATTGCTTGCATATGTTTCTACAATTTTTGGTAAATCATCATCTGGAACATGAAGTATAGGTATTGATTTTACCTTGGCTTTGATTTTTCTTACAAATTTTGTATGCGTGTCTATCCATGGAATTCTTAATTGCTCCTTTAAATTTGTTATGATTTGTTCTCCATTTTTTCCCAACATTAATTTTTTAACCACTCATGTCAAAGTAGTAAGAGCACCTATCATATTAATCAAAGTTCGACCATCATCATGGTAAATTATATCACCATTTTAATCTTTCATAACTTCTTGTTCCATTTTTTCTACCATAGCAAGGGAGGATTTTGCTTCCAACCATTTAAATAATGATCCAATAAAACATTGAAATATTTATTTGCATGCCTCTATTTCAATTTTTATTTTCATGCACATGACTTTATAATAAAAAAAGAATTGTTTCTAACACTTGTCTAATTTGGCCAACAAATATGTTATCAATGTTCCATTCTAGATACCAGACTTCAACAAAGGTTTCACATTATGTTTATTCCCACACTAATTCTCTAATATAAAATTAGTAATATCACCTATCATATTATTCAGAAGGAGACGATCATCATGATAAACTATATCACCATTTTCATCTTTCATAACTTCTTGTTCCATTTTTCTACCATAGAAGGGGATGATGCTGCTTCCAACCATTTAAATAATGATCCAATAAAACATTGAATAATTGATTTGCATGCCTATATTTCACTTTTCCCTTCCATATACATAACTTTATAAGAAACAAGAATTACGTCTAACACTTGTCTGATCTGGCCAACAAACATATTATCAATGCTCCATTCTGGACACTAGTTTTTAGTAAAGGTTTGGGATTCTGGAATTTTTCCTCTGCCTCTTAGGTTAGTTGTTGATTCTCTAACAGGTAGGACTTTGGTGACCAAAGAGTGTTCTTCTACCTTTGAAGAAGATTCTGGTTGTTCCATGTGGAATAAAGTTGGAAACTTTTTGTAGAACTTTGCAAAGCTACAGTTGATATGTGAGGATTAGTATGGAAGATAAGATGAGAAATGGGAATCTTTTATGTCTTTTTTTCAAGAAATATTTTTTTTATACTTTAAGTTTTTTCATCTATCCTTACTAAAATTCCTCCCATCAATTCAAAAGTAGTTTCCAAATTTTTGTCCATCTCTTTGTAGTTTGCTTCTAATTTTTCTCTTGCATAAAAAACCTTCTTTTTAGTATCCTTAACTACATCTTTAATTTCTGAAACTGAAGGACTCATTCAATTTATAGAAGATGCAATAGAATTTATTGGTACTTGAAGACCATCAGTATGCCTTTTCAGGCATAATCATTTGTATCAAATGTATTTACTTCCATGCCCCTTAAGGGAGTATTAGTCCAATTTAGTTGTTCACTAATAGTTTGAATGGTGCTTTCTGCTTCACTCGAAGGGGCTTCTTCATTTAAGACAAATGGGATTTATTTTGTTTTCTTATTTTCTAATGCTCATAATAACATGTTAATTCCCTTCTTCATTAATTATGTATCAAGCATGGGTTGTTAAATCTATAATCTAAAGATGTCAACCTCTTTTTTTGTAGACTTTGTATTATTTTTGGATATTTAATCTTGCATTTTCCTTTTTTGAATTGAGACCCCTTAATTTTCAAGAGAGTAATTATGTCACTACATAACAGTGACATCTAAGATCCATGATTTTGTATTTGTTTTGTTCATACAAAAAAATTTCAAAAAATATATGCAATTTCCATAGTTGACTTTTAGGTTTTTATTTTTCCTGGACGGTGATCTCAACACCGCCACCACATCAGGGTTATAGAGCCCGATGCAATGGCGAGTTCTGTGTTGGTGTTTTAAATGCTTAATTTATGGGGATGTACTTTACCATAGGCAATGTAATCCACATAAAATCTATTTCTTTTGGGATTCTCCTTGAAAACCTATACATTGTTCATCGAGGAGGGTTTTAAATATCCCCACACGAGTAATGGGTGTAGTCCTTTTCTATCCCTCCCTCTGAAAATTATTTACTCTTCATTATTAAGTTTTTTTTTTATGATATAGATGTTTCGTGTATCGCTGAAGAGGAAACGACCTTAGCCTATAAAGAATGAAGAAACAAGATTTGCAGTTGCCATGTGACCTCATGTATCTGTAGTGTTATCACATTTTACTATGTTTTTTATTTTGTTTTAAGAAAATGCTGACAGTTTTAGTGTCAGCATTTTATTTGTAATAAATAGGTAAATCGTTAATAGTGGGATTATCAATGTTTTTATGGTTCGCTAATATTTTAGGAACAATTCACTGATAATGGGGTTGTTATAATTTCAGGTACAGTTGATAACTAGACTGTCAACACCAAAAAAATTAAATGTGCCACATTCAGTTCCAAGGTGGAAGTTATGTGTTGATTGAACATTTTCCGGCGCCACCAGGTATGCGGTTGTTAATTAATCATTCACAACCAAGACATGGGTGACTATTAAATCATTGACTCAACTGATTAAAATTTTTACTAGGTTATTAAAAATTTTTCCATATGGTTAGTTTCATGTTTCCGCTTGTGATTTTGGGTAACTCCTCGTAAATATTGCATTCAAGATCGTTGACAAGAATCCAAGATCATATCCTGGTGAACCTTTGTGTGTTTACACTAGATTTTAAAAAACAATTGGGGAAAAGTGGGAAAATCGACTGAGTCGAATCGAAAGCGCCCGACCTCCTAGAAATATATCTCCAAATCTAGCAATAATTTCAGCGAGCAGGGTGGCAAGAATGTTTCCACCTATGCAATTATTACCATGATGTTGTGGATCAGGCATTCGTTCAAGGTTTTGATGGTCACCGAGTGGAGATAAACATACTTTATTGTTTAGTTACAAAAGAGTTGATTGCAGAGGCCAAGACTCTTCCTTCAAATGGAGAAAGAGTGTTTAAGAGTCATGTTCTAATAGGGGTCGATGTCCCATTTTTCCTAAAGACAGAGTTCAAAGCCCGAAATCGGAAGACAAGGTTTCAATGAGCTTGGTTGGAGAATAAGTGGAATTGGTTTCCCAATCCTATCTTACCTGTGAAGGTCGTTTCAATCGGGTAAACCTTTACCATTTTCAATTCTTAGCTCATTTAGATGGTCAGGTATGAATGAATGTTTGTTTTTATTTGTTGGAGAGTTTGAAAGACATGGCCGCTCATTTTTCCAGCTAGGGAAAAACCTTCTTCTCACTTTTTTTACCATAAATCCCTAATCAAACTGTTAATTTAGAATAAATTGGGCAAGGCAGGAATAACCTAGAGCCATTTCTTGTTTTGGGGATGTTTTCAACCTAAACCTCCTAAGGCTAGAAGAGGGAGGAAGAAAGGCACAAATAAGGGAAATAAAACTCATGTAGGAGCTTCCACTAAGCCAACCCCTAGCACAAACATTCCCTCATCATATTTTGGTCTCAAAATCCATAAATTTTATGCTAGGAGGAGTGTTAGGCTAAAAAATATGGGCCCTATTTCCACTGAAAGCCTTCCCTCTACTATCATTTCCCCTCATGCTAAGAAATCACGCATGGAAAAATCCCCTGCAGAAACCCATTCACCAAAAATTATTAAAGTAAAAGACCTTGAAGTTGAAACCAAAGTTGAACCCTACTTGAAGAAGAACCTACACTTTCTGAAATATTTAAGGGAGGAAAGAGACCTCATACCAGGCCTACCAACAAGTTGAGGTTTAAGATAAAACTAAAAAGAAATCCATACCTTGCCAAAGAGATTAATGATGTGGGAAACATGCCATTGAAGGAATTCATAATAAACAGAGGAAAAACCGTAGGTCCTAAGAAATAAAAATCTAAAGAAACCAAATAAAAAGGCCCAATGGAAACAAGGAAAAGTAAGAGGCAAAGACTAGAAAATGTATAAGTTCGCTTAAAGGCAGCTAACGCCCTAAATTAAGAAGCTAAGGGACATTTGAGTTTTTGATTATTCACTGATAAAAAGTGAATTTTGACATATCATTGATAATTTTCTTGTCATCTCTAGATAAATACAAGTGCAAAGGAGAGCTGACATCCTAGTTGTCATCGAATTTTGCAGAAAGGCGCTGATATTTCCATTCTCAACGCATTTTTGAAAAGAAAAAAATCATGAAAAGCGCTGACATTATGTCTATGAACAAAACTATACACTCAGATAGCTAAGAACTGACAGTCGGTATCAACGATTACATCAAAAAACCCGAGAAAGAAGGAGCTCAAACATAACAACGATTTTGGAGGGAAATTAGACCTGTTTTGCAGCAAGGGGCCTGTTTTTCTAGCAAGGGATACATTATGATGATACATCTTTCTCATCCTCATTTTTAGCATGATTTTCACTAAGTAGTTTTTATTTTTCAAAGACTTGATATATTTAAAAGATATTTTTCATATGCATGTACCTACAAGATTTTTATTATTATTTTGGATTACTATAATTAAAGTTTAAACTATAATCTTGTGATTAGTTTTTGTAATGTTTATATAAGACAGAAATATAGATGGAAAAAGGGTTGGTGTTTATTTGAAACATAACATTCTTGTGTAATATTTGAGTAGATCTTAAATTATAAAAATTTTCATGAGCACTTGCAGAAATTATTGTGCTGTAGTTCCTTGTATGTATTCTTTGTTTTAAAAATTTCTTCATTTATGGAAAGTTGATTGTGTGAGATTGGGATTCATTTATGCTCCAGCTTCTTTATTTATCCAACATTAGTAATTTTTTTTCATTTAAATTTAATACTGATTTATTTTCATTTTCCCTCTCAATTCCTTAAACTTTGAAAGGAAATATTGCTACCCTGATTTTTTGTTTTTCTCATCAAATATATAAAAATACCTAATAGGGTTAAAATCCATGCCCAATATTGTATTTTCCACATATCCCAACCAAATTTTATCATTTCTCACACAAATATGGCCATAGAAGTTAAATGTGTAAAACCTACTACTACAGTGGCCATAGAACTTAAATGTGTAAAACCTACTACTACAGTGACCTAGAGTAGTTGATTTTAAGAAGAGATCCCTCTCTAGGTTGAAGGGCTACATTTCAACCTCAAAGAGGTTTGAGGTTACCTTAGAGTTTTTTCCCTAACAAATAGGGTTTCTCTAAGAGATAACATGTAGGAGGAATCTCAACCACTCACACAATGGTAAATGGTGTCTTTGTGACTAGAAATGATGTTGAACTGGGGTCTCAAGTTACAAATATAGAAATACATCCTGTGAAGACAAAACCCAATGTCGCATTTTCTAGCAAGGGAATATTGCTTGTGGTTTGTACAACTTCTGCATCAACTTCAACTTGTTGGATTTTTAATCCAACTTCCAATCATTCACCAAATTCCAATGAAAGAGATGTGCCAATAGTGAACAAAAAGATATTTGGAGCCATTACTTCATATTCCAAGACAACAAGCGAGAATATGGCAGGAGCTAAATTTTCGTATTTGAAGGTAACATGTGAGAAGATATTAGGCAATAAAACTGAAAATATGGAGATGATATGTGAGAAGATCGCAAGAGATAAATGTGCAAAGTTTAAATCTGTAGAAAGTGATAAGATAGTAGGAACTAACATAGTAGAATTTATGTCTACACTCACACCTTCAACAAGGAAGAAACCATCTAATGTGTCTAAAATTTTTGACAAGATGGTGCCTAAGGTATTTGAAGCACTTGTTTATCAAAGTGCAATAGAGGAAGTCGATACAACACATTCATAATCTCCTCTTGGTCCAGATTTGAAACCAGAGCCTATAAAAATGTGAGAATTTATGTACTGCTGGAACTATTTCTTTTAGTGGACTCAATTGCACAATTTTTGTTTGCAAGGAACTAAGCTATTTAATTTGTTTTGGCAGGCTCTAGTCTCAAAATATTGAAAATAATTTTGAGGAGAAGTTGATGAGAGAAAAATGACTTCAATTTAGTAAGATTTTTCTTTTGGTTTTCTTGTCGGTAGTGTGGTTATTGATAATTATATAATTACATTTTGGATTCAGGTACATCCAAGGAAGTCATTTCTTGATATAGAGGATGAAAATGGACCTGGTGGCGTTGGCAGTGTTGCTTCTGAAGAACCAAAGAAAGGAACTATAGGTTTCTATTTTTTATGATATCTTATATAGTAGACCATTTTCAATTGAGGAATGAATTTTAAGAACACATGGTAAGTTCTCATGCACTCTGGTGGTTATGATAAGCTCTAGCTTTTGAATTTTCATAGGAGAAAATCTTTCTATAAGAGCCAGATGATTACCTTCGTGTTCTTCGAAACATGTGGAAATTACCAACATCTTAGAATTAAAGGTTGTAGCAGTGAAGGAAGAACGAGAGCCATAAAAGAGGAAGGAGATAAAATTATAAGAACTAGAAAAGAAACACGACAAAAGAAAAAATGGATAATAAAAAGTTTTGGAGAAACATAATGTTGAGAGAAATATTGATTTGCAATTAGAGGGAGAAAAAATGAAAAAGGATTTGAGTAATCCTTTAGCTCAAAGGCATAACATAATATAGAAGAATGAATCAAGAGTAGATAATTTAGAAAAATATGTTCAGAGGATTTGTGATATTCCCAATTAGCCATGAGCTAGTTGGAATATTAATTTTTGTTTTGCTATCTTGTTTTATGAATAAGAGGACAATGGAGATCCATAAGTCTCCTTAATAATGAATAAAATCAATTCCAATGTCAAAAGAAGACATCTTGGCAGCTTAATTGAACACCCTTAGGTATGAAAAGGGGTTGGAACATCTTGACTGGGTCAACTTTGACCAAATCAACAATGATGTCATGGAGTAGTGGCATTCAATGAGGGACATTGCAGTTTTAGATTGAGACTCTTTGCATGGAATTAGTGTCATAAATGAATGGGGCTTAGGGTTTGGAAGCTCTTATCTTATAAAAAGAAGCTTTTATCTTATAAAAAGAAGAGGATGGTAGCCATATTATTAATGTTGATTTTATGATATGTTTTGATTATTATTTTCTTGATGGTCTGTTTAGACTTGTTGCTCTCTTCAACTATTTAGATAAGATTGCAAGTGTTGTTTAGCACTGGGTGTTCCTGGTCGGGAATCCCACCTCTATCCTTGATATGTCTCTTGGTAGAGTATTGTACTTCACTTCCACATTTAGGCTTTAGCTAAGCTTCATCTTACATCTACAGTGTAGATCCTGTTGAGGGTTGAGTTTTTTTATAGATTGTAGCAGTGGAGACCATCTTTGGGTCACTTCAGTGCTTATTTTCAATGGAGAAGGGTTCCTTTCCATTGGGAGGACAATAATGAAGGCCCTTGAGCTTATTTTAAGATCTTGGCATCAGGCCACATATTTATTTTCCCCTACAACATAGTTTCATTCCAGATCTATGTTATTTTAAGGGAGGAGTTGCAGGGTGGTTTCAGTACACCATTTGGAGGGGAGGTTTTCTAGAGAAGCGATTGGCCTTTCATCTAGGAGATCTATTGGAGGAGGTTACATTACTTATTATATCAGATTAGCCACACTTTCCAGATATATATGTTGCAGTGGATCTTCAACCCTAGGGCTTAGATTCCCATCTTGTACATGGTTCATTTCTAAAAACCATTGCGGGGTTCTTCATTGGAGGTTTTATAGTGCCTAGATATGTATTAGATCTATCTTTTTAGGCATATATCATCCCATGATATTTTTGTATTCATTTTTCTGTAGCAGTGCTTTTAAAACTGCGTTGTAGCAGTGTTCCAGCATTTTGATATATAGTAGCAACACCTCTTTTGAGGGTTTTGTCCATTGGAGGCTTGTTCTATCTTGTTGTACATTTTATGGGCCATTTATTATGCATATTTTGTTGCTGATATAATGAATAGAAGGTCTCCATATTGGCCTCTTAATTTTATATGATGATTAACACTGCTATTCCAACATTTTTCACTATATTCCTGCTTTTCCCATTTGGGAATATTACAGTGGTATCAGAGCTTAATATTGGCATAGCCTGTGCATCTTGAAAAGCCAATATGTCATCTGAAGAAGGAGATCCTCTTACTGATAGAGAGAAGAGGTATCAAAGAAGAAGACACTGGAAGTTTTATTATACAAATGACAAAGAAGGCAAGGGTAAAACCCCTTTATCAGGAGGAGAAGATGAAGAGAAGGAGTTTCCTAAGATTCTTCTCAAAGATATGAAAGAAATTGCTAGAGAAATAAAGGAGATGAGGATGGATAGATACAATGAATCCCCTAAATGATTTCAACAAGGTGAGGGCTTTGACATTTCTCATCACTGGAGTGATCAACCAGTGCAGCAGCAACAAGTTTCCCAATGCTCGACAATGGCTACATTCTTAGTAGTGGGAAATGAAGGGTTTCAAGAACAGGAAACTCTTGAAGACTATTTCATGGAGTATGAGTCTCAATCTCAGAGATTCAAGGATAACTTGAGTTTTTAAGAATTTTGTTTTATCAAGGACAATAGGAGACCCAGGCATCATAATAGAGGTGGAGGATTAATTCATAATCATGATCTACACCGCATTATGGGTAGATTTTTATTACCCAAATTTGATGGGTCATCTAAATGCACTCCCAAATCATGGGTAGAGAAGCTTGACATCTACTTCTAGTTGAGCAAATTTCCAGAGATGGAGGCCATTAAAATAGCAGTGCTGCACCTTGAGGGTGAAGCACATGATTGGTGGTTCTATGGCTTGTCTACATTGGGTCATGCTAATGTGACTGCATATTCAGAGTTCACAAGGAGTTTGGTGGAGAGGTTTGATAGAAGAGATCCTGCAACACCATTCATGGGGCTTGCAAAACTCAAACAATCAGGTAATACAGAAACTTATATTTCTGAGTTTTTAAAACTTTTTGTTATGGTTCCTGATTTATCTGCAACAAGAAGGGTCTATATGTTCATTGATGGGTTAGAAGAACCTCTTCATGGGTTGGTTAAGTCTACCAAGCCCAATACCCTTCAATATGCCATTGAAAGGACTAGAGATCTTCAAGATGCTTTGCCAAAAGCAAAGGAAACATTTTAGCAAAATCCCTCTTTTCCATCAAAGGGAAAAGAAGAGAAGGATCCTTTCTCAAAAGAGAGCCAAAATAAAAAAACCTCTTGATGATGATGTCCGAAGTGACTTGAGGAGGAGGAAGCTTTGCTTCACATGCCAAGAATCTTGGGCACTCGGACATAAATGTGCAGCAGGAAAGGCACACTACATAGAGGTCTTCTCAGATGATGAGGAGGAAGAAGAAGAGGAACCAGAAAGAGGTCACAGTGATGACATTGCAGGAGATGATCCAACACCATCAGGAGATGGTAATGGGGCATTTGATCCAATTGGAGGGGCTCTTGCATCATTGAGAGGAGTACTCAATTACTTTACCTTGAGGGTTAGAGGTTCCATTTTAGATCAGCGGGTTTCTATTTTGATTGACAATGGGGCTACCCACAATTTTATTAATTCCCAACTAGTGCAGAGGAGGGCAATACCTACTGATGATTTTGATGGATTTTCTATTTTGGTCCCAGGAGATAGAACTATGCACTTCATGAATTATGTTCCATCCTTACCTATCACCATGGGGACATATACATTAACTGATCACTTCTTTGTGGTTGACATACCTGACACCAATGTGATATTGGGTGTTCAGTGGTTTATTACTTTGGGGACGGTCACCACAGATTGAGAGACTTTGCAGATGGAATGTGTGGATAGAAAGAGTGGTAAAACTTAGATGATCAAGGGCATGCACACCTATCCCTCACATACAAATTCCACTTAGAAAATAGAGATGGATTTTCACAGTGGAAGCAAGGACTTAACAGTCCCATCTGTTAAGCGCATGACTTCGGCCCATGGGACACTATTATTTTGTGGCAAACCACCTAGGAGGCCACTTGATCCATATTTGGTGAGACATTTCTCACATCATGATGCACCATTCATAAATACAAGAGGAATGGGAGCATCCGAAGGCCATGATACATCACTGAGAGTCTTGGGTAGATTGAAGAAGGAGAGAGACATTCTCCCAACATCATCATTACCCACTCTCATTTCAGATTCTGTGTAGTGAGAGGAACAACATAGGAAGGATAACAGCCTTCCGACATATACCTTTGGCATGAGAGATTTCAAGGAGGAGGAAAACCATATGACAAATGTTCTTTGCGATACATCATCATCACTGTCACTATGGAGGATATATCCCTATTGGAAATCCCAACTGTTGGTGGATTATTCAAAGGATCTTTTTACATGCATGATACTTGATGACCAGCTACATGAAGAGGGCTATTCAGTCCCAGATGAAGTCATCTATTATCATGGTAGGATATTCTTATCTAGAGCTTCCAAGCTCAAGGAGAAGTTAATACAAAGAGCTCATGAAGAATTTCTCTTCAGCCATACATATTCTATGAAAGCTTATAACACTATCATGGAGACCTACACTTGGGAAGGCTTTGAAGAGGAACTATATAAGCATTTGAAAAGATGCATGGACCATGTGGAGATGGGAGAGATACACAACTCTATGGAAGATTTATCACAACCACATCTTTCCTCTTTTGGAATGAGAGGGGATCTATCTATGGACCACTCCATTTGTATGAGCAGAAATTTTGGTAAGGAACATGCTTATGTACATGATGCTTCATTTGATGATTTGCATTCCTTTACCATGTATATGCAAGTCATTCCTCCAAGGAGGAGAATTCTTCAATATAAAATTCATGGCCAACTTTGGGCCATAAACATTTCTAAACATGTCCAATCCCTTGGAGGATAGGGAGATGTTGTATCATTGTGGGTGCACTCCAAAGGCACTAAACATTTATCACCTTTTCAGACATTGTGAGAAAACTTGGAAAACAAATAAGTGTTGGGGAAACCACTTACCATATCACTATCTGATGCAGTCAGGAGATCTACTGCGCTGGTTCCACATGTGGGACTATGACACACCTCCAGTTTTTCATATTTTTGTTTACATGTACTTGGTTTTGATACCATACATTGATTATGTACTTATTATTTTTATGGGAATGATTTTAAGGAGGATGGAAGCATTGCATGTGCCCTATGGGAGAGAGATTATCCATGTTCATTATGCTACATGTTTTAGGGAGAACATTAGGCAAACCATGTTTGTTTCATTGGATCTATTTCTTCCTTGTGGGATGAAGAACTTGCATCTCGTGAGAACTTTAGAGGAGCATTTCATGGAGCGATGGATTGGGAGACACTTAGCTTATGAGGGAATATTATCACATAATGGTGTCACCAATGATGGAGGAGAAGAGTTGCAACACTCACATTGTTAGTTGCTTAAGGACAAGCAACATTTGGGAAGGGAGGACTGTAATATTCCACACTAGCCATGAGATAGTTGAAATATTATTTTTTGTTTTGTTGTCTTGTTTTATGAATAAGAGGACAATGGAGGTCCATAAGTCTCCTTAATAATGAATAAAATCAATGCCAATGTGAAAATAAGACATGTTGACAGCTTAATTGAACACCCTTAGGTGTGAAAAGGGGTTGGAACACCTTGACTGGGTCAACTTTGACCAAATCAACAGCGATGTCATGGATTAGTGGTATTCAATGAGGGACATTGTAGTTTTAGATGGAGACTCTTTGCATGGAAGTAGTGTCATAAATGAATGGGGCTTAGGGTTTGGAAGCTCTTATCTTATAAAAGGAAGAGGATGGCAGCCATATTATTCATGTTGAGTTTATGATATGTTCTGATTATTATTTTATTGATAGTTTGTCTAGACTTGTTTCTCTCTTCAGCTGTTTAGCTAAGATTGCAAGTGTTGTTTAGCACTAGGTGTTCCTGGTCAGTAATCCCACCTCTCATTAGGGGAATTTTGAGGTATAAAATGGGCCTCCTATGAAAAATTTACAACAAAAATAAAATTTATAAGAACCAATAGGATTCAAGATGATGATGTTAACCATGGGGGATGATTCACCATTTTTTAAGTAAAAGGGTAAAAAGATTAAAAAATAATAAAATAATAAAACTATTTTTTCAACTCGTATTTTGAACTTATCTCCCAAATTTTTTACTCAAATTTCAAGCGGAAGTACTTGTCGGATGCAAATTTTAATTCCCCATCCAAGGAGTACCCATGTTGCATACTTTCGATGAACCCTTCTACACTGAAAATAAAAAATACATAAACGTTTTTCATGTATTTCTCATTTTTCATGTATTAGGACCCATCAAAAGTATGCAACATGGGTACTCCTTGGATGAGGGATTAAATTTTTCTTCCAACCAGTGCTCTCGATCGAAATTTGAGTAAAATCTTTAGGAGATAAGTTAAAAATATGAGTTGAAAAAAATAGTTTTTTTTTTCCCTCTAAAATTTGATGATGTAATCAAATCTTATTTTATTATTTCCACTATTGTTTTATAATTCCCTTAGGAGGCCCATTTTAGACCTCAAAATTCCCCTAATGATCCTTGATAGGCCTCTTGGTAGAGTATTGTACTTCACTTCCACATTCAGGCTTTAGGCCAAGCTTCATCTTACATCTACAACGTAGATCCTATTGAGGGTTGAGTTGTTTTGCAGGTTGCAGCAGTGGAGACCATCTTTGGGTCTCTTCAGTACTTATTTTTAGTGGATAAGGGTTCCTTTCCATTGGGAGGATAGTAAGGAAGGCCCTTGAGCTTATTTTCAGATCTTGGCATCAAGCCACATATTTATTTTCCCCTACGACACATTTTCATTCCAGATCTGCGTTATTTTGCGGGAGGAGTTGCTGGGTGGT
Organism: Pinus albicaulis; assembly: GCA_034641835.2. NCBI lineage: Eukaryota > Viridiplantae > Streptophyta > Pinopsida > Pinales > Pinaceae > Pinus > Pinus albicaulis. The sequence goes on from CM076570.1 coordinate 905,446,300, forward strand.
TTCAGTACACCGTTTGGAGGGGAGGTTTTCTAGAGAAGGGATCAACCTTTCATCTAGGAGATCTATTGGAGGAGGTTGAATTATTTATTATATTAGATTAGCCACACTTTCCATATCTATATGCTGCAGTGGATCTTCATCCCTAGGGCTTATATTCCCATCTTGTACATGGTGCATTTCTGAAAACCCGTGCGGGGTTCTTCATTGGAGGTTGTATAGTGCCTAGATCTGTATTAGATCTATCTTTCGAGACATATATCACCCCATGATATTTTTGTACTCATTTTTCTATCACTGTGCTTTTAAAATTGCGCTGTAGCAGTGTTCTAACATTTTGATATATAGTAGTAGCACCTCTTTTGAGGGTTTCTTACATTGGAGGCTTTTTCTATCTTGTTGTACATTTTATGGCCCATTTATTATGCATATTTTTCTGCTGATATAATGAATAGAAGGTCTCCATATTTTCCTCTTGCTTTAATATGATGATTAACACTATTATTCCAACATTTTTCACTATATTCCTGCTTTTCCCATTTGGGAATATTACAATATTTCCTTCTTTAATTTTTTTTTAGCTAATAGTTTCATTTAGTTTTATTTCAGTCTCATTTTAGCCTGCAAATAATTCACATAATCACTAATGTCGATTTTTTTCTATTTTTAGCAATCGCTTCATGTGGATTTCCAATACTTCTTAAAGTGTAGTTGCTTTTATGCTCATACCGATGGCAATTTCAAGTTGTCATGTTGGCCTACATGCTCTGGGCTGTGAGAATTTTCTTTTGATGTCTTTACTATTGCAATATTTTATATATGGCTTATTTTTTCGATGTTTTAATAAAAGCAAGTTGTAGCAGGTGCTTTGGACCGACTGCTACTAGTTGGCCCAAAGTTCCTTCTCTTCCAGGAGTAGAGCTCATGGAAGGGACCAACACAACACCAGAATTGCAGGTACACTGAAATGTTCTTCCTTAAGTCAAATACAACACAAGTGCAACATAAAAAATTTCCATCTATTTTTATATGCATTGAAATCTCTAATTTGGTTCATAACATTCTTTATAAAGACTAACCATACACAAATTCCTACATAAGAGGTTATTTATTCAATAGTATTTCCATTACCGTTTGGGAATAAGCTAATCTTTTCTTATCTTATTTGAATTTCCTTCTACATTGGAACAATTTGATATGGCTTACATTGTGATTTTTTTAGTTGGATGAATTAGCCTCCATACAGTTTGCAGCAACAATCTTGTCAAACCTTGAAACGTTGTGCCCCTCATTCATACATAGCTCATTTTACACAGTGTGAACAATACTTGGTTCATCATCCTTTTTGGCATGCTCCAAATTATGGAAATCTTGTGAATGTATATGGAGGCATACCATAAAATTTGAACACGCCTCTGCCATCTCCACCTGAGATTATTAATTTGGGCGAGTCATTACCAGGACTTGTTTTATGTGTTTCAAGTACTCAAAATAGCAGGTCTACTCGAAATAATTTGGATTCCTCCCATGACAGAAACATAGGCCCAAAATATTTTGGTACTTTTAAAAGTTGAAATGGAAAATTTAAAATTTCCCCTTCTTATATGGATGCTCAGAAGAAGTGCCCTTCATATCAACAGAAGACTCAACATTCAACTTCCAAAATGATTCAGGTAAAACTTTATAATTTATTATTGGTATGGTTCATTGTGTGGACTAGAATAACCATCATTTTAATAAGATTGTTTTCATGCATCCATGGACATGTATACAGATGTTGGAGATTTGAATGTTAGCCGACTTCGGTTTTGTGATTTTGTTTATTTTTACACTTTGATGCTAATGTTGTAGCCCCGAAAGTTGGGGTTTTATGGGTTAGGGTGCTTGTGTGGCCATGTTTCTCCCCATTTTGTTCACGTGGACTCGATCTAGATACTAGTGGTGATGCCTTTTGTGTAGTAAATAATTTTGATTAAAACCCTTTTTTCAATGCGATTCATTTATTAAGTTTTATAAGTTCAAGACAGAAAAGTCTCTTATTAATTGCATGTTATTATTAAATATATTCCCTATTTTAATTTCTGAAATTTTTGAGATACTGGTTATGGCCCTGCTATCCATTTGGTCCGAAATTTGGAATTTCCTTACTAGGCCCCTTTGGGTTATAATGAAATCTATGAATGACATGGCCTCATTTTAATGCTAGCAAAATAAATTTTCTTATCGAGGTATTTTGGTGAGTGCTTATTGTTATGGTATTAGTTATTGGTTTAGATATTTGGTATGTGACAAAATCATCTTATAATTGAGTTTTTTTTTGTGCCAACTCAATATGCCAAATGGAAATTAGAAATGTCTTACTCATGGATATTGAGTTCTAGTTTAATATGTGAAAGTTACTATTATATTTTTTATTATATATTTTTTAGTTCCAATTCATAATGACTCGTTACTCGTGCTTATTGTAATGTTATTATTTTGAGCATAAATTTGGATTTGGCCTTTTGAGGTCCAGGGTAATCTTCCAAACTGATTTAATCGGGTCCAAGTTGCTGTGGAGCTGTGCACTATGTATATGAGGCGTGGAGGGATCCTTGCAGTGGTTGTGGAGTTGTGGATTGACTAACTGAGATGCCTTGAGCACATTGGAATGATTTTGGTGTTTGTGTATGGGGTATCTGAGGTGCACAGGGAGCCTTGTTAATGGATTTGGTGTCATGTATATGGTGTAGTTGGTTTGAACCTTTGGATAGGGGTTCATATCATTTGCAGGTTTTGTGGCTTTGTCTTACAAACTAGGCTTTGTTGGTTGTGGTTTATGGCAGGTGGTATATCTGGCATATGGGATCTCTCACCTCAGGTGAGGAAGAAACATATTTTGAATTTTACCAAATTATTTTTTTTACTCTTTTTAGCTACCATGCTCACCATTAGGATAATTTTTACTGCTCTTTTTTTATCTCTCCTTGGATTGTCTTCACTCAAATATGTGTTTATGCTCTTGGGATGAAACTTATTACCCTTCTTAGTTTGATGAGTCCTCATACCCTCTTGTCAAACAAATCATCAGTAATCCCCCCTATAAATCACCATCTCTCAGGGTGTCCTTCTTTGGATGGGTGTACGAGGTTTCGTGATTTCCCTTGGACATAATTTTTCCAAAATATCTAGTGACGCAGGGATGGAAACATTGGGTGGCCCTGTGGTTGTTGCCGGTGGAACTGCAAATTATGTTGGTTTCGTATATTTGGTCCATGTTCACATTGTTCCTAAGGTCATAGGTAATTGGGTACCTTGCTTGCAGGATTGGTGCTCACTATAATACTCTTTGCTTTTGGATTAATTGTATATTACATTTTGGTATTCAGACTAGCTTCCTTTGGGTTGGTGGACATTCTTGTGAATGTGTTCATGGAAATTGATATGAATGTTGATCTTGTGGAAGTTGCATTACATTCTACCAGAGTTACATGCTACATGATGGGGTGTATGTATTTGTTTCCATAAGGTTGGTGGTTTTAAGTGTGTTGTGTTTCTGGAATCCGCTGAATTCAATGCTCCTATGTAGGAAGTGCTACATATTGCCTATGATATGATCGACATTCTGGTTCACTCTTGGAAATTTAGAGGTTTCAATCGTGGTTTATCTCTATTTATTTAGGTGTCCCTATTTTGGTTGGTAGTGTGACAGAAAGGTGGTGTCTCCTTTTCTTCACTTCTACGGACATGAGCATATTTTCTGGTGGATACTTTTCTCGTAACTCGAGGTTGTAAGTTGGGGATAGTTTAGCCTCCATTTGGAAATTTCCATATTAGGATTATATAACTATATTTTTTCCAATTTTGGAGTGTTTCTTAAGGTATATTTGGGTGTCATATAACATTCCTATTTATTGTAGGATCTATGATTTGGATCTCCTGGGGATATGATGGTATGTACGAGCTGATAATTGATTCTCCCAAAGAATATATTGCGTATAGGAATTCCATAAGGGGACTACCTTATCATTACATATTATCTCCGATGTGGGTGGTATTTGGTGTTGGCGGGACATGGAAGGGGGCATTTTTTACGAGATTTTCTTCCATCCAGAGAAAATTTTCCCTGCATAGAAGGATTTTTTTGGATTATCCTTTCATTGTGTCACACTTACTACATTTATTTACCAGGATGTGGTGTCAGTATTTTGGTTTGTTTCTGATTAACCCCAACATTTTCTCCCATTCTGAAAATTTCCCACATGGATCATTGCTTGTCCTTTATTGATTTTGAAGTTGAGGCACATGAGGCATTTATATAAGCCATGGTGGCGGTGCAGCGGGCCTGGTCAAATTATTTCCTCCTTAGAGTGACTTCATCTACAGTACGTTTGGATCAACATATGAAGAGGACATCATTGGTCCCATTGACATAGATCGAAAAGCTTTTATGGTTCCAACAATGTCACTCTTGGCACTGAAGGGTTCATAAGAGGGAGCATAAAGCCATCCTTTTGAATACTTAGACCAAGTTACTTAGCTTTGGTTATGGCATACTTTGGGATAGGGTCACCACCTTGCAAAAACACGCTCTCATTAACAAATGATTTTTCTCAGAGTAGTTTGAGTCCAATATGAAAAATTGGGTGAAGAAGGTTTGGGAGTCGTTGTTGGTTTATTCGTCAAAGGTCAGTATTATCATGAATTCCTGGTTCAATATTATTTTTCTACATATGGATGATGCTTAAAAAATTACGAAGATCCCATGGGTCCGAGGAAGGTGTTTCCTACAATTACACAAGTGGTATATTGTATTTAATCACTTGCTCGATACCCCTAGGAATGACATTATCTGGGTCAAACATTCCAGGCTCCCACTAGAATATTGGACTGGGTGGGCTTTGAGTGTGCTAGGAAATGCTATCAACTGGAAGTTCATATATTTTGATCCAAAGGTGATGGAAGCACATGACAGGTGGGTGGCTTGGATTATGGCGGAAGTTAGTTTTTTGGGTGGTCGTCCTCATAACCTTATTTGGCTTGGGGTCTACTGAATATCAGACAACACCTAGCTTACTAGGGCATTGCATTTAGGTGCTTGTTTTGTCATAAAACAATAAATTTTATGAATTTTTGCCCATACAGGTGGAGGCCTGGGCACAATTCGTCCAAGGGGCACTTCAAGAGCTCGTAGAAGCCTTGAATCCGTGTTTATCCTAGTATCGACACTATCCAAAAAAGTACTCTCTATGCTCAACTTGATTCTGCTCATATTTTTGTTTCTTCCTCTTCTATCCACTATAATTTCCCATTCCCCCTCCTCGTACTTCTTTTGTTGGATCTCTCCTTGGCCCTCAGTTTCTATGTTAGGATGCCCATCCTTGTGATTTACTTCCTCCCCTCCTGGACAATATTTCTCCTCTTTCCCCTTCATCAAAGTATACCCCTTTTCCTGACCCTACTCTTCCTATTGTTCCTGTGATTTCTCCTTCTATGCCCACTTTAGAACCTACCCTTTCTTCTTCCCCTTTGTGCTATGGCGGTCCGGATTTGATCTCTTCACCACAAAATTTTGTTGGTAGTGATATTGATTTTCTTATACATGACTCTGCTATGGACCTGAAGGCTTTAAATATATATAAGGTTGGTTCTTCTGCCGTTTCACCCCAAAATAGTCCAAGCCTGGCTATGAACATTATGGTTCATAAGAACGAGAGAAAGGGTAACCAACATTTTCATGGCCATGTTGTGCCACATTCTACCATTTTTATGAATCTATTGGTTTACTTTATGTCCCTATTATTTCCTCTCCTGATTCTCAGGCACTTAGAGCATTGAATCCCGCACAAGGGACACCATGTTGAATATCTTATCCATGAACATTAGAGGTTTGGGGAACCACTCGAAACTTCTGAATCTCCGACATTTGATACGAGACTCTCGACCTTTCATTATACTCGTTCAAGAAACCCTCGCTGAGTCCTCTCAGGAATTTCATATTTCTGAGAGATTTTTCCCTCTTGGCACATTGTTGGGTCAGTTCATATGGATATTTTGGTGTTATTATTGCAATGTGGGATCCAGGCAGAGCAAATTTTCATGCATTAGGTATTTTTTTTGGAATTATCTTGCCTGACCATATCTGAGGTATTATGAGTCGTATACATATGCTTAATATATATTCTCCTTGCCAGGAAGGTTCGATTTTTAGGGATCGGATGCAACTATGAAATATACTAAGGGTTAATGGACTTATATTGGTAGTTGATCTAAATGTGACCCTCTTGGCACAAAAGGACAAACCTCCTTACTGATCGTCTATATAATATTTTTCAGAGACCATCATTTGGTTGATATTTTCCCCTCGCCTCTCTTCCCTACTTGGAGTAATCATAGGGTGGGTGAATTTCATGTTGGGAAACAACTAGACTGTTTCATGACACAAGAATCCTTGGCTGAGTTCCTTGGTAACTTAAATTATTGTGTATACAAGTCTAATATTTCAGATCACATGTCTATATTCCTACAATGGAGGATGGGGAATATACGTATTGGGGTACCTTCCAAGTTTAATAGAGTATGGCTACAATATGAGCAATATAATGAATTGGTTAACACTACTTGGAAGGAGATGATTGACATGAGGGAGAGTTTTGTGATGTGGTACTTTACATCGAAGTTTAATGTCATTAAAAGAAAAAAATGGAAATTGAAGAGGAATAAAAAGCAAGGATTGATCTCAGAATTACAGAAGATCATTTAGTAAATTTCTAGTTTTAGTATTGTATTGGAACAAAGAGAACCTACTCGAGAGGACCTGATACATATAAAATTGCTGGAAGATAGGAAGAATGATATATTAAAAATAGAGGAAATAACTTAGAGGCTCAAGAGAAGAGCGATTTGGCTTAGAAAGGGGGGTTAGAATAATAATTTTTTACCATAGGTATACAAATCATAGGAAGAATACCAATGCCATATGGAATATTTAATCATCAGGTGGGGACACCAAATACACTACTCCTGAGATAGAGGAAGAGCGGTCAATTTTTTTGGACAATTTAACAAATCCAGATGAGACGCTGACTACATGGATCATAGATGGGAACTGGATCTGTATCCAAAAATGTTTGATGATAACTCAAATGATGAACTATATTTCCCAATAAATATGGAGGAAATATCTTTGGTACTTACGTATTTTTCCAAAGACGACCAGATGGTTGGTCGGTGGATTTATTCATACATGTTTTTGAGCTATTGGGACAACACCTTTCGGAGATTGTTGAAGAGGCTAGAATGCGAGGTAAGATCACCAACACTATAAATTCTACTTTCCCAGCTCTCACCCTGAATTCCTCTTCCCCAAATGATTTCCAGGATTAAATACCTATTTCTCTTTGCAACATTATTTACAAGCTTATTTCTAAAGTGATTGCAAGATGTATTAATAGGGTCCTATCTTTAAACATCTCTCATGAATAATTTGGTTTTTTAAATAATCGCCAGATTCATGATGTTATTGCATCTAATAAAGAATGTATCCATTCCATCCAATCATGCAAGGAGGAAGTGGTGATGAAAATTTACTTGCACAAGGCATATGTCAGTGTGGATTGGACATATATCAGGCTCATCCTCTATAAAGTCAGTCTTCGGTCCCATAATTTGGAGTGGATTATGGCTTGTAGTACTTTGGTCTGTTATGTTGTGTTGATAAATGGAATACCTTCTACTTTCTTTTGTGTGGGAAGAGGTCCTAAACAAGGGTTCTCTCTCTCTCTCTCCTTTAATATTCATTCTAGTAATGTATGGACTTAGTTTACATATTGAAGATGTGCAAGCATGTCATGCCATTTTTATGTGTTTACACATCTCTAAATAGGTCCATATCTCCCTTTTTTTTTTGTTGACGATATTCTAACCTTTGGCATAATATCCATAGCACAAAGGCAAACACTGCACTATATATTTCTCATATATGGAGTGACTTCTAGACTCCATACAAATGATAATAAATTTGTGCTCTACTTCTCTTCTGGTTACAGATCAGATATTGATTTCATTGTTGGCATATTCAGAGTATATTCAACCCCTATGGAGGATGGACTTACATACTTGGGTTATCGTCTAAAGTCAAGTAAGTATAGAAACAAAGACTAGTTATGGATGGTAAAAAAATAAAAAAATAAATTGAAGTCATGAACATACAAATACCTTACTTGTGGAAGATATATTATTTTCCAGGCCATATTGCAACAAATCTCAACTTTCTAAGCACACTTATTCTTGATTCCTTGGGCCATTCCTTCAAATATTAATTCTATCACTTCCAATTTCCTTTGGAGCGGGACAAATACTTATTCTAAATATGATTTTGTAGATGGGTTGATCTGACCATTCGAAAATAATTTGGAGGGCCACTAATGGAGAAGGTATTTGGCAGGATATCATCCAGGCTAAATAATGATATACTCGGATATTGAAATGTTGTACAAAGATATTATTCCAATCATAATAAGGGGGTCATTGATTTGGATAAACTCTATAAAAATTATCCCCTGATGGCACATGAGTATGGCCTTGGAGTTTGGTGATGGTAGGAATATATTGATCGATACTGATAACATAATTGGAATGCGAGGTGACTGGAATCTACAGAGACATACATTGGACATTTTCCTATATCAGGAAATTAAAATTTGGCATGAGGGATGTCCCATATGAAAAGAGGTTATGGATTTAGGACTAGTGGGACAAAGTTCCACTGAATGGTAGGCGTATACAAATTCCCTTAGTCAGGAAATCCTCCTATTCAGTGCTCAAGGAGACCATATCACATGGACCATGAGACTAGAAAAACATGCTCCCATTGTGGCAGAGTCATATGTTAGGTCCCTATATTACTAGTGTAGTCCCTTATTGTTGATAGTGTAGCCCCCTTATGGTTATTTGTGTACCCCTCTAACCCCCATATTTTTATTATTGTACCCTTACATTATTATTGTTAGGTCAAATAGGATTATATTGTGACCCCATGGACTCCTATATATAGAAAGGAGATTTTTTCATGTGTATCATCCAAGAATTTTTCATTTATGTAATATAAAGGAGGTTCCCCCTTGAAGTGGCTTATTTCTAAGGCATTGATCTCTCTTTTCTTCTATTTTTGGATCTGGTTTCATAACATTTGGTATCAGAGCTTTGGATTCTAGGGTTTTGCTGCTCCAAACAGGACATCGTGGAATTTTTGCTAAATTTTTTTTTTTATGAAGGTTTAGAAGCTAAAATTTCTACCAGGTGAAGCCGCAATCCTAAGAAATGTTGTGTAAAAAATTTAGATCTTGGTTCCCAATATTTTTGTAGATATGATCTGTGGAATTTAGGGTTTTTGCAGGCTCCTGAATTTCATCTAAAAGAGGTGACCTTGGGAAAATTGTCATAACTCTCTCTCTAAGCATCAGATTGGAATTTTGTAAGAAGTGGTCGAAATTACACAGACTTTAGTATCTTTTGTATAAATTTTAGAGCCAAAGGAGGAAACAGTGACATGTGTCATGTCGTACAAGTTTTCTCTACTGAACCAATCCATAATTAGGTCATTGTGTGAGATTGGGCATAACTTTGCCTTGAAGCATCGAAATTATGTCAGAACTGTAGAATTTGAAAGAATATTTAGAGGGATACTACAGGAAAAAATTTCAAATATTGAAGATCTGAAATCATAGAGATAATTTAGTTTCAATATCAAGCTCATCAAAAGAAAGAAAAATGTGTGTATTTTTTTCAAATTGCATAAGTCTCGTTTGAAAAATCAGTTTGAAATGATTCCAAGGGCATATTGAAGCATATATATCAGTATTGGGTTCTAAAATGTCCCCTAAAAAGAATTCAACACCCATTAAACCCTTAGAATACTCTACTATGACTCATGAAGATGAAGAAGTGCAACATGATATATCAAAATTACAAGAGCAAGTGCACCAAATTTCACTCTCGCAAAAAGAAACAAAAAATGAAATGCAAGTTTTGATGAAAGACTTGGAAGCTAATATGGAGGGTTTGATGAAAGGTGTGGAAGCTAAGATGGATGGTTTGAAGAATGACATGGAAGAAATGGAAGAAAAAATGAAAGACAACATGGAAAACATGAAGAATGATCTAAAACTAGACATGAAAGGTTTGAAGGAAGGTTTGACAAAGTTGATACAAGACATAATTCCTAATGGTGAAAATATAGTAGAGAAAACTCATGACGAGAACAAAATAAATGTTAATCATGATTTCGTGAACTCTAATGTTGGATCAAATACCCACCATATTCCAAAGATCAATATGAGGAAGTTTAATGGCATGTATCCCATAACATGGATACTAAAGATGGAGAAATATTTTGATCCCAATAATGTGAAAAACACACAAAAGTTATGCCTTGCAACTTTATATTACAAAATACATTTGTATGGTATCGATGCATTTGCTCCCATAACAAAACTTTCACTTGGCCAATTTTTATGGAGGAAATGATAGCACATTATGAGGATACAAATAGAAACACCTTCTTTAGCCAATTGATAAATCTCAAACAAAAGGGTTTAATGGTGGAGCACATTGAGGACTTCCAAAAATTGAATATAAGGGTAGCTGATATTCTTGAGGAACATCGGATTGATGTCTTCAAGGGAATTTAAATGATAACATCCAACATGAGGTTCAGCTTTGGGAACCTGATTCATTGGAGAAGACATTCAGGTTGGCAAGAAAAATTGAATGTAAAATTATGGTGACAATGAAGCCTACCACTGACATCTATAAAGACGAAAGTGTTGCTGCTCCTATAAATCCACAACCTACAAGGTCGACACCAAAACAATTGGAAGAAAAAAGAGAAAAAGGGATTTGCTACAGTTGTGATAGAAAATACACTAAAGATCATAAGTGTGCTGAGAAGAAATTATTTTACATAGATTTTGAAGAGGAGGAAGAAAATGAACAAGAAACTTCAAAAGAAAAGGATATACACCAGGAACAAACCCTAGAGAAAGAATAAATGAGTCTGCCCATATCCTGTAATGCATTGGTAGGAATTACCACTCCTCAAACTCTCAATATAGAAGGACATCTCAAGAAGAAAAATGTAATAATGTTGATTGATTCGGGTAGTACCCATAATTTTATTCATTTTAAGGTAGCCAAGGAATTGAATTGCTTCCTATACCCAACACTAGAGTGTCAAGTGATGGTTGCCAATGGAGGAACTATAAATTTCTCTGGAAAATGCCATAATATCAAGATAATCATGGTGGAATATGTATTGAATAGTCCAATGCTTTACATTCCAATGGGAGGTGCCGATGTTGTACTAGGAGTACAATGGATACAATATTTGGGGATGGTAGCTTTTAATTTTCAAGAAATTTTCTTGAAATTTTTTTTCAAAAGGAAAGGAACTTGAATTACGAGGTATCGTAGGGAAGCCGAGAAAGATAATAAGCTCTAATTTCATGAAAAATATTCTTAATAAAGAACAACGAGGCATAATTGCACAATTATGCTCACTATAAGTTCCAAAATATAAATCATCTATTTCTCGAGATCTCCAAAAAGTCTTGGAAAATCATTCCAAGGTGTTTGAAACTCCCAAAGGAATCCCACCTATTTGTGATCATGATCATGCTGTTCATTTGATTCCAGGAAGTGTTCCTCCAAACATCAGGCCTTACAGATATCCTTATTTCCAAAAGAGTGAAATTGAACATATGATTGCAGAAATGTTATAGGTTGGTATAATTCAACCTAGTCAAAGCTCTTTCTCTACTCCAGTAGTATTGGTGCACAAGAAGGATGGATTATAGGGAGCTCAACAAGCGCACTATTAAATACAAATTTACTATTCCCGTGATTGAGGAATTATTGGATGAATTACATGGAGCAATTTATTTTACCATGTTGGATCTTCATTCAGGATATCACCAAATTCCTTATAAAATTTGTATTAGTATTTTTTGATGATATACTAATCTACAACAGGTCTTGGAAGGATCATGTTCAACATGTTGACAAGTTTCTCAAACTATTGGAGGAGAAACAATTATATGAAAAAACCTCCAAATGTTTCTTTGGAGTACAAGAGGTGGAATATTTGGGTCATATTGTCTCTCACGAGGGTGTTAAGGTAGAACCTAACAAAATTAAATCCATAAAGGAATGGAAAGTCCCCACAACCATAAAGAAGTTGCAATGATTTCTCAGGTTAATAGGGTATTATCGCAAGTTTGTTAAGAATTATGGGAGAATATAAGCACCTATAACAACATCATTGAAGAAAGATGCATTTTCATGGACTCCTGAAGCAACTAAGGCCTTTGAACATCTTAAAGAGGCAATGTGCCTAGCACCGGTCTTAGCTACGCCGGACTTCACAAAATTTTTTATTATGGAATGTGATGCCTTAGGAAATGGAATTGGTGTTGTTTTAATGAAAGAAGGAAGACCCATTGCTTTTGAAAGTTTTCCAATCAAAGGAAAGTATTTACAGAAAGCTATTTATGAGAAGAAAATGTTAGCAATACTACATGCACTAAAGAAATGGCGACCTTACCCGATGGGAAGACACTTCAAGGTAAAAATTGATCATTATATTCTTAAATACTTTTTGGAACAAAGAATATCTTCATAAGAGCAACAAAAATGGGTCACAAAGATGTTGGGTTATGACTTTGAAATCATCTACAAAAAAGCGAAGCTAAATGTTGTTGCAGATGCAATCTCAAGAAAGGATGAAGAGGTGGAAGCATTGCTTTGTGCCATTTCTATTATCTAACCAAATTGGATAACGGAAGCAAGGGATGAATAGAAAAAGGATGAAGAAGTGTGGACACTCATTCAAAATTTTCAACAAGATCCTAGTACATCTGATACATTTAGTTGGAAAAATGATTCCCTATGGTACAAAGATCGTTTATATCTTTGTAAGAATTCCCAACTAAAACAAAATATTATTTTTGAATTGCACACTTCTCCCTTAGGAGGACACTCATGAATTTTAAAAGCTTACGACAGGGTGAAGAAAGATTTTTTTGGGGATGGCCTTAAATCTAATATTCAAAAGTGTGTGGCGGAATGTTTGGTTTTCCAGCACAATAAAATGGAGACAATTAAGAAATCAGGGCTTCTACAACCTTTATCCATTCCAAGTCAATGTTGGGAGGAGATTTCAATGGATTTTATCATAGGTTTACCTAAGTCCGAAGGAAGGAGTTTCATCATGGTGGTAGTTGATAGAATTACCAAGAATGAACACTTTTGTGCATTATCTCATCCATTTAAAGAAAGTACATTTGCTACTGTATTTATGGCAACAATTCAAAAGCTAAATGGAAACCCAAATATTATTGTAAGTGACAGAGATCCCATTTTTATTGGAAATTTTTGGACAGCATTATTTTCTTTTTTGGGTACTCAACTAGCACATAGGTCATCTTATCATCCTTAATCCAATGGAAAAACTGAGATAGTGAACAAATGTTTCGAAGGATATTTTCGTTGTTTTGTATTTTATAAACAAACACAATGGTTCAAGTGGTTACCTATGGATGAATGGTGGTATAACACTTCATTCCATACTGCAGCAAAAAATACCCCATTTATGGCTCTTCATGGATATCATCCATTGTCCATCACATCACCTTTAAGAGAAAATTCTAAGGTTCAAGCAGTGGAAGATCACATAGAGCATCAACAAAAAGTTCTCCAAATCTTAAAGGATAACCTAAATTTGGCACAAAATCAAATGAAACAACAGGTATATCAACATCGTAAAGAGAGAAGTTTTGATATAGGAGAGTGGGTATTTTTACGGCTACAACCATACAAATAAATGTACCTCTAGCAAGCTAATAAGGATAATAAATTATCGCCAAATTACTATGGTACTTACGAGGTGTTGCAAAAGATTGGTACTATGGCATACAAATTGGAGCTTCCTGCTTCTTCTCAAGTGCATCAAGTTTTCCATGTTTCATGCTTAAAGAAGGTTATAGGTGACACATTCCAGTTCAAACAATATTTCCAAAACTTGATGAGGAAGGAAAAATCATATTGGAAGCTGAGGTAGTCATGAAAACGAGAACTCAGAAGCTACGAAATCGATCAATTTCAGAGTATATCATCAAGTGGAAGAATTTACCCATTAAAGATTCTACATGGGAGGATGAGAATTTTATACATAAGCATCCAGATCTACTCAATCATTGAGGACAACACTTTTTTGAAGGAGAGGGTCATGTTAGGTCCCTATATTACTAGTGTATTCCTTTATTGTTGTTAGTGTAGCCCTCTTATGGTTATTGTTGCACCCCTATAACCCCCATACTATTATTATTGTGCCCTTACATTATTATTGTTAGGTCAGCTAGGATTATATTATGACCCCATGGACTGCTATATATAAAAAGGAGGTTTTTTCATTTATATCATCCAAGAATTGCTCATTTATGTAATGTAAAGGAGGTTTCCCCCTCAAAGTGGCTTATTTCTAAGGCGTCTATCTATCTTTACTTCTATTTTTGGAGCTGGTTTCATAACATCATACCTTTACTATATTAAGAAGAGATTGTATTTGCAACACACATCATGGTTTTGTAAGATTTGGAAGTGGAGAATTCCCTTAAAAAGTATACTTTTTACTTTGCTAGCATTGAGGAATAAAATACACACCTGGGATACTATCTTGAAGAGAGGATTCTCGAGTCTTGTTTTTTGCATTTTCTATAGGGAATCATCAGAAATGAGGGATCATATCTTCTTCACATTCCCAAATACTCGTCAGGTTTGGAGTAACATTGCACATATCCTACATCTTCACATTAATTGGGAACATAACTTTGAACAATGTATAAATATGTGATCTACAGGTTCTGGAAAATACAAGGAGATGCCCCTTTGTATTATATGGGAAATATTGAACACCAAAAAAGGTATATTTTTTTTGGAAAACTTGTTTTTATTTCTTGGATATGTCAAAATAATTTATCCTGGTCATCAACACTTCCCGTGACTGTACAGAAAAAATCATCCTCCAAGTGTATGGCTACTTCAACTACACAATTTCCTGCTAGACTCTTTGACGGTGCAACTCAATTGGCAATGTGCGGGTGTGAGGAAATTCTTAAGCTTAATGAAAACACAGAGTATAATATATCTTAGAATGGTGGACCTGGTACTAATACTAGAGTATAAGTTATGGATTTATGGGGATTAATTTGGTTTGTGAAAGAGAAGAAGATACATAGTCTTCACATATATGGGGACTCTAGATCTTTGATTGATGGCATAGAAGGGCTTACAGATTACGGCCTTCAATATGAGAAAACAGATAAATTGTCCAAAGCTGACCTCAGAGGAAAATATGGAATAATGAGTTTCACTTTCACCGAGGAAACAAACATAAGGGAGGAGGGATTGATCAAGTTTCCATACCAATATTCTAACAATATTGATCTTTTCCTTATTTTTTTATGTATTCTCCTTCATATATGTATTTGATGATGTATATGGGACATCTTCTGGTATGTCATCTACTCCTACATGTATCATCTCAGTAGATTTCTCGAAATATTTGTGATAGGATATGCAGTTAATGATGATATATATTATCTCTCTGAAACATACATATGATGGCATATCAGAAAAATGTATTGGTATTTACTATAATATAATATAAAGCCAACATTTTTTTCTTCTGAAAAAAAAGAAGATAATTTTAATCCAGGAAATTTGATATATACAAAGATATTTCTTTATCATGTTGCTTTTGCTAATTATCATTTAACATATGAAAAATACTCTTGAAATTTTCTTATCTTGGATTTTCTCGTTGGTTTATAACAATTTAACAAGTGAAAAGTACATGGAATTTTCTCATCATGTTTTTTTTTTGTTCCAATTTAATATTTGAAATACAAGCATTTAATTTAACGCGTGCCAAGTTATTTTTTGGCTAGAAATTTGAAATATTTTTAATCGATGTTTCTAAATCAAAGATGTATCATTGATTTAATGTAAAAGGAATATTAATTGAAGTATATTTGTGATATAACACTATATTGAGTCTTTTAACATCTAGCTCATTTTATTTTTTGTTTATTTGTTTCTATATTTATATTGTGTTATCCATTATTCATATGTAGAGGGATGTAGCAAGTTTTATTTATAAATTTTGTAGCATTTGTATTCATACAAATCATGTCAGGGTGATTGCTTCTTCATGGAAGTGGATTTAGTAAAATGCTTCAAATTATACCAATTAACTTCACTAGCATATTCACCTGGTCATGCTTAACTAAGTGTATTACAAGCTACTCCGACTGTAGAGGAAAACAACAAAAATTAGAACGCTCAAGTTCAACACTTTGGCTATTATGGATGTTAGAGGCATGGAGATAAAACTTTGATGATTGAATTTCATTCAACTAAGGATTTTGGTATCCTATATTTTGAGGCTTTGATTAATCATAAATCAATGTTTCATTGGATTTTTTGGATTTCATGTTTCATTGGATCTATTTCTTTTTAGAAAATTCATATTTCAATACAATTTCTCTTTCACCAGGTGATGGAAATCCTTATCCTCTATTTCTTGTTGGAATATTGCACATTGTTTTTATTTGGTGTTTTGTTTCAAAATTGAGTGGAGAGTTTCTAATTTGAATTTTTTTTGTAGTTTGAGTGGAGTATTTATAATTTGGAAACTGTTTTAATTGAGTATTTTTAATTTGGAAACTATTTAAAATGATGTGCATGATATTCTAGCATTTCTTGCAGCATAGTAAAATCCATCTCTTTGGGAAATGAAATGGGATTAGGAACTTCCCCATATGGTGGAAGTAGAGTAGGTACTAGAAATATAACAAGAAGATGTGAATAACTTCAATACATGGCTATGATACAATGAAATTCCTATTAAGATACAACAAAATGCCTATCCTTTCGATATCAATACACCCACACATTTTAGAACAACATGCAATGTAAATTCCAATCATATCGGGAAACTAATTTATTCAACAACCCCTTTTATGAAACACAATTGTTGCATGCACTGCAACCCCAACCTTAGTCTTAGCCTCAAAATGATTCTCAATAACATGGCTCGCAAAATCCTAGTACATCCACTGGTTCATCATCATCATAGAAGCATCAACAACACTTTCAATGTTCATGCAATTTTTCCTCTTTACAAAAGGAACACCATCAGGGAACATCATCTCCATCAAATTGTAAAAAAAAACACCATTTACCATAATTTTTAATATATACATATTATATATCAATTTCATATTAAAAAATTTAAAACATTATTCATTCATTTAAGTACTTTTGATTTTTTTTAAACTTAAAAAATATTATGCTAACACGTAAACCCATGTCATTCTTGCACAATAAACAAACTACAACTGGTGGCATGTGCAAAAAAGAAAGAGAAGTGACACGGCCATCACGTGGCTCTTGTTTTTGTATACACATTGATAATGCTATAATATCTATTGAATTTTTTTAAAAGTTTTTAACACATTTGAAACATAAATATTAATGAACAATGTTATTTATGAGTGAGCTTTTAATGTAGTGGTATAATCTTACATCGACTTTAACCTTAATTGATCATAAATCAATTCCTTTGTCATATTACGATTGAATAATTACTTCTGTAAAATTTTCATGTATCACCATTCTCCCACATTTACCCAAGCTAACTGGTCCAACAGTGTAAAAATGTGATGAAGATTTACTATGATATGATTCAACCTCCTATATCAACCTAAGGAAGTGGAATTGAGAAAAAAAAACGAAACTGACCTTCCTCAGAAGTTGCAAAATCCCAGGGGCTAACTAACCACTCCAAGTGCTCAAACCTTGAGCTAAATATTCTTTCTGACCAAACTAGAGCCTCAATCGCACTGAAGACAAGCTCTCCATGTGGCTGAAACCCTCCAGAAGCATGCACAATCCTAGATTCATGTGACTGTAGAATTTTCCATGTAGTTTTGTGCCAACGACACCATATTCTAAGCCACTTTTCCAGGGCCAGAACTCAGGCCTCTGCCTAGAACTTGATGAAACTATGATGAATGATAAATAACAAGATGATAGGGAGTCTAATGCAAAAAATTGAAAAATGGCCTCACCTGAAAAGGCCTAGCCATGACATACATTCCGTAAAAAATATCATGAACATGTAATCTACAAGTCATTTAAACATATTTGTGTATACAGACTTCATACTTATCTGGGAATTTTCAAAAAGTTTTGATGCCCTCTTATAATGGTTTCAATATCTTCTATTATGTCATGCATTCATTGTTAATTCAATTACTAATCAAAACATGACGAGAGTCATAAATAACATCTTGCATACACCATTCTTATAACCAACATAATAATAATGATATAACAACCATTAAAATGACATAATAACAAGCACATTTACACATAAAAGACAAGAGAAAAGGAGCTCTTATTAACATATGAAAAATTCAAGCAAGTCAGGGACTTCCATGGACCACCCGACAATAGATTGGGTTGAACTAGATCTTTCTTTAAACCAATTACCCTTATTAACATATGAAAAATTCAAGCAAGTTAGGGACTTCCACAGACCACCCGACCATAGATTGGGCTGAACAAGATCTCTCTTTAAACCAATTACCCTTGTGTCATATTCCAAGCATGAATGTGGGACTTACAACAAAACCAACTAGGGCTTACTTAGGTGTTACTGCAATCCACCAAGGTATTCCTAGGCCAAATCCCTCATCTATGCAACCAGACTTTATTGCCATTCTGCCAAGGGATTCCTAGGCCCAAACAAGAAACATACACTACTAGCATTTACTGAAATTCCACCACATACTACTCCAGGGATCACTAGGCCTATACAAGCATGGATGCCTCTAGATCTCTCCACCTAAACCATGAGTAATTTATCTGTCTCCACCCTCTATGCTTTACTGTATATCCCAACATTCACTGGTCAAGAATTCCTAGGCCCAAAGAGGGTAAACACCTCTAGTTTTTACAATATATCCCGTCATTCATCGGCCAAGGATTCCTAGGCCCAATGGGGTATACAAAATCAGGCTTTACCACAATCCCACCTTCATCGTTCCAGGGATTCCTAGGCCTTGTCTTATTCTTCTAAGGCCACACCACTCATTTTTGAAACCATATGGAAATCCAACTCAACCATGCAAGATAAATCCCATCACCCCATGGTTATCTAGAAATGGAAAGGAAAGGATAAAAGCCACTGTCACACCTGGAAAATCCCATGCCAATGAAAACAAGAGAAAAAAACACACACATGCATGTACCCTGCATGCCAAAAATAGCAAAGAATTCATACATGCAACTCGATACTTGCAAATAATCCCAATGTAGTAGCTTGATCCAACTCTTCCTTTCTTGATATTTTCTTCCCTTTGCCTTCTTTGTCCTTCCTTTTTTTCCCTTGATCAAATGCTATATTTCTCCAAGAAACTCTAAGTGTGCATCAGTATGAGAGAGTAGAGAGAATAAAGAGATTGATCTCAAATATGAACTGACAAAAGTTGTGAACTCATCCTCAGAAGTTTTTTTTATCGACGAGGCTTCTAATTTCTTCAATTTCCATTATTTTCTTTCAATTTCCTTCTCATTCGAATTTGTGACCTTTCACCATCATTTTCTCCTATTTCCTTTATTTTCATAAATAAATACCAATTGATTACTCTTTCCTTTTCAAATAATTTTCTATTTCCTTTTCAATTTCCCCAAGCCATAATAAACCAAATGAACACACACACTAGGATATTTTTTCCCAATATTTATCTTGGAATATGTGTACCATGACCTTGGTATTATTTTTCATGTATTAACTTTATTACATGTATTTTTTACCAAGTTTGTTGCATCACCCTCCCGCTTTGTGGTTGTTCAATGACACATACAACCAAAAATACTGTTGAAAAGTAAAACACAATGCCCATGGAGCTTTATAAATTATCTTGTTGCAATATTTACAATGAACAACCCACAAAAAACATAACCAACATGAAAAACATGAAAACATAATGAACATAACATTTATTGGAGCTTTAAAACACAACTCATGGCGTTATTTACATCCATATACATATACCAAAAATTCTTTGCCTCAACCAATAAACAAGGAAGGATACATAGCCTGCATCTCATCAACCATCTCCCATGTAGCTTCATTGGGCCCAAAGTGCTTCCACTACAGTTCAACTTGCTAGATTTCTTGGTTCTGGGGCATGAGCATCTTTCTCTACAAAATAAACTGAGGTTTCGGCTAGAATTATCCTTATGGTTCCAACTGTAATACAAAGAAATCAATCACATGATCAACATATTTCACATACTTGTTAAGAAATTACACATGGAAAGCATCATGGACTTTCACTATTGAAGGCATTGCAAGTCTGTAGGACACTGGTCCAATCCTCTCAAGGATCTCAAAAGGACAACAATACCGAGGTTCCAACTTCATGCATGACCTAATCCTCAGGGAGCTCTTCTTGGGATTTATGCATGAGTACACATGCTCCCCAACCTAAAACTCCTTAAATTCCATGTGCTAATATACACAATTTTTTTGTCTATCATGTGCTTCCTTTAATTTCTTCTTGATAACCTGCATTTCATGTTCCATTTCTTGCAACATATTTGGTCCAATCAACACCATTTTCACTGGATCAATCCAACTGATGGGAGTATTACAACTCAACCCATAGGGTGCCTCAAATAGACTCATCCTCAATGACTCTTGATACCCATTTTTGTAATCAAACTCAACTAGAGGTAAATACTCTTCCCACTTCCGCTGGTGGTTCATAACATACATTCTCAACATGTCCTCCAGAATCTTGTTGACCCTCTCTTTTTTTCCATCTGTATGCAGATGATAAGATGTGTTGAAGGAAAACTCTATACCCAAAACTTAAAATAACTCTTTCCAGAACCTAGAAGTGAACTTAACATCCATTTCTGACTCAATTTTATTCGGTACCCCATGCAGCCTCACTATATCTTTGATGAAGACTTTTGCTACATCACTAGCTGAATATGTAGGATTCACTGGAATGCAGTGTGCTAACTTTGTCAACATGTCCACCACCACCATGATGGAATCATGTTGTATATCTGTCCTCACCAAACCTTTGATGAAATCATGTTGTATATCTGTCCTCACCAAACCTTTGATGAAATCCATAGAAATTTCCTCCCATTTCCACTTTGGAATCGAAATTGGTTGTACTAGACCACCTGGATGTTTTCACTCTGCTTTTACTTGTTGACAATCCAAATATCTAACCTTAAAGTCTACCACTTCTTTCCTAAGATTTAGCCAATAGTAGAAATTATTCACCACTATCAATGTTTTCTAATATCCTGAGTGGCCTGAATATGGCTTAGCATGAAATTTTCTCAAGATAAGCTTCTTCAGCTCATTGTTGTCTGACACATAGATCTTTTCCCTAAATCTGACCAATCAAACAATATTCCAAATCATGATCAACTTTACCATATTGTAACCTGTGCCTAAGCCTCCCATACCTGTTATATGATTGTCTTTCCTACAAGATTTGATCCTGTAAATTTGTCCCATAATAACTCATAGCTGCTATATGATTTACTTGCACTCTTATGCTAAGATAATCTGAAACCCTAATTTTCGTTACCTTAAGATATCTGATCACGAAGTTAAACTCACTTGTCATGGCCAATTAACTAACTTTCCTGGTGTTCAAATTCGGTTGATCAAATAGGTACCTAAATCCACTATGATCACTCATCAATAAAAACCTCTTGCCAAGAAGAGAGTGCCTCCACATATTCAATGCATGAATGATCATTTCCAACTCAAGATCATGTGTTACATCATTCTAATTTTTTTCCTTGATTCATAACATACCACCTATCCCTCCTACATAAGGACTCCACCAAGCCCTCTCTTGAAAGCATCAGTGCACACAAAAAACTCTTTATCTAGATCTGCAATCTTGAGAACTAGCTAATTTGTCAACAACTGTTTCAACTTCTCAAAACTTGCTCCACATTCCTCTGTCCATTCAAATTTATTACCTTTCCTTTGCAACAATGTAATAATATAAATAATTTGTGAGAAGTTCCTAATGGACCTCTTGTATTAACCTGCCAACCCCATGAATGACATTACCTCATCCACATTTCTAGGAGCTTCCCATTCCATGATACCTTTTATCTTTTCCAGGTCCACTGCTACGCCTTCCTTGGATTCAACATGCCCCAAGTAATGTACCTCTATCTAAAAGAAATTGCATTTGCTAAGCTTGGCATACAACTGATGCTCTGTTAGCAACCTCAATATTGCTGCTAAGTGTTCAAAATTCTCTTCCTAACCCTTAGAATATATCAATATATTATCAATTAACATAATAACAGACTTTTCCAGATAAGGATGCAATAGACTATTCATCACGCACATAAAATTAATTGGGGAATTAGTCAAACATAATCGAACTACAACAAAATAATAATGCCCATACCTATTCTGTAAAGTTCTCTTGTAAATATCCTCTTCTTTGTTGCGTAATTGATGGTATCCTAATATCAAAAAAATCTTCAAGAAAACTACTCCTCCCTTCAACTAATCAAACAAGTCATCAATCCTTGACAAGAGATGCCTGTTATTTCTAGTTACCTTGTTTGACTTCCTGCGATCAACACAGAACCTGAGATTACCATCCTTATTCTTCACTTGGAATAATGTATCCCTTATCAAGCATTTCCTTCAACTGTAACTTCAATTACACTAACTTTGGAGTGCTTATCTTGTATGGTGCCTTTGATGTTGGTGTTTCCCGAGGTACCAACTCAATAGAAAATTCCAGTTCCCCGTGAGGCGGTAAATTTAAAATTTCTATTGAAACACATCCTGGCTTTGTTATGGGGAAAGATACTGTC